>JARYGA010059777.1:8272682-8942538 GCA_030545235.1 Helianthus tuberosus | reverse complement strand
TAATACATTGAATTACTATGATATATAGATTGTGAGTTTGTTACTAAGATAATATGTATTTCTATGGTAAATACATATTATTTCTAGATTATAAAATCCTGGTCCATATCCTCGGCCCACCCTAAGCCCAACCGACCCCTAGCCCATTTCCTTGTTAATTGTTTATGTGAGTGCATGAGATAAAATCACACAACCCTTTTGAAGTCGTACATATATCAGATCATAATAGGAACTTGGGCCGGTCACCTTATGCTCATTTAATAGTGTATATGGCCCTTATGTTACCACAAGCCCAAACTGAGCCCACCTTTTCTATCTATTAGTTACGTACAATAATTTTAAGATCACACAACCGTTTTTGCAAACCCTATTGTTCTCAAAAAGATCATCGACGGCTGACAACCCCCCCACACACACACACACCAAGGCGATCTGGTAGTGGAGACATCAGGTTGATTAGTCGAGCCTCCCTTGGTTAGTACATCTATATTTATGTAATTTTTATGGGTTTGTTTCTTATGTGATTAGTATATCATGCTATGTGAATATTATGTGATATTGAAAGATCATTATATGAGGAAGGTGTTAATAACCAATTGGCATGCTGTTGTCTAGTAGGAACTTAGTGAGAGAATTGTGTTAGGTTTGCATAACCAAGAAAGTTGCTGACAAAATTAATGCCAAGTCAACCTAGATGAATGTGGCACATGATTTCTGAACCAACATAATGATTAGGATGTGTGAGTTATGCCATGTGATTGGACCGAAAGTGTTGATCATAATCATGATTCGGTGATCAAGGAGTTCATATGATAACATGATTATAGTTGTGATGATGAACCGATTAATATTTGTTGAGAAGCTAGGGGTAATTTGTTATTTGTTTGGGATTGTTAGTTACTGTTAATATTAAAGGGATATGTGGGCTTGCATATTTATTAGATTTACACATTAATTAGTTGTTGATTGGGTCATATGTTACAATGAAACACACTGGGCTCGATGGTAACATCACTATTGTTGCAACATTAAATTGTGAACTAGCATCAACACTTAAGATGGGATATAGATTTAACTTGGGCCTGTTAATAGTTGTGACACACATACATGCTTTACATTTGGCCCGATTACTTGAACAGATTACATATATATTAGTTGGTCTGATCTATGTTAAATGAATGGTCTTGTAATATCAAAACAGAATAGGTGAAGTATGAGATAATATATGTTTCTAATTAAGTAGGGTGTTGGTTAAACATAACCATTGAGTTGCATATTAACTGTTGGTAGGATTGGGCCGAATGGTCTTGTAAACTCACATTAGTAAACAGAAGGTGCGGTGAACCAAATCATGTATGTTATGAAGAATGATTATATGAGCAGGATGTGAGTAGTTGCAATATGTCGAGTAATGCTTGTGATTTAATGCGTGTAACAGTTTAGATGACATGGTTTGATAAATGTTTTCGTGAGACATGGACAATGTTGATTGACTGAAACAACTTGCACAACTCGTTTAATGCTAGTGCACTGTTTGCGTAATATGTGAAAATATTGTATGACATAAGTGAAATGGGAATACTAAACTGAGTGTTCTGGTAAATCATGATAGGGCGTATTTGGTCAACTGTTAAACAAGTAAATAATCTTACCGAGCAAAACCAAGGTGAGTTCACTACATTCGAGCATGCGTCCCAGTGGTTGGGGACAGTCAGTGGTTTGGGTAAAAACGGGTATATTGGTTAATATTCTCACCTATCATTTTTGTAAGTCCCTTATCGGGTATTAGTTGGTAGCGCTACTTAGGTTTGGCACCCTCACACCGCTCCTGGATAGGACGGATGTGAACTAATGACCCAGTCGGGCCCAGTACTGGATAGGAGTACGTGGGATAGGGCAGTCATGTACATCAGGAGCCGTCTTGTTCGGAATTGAGATATTAACAATATTACTTGCATTCGTCAGTGAACTGTTTTACATACAACTGGTAACAAAACGTTTTCTTAAACTGTGAACTCGCCAGCTTTGTCTGATACACTTGTTGCATGCTCGCAGGTCGTTAGGTACTTTGGATGGGAACTTGCTATCTGGATGGCTGGAGTGGTCATGGGTCGCAGTGTTTGGCTACGCATGTCTCATTCACGGAATTCATTTACATTGGGTTTTGAAACATTTAAACAATGAATTGTTATTTGCTTCCGCTGTCATTATCTAACTTGGATTATATTCTACGAACGTTTTTATTTCATGAATGGCATTTTTATTAAACATATTGTGGTTGGTTCAATGTAATTAGTGGCTCGTTGTTGGTACGTCACACGCCTAGCAGGGACATTCCCTAGGTGGTATTTTGGGGGTGTGACAGTTTGGTATCAGAGCCACTGGTTATAGTGAACTTGGTTTTAAAACGTTTTTATAAAACCAGACTATAACTGAACGGATCCGAAATCGACCATGACACTCAGCTCCAGATTGCAAGGTTCGTCTCTCGTATACTCATTGTATTGAGTAACTAGTGAACACTTACATATGATATTGCATGTGATTGCACGTTTAGCACAACAGTATGAATTCATTACTTGCATACGTTATGTGATTGGTAGTATGGTGTTTCCTTAGACATTCTTGACTCGCGTTTCGTAATATTCTTTGCTAGCTACACGAGTTTGAGGAACCATTTGACATGAGTTAGGAGGAGCTGAGATGAGCATGCAAATCGCAATATTATTGTGGGTGCACACATAATAATACTGTGGGGTGCATGCGAGTCCCAGTGAGCCCTAACAAGTGAAAAAGGGGTTCTGATCTGTTATCTAATCAATGAGAAATGTAACAAACCTAAGTGGGGTCATAGCAGTGATTGTGTTTTACTCGAACGTAATCTTTTCACTCCTTTCTGAATCCTTATGAATCTCGATGCTATCGAGTATTACCTGAACACACATCTGAACGCCTAGCCAAACGTGTAGAATGTTAGGTGCTTGCATAAATGTCCTTGAGTTGGTCTATACCTTTCTTGCTTCTCTTCGTTTGCTAGAACTCTATGTATTGACGTCTTATACACCGAAGTGTGATCACTTCTACAACACTCTCGCAGCATACCGCGTATTACTCAAACAACTTGCAACATTGATGGGCAAGAGGATGAGTGTAGCACTTTACCGACCTCAGTATTTTGACGACCCCAATTTCCAGCGACTCATGGGAGTCAACTCTATGAATCAATCAGGACGTAAGCGATGGCAACTGATTATAGGGTGGAATGAGTTACTTCCCACGCAGTGAGTAGTGTCTTAGGACGTGACACGGAATTAGCCAGGATGGACCCTGTGGTTTAAAGACCGTAAGGCCCCGTTTCAAGCAACAACATTAGAGGCAGCAGTCACGACAACAACCGAGGGAACGGCGGCCGTATTGGAAATGCGCATAACGAAACCAACAGACATTGGAAATGATGCTCATGGAAGGGCGTTTAGGATTGGCTTAGGCAACGCCAGGTGTAATAACAACATGGTAGTGTGCATGTTTTGGGTAACTAATCATTTCGGCTCTGTTCTGCTTGACTCTGATGCTTCTTAAAACCGAACCTGCTGTGGAATCGGGTGATGGTAAGTCAACTGAAACCTCATACGATTGTTGGGATGCAACTCGACCTTGGGGGACAAGTATTCGACGTCGACCTTCCTTCTACTACCCTTGAAAGTTTGATGCAATAGTTAGTATGGATTGGTTATTCATATATCGCGCAGATATACTATGTGAAAAGAAAACTTTGTGTACCCCTCTCCTTAGTAGAGAATCGTCATCTGTTCCAGAATATCAGAGTTGTGTAAAGGCTAGCAACAATTCTGCAATGAAAGCCCAGAAGTGTCTATGGAGGAACTACCCCGCTATGTTGGCAACCGTTACTAATGTTAAGGCTAAGGAAAATAGGATCGGGGATCCACCGATTATTCGTGACTCCTTTCAGTGTGCTGTTCGAGGAACTTTCAGGTCTACTTCCACAACTGTTAGTCGGAACCTTAGTTGATTTCACGCCAGAGGCAACTCTGAAGACTCGTACTCTTACCGCCTTGCACCGGGAGGGTTGCAAGAACTGTCTAAGCTACTACGAAAACTGTTGGACAGGAGTTCTATCGGACCTAGTTCTTCGCCTTGGGAAGCCCTAGTTATATCCGTGAAGATAAGCCTTTTCGTAGGTGTACCGATTATCGAGAACTCATCAAGTAGACAGTCGAGAACCGTTTGCCTCGACCATGTATTGACAACCTGTCAACCAATTGCAAGGGATGAGCTTTCATTCGAGGATTGATTTACGAGCGGACTATTATCAGATGGAAATCCAAGGGGGAGAATGTTCCTAAAATGGCATAACAAATGCAGAACGGCCATTGCAACTTGTATTTCACGACCTTGGGTTAATCAACACACCAGCAGCTTTATGGATCACATAAAACGACCGCGTTTATCGATGACGTTTTGGACCATTTCCAGGAGAAAGGAACATCATGGGTGGCATTGGTATCTTATTTTAAAGCTCCAGAGGAAGGAGCCACTCCGTGCGAAGTCTTGTTAGATGTAGTTACTTGATTCGAGAGGTACATTTTTGGTCATGAAATCGATGAAGTGGAATACGTGTGGACCTCGATAAGATCCATTCTGTTAGAAATCGTTTGGCACCAAAGATTCATTAAGGGACGCAACAATTCCTTAGTTTCACTGGATATCATCGTAGATTCAACGCGGGGTTTTTGAAGATTGCGCCGCTGTAATCTCTTTAGCACGGCGGGGTGCTGTGAGTTTATGGGAGACAGGACAGGAGAACGTCTTTTCAGCTTTCGAATCCCAACTCCACAATGCACTGAGCATCGTTATTACCTAAGGGTACGGGTAATTTAGTGGTATACCATGACGGTCCAAATCAGAATTCCAGTTACACACCGACGCAACACGAGATAGTGATGATTTACGTGATGGAGTTACAAAAAGGAACTGCACGACACACAACCGGCGGTGAAAAATCATGGCCTTTGGACTTACTCGGAGGCATTACTTGGACGGTACCGAAAGCGTTGCTTAGACCGATCACAAGGGCCTCCGGTGTACCCTTGTTCGAAAGAGCTAATCAAGCGACGACATCGCTGGATGGAACCTTTAAATGATTACACTGGGAAACCTGAACGTGTACTAGCTTTGCAACTCACTATCGACTCCAACCTACCTGATCAGATTCGCTCCGTTCAAAAATGGAGAACTGAAGAAAGAAAATTTTCAAGTTAAACCCATGTGAGGCATGGAGAAGCAACCTTTGGCAGGTCAGACGATATGTGCTACCTCATGGAATGAATGTGGGTCTCGTTATACGGCAACTGTAGGGAACTCGTGTTGGGCAGAGCACACCGACCTCGATATTCTAGTTGTCTGGGCTTTGATGAGAGATATTAGGATTTATAAATCTTACACTGGTGATCGGGCATGAAGGCCCACCTAGCTATGTATGTGAATGACGTTTGACTTATGGGAATGTCAAGGGGGAGAATCAGCAACTAGAAACCCACATATGGAAATGAGAACAGACTGCCATGGATTCTACAACTTGAAAGGAAACCAATACCACCTGGGTGATCGTTGATTGTCTCAAGCTACCAGCACACTTTCGTACAATCAAGGGGACTGACGAGTCTTCACAGCTGTTAATGTTCCTTTGAGAAAGGCGGCTTTTACGCACGAGGTGTCAACTCCTGTTACTTTTGCTTTTGAGCTATACCTGATTTATGACCGGAAACACACAACACCCTTGGCTCACGTCTAGACATGAGCATTACTTATCACTATGGGACAACCGGACGGAGCAACGAACCATCTTGACACACGAAGACATGCTATGAGCATGTGCGTGATTGACTTTAGTAAACATATGGAAGGACACCTATCTTTGGGTGAACTCTACTGCAGTCGTTGCCGTATTAGTATGCATACAGCTTTGTTTGAGGAATTGCATAGATGATAATGCCAATCTTCTTGCTGGACTAAGGTGGGTGACAACCTAATCACGGATCCAGGACTTGTACATGAACCCTTGAAGATTGCTTAGATCAGTGTTTGTTTGACGTCAACGCGTGACTGTCAGGAAACACTGGGGGTTCGCTGTAGGCGAACGTATCAAAATCGAAAGTCTCACCCTGGGAGGGTGCGGTACGTTTTTGGGAAACGTGGCAAGCTTCATCTACGACATGATGGGACACTCAGAATTCTGAATGGAATCGGTGACGTGGCTCACAAACTCGGGTTACCTAGCGAATTGGATAACGTTTGCGATAAAATTCATGCCTCGAATCCAAGGAAGTGTTTGGCGGATGAAACACTCGTGGTACCTTTGCAAGAACCATAGATTGATATTAAGTTGCAGAGTGTTGAGGAACCAACTGAGATCATGGACTAGAAGGATAAGGTCCGTGGGCACAGTTGAATTCTAATCACAACCATTGTTGGAACTCATGACGTGGACTGGAGTTCATGTGGGAACACAAAGATCAGATGACACTCTATTACCCTCGATTGTTCAAACAATTGAATCTACTTCTGATGTCATTGGCAAATTTCGGGACGAAATTCCTCTTCAAGTGGGGGATGATGTGGCACCTGAGCAAAATCCGCAACAATCTTGAATTATCACTTCACTCCTTCATGCCAACTTGCCAAATTTCGGGACGAAATTTCTTTCAAGTTAGGGATGATGTGACAACCCGTACTCCCAAGGTTAGCATTGTCCAAATCTCTTGAACTTGACTCGTATTGCTACTATTCATGTTCTGATATACATCATCATTGCACCGACGTTGCGTAAACCTGTTAAAACTTGTTTTACCTGTTAAAACTTGTTTTAATACATTGAATTACTATGATATATAGATTGTGAGTTTGTTACTAAGATAATATGTATTTCAATGGTAAATACATATTATTTCTAGATTATAAAATCCTGGTCCATATCCTCGGCCCACCCTAAGCCCAACCGACCCCTAGCCCATTTCCTTGTTAATTGTTTATGTGAGTGCATGAGATAAAATCACACAACCCTTTTGAAGTCGTACTTATATCAGATCATAATAGGAACTTGGGCCGGTCACCTTATGCTCATTTAATAGTGTATATGGCCCTTATGTTACCACAAGCCCAAACTGAGCCCACCTTTTCTATCTATTAGTTACGTACAATAATTTTAAGATCACACAACCGTTTTTGCAAACCCTATTGTTCTCAAAAAGATCATCGACGGCTGACAACCCCCCCACACACACACACACCAAGGCGATCTGGTAGTGGAGACATCAGGTTGATTAGTCGAGCCTCCCTTGGTTAGTACATCTATATTTATGTAATTTTTATGGGTTTGTTTCTTATGTGATTAGTATATCATGCTATGTGAATATTATGTGATATTGAAAGATCATTATATGAGGAAGGTGTTAATAACCAATTGGCATGCTGTTGTCTAGTAGGAACTTAGTGAGAGAATTGTGTTAGGTTTGCATAACCAAGAAAGTTGCTGACAAAATTAATGCCAAGTCAACCTAGATGAATGTGGCACATGATTTCTGAACCAACATAATGATTAGGATGTGTGAGTTATGCCATGTGATTGGACCGAAAGTGTTGATCATAATCATGATTCGGTGATCAAGGAGTTCATATGATAACATGATTATAGTTGTGATGATGAACCGATTAATATTTGTTGAGAAGCTAGGGGTAATTTGTTATTTGTTTGGGATTGTTAGTTACTGTTAATATTAAAGGGATATGTGGGCTTGCATATTTATTAGATTTACACATTAATTAGTTGTTGATTGGGTCATATGTTACAATGAAACACACTGGGCTCGATGGTAACATCACTATTGTTGCAACATTAAATTGTGAACTAGCATCAACACTTAAGATGGGATATAGATTTAACTTGGGCCTGTTAATAGTTGTGACACACATACATGCTTTACATTTGGGCCGATTACTTGAACAGATTACATATATATTAGTTGGTCTGATCTATGTTAAATGAATGGTCTTGTAATATCAAAACAGAATAGGTGAAGTATGAGATAATATATGTTTCTAACTAAGTAGGGTGTTGGTTAAACATAACCATTGAGTTGCATATTAACTGTTGGTAGGATTGGGCCGAATGGTCTTGTAAACTCACATTAGTAAACAGAAGGTGCGGTGAACCAAATCATGTATGTTATGAAGAATGATTATATGAGCAGGATGTGAGTAGTTGCAATATGTCGAGTAATGCTTGTGATTTAATGCGTGTAACAGTTTAGATGACATGGTTTGATAAATATTTTCGTGAGACATGGACAATGTTGATTGACTGAAACAACTTGCACAACTCGTTTAATGCTAGTGCACTGTTTGCGTAATATGTGAAAATATTGTATGACATAAGTGAAATGGGAATACTAAACTGAGTGTTCTGGTAAATCATGATAGGGCGTATTTGGTCAACTGTTAAACAAGTAAATAATCTTACCGAGCAAAACCAAGGTGAGTTCACTACATTCGAGCATGCGTCCCAGTGGTTGGGGACAGTTAGTGGTTTGGGTAAAAACGGGTATATTGGTTAATATTCTCACCTATCATTTTTGTAAGTCCCTTATCGGGTATTAGTTGGTAGCGCTACTTAGGTTTGGCACCCTCACACCGCTCCTGGATAGGACGGATGTGAACTAATGACCCAGTCGGGCCCAGTACTGGATAGGAGTACGTGGGATAGGGCAGTCATGTACATCAGGAGCCGTCTTGTTCGGAATTGAGATATTAACAATATTACTTGCATTCGTCAGTGAACTGTTTTACATACAACTGGTAACAAAACGTTTTCTTAAACTGTGAACTCGCCAGCTTTGTCTGATACACTTGTTGCATGCTCGCAGGTCGTTAGGTACTTTGGATGGGAACTTGCTATCTGGATGGCTGGAGTGGTCATGGGTCGTAGTGTTTGGCTACGCGTGTCTCATTCACGGAATTCATTTACATTGGGTTTTGAAACATTTAAACAATGAATTGTTATTTGCTTCCGCTGTCATTATCTAACTTGGATTATATTCTACGAACGTTTTTATTTCATGAATGGAATTTTTATTAAACATATTGTGGTTGGTTCAATGTAATTAGTGGCTCGTTGTTGTTACGTCACACGCCTAGCAGGGACATTCCCTAGGTGGTATTTTGGGGGTGTGACATATGGTAAGTATCTATATCATAGATTTGAAACTATTTAATTGTTAAGATGAATTCAAGTCATGGGTACATGACTTGCCTGGTGATTATTATGTTTTTTTTAACTAAGGGTAGAATTTTAGATGTGTTGATAACGGTTAATCTAATAAAGGGTTGTTGACTCATTAAAAGTCAAATTAGTACGTGGCTTCCAAACCACAATCTTAATAAATGGGATCCTTTGGATTAAATAAGTACATATGCACATGATTCCAAGTTGTGTACAAATATCATAACCATGATGTTTATTTAGTAAGTGGATTAGATTACAGTGGTAACTGGTTAAACTATTATCTCGAATTATTTAACTTGGGGTAAGCAAGTAGATTTGGGTCACTTGATCCACATGAATGAAAAAGATTTGGATTCTGGCTAAGTAAAGCATTAATGAAATCTTTGGATCTGTTAGAAATAAATATTAACGGTCTAATAGTTGAATGAGATTTTTATCATAGGTGGCTTAATTGTGAATTCAAGTGGAGGTTGATTCACAAGTTGGAAGCGATAGTGGACTATGAAATTAAAGGAGTCGAGTTCGTTGGAAGTTTGTGAAAAATATAGATCAGAATCCACCTATTTGAGTTATCTAATATATATTATATATAGAACTCATATCGTGCATGTTGGGTTTCAGGTATAATGGGAACTAGAGGTTCGCAGACTGATGAATGGAACAAGGTTTGGTGACAAATCCGAGATCGGGTCAGCAATGTCAGTTCGTCCATCCATCAGGTTATATCACCGACTTAGACGGGTCATCATGTTTTACTTGCCTTTTACGGCATTCGGTAGTTTTAAACAGTGTAAGCTTCATGAGTCAGACGTAGTGTCTTGTTTTGTTTTTGTTCAAGTTTAGAGTTGTAAAATGAATTGTAAACAAGTTTTGTTACCGTAACGGTTATCCGTAATACGAATGGGTCATGCCAAAATTTTATAAGAATTGGCATGAAATATGTAAGTGTTTAAATGATGGTAACTATCAAATGAAAGTCAAGACACTATAATTGTTTCTAGAAATTGAAGCTAAAAAATGGGCCTACATTCCGCAAATCATCGTAAGAATGTTTAGAAAATTTATGGGCGTTACATCATTTCAGTAAACGAGATGACAATACCTTTCTATCAGTTGCTTCAATGACTCTCCCTTTAAAGCAATAAAGATGTCGAATTCTTTCTTTAACAAAGCTTTCTTGCTTTTCTACATGGATACACTTCCTTGATATTTTATTTTCAAGGCAATCTATATTGATTGTGCAGTTCCCTAATGTTGTAGCAAGGTGAAAATATCTTCCTTGATGGCTTGTTGAAGCAAATTCAACATCTTTTTCTCTTTTTGCTTACATAATCTAGGTAATGCTGATCTTTTCACTCTCCCCAGTGGGAATGATATATTCTTCTTCAATCACGAGCCAGCATTCCAGGTAGTTAGCTTGCATCCAGCTTTCAAATCTCTCATGCCATCCTTTGTAATCATCCATACACATTAGCTTTGGCGGTTTAGTCATAGATCCCATCTCATTGTCCAAACTGAGATTTTAAACTACGGTTGTCGGTGTCGTGGCAAACGCGTTGTAAAACTCGTTCTCCAAGATAAAAGAAGATTTGTACGAATGTAAGAATTTTGGGACGGATGTAAAACTTTGGTGCAAAAGAGTGTTCATGCAGATGTGCAAGAAAATGATTTACAAGAATTCCCTTTGGTACGGATAAATATACTTGCTGCGGATGTACCTAGTTCGTATGAATCAGACACAAAATAAAACACAAATCAGTTGCATTCGTGCAAATGTAAGAATTTCAAACGGACAAAGGTTACTTCCGTGTGGACGAGGTACGTTCGTTTGATAGTAAAAAATAGGTTCTCTCGTTTTTTGACAATTTTAACATAATTCCGGTTGAATTTTAAGCTGAATTTTTAGAGGCTTTGTTAAAATTGTATTTTTTACAACCTTTGAACAAATCAGTTCATTTTAACTGTGGGAGATGTAAAAATTAAAGAAAAAGTGTAGAAAATTTGTAGAAAGAAGTCTTCTATGTCCAAATCTTGTAGAATGTCTCAGATATCAGCCTCCAAGCTCTGATACCAATTGTGAGGACCATTTGTCATCGACGTTGTGCTCAGGTGATATCTATAACCTAGTCATAATGCGCGGAATTCATTACAGTTAGCCGACAAGTACAAGATTAGTTAGTTTTCAATGATTCCATTTGTGACACCCGGCTTTTCAGGCTGTACCGTACAATTGTAACACGTGTTGTGAATAGATAAAAGGCTGTATTTGACTGATTATGATGTTTATATGTGGATTTTAGTGAATTGGTAAATTTAAACTTTGGTAAAAATTATGTTGGCAACGATAAGATAAACGCTTATCGTGTAACGGTAAAAATGCGAAACGAACGTCGGTGACCACCCGATCAGTGTTAATATCCTAAAAATAGTCTGTTATGATTAGAATAATAATTTTAATCATATTCGTGAGGAAAAATAAATTAATACGCTAAGAAACTCTATTTTTCGAGTTTGAGCGCGTACCGCGCGATACTGCGCGCATTAGACAAAATACTGTCAACACAGTCAGTCAAGGCAACTGGTAATTATTTCCGTAATAATTTTTTGTGATTATTTTTATAGAATGATAAAAATAATTTAAAACACACTAAAACGGGATTAAAATGCTAGATAAAATACCCGGTATCCAGTAAAATACCAGTTTTTGATCTATATACATATATTATATATATAAGAGTGTATGTATGCGTGTATTGTGTGTGTGTGTGTTGAGAAAGGTGGCAACCATTTAACACAATCTCTCTCCTCTCTCATATTCTTATTGGTCATATGGGGAGGTGAATGATGATGATGATCCTTAAAGCATTCAAAATCTTGTAAAATCCAAGACTTATGTCACAAACCACACCAACTCTCTCTCTTTCTAAATAATTCAGCCGAAAACCTCCTTCACACCTCCATAATTTAGAAAATTTTGATGTTCTTGTAAGAATCAACTTAAATCCAAGGTGTTTCCAAGTTATTTTGAAGATCCAAATGTGTTTTAAAGGTGAAACAAGCTCCATAACATCAAAATCTTGTCAAAAACCCACTTGAATCTTGAAGGTATAAAATTTATTTCTAAAAACATATTCTTGATTCTTGGTGATGTTCATGATGTTGGAAGGTTTCTCTTAGTCTTGAAATTATTCACAAACTTGAAAACTAAAATAAATGGGTTTTTGAATAAAATAAAAATGGGTGTGTATATGTATGTATATGTGGTCGTACATGTGCATGTGTGTATGTTAGAGTATGAGTTTTGGTTTTTGGTTTGAACTTGTTTGATAAAATGTTAAAAAGTGATGTGCATGTGATCTTGGAAAGTTCTAAAAGGGTTTTAATCATGTGAATGAACATGTAAAAGTAAAAGTTTGGATTCATATGAATGTATGTATATATGAGCCGTGTATGTATGTATGTATGTATAAGTATACATGCATGTAATATTTTGATGATTAAAAGTCTTAGATATGTAAGAATGTGTATGTCTTGCATTTATGTTAAACGATTAGATGATGATATATGAAAAAGATGATGTTCTTGAATGTGTGAACATCAGTAAAATGCATGATAGATATGATTTAGTTCATGCATGTTGATGATGATATGATATGGGTGCATAGGATGCACATATTTGGACTTGTATGTTTTTTTTTGGGTAAAAGGGATACCCCGGTGATTCTATATATCAACAAACAAAAAAACACAAGTAATGTGGAGAGCCCACACTAGTTCAAACATGGGACATCCCCCATGAGAGTACACCCGAAATAAACTAACACAAACAAACCAAGACATCAAACAAACCTACTAGACTATAATCTAGATAAAAACAAAAAACAAACTACTCAGCCGCCTTCATCCTCTAGCCTGCTTGAGAAAATCTCCCAGGATTCCAACAATCTTCTAACATTAGTGCTCTCCTTAAACTTCACCCCCATTAACTTATAACGAACCGTCTGCAGGATTAAGTCACTCAGAACATCAGGAGGTCTAGTCTGGTTCTTGAAAATTCCGGCGTTACGCTCTTGCCATATAAAATAGATCGCAGCCGAGACTATGAGGCGACTAATGAAATTAATCGCTGTTTTAGACTTTTCACGAGCCGCTAACCAGTCAACAATAGCTTCCCAATCTGGATGAACAGTATCCATACCCCCCTTACCACGAACCTTTATCCAAACTTGAGTAGAGTAGTTACAGTCAAAAAATAAATGCTTATGAGAATCAGTATCCGCATAGCATAGAAGACAGCACATCATATTCATGTTTTTCCTTCTTGACAAATCCCATTGCAAAATTTTATCTTGAGTAAGGAGCTTACGACGAATCACCAACCACATGAGAAAGGCATGCTTAGGAATACATTGAGAAAACCATACAAGTTTTGTCCAATCTACCTCCTCAGTTCGATATCTAATAGAATGCCAAACCCGAGATGAAGAGTATTCAGCGAGATCATTACCATCCTTCCACATGAATTGATCAGATCGATTGGAATCCAGCCGAACATTATCAAGCTGAATTAAAACGGGATAGGTATCTCTCCACGCCGCAGGCCATCTCCAAACCCCATCATCATAAATTTCCTGCACCGTAGACTTAAGAGAAAAACCCGCATTAGAGATTGTTCTGGGCGTCAAAATATTACCAAGCGAACCTAGATGGCTCCACCAATCAAACCACGCTGAAGTATTGCTTCCATCACCCAACTTAGACCAAATAAACTTCCTAATAATAGGTCTAAGCTGCAATAACTTCCGCCAACTACAACAAGAAGACGCCACAGCCTTACACATCCAAAAGCTATGACCTTTAAGCCTATACGTGTGAACCCATTCCACCCACAAAGAGTCACGTTTAACCAAAATACTCCAAACGTGAGAAATCATTAACGCTTTATTAACATCTCCAATCCTGCGAATACCTAAACCACCCTCATATTTTGGAACACAAATAGATTTCCAAGAGGCTTTGGCCTTCCCCTTATGAAATAAACCATCCGAAGACCACAAAAAATTACGCATTTTGGCTTCCAACTCAAGAATGATCCGATTCGGAAGAATAAATACAGAAGACCAGAAAATATGCATAGACGAGAGAACCGAATTAATAAGCTGTAATCTACCTGCAAAGGAGAGAAGCTTATTCTTCCAGTTGGTAATACGTTGCTCCAATCTATCCACAAGAACCCTGCAATCTTTATAGAGAAGACCAGTTGAGATAAGAGGAACTCCCAAATATTTAACCGGCAACAACCCTTCAACAAACGGCATGATGCTCAAAATATGATTTTTAACATGAGAAGGCACATTACAAAAAATCCCGTGCTCTTAGGAATACTAGGAACTAACCCAGACATATTTGTGAAATTTGAAAGGGACGTCATAATGCATTGAACCGAATAAATATCTCCTCTAGCAAACAGGAATAAATCATCCGCAAAACAAAGATTGATAATCCGTTGCTTCTCACATTTATTATGAAATTTGAAGGACTTATCAATCCGGGCGGTTCGCTGAAGAATACAGGTCAAAACTTCCATAACCAACGTGAACAAATAAGGAGAAAGCGGATCACCCTGTCGAAGACCACGCTTGCCCTTAAAATATCCATGAATATTACCATTAACACACACAGAATAAGATGTAGTAGTGACACACATCATAATCCAATCGACCATCTTCTCATTAAAGCCAAACCCAATCAACACATTTTTCAAGAAACACCAATCAACCGTATCATACGCTTTCTGAATATCTACCTTGAAAGCACAACGAGGAGGACCCGTATGCCTGTGATAGTTATGAAGTAACTCTTGCGTGAGAAGGATGTTGTCTGAAATTTTCCTACCCGGAACAAAAGCTGATTGATTTATACTCACCACTTGGTTAAGAACATTCTTTATACGATCCACAATAATCTTGCTCACACATTTGAAAAGGACATTACAACAAGCTATTGGTCTATAATCAGTAACTAGACCAGGAGAAGAATTCTTCGGAATAAGCGCAAGAAGAGTATGATTAATCTGACCAAGCAATCTACCTGTATTGAAAAAATCAACCACAGCCAAAGAAACATCACCTCCAACAATCGGCCAGGCAGCTTTAAAAAATGCAGCAGAGTAACCATCAGGACCCGGGGCCTTATCGTTTCCTATAGAGAACATGGCATTCTTTACCTCCTCAACCGTAATCGGCCGTATCATATGAGAAGCATCAACGGGGTTCACATGCTTAGTAAAAAGATCAGGAGTAGGATACAAAGATAAATTATCTTGGCATCCCAAAAACATCTCATAATGTTTAACAAAAGCCTCTTGAACCGCATCTCCTTCATAATCCACCCCATTCATGTCTCGGACCACTTGAATTCGACATCTATGGTTTCGGCTTTTAACCGTGGCATGGAAAAACGCTGTATTAGCGTCTCCAGCTCTTAACCACTCCATTTTAGCTTTTTGCTTTAAAAACCTTTCTTCATCAAGCGAAGCAACCTGAAATTCAGCATTTAACTTCGTTTCAAGAGCCCTAAGATCTGCATTCATAGGATCCTTATCAATTTGAGACTGAACATCATTTAAACTATCACGGAGACCAGCCACTTTGTTGTGGAGATTACCCTGTTTGAACAGTAAGGCACGCAAAGGGGTTTTTAGAGTCGAAAGTTTTTTAACTACCCGAAATTGATGAACTCCACTAACATTATACTCCCAAGCATCCTTCACAATTTTAAGGAACTCCGGTTTATGAATCAAAAAATTTGCAAACTTAAACGGCTTTCGCTTATTAGACTTGGCTCGATTCATAGTCAGGACACATGGGGAGTGGTCCGACAAACCATACGGATGAAACACAGCAACTGAGTTAGGAAAATCAGCTAGAAACGAGGTATTGCCCATAATACGATCAATTTTCTTTAATAAACCCACACCCTTTTTTGGCTTCTGGTTCCATGTAAAATGGAGACCCGACTGGTTGATATCCATCACCTCAATATTCGCCACACAATCCTGAAAATCCCGCATACCCGTAGTGATGGATGACACACCCATAGACTTATCTTCCAGACGAAGGGCAGAATTAAAATCACCCATAACAAGCCACGGTTTATCACCAACTAGCCGCTTATGATAAGAAAGATGAGACCAAAGATCACGTCGAGTAACATAGTAGTTTGCCGCATATACTACCGAGCAATAAAGCAACTTCTTATCCTCTTTAACAATAAGTTGTACATGCATAACTTGGTCAGTTTGAGACAGCACCATTACATCAAAAATATCCGGATCCCAACCTATAATTATACGAGCACCCCTATCACACATACCCCCATTCGAGGTCCAATCCCATCGACGAAAGACCGACTTACATACCTTACTTAGGTTATCAACATCAACGTGAGATTCAAGAATAGCACAAAAACTTAACTTTCTATCTCTAACAACGGAGCGAACCTCTTTTTGTTTCAGAGGGCGGTTCAACCCCCTAATATTCCAGAAAGCAAGACTAATCATTTGTAACCCCCACAATAGGAGTGCTTGCCCCTTTATTATCTTTTGGATTAATAGTACCTTCTTTCATAAACTCATTCGTTTCATTAAACACCTCTACTACCTCTTCCTCATCCGAAATATTTTGATCACCCCCTCCATCTTTACTACTTTGACCCGTCTCCAAATTATCATCAAAATTTAAAGCATCATAAGGGTTCGAAATTTTAACCGAATGAATCTTACCTGAATCTGGACCCTTCGGCTTTGAAACAATGGGCCTATATTCAAACTTTTGCTTCTGATTGTTAACAGGAAATCCTACCTTCCGTGCCACTTTCTTCGGCTGCACACCCATATACCCTTCATCATCAACCATCGGTTTCTTTTCATGTCTCCGATCTTGCACAAAAGCCTTAGAAGACTTCTCTCCATTGAAATGCTTACCCATCTTCCGCGGTTGTTTAGGACAAATGTCATCTGTATGACCAAAAACACAGCAATGAGAGCACCTCTGCGGATTCCATTCATACTCAACATACATGGTTTCTTTAACATATCCATCCCCTTCCAGCTCCGGAACAGCCATGGTTATTTCCTCTTTAAGTTTCTTATCAGCCGACACTTCAGTCAACGCCCTAGCATAACTGCTTCGTCCCCAGGTATCCAGACACATCGCTGTGGTATATGAATCAAGAAGCTTTGGTTCCCCAATCGCTGTAGCAATCAAACTAAGACCATCCTCCGTATAAGCCGCTAGAGGAACCTCATGAATTTTCACCCAGATCTGCATATTCTTGACCTCCTTTTTAATAAGTTTAGTACTTGGCGTCCACTCACTTAAAAATAAAGGTTGAGATCTTATTATCCAAGGACCTCCATTTAGAGCTGCCATCATACCCGTATTATCCGCAAACTTGAAGAAAAAGAATCCATTCGCGTTCATCATTATTTTCTCCAGCCCGTACTTTTTCCAATTATTTTTTACATAATATTCCACCACCGGGTATGCAATCCGATCTCCCAGAAAGTATCCATAAAGCGTGTTTGCTAGCTTATCTTTTACCACTCTAATAGATTCCTTCGGCAATACCACATCACGACGATCAGCAGTAGCAAGAGACCTAAAATTTAACTTTTTACCAGCAGCATTCTTCACGGACTCCGCATAAGATAATGGCTTGTTACCCTTCTCCTCATGCATAAACAAACCAGCCATGGATGGCTGATCCGCAGACTTACAATCATGTTGCACATTATCCTCAGTTATAGGAACAGTAATCTTAGAAAGCTCATCTATCACATTAAACTTTGGCTGCTCATGTGTAGTAGAAGAAATGGTACCCCTACGTGGCATTAAAGTTTTACCTTCAATGTCAACCACACGAGAAGCTAAACCCTGACGTAGTGAAGAAGTAAACGGCGGTTTATACCTACCATCGTGCACATCCCCCTCCGATTTCTTACGATCATCCATACTAGAAATAACACCTCTCTCAATCGACAACTCAGCAACTTATCATGCAAGACAGAAACCCACGAACCAGATAAACCAAAAGAACAGAAAACGGTAAAACCCTAATCCTTGAAACCCTAGAATCTGATCTCAACTCTTGATCGATTAACCTAGTGTATCAATCTAGCTAAATTAGTCTCAGCTAACCGCAATCAATAACATCCAAGTTAATAAATCAGAGTATCAAACAAATTACTAAGGCAGCGATTTATGAAAACAAGAAAAAACCCTAGTTTTTAGAACGATCCCAAATGCTAACAAGTTCGTTATAGAATTTTGAAAACAAAATCCTAATCACAGACTGTTATGCATATGATCACGAAGAAAAAACCAAAGAAATCATGAAGAAACCAGAAAATCGCCACAAGGAGAGAGAGTTTAGGGTTCGTTATAGAAGTTGTAAAATGTGTGAAATCGCATGATTTATGTGACTTACACAAAAACTGCACTAATCTGATTATAACCATCATTTTAATCAGTAAATGACATGTATTGTGTTAAAATATCAAGCATTTTCGAGTTGGGATGGTTATAGTAATGTTTAACGCAAAACTATGCGCTAAAACGGCCAAAAACCGGCTTTTCGAATGATTTTTATGAAACTGATTTAGATCAGTAACGCAAAACTTAGTTTAAAAATAAGTATTTTAACTAATTTTAAGTTTACTTGGTGTTTGGTTAGTCATACGTGACTTCCGACGCCCGAAAACGTTACCGAATAGCTAAAATACGCATTTTTAGTATGGGTAAATTTTGGGTGAACCTTATGTGTTAAGATGTGTTATGTGATTTAAACATATGAATGTGAAAATGTGTTAAGTTTTATCATGATATTGAACATTTAGATTATGCATGTATACTTGAGCGTTTTGTGCGGTAGAAACGGTAAAAACCGCCTTAAATGTGTAACTTGTTTGTCGAGCATAAAAATTGATATATATGAGATATTTTATGTATATTTGCCTTAAAAATGACAACATAAATAAGTTAACAAGATTACGGTGTTAATTTATGTGAACGTTTATGTATATATATTACAACGCGCAAATCGTAGATATATTGCGTATAAACGGGTGTGTAAATGGATTTACATGATAACGATCACCAATAAAATCGTTCAAGTCGCAAAATCTTAAATATATATATATATATATATATATATATGAACTCATATATATAATAACGTGCCAACATAATAAAAAACGATGATTTTTTGAGAAAATCTCAAAGTTATGTGAAAATTCTAAGAAATAGAGAAACTTAGGATTTTTGTGATGTATATATGTATATTGATTTAAAACTCGTTCCTACATATATTAGGACGTGTAGAAATCAATCTCTGTGATTGCGCAATTTAAAATACGCACCCAAAGGTGAGTGTCACTGCACCCCTCTTTTTACTGTTTTGTATATATTTTGGGGGTAGAACACGCCGATAAAAGGGTTTAATAATGTTTTTGGATTAAAACATACCTTTTAACATAAAATATATATTTTCGTTGAAAATATATGGAGTTTGATAAGTCATACGTTTCGAGGTAAAACGTTTTTGATGAATGAATGTTTGGAGGAAATTGGGATGGTACGGTGTTTCCGAAGCGAAACAGACCGTAAAGTTGGGACGGATGCCGCCCTGGTCTCAAGGGAAGGGGATTCAGGGGATTCGTACAAATTCATGTATTATATTTGTCATATTAGTAGGGTAGGGATCCTAAGAGAAGTCCACCCTATTTGAGAAACTTGAGAAGCAATCTGGACCACACATTTTCCCTAAGCAAAAAAATGCAAAAAGAGGTGAAAAAAATGCAAAAATATATTTTTTTTTATTTTTTTTTTGGAAAAATCGCAGCTTTTTCTTTAAGGATTAAATTTTTTATTTTTATTTTTAAATTTTTTTTTATTTATACACATGTGTATATTGTTAATCTTTTAACTATACATATATGTATATTGTCAATTATACATATATGTATATACATGTTTAAAATTGAAAAAAATATGTGTTATAAATCCTAAACCTTATACCATAAACACTAAAGCTCAACCTTAATGCTAAACCCTAAATCCTAAAGCTAAACCCTAATGCTAAACCCTAAAGCTAAACCCTAAACCATAAAGCTAAACCCTAAATACTAATGCTAAACCCTAAATAACACTTATTTTTCAATTTTAAACATGTATATACATATATGTATAATTGACAATATACATATATGTATAGTTAAAAGATTAACAATATACACATGTGTATAAATCTCAAAAAAAAAAATTAAAAAAAAAATTTTAAAATTTTTTTAAAAAATAAAAAATAAAAAATTAAATCCTTAAAGAAAAAGCTGCGATTTTTCCAAAAAAAAAATTTTTTGCATTTTTTTCACCTTTTTTGCATTTTTTTGCTTAGGGAAAATGTGTGGTCCAGAATGCTTCTCAAGTTTCTCAAATAGCCTACTACTTCTCACATGATCCTTATCCAATGTCACACCCCGACCGCGTACAACAACAAATCGCGGCGGAAACATCGGGGCGTGTTGCGACAGAATTAATTGTTTCAAATCCAAGGCAAACAAAGTTGTATTTTATTTATAAACAAAGGTGTTACATTGTTTCAAACAGGTAATTAAAGAGTTCGGAACATAATTAAACATAGTCTATCTTCTTTTAAAGTTTCTAAGGCACAGGTCCGCCCTAGTATCGTGATCAACATCCTATGGAAAAGCACCTGAAAACACATGTGAAAATAGGTACGTCAGCATAAAAATGCCTGTGAGATACATAGGTTTTGTGAAAATAGGATTCATGACTTGAGTTTAAGAAAATGTTTAATCATGAACCCCGTACTTTGCTTTGTCTTGTAAATCATTTGAAAACAATAAGATCAGATGATATGTATAAGTAATTGTCAGGTTAAATAAATAATCATGTAAAAGTGTGTTTGTATAAGATAAGTTGTTTGTAAATCAATGTCTTGTGAAAAATATGTTATTTATATAAAATGTTCTATGTATCAATATTGAAATGATTCAAATAACGTTACGCCGTGTAATACCATACAAACACTTATATATAGGAAGTACCAGCGGCGTATCCACCATGCTTGTATCATATTACACACGCATCGTTAACTCAATCACTTAATCAAACCAAACCAACCAATGTAAGAAGTCTATGTTTAAACCAATTGTCAAATGTATTGAATAATATGTCAAGATGTAAATCATGTCAAATGTCTATGTCAAATATCCATGTCAAATGTCTATGTCAAATATCCATGTCCAATAGTAGTCAAGTAATTGTGTAGCAAATGTTATATATGGTAAGTAAAATAAGACTACTTAAACCATAAGTAAAAATGTACAAAACAAAGTATTTTGAATATATCAAAAAGTTATGTTTTGCAAAGTGATGCATGATACATTGATACAAACATTTATGTGGTAAGTTAACGCATACATTCAAGCCTTGAGACAGTCGGATAACCCTTTCAGTCAAGGTTATCAAAAGGATTGTATTCGGATTCAGTCATTCCTTACATCCAAACAAACCCGGGATGTCAGGAATGGGATTTGTTAAGTCCTATGGTACCACTACTTACTCCCGAGCGGCGTAGCAAATGTTAATGAACGTTATAAAGACCCGTTTATTCAAACCAAATGTCATAGCAGTTGTATACATGTCATATGAAAACAATGTACTAAGTATGCTAAGTTAACATACAAAGCAGAAAAGTCTTGTAAATCAATGTGCTAGCATGCTATCAGTCAACATACATAGCAGAAAAGTAATGTAAAACAATGTACTAAGTATGTACACAATGGACATATATAGCAGAAAAGTCTTGTAAATCAATGTGCTAGCATGCTATCAGTCAACATACATAGCAGAAAAGTAATGTAAAACAATGTACTAAGTATGCACACAATGGACATACATAGCATGAAATGTAATGAAATCATGTACTATAATGTACTAATGAACATAGCAAGTATATGATGTCAAAACAGGAAAGCATGAAAGTAACAAGTAGGAACATGTGTTTCACCCCAAAACAGTTTGGAAAACAGTAAAAGAGGGGTCTATGTACTCACTTGAGATTGCTCAGTTGTATAAAGATAACCACCAAGCAATGCAAGAGATCTCGGAATCAAACGGCACCTAGTATAGGTAACTATGTTAATAAACCGGACCTAAATCGGAAGACTGGGTAGCATTAGGGTTTGTAAACCAAATGAGTGTCGGAACTCACGTGATATGGTTTAACAAAGCCTACATGCTAAATGAAACTTAACATAATTGTTTACGACCCATTACGACCCGTTTAGGAAGCTTATGCTACTTTAACGTGTCGTGCGCGTGAAACGCGTTCGGACCGCCTAACTAGTCCTATGATAAGTATTATATGCCTAATCATGTTACATAATCCGTTACGTGACAAAAGTTTAGGTTACATATGCTAAATTACCAATTATGTATGAAAAGGGTATTCTGGTAATTTACCTAAGGCATATAAACTACCTATCATACAACTACTTACACGTCGTGACCATAAGGTATAACCTCGGAAGGTTATTCCCTACACTATGGTCACCTAATGTATTTGGTCGGATCCTAATGATCGACCAAACTGGGTCGGGTTCGAAGGTATAGGCGATTTATTAGATCGCCTACCCTACGACCCTAGACAACGTGGTAATCAGTAGGCATAGTCCCAAGGACTATAACCATCGTGATTACAATCACGTTGCGAAGTTCTAACGAACTTCGCATTGACCATTACTGGTCAACGCTGAAAGTCAAACAAAGTTTGACTTTCTGACTCGAAAAGCAGTAAAAATATAAGGAAAAGAACGAAAGAATACTTACTAAGGGTCCCCGAATGCTAACCCAGATCAAAATAGCTCAGGTATGAAACGAAGGTTCCAACTTAGAGCTTTCTTAATCAGATTTATGGGTTTTGGGGTTGAGGGTGGATGGGTATTTATAGTATTCGGTCCACCGTTAGGATCGTTTGTCGATTATCGTGCCTTAATCTCGTGCGTACACTTGTCGGAAAGTTGTGGTGCCTCAAAATGCTCACCACCATAAGGAATCAACACTTGGCAAGGGGTTAGGGAGTGCAAAACAGCTGCAACCAGCTGTCAAATACACTTAATCTGGTCCAGAAGGGGGTCGCGTGACGCTAAGGACCCTCGCGTCACGCTAGGCCCCTGTTTTGGCAGATTTTGCAGAAATGGTCCCTGCACATCGTTTCGTTGCGTAACGTCACTTCTAAGGCCCGTCAAGCCAACTTTAAGGCCCTAAAATGATGCCTAAACATTGTGGACATGAAACATGTTCAAAAATATGCCGGGTGTTGGTTCGTTTGGTCGTACGAACGCGATGTTCGCTTAATTACGACGGAATGCGCACAAGCGCGAAAAACGAACCAAATGACGCGACGAATGGATTTTTCTTATGGCGAACACTAAAATATAATGTAGTCATGCTTTCATAAATTTTTGGATGTCCGGATGTATTCAGAACGTAAGTTATGCGCGAAAATGCAAACTTGTGCACTTTTTGACACTTTTAGTCCCTGAATGTCCCAAAAGTTTATTTTAGCACATCAAACCCCTCAAAGCCTATTTCTAAGCTATGTAAAGGATATTTAAGGTGTGTTTAACTTATGGTCATGTTCCGGAATGTTCGTTACAGTTCAAATTGACATACTTTCGCAGTTTGTCATATTTAGTCCCTGTAAGCGTATTAACTTGTTTTTGCCATACCAAAGCCTTCAAAACTTATTTCTAAGTTATGTAAAGGTTATTTAAGGTATGTTGAGTATATGTTGATGTTCCGGAGTATTTCTCGCATTAAACTAAGCACGTTTACGAACTAGTTTGCGTATAACTCTCCAGAACGCGATGTAGAGTTTGAAATTACATAAAAGTCAAAACATGAAAAATGTAAAACACAATCAAACAAACATTGGGATCAAATAACATTGTTTTATTGATAATGGAACTGTTCATAGTGATTACAAGCACAGTTGTTACATCCAATATATATATATATATATATTGTACGTGAGGCAGACACCATATTGGTCTCAAAATGGACCCTGCGCCCATCAAGTCGTTTAATCATTTAAGTATTGCACGCGAGGAATTGTTGGTAGATCTATCGGGTTGACAACCCCGTCGTGACCGGTCGCCCCGTGTCTGACACACCCCAAAATACGTTGCAGCGGAATATAAAACGTAGTGGTGACGGAAGCTGGTGCCCATTTGTATCTTGCTGAACGACGCATCGTAATGTTGGACATTTCAACTTAATTTAAACATAGATTTTAAAACACAAAGTCTTAAAGTCCATTGCAATCACACCATAGTTAAATTGTTTTGATCCTTATGGATCTTATTACATCGGTCCCAAATAGTTTTTAAAAGTTTGTCCAAAACATTATCGAACCTACGTTGCAGCGGAATATAAAACGTAGTGGTGACGGAAGCTGGTGCCCATTTGTATCTTGCTGAACGACGCATCGTAATGTTGGACATTTCAACTTAATTTAAACATAGATTTTAAAACACAAAGTCTTAAAGTCCGTTGCAATCACACCATAGTTAAATTGTTTTGATCCTTATGGATCTTATTACATTGGTCCCAAATAGTTTTTAAAAGTTTGTCCAAAACATTATCGAACCAAACATGCATCAACAACCGCAAGATACGCCATAATTCCCAAAGCCGAACTCAAGTACCTGCAGAACACGTTAAAATCAAGTGTCAACACAAAGGAAGGTGAGTTCACATATTCACATACAAACAATTCATACCAAAGGAAAGCTTTTTGATTATTTGTTTATTTGAAAACATCCATATAATTTTTAGAAAGTCCATTTTTACTTCCTTAATAAAATCCATGGGTCTTCCGTCGCGGTTTAACAACCCGACAATAACACTCTTACCCAGCTTTTGTATATTAAATTATTGCATCAATTTTCAGACTCGTAATGTTAGCTAGACAATACGAACTATATATTAACCATGCAGGTATAATCAAAGCTAGACAATAATTAGAATATCAATTCGTCGTTTGACTTGACTCGGAGCGACAGGTCACGACGGGGTTGTCAACCCGATAGATCTACCAACAATTCCTCGCGTGCAATACTTAAATGATTAAACGGCATCATGGGCGCAGGGTCCTCTTCGAGAACAATATGATGTCTGCCTCACGTACAATATATATATATCCTACTAATATGACAATTGTCACACCCCGACCGTGTAAAACAACAAATCGCGGCGGAATCGTCGAGGAGTGTTGTAACAGAATCATTGTTTCATAACACATGGAAATTTAAAGTTTCTTTTTATTTAAAGATTAACCATTTACATCGTCTTGAAATCTAAACAAGTTAAACATAGTCTATCATTGTTATTAAGTCACTAAGGCCTCGTCCAGTCCTATGTGAGCATGCATCCTAGCAATCAACATCATTCAACAACACCTGAAACATATGTAAAAACAAAGTTAGCAAAGAAATGCTGGCGAGCACATAGGTTTATGAGAGTGTCGGATTCATGGCTAGTTTACATGTTGCAATACCTAATTAAAAACCCTGTTTTGAAAAAAAAATGTATAGTATTGCAACATAACTAACCAACCCAAATCAAGTTGGTTATAATTTGTAAAATCTCGTAGCCATGCTTCTTAACCCCAAAACATTTGTTTAATTAAATCAAATTGTAAAACATCTCATAAAAACTCGTTAATAAAACTCGTATGGTTTATATTATTCAGAAAACATCATTGTGTGACATTGTTTCAAAATCGTTTACCCAAGTGAACTAAATAACGCCACGGTATGTAATATGATGAAAACACTTATATATAAGAAGTACCAGCGGTGTATCTACCACGTTTTCATCACATTACACCCGTCCCGTTATCTAAACACTAACCAAAAACCAATCGTTTACCCAAATCGTTTAACTCGTTAAAATCGCTTTAGTCGTTTAAATCATTCTCGTTTTAATTGTGAAAACTACTTTTGGTCGCCTCGCTAATAACATCCAAACCTTCGCAACTCGACTATCTCGAAACTCGCATTAATAAACCACCAAAGGGTAAATTAACAATCACAGATTCAGTCGTTACCCACCTAACCCACACATAACCATGGGTGCAGTCTGATAACGGGATTTGTCAGATCCTATGGTACCATAACCTAATACTAGTCGGTTCGGCCAAAACTAATGAATGTTATTTGTTATGTAACTACAACCAACAAGTTTGTTCACTTTATCGAAATCATTATTAATTAAATATAAACCATTTTAATCATTTTCGAAACCATCGTTAAAACATCGAAATCATTTAACACATATGAATCACCCCAAAAAAATTGAAAATAGTAAAATAGGGGAACTATGTACTCACTTGAGAATGCTTAGAAGTCTTGAATAACAACGAAGAAAAGCTAGAGGGATCACAGAAATCAATCGGCACCTAATATAAGTAACTATGTAAATAAACGAACCTAAATCGGAAGATCGGATAGAATGGGGTCTTGTAAACCAAATGAGTATTGGAACTCATATGATATGGTTTAACAAAGCCTACAAACTAAATCGAAACCTATCCTAAGTGCTTACGACCCATTAAGGTAGCTTACGCTACTTTAACGCGTCGTTCACGCAAAAGCGTGTTCGAGACGCCTAACTAGTCCTATGACAAGTATTATATGCCTTAACATGTCTAATAATGTTACCTAATCAGTTTAGATATAAAAATTTAGGTTACATATGCTTAAAATGAATTTATGCATAAAAAGGACATTTTGGTCATTTTCCTAAGGCATATAAATTACCTATCATACAACTAACTAAACGAAGTGACCATAAGGTATAACCTCGGAAGGTTATTCCCTATACAACTATGCCCACAAAATATGTTTGGTCGGATCCTAATGAACCACCAAACGGGTCGGGTTCGAAAGTCTAAGCAATTATTTAGACCGCTTATCTTACGACCCTATATAAGTACTAAACTAAAAGTGACAAGCTAAACATGTTAAAACATGTTTAACGAAGTTAGAAAACAAGTTTGATATCAAAATAAACGGTTTTGATACCCAAGAATAGTTTGGTTGCAAAATACGCTTGAATACGCATTTTGACCGAAACTATGACTCGTCACTACACCTAATCAACGTGGTAATCAGTAGGTATAGTCACAAGGGACTATAACCATCGTGATTACGCTCACGTTGCGAAGTTCAAACGAACTTCGTGTTGACCATAGACTGGTCAAAGCAGAAAGTCAAACATTGTTTGACTTTCGTGCTTGAAAAGCGATAAAAGCACAGAAGAAACTTACAAAGGGTCCAAGCTAGGAAGATCTTGATCCAAAACACTCATGTATGAAGTTTTAGAACTTCAACTTAGAGTTATTCAGATCAAGGGTGAGCAAAAATGAAAGAGAGCTTCGGTTTATATAGTTTTCGAAGAACCGTTAGGATCGTTTCTTGCAAATCATGCTTTGATCTTGACCTTACAAGTGGGCACATGGTTTTCTAAACCATGGGAACATAAAAAATAAGCAAAATTCATCAAATGGTATTGAAAAACCATGATCAAAACCATCAAAAACAGCTGGAATGGCCAGATTCAATGTTTCTGTACTGGGCAGCTCTCGCGCCCCGCGTAAGAGTCAGAGTAGGCTTTCGCGCCCCGCCTGGTATCTTTGACAGAATTACACTTTTGGTCCCTGCAGCCTAGAAACTTGGTTTTTGATGCATTTTTGACACGTTTAAGCCCCGTTAACCCCATTTCAAGGCTCTAAAATGAAGTTAAAGTATAGGGAACTCAAAATATGCTCAAAAATATCTCGGATGTCGGTTCGTTTGGTCGTACAGTTGCGTTGTTCGTTAATTACGATGAAACACGAACGTACGCGAAAAACGATCCAAATTGCGCGACGAATGGAATTTTATCATGCCAATCACTAAAGTAAAATATTTTAATGATTACATAAATTTTTGGATGCCCGGATATATTCAGAACGTAAGATATGCGCGAAAATGCAAACTTATGCACTTTTTGACGCTTTTAGTCCCTGTTGATCAAATAAGTTTATTTTTGCGCACCAAACACCTCAAAGCCTATTTCTAAGCTATGTAAAGGATATTTAGGGCATGTTTAACTTATGATCATGTTCCAGAAGGTTTGTTACAGTACGAATCGGCATACTTTCGCAGTTTGTCGAAATTAGTCCCTGTAAGCGAATAAACTTGATTTCGACACACCAAACCATCCAAAACTTATTTCTAAGTTATGTAAAGGTTATTTAAGGTATGTTAAGAATATGTCACTGTCCCGGAGTGTTTTTCGCGTTAAACTGATTACATTTACGCACCAGTTCGCGTATAACTTTCTAGAAAGCGATTTAGAGCTCGAAATCGAACGAGAATTGATATGTGCAAATGATACACATGTTTAAACAAATCCCAAGTATGAAACACAATATTTCATTGATTTGGTATTTGTTTGATGGCCATGGAGGCACAGATGTCACAACAATTTAATACACGAAGTTGTACGAACCCCTTGGCTCCCCTTCCCTGGGACCAGGCCGGCATTCGTCCCAACTATACGGTCTTTTTTGCCACGGAAACACCGTACCAATCCCGTTTCATCCCGAAACAAATATATTCAACAAAACCGTTTAATTCCCGAAACATATATTTTCACAAATCCATATATTTTCAACGAAAATATATAGTTTATATCAAAAAGGTATGTTTTATTCCGAAAACATTATTAAACCCTTTTATTGGCGTGTTCTACCCCCAAAATATATATAAAGCAGTAAAAAGAGGGGTTTAGTGACACTCACCTTTGGGTGCATATTTTAAATAGCGCAATCCCAGAGATTGATTTCTACACGTCCTATTATATATAGGAACGATTTTAAATAAATATAATATCACAAAAATCCTAAGTTTCTCTATTTCTTAGAATTGTCACATAACTTTGAGATTTTCTCGAAAAGTTATCATTTTTGATTACGTTGGCACGTTAATATATATGAGTCCATATATATATTTTTATGATTTTGCGACTTGAACGATTTTATTGGTGACCATTATTGTGTAAATCCGTTAACTCACCCGTTTATACGCAATATATCTACGATTTGCGCGTGCGTAGTAATATATATACATAAACGTTAACATAATTTAACACCGAAACACGCGAAATCTTGTTAACTCATCCATTTTGTCATTTTTAAAGCAAATATACATAAAATATCTTATATGTATCAAATTTCATGCTCGACAATTCAAGTTTCACGTTTAACGCAATTTTTACCATTTCTACCGCACAAAACGTACAAGCATACATGCGTAAGCTAGATTTCTAATATCATGTTAAGAACTTAACATATTTTCAAATTCTCATGTTTAAATAACATAACACATTTTAACACATAAGGTTCACCCAAAATTTTGCCTACACTAGTGTACATTGAAAAATGCGTGTTTTAGCGATACGGTAACGGTTTCGGGCGTCGGAAGTCACGTATGAGCAACCAAACACCAAGTAAACTTAAAATTAGTTAAAATACTCATTTTTAAACTAAAAATATCAGTTTTGCTTACTGATCTAAATCAGTTTTATAAAAATCACTCGAAAAGCCGATTTTTGACCGTTTTAACGCATAGTCTTGCGTTAAACGTTACTATAATCATCCCAACTCGAAACGACTTGATATTTTAACACAATACATGTTATTTACTGATTAAAATAGTGGTTATAATCAGATTAGTGCAGTTTTTGTGTAAGTCACATAAATCATGCAATTTCACGTATTTTTACAACTTTTAATGCACCAAGTACATCATGCAAAGCTAGCAAACATTATGACAAAGTTATAAGTCACTAAACACTTTAAAATAACTTTATTTTAGTGTTTATAATCTGCTCATAACTGATTTTTACTAAATCATACTCAAATCACCTTTTTAAGATCACATATCATCATGCATGCTCGTGTACAAGTATCTAAAGCACATATATCATATTATCATCATTTCATATGAAATTATATGCATCAAACCTGAAGTTAATTCATGCAAATCCAAGACATGTTCATCATCTAATCATCTAGACATAATTTCATACAACAATCTTTCATAAATGAACATATGACAAAACCTACATGCATGTCATTTTAGAATAATTAACCAAACAAGTATCCATCATAAATCAACCTCAATCTCATATATATACACACATACACATATATGGTTATGTATACATACATATATATGTCCATTTTTATTTTGCATAAAAACCCATTTCTTATTAGTTTCAAGTTTGTGAATTATCCAAGAACTTTGAGAAACTTCTATCATCATCAACATAATCAAGAATCAAGAATATGGTTTTTAAAGTAAATTTTATACCTACAAGATTTTGATGGGTTTCTTGACAAAGTGTGATGATATGGAGCTTGGTTCTTGCTTGAAACACCTCCAAACCACCTATGGATCTTCACACTAGCTTGACACTTGCTTGGAAAGATTTGAATCTTCAAGAAAGGGCTTTGAATTTCGAAAATGAAGAAGGAAAAAGGGCTGTTTTCAGCCATGAATTAGAGAGAGAGAGAGAGAGAGAGAGTGAGAATGATTGTTTTCTTATAAGTTCTTGGTTTATGGGAAAGGTTGGAGGTTGTGATGATGATTACTCATGCATGTACCTCCGAAATTGCCCAATAGATGTATGAAAGAGGAGAGGGAGTGAAGGCTTCTACAAACACATGTCCCTATACTCACATATATATATATATATATATATATATATATATATATATATATATATATATATATATATATATAATATCTGATTTTTATATATATACATATACATATATATGTAATTTAGGCTAAAAACTTTTATTTTACTGGATACCGGGTATTTTATCTAGCGTTTTAATCCCGTTTTAGTGCGTTTTAAATTATTTTTAACACTATATAAAATAAACTCAACAAGATATTATTGAACAATATTTTGTTTGCCTGGACTGGCTACGTTGCCGGTATTTGGCAGTATGCACGCCGTGCTGCGCGGTACGCGCTTAAAATCGTAAAAATAGGGATTTAAGCGTTTTTATTTATTTTTATCATTCTATAGTGATAAACTCATCAAATTATTACTAAAATGATTTTCAGTTGCCTTGACAGGCTGTGTTGACAGTATTTTGTCGGTATACGCGCTGCATCGCGCGGTACACGCTTAAACTCGAAAAATAGAGTTTCTTAGCGTTTTAATTTATTTTTCCTCACGAATATGATTAAAATTATTATTATAATCATAACAGACTATTTTTAGGATTTTAACACTGATCGGGTGGTCACCGACGTTCGTTTCGCATTTTACTCGTTACGCGATAAGCGTTTATCTTACCGTTGCCAACATAATTTTTACCAAGGTTTAAATTTACCAACTCATTAAATTTCACATATAAACATCATAATCAATCAAATACAGCCTTTTATCTATTCACAACACGTGTTACAATTGTACGATACGGCCTGAAAAGCCGGGTGTCACAGTCTCCCCCTGTTTAGGAAATTTCGTCCTCGAAATTTTTACTCTACAGGTTTTGTTTTCGCACTAAGTAAAAATAGCAAAAACAGGTTTAATGAATATGGTCTTGTAGTTTCTGTGAGAAACTTTGATTCTTACGAAGAATCTTCGTAGACCTATATTACACACATCCTCGATTCCTAAACTCACGTCTCAACGCTCTCCACCCTTTCCAAGGTCCAACATTCACAAGAAATTAATCAAGAAGATTAAGTCAAAGTTTCACCATTTCGGGTTTATCATACGTATATTTACATATACATTACCCTAAACCTGAAGTAGTCCGAGTTCACACATGATTGATCCAACTCGAGATGGGCTCTTGAAAGAATCAAATCTCATAAACTCATTTTCTTTCTTGGATTCATTTCAGATATCCACAACCGCAAAATCAATAAATTACGTATACGAATAGAATGCTGAAATCGCCTCTCCAGTTATTAACATAACTTTTCTAGCTATACGCACTGCTTCTACGATACTTCGATAAATCTCCGTTTATCTTTCAAATAAATTTCTACAAAGAGCAAAAGCAGTGTATTATCCATTATACACTTTCTCAACTGCATCCAAATAGTACATCATGTACACCACTCAATTCTGATGGTAGCTAGAGCCTATAAGCGACTGATCCAACTCAAGATGGGCTCTTGAAAGGACCAAGTCAATGTGGCTCAGCTTTTCTTTCCTCTGCTAAACCTAATAGCATCTCTCACAAGATAACTCCTTTAACAGAACTAAATCTTCAATCTGGAATCGCAATAGTTCCTTCAATTGTCCATGAAATCCTTCTGTTGATCACTTGGCGAATTTTAACCTTCCCTCGATCCAGGCAAATCCTGTCGCTGGTTTCCTAGATAAACTAAGGTCTGGTTAATTGTCCTTTGTCACGTTAACGAGGTGACGATCAACACTTCCATCCATGCAAAGCTTCAAACCGAGCAACCTAAATACTAGCGTGTTAACTATTATTGTAAGATAACTCTGCCAAGGGCATGTGAGTATCTTGACTTCCTTCGGAGTCCATAATACACGCTCTCAATTCTTCTTTCAAGGGTTTGAAAAGCTTCGTCTTACTTTTCTGCCCAATCGATTTCCCTTTTCCCCTTTTGGGGTTATTAGTGTCGAGGACTGCACTAATTAGAGAAATTCTTAATAAATCTCCGGTAGTACCCAGCAGTCCTAAGAATTGTCGCACCTTCGATAGGGTCTTTGGCGCTTCTCAACACTTGATCGCTTTGATCTTAGACGGATCCTCATGTGTCCTTCCTTATTCCTCAGCAATCTCGATGGTCAACTTCAAATGTTACTCATGATTCTTCTTGGCTCGCGTGTAAGCAAGTATGTCGTCGATGAAAATCATCACGAATTTATACATTTAGGGTTCCCATACCCTATCCATGAGATCCATGAATATAAATGGCACATTAATTTAGTCAAAAGGCATGACTAATAACTCGTAATGGCCATTTCGTGTTTGAAAAACAGTCCTCATCATATCTTCGTCAGCAACCTTCAACTAATGACATCCTGATCGTAGGTCGATCTTCGTGTGGTAGCTGGATCCCTGTAGCTTGATCAAACAAATCGTCAATCCTCGGTAAAGGGTACCGATTCTTGATAGTCAACTTGTTCAGTTCTCTGAAATCAACATACATCTTGAAGGATCCATCCTTCCTTCTCACAACGAAATAGACGTACCTTAAATCGAAAAGCTTGATCGAGTGAAACCCTTGTCTAGTAGCTCTTGAAACTGATTCGATATTTCTATCATCTCAGACGGTGCTTAATCTATAAGGAGATTGTGCAATTGGGCGCAGCAGCGGGTGCCAGATCGATTCGAGATTCGATCTGTCTTGCAGGGGCAATCCAGGTAAGTCCTTTTAGGAAGACTTCCGGATAGTTGCGATCGATAGAAATCTCTCCGATATTCCTACATTCGGCTTTCGTATCCACCACGTTAACTAAGAACGCAGGATTGCCCCTTTCGCAACCACTTGAGCATCCTCACAAAACTAACGACTCTCAACCATCAACACTCGACACTCAACTCGGTCGGTCCCTGCAAACAACTACCACCTCTCTACCGTCATCAGGACGAGATACCCTAGCTAGCTTCTTCAGACGATAGTCCCCACTTCGTTCCTGGATAATCAATCCATTCTCACATCTGCGTCAAGGCTCCCCAGCTCCACTGGAAAATAAACCAAAACTAGAACTACGATCACCTAACTAAATACTACAACCGCAAGCGACCTCACTAGTTTCCATCAACTTACCAATTGCTAGTTCTATCGGGCATTTTATACTCAGCTTACTTGTAGGTGAACACAAAAATGGTTCAAAGTTTTTCGAGCAAAACTCAATTCAGCTTTGGTATTAAAAGTATGAACATAGATTGGTTTTTTATTTGAAACATACCGGTAACAACAGCAAGATCGTCTCGCGTCTTCCCAGCGTTTAGCTCGAACGCTCTACCCTTGGCATCTTGACCCTCATTTCAGGCAATCTCTCTCGAAATGTCCTTACTCACCACACTCGTAGCATCCCTCGAGTGTACCTTCCTCCGATGTACTCTTAGCACAGCACTTGCGAGTCATGTGTCCAGTCCGACCACATCTGGCACACTTTCTCCACTTATCCTCGTGAGTCTTCCTCTCAAGACCACTCCTGCCATCCCTGGCATTATCCTTTCCCGACTCTCTAGGGTTAGCTACACATGCTTTCTCCAAACTGCGTTTCTCACCACGCTTCTCATCGGTATCCTTTCTCAAACTCTCAGATCTAGGCTCGGAATGCGGAATTATTTGAATGGTCGATCCGCTAAGACGGCCCGACATCACACATACCGTTGCCATGCCATTGTATAGGGCACCAGTAAATGATCTTGGGTTACAACCTTGGATTGTTTTATGTGTACATCTATGTACTGTTCATAAAATTAATGAAAAATCAGAATTACGCTCCGATCATATCATAACACAGGAACTACTAAAACTTTCCGATCATTATATCACCTGAAGGGTTTCCGATTATGTGTCCCACCAAAACCATGCCCATGAGCACCACGTCCACGTTCCTGGCCATTATTTTGGTTAGCATCGCGCTGTTCCATGGCAGTATCAACGTGTTGGGCAATGAGTTGTGCCAACTCTTTTTAGGGTAATAGGTAGTCCAGAACCCTGTCTCGCTTTTGGCGGAATTTCGTCGTTTCGATTATTACAACATAATATCAACATAAGACGATATCCACATATTAACGAGAACAATTCTTAAACCAAAAGAAACCCATTTGATTTATACTAGAAATTTACAAAACTTGTTTTTAGTACAAAGACTAATCAAAATTCGGCGTGTCTACATCAACACCCGCAACAAGTCTATATGAAATTTCCTCCTAAATATCTGAAAATTTGGCATGCCAGCCATAAATAGGGTTTATCAAATGAGACATACGAAACAAACAACAGAAACAAACAACAACTAACGCTTAAATCCATGGAAGTCCAACATCTTCCTAACAAGCTCTTCTAGCTCATCATAACAGTCCATTTGTCCCTCTGAGTCCTTCATCGTCTCCATGCCTCCGCGTAACGTGGCGAACTGACAATCACAGTGAGAGCGATTGACCCAAACCCCTTTCTGTCTCTTCAAAGTGGATGCTGTCTCAACTCTCGAAGTCGATGCGATCTCTCTAATGGGTCGAGTCCTCTTCCTACGACGAGTGTAGACTAAAAGAGGTGTAGCAAAACACGTGACTCGAATAGCAGAACAAACGATTCTGTAACGACGGGCGAAAGAATCTCAAGTGTAGGTTCGACAGTATCAGTGAGAAGGACTACTAATGGCTCTATAGGCCGAGACGTGACATATCGTAACCGTACAAAGTAAGTGTGTGGTCAAATGAATAGTAAAACATAAGGCCCAAATAAACAAAATATCACGTATGCACATAAACACATAAGGGTTTTCATACATGATAAAATTTTCCATGTTTATTTAAAAATCTTGGCTTCGAGAATTTTGGACTTTAAATCTCAAAATTCTTCAGTTGAAGTCTAGTGTTTTCCTCCGAAAACATCTAGTTCGCTAACAACCATTGGCTCTGATACCAACTTCTGTCACACCCCAAAATACGTCGCAGCGGAATATAAAATGTAGTGGTGACGGAAGCTGGTGCCCATTTGTATCTTGCTGAACGATACATATATTTTCACAAATCCATATATTTTCAACGAAAATATATAATTTATAACAAAAGGATATGTTTTATTCCGAAAACATTATTAAACCCTTTTATTGGCGTGTTCTACCCCCAAAATATATATAAAGCAGTAAAAAGAGGGGTTTAGTGACACTCACCTTTGGGTGCGTATTTTAAATAGCGCAATCCCAAAAATTGATTTCTACACGTCCTATTATATATATAGGAACGATTTTAAATCAATATAACATCACAAAAATCCTAAGTTTCTCTGTTTCTTAGAATTGTCACATAACTTTGAGATTTTCTCGAAAAGTTATCATTTTTTATTATGTTGGCACGGTAATATATATGAGTCCATATATATATTTTTATGATTTTGCAACTTGAACGATTTTATTGGTGACCATTATTTTGTAAATCCGTTAACTCTCCCGTTTATACGCAATATATCTACGATTTGCGCGTAGTAATATATATACACATAAACGTTCACATAATTTAACACCGAAACACGCGAAATCTTGTTAACTCATCTATTTTGCCATTTTTAAAGCAAATATACATAAAATATCTTATATGTATCAAATTTCATGCTCGACAATTCAAGTTTCATGTTTAACGCAATTTTTATCGTTTCTTCCGCACAAAACGTACAAGCATACATGCGTAAGCTAGATTTCTAATATCATGTTAAAATCTTAACATATTTTCACATTCTCATGTTTGAATCACATAACACATTTTAACACATAAGGTTCACCCAAAATTTTGCCTACACTAGTGTACATTGAAAAATGCGTATTTTAGCGATTCGGTAACGGTTTCGGGCGTCGGAAGTCACGTATGACCAACCAAACACCAAGTAAACTTAAAATTAGTTAAAATACTCATTTTTAAACTAAAAATATCAGTTTTCTTACTGATCTAAATCAGTTTAATAAAAATCACTCGAAAAGCCGATTTTTGAGAGTTTTAACGCATGGTCTTGCGTTAAACGTTTCTATAATCATCCCAACTCGAAACGACTTGATATTTTAACACAATAAATGTTATTTACTGATTAAAATAGTGGTTATAATCAGATTAGTGCAGTTTTTGTGTAAGTCACATAAATCATGCGATTTCACGTATTTTTACAACTTTTAATGAACCAAGTATATCATGCAAAGCTAGCAAACATTATGACAAAGTTATAAGTCACTAAACACTTTAAAATAACTTTATTTTAGTGTTTATAATCTGCTCATAACTGATTTTTACTAAATCATACTCAAATCACCTTTTTAAGATCACATATCATCATGCATGTTTGTGTACAAGTATCTAAAGCACATATTGTTGGACTCTGTATGCCCAAGACACATATTAAATTGATGTGGCTAGTACGTTATGATCCAAGTCGAGTCATACCCAAATACAAGCTAGACAAACACTTATATTATTTATTTGTGATATGATCAAACAAATAAATATTAACACTTAGAATATTTAGAAATTGGTTTTCTAAATAATTGCACTTGACAAACTAATAAATTATATGGATAATTTGTTTTGAGAGAGTATTTTATTCTGTTATTTAATTGGTTAAATAACATAATAAAAATAGCATAAGTCTTATAGCATATGATGTTATATTTTATAAAAGTTATAAAATATATATATGTAAGACTTATATTATTTAAAAGAAAAATTGATTTTTTTAAATAAAAAGACTAGGCCGCCACCCCCCCCCCCATGGGGTCTTCCCAAAAATTGTTGGTCCAATCACACTATGTAACAACTGTGCTTGTAATCACTATGAACAGTTCTGTTATCAATAAAACAATGTTATTTGATCCCAATGTTTGTTTTGTTATGTTATACATTTTTCATGTTTTGACTTTTATGTAATTTCAAAATCTACATCGCTTTCTGGAGAGTTATACGCAAACTAGTGCGTAAACTGTAACACCTGTGTCTTTTCAACCATCAAACAAATGCCCACCCAGTGAAATATTGTATTTCATACTTGGGATTTGTAAAAATATGTGTATCATTTACACATATCAATTCTTGTTCGATTTCAATCACTATATCGCTTTCTGGAAGGTTATACGCGCACTAATGCGTAAATATAACCAGTTTAATGCAACAAACACTCCGGAATAGTGAAATAGGCATAACATACCTTAAATAACCTTTACATAACTTAGATATAAGTTTTGTAAGGTTTGGTGTGGTGAAATCAAAGTTAAATCACTTACAGGGACTAAAGTTGACAAACTGCGAAAGTATGCCAATTTAAACTGTAACAGACATTCCGGAACATGAACATAAGTTAAACATACCATAAATATCCTTTACATAGCTTAGAAATAGGCTTTGAGGTGTTCGGTATGCTAAAATAAACTTTTGTGTCATTCAGGGACTAAAAGTGTCAAAAAGTGCACAAGTTTGCATTTTCGCGCATAACTTACGTTCTGAATACATCCGGACATCCAAAAATTTATGTAAGCATGACTATATTATGCTTTAGTGTTTGGCTTGCCAAAAATCCATTCGTCGCTTAATTTGGATCGTTTTTGCGTTCGTTACGACTTCCGTCGTAATTAACCGAACAACGCAATCGTACGGCCAAACGAACCGACATCCGAGATATTTTTGAGCACAATTTAAGTTCCCTATACTTTAACTTCATTTTAGAGCTTTGAAATGGGGTTAACGGGGCTTAAACGTGTCAAAAATGCATCGAAAACCAAGTTTAGGGGCTGCAGGGACCAAAACTGTAAATCTGCCAAAGTTTTACCTTACGGACCTCAACATTGGCAGCTTTGAGGTCCGTAAGCTTATGTCTGCACATCAGAAACTTCTAATCCAGCTGTTAACAGCTGTTACCCACTCCTAATCACTTTGCCACATGTTGATCTCTTATGGTGAGTGACCAAATGAGCCACCATAAGGTTCCGACAAGTGTACGCGTGAGATTAAGGCACGATATTCGACAAACGATCCTAACGGTGGACCGTTTACTATAAATACCCATCCATCCCCAACTTCATTTCTCACTAGAATCTTGATTTGAGAGCTCTAAGTTGAAACCATTGTTTCATACCTGAGTTCTTGGATCGAGATTAGCATTCGGGGACCCTTCGTAAGTATTCTTTCGTTCTTTTCCTTATTTTATTGCATTTTCGAGTCCGAAAGTCAAACTTTGTTTGACTTTCAGCGTTGACCAGTAATGGTCAATGCGAAGTTCTTTTGAACTTCGCAACGTGAGTGTAATCACGTTGGTTATAGTCCTTGGGACTATGCCTACTGATTACCACGTTGTCTAGGGTCGTAGGGTAAGCGATCTGATAAATCGCTTATACCTTCGAACCCGACCCATTTGGTCGATCATTAGGATCCGACCAAATACATTAGGTGACCATAGTAGGTAGGGAATAACCTTCCGAGGTTATACCCTATGGTCACATCGTTTAAGTAGTTGTATGATAGGTAGTTTATATGCCTTAGGTAAATTACCAGAATACCCTTTTCATGTATAATTGGTAATTAAGCATATGTAACCTAAACTTTTGTCACATAACGGATTATGTAACATGTTTAGGCATATAACACTTGTCATAGGGCTAGTTAGGCGGTCCGAACGCGTCTCACGCGAACGACGCGTTAAAGTAGCATAAGCTACCTAAACGGGTCGTAATGGGTCGTAAACACTTAGGTTAAGTTTCATTTGGTATGTAGGCTTTGTTAAACCAAATGACACGAGTCTCTACACTCGTTTGGTTTACAAACCCTAATGCTACCCGATCTTCCGATTTAGGTCCGGTTTATTAATGTAGCTACCTATACTAGGTGCCGTTTGATATCCGCGATCTCTAGCATTGTTTTGTTGTCACTCCAGAACTACTGAGCAATCCCAGGTGAGTACATAGACCCCTCTTTTACTGTTTTCCAAACTGTTTTGGGGTGGAACACATGTGCCTACTTGTTACTTTCATGCTTTCCTGTTTTGACATCATATACTTGCTATGTTCATTAGTACATTATAGTACATGATTTCATTACATCTTATGCTAGGTGTGCCCATTGTGTGCATTACTTAGTACATTGTTTTACACTACCTTTCATGCTAGGTGTGCCCATTGTGTGCATTACTTAGTACATTGTTTTACACTACCTTTCATGCTAGGTGTGCCCATTGTGTGCATTACTTAGTACATTGTTTTACACTACCTTTCATGCTAGGTGTGCCCATTGTGTGCATTACTTAGTACATTGTTTTACACTACCTTTCATGCTAGGTGTGCCCATTGTGTGCATTACTTAGTACATTGTTTTACACTACCTTTCATGCTAAGTGTGCCCATTGTGTGCATTACTTGGTACATTGTTTTACATTACATTTTGTTGCATATGCTCATCCAGTATATGAACACATTATATAACATTTTGAACCGTTGCATATGCTTACCCAGCATATGAACACATTATACTACATATTGAACCGTTGTAATCATTTGACTGTGATTCGTTGATATCTGTGAACCGTTTGTATCTGTGAACCGTATTTGACATAGACATTTCGGCATAGACATTTTAACATGATTGACATTTGATCATGCATTTCCCACAAAACATAACTTTGATTTAAACCAAGTTTTACTTCAATACTTTGTATTTGTGCATATGGTTTAGTTGAGACATTTCATTTGCCATACATGACATTTTGACATAAACATTTGACATGGATATTTGACATAGACATTTTGACATTGGTTTGGTTTGATTAAATGATTAAGTAACGATACGTGTGTAATATGATACAAGCATGGTGGATACGCCGCTGGTACTTCCTATATATAAGTGTTTGTATGGTATTACATATTGTAGCGTTATTTGAATCATTTCAGTTTGATACATATAACATTTTATACAAATAACATACTTTTCACAAGACATTGTTTTACAAACAACTTATCTTATACATACCCATTTTACTATGGTTATTCATTTAACCATACATTATTCACTTATTTTATACATATCATCTGAACTCATTGTTTTTCAAATGATTTACAAAACAAAGCAAATTACAAGGTTCATGACTAAACATTTTCTCAAACATAAGTCATGGAACCTATTTTCACAAAACCTATGTATCTCACAGGCATTTTTATGCTGACGTACCTATTTTCACATGTGTTTTTCAGGAACTGTTGCATAAGATGATCAAGATACACATAGGCAGACTTGGGCTTTAGTGACAATAAAAGATGCAAGACTAGTTAATTATGTTGTATTTCCTTGTTTGTTAAGACATTGTAACACTTTTAATCAATAAAACGAAACTTCAATTGCCATGGATTTGAAACAATTAATTCTGTTACAACACTCCCCGACATTTCCGCCACGTTTGTATGTTCCACGTGGTCGGGGTGTGACAGAAAAGATGGTATCAGAGCCAATGGTTATAGGGAATTAGGTTATTAGTAATGCTTTGACCTAGTCTATAACTTTCTTAGGACCCTAACGCGAGTTTACTTGCGTTTAGTCATAAAACAATACTGTCACCTATCCTTAGGCGACGACCACAACAAGAACATAAATTTCAAAACCGCTTTGAAAACTAATCATCTGTTCTAGGATGATTGATTACTAGGTTTTGAACCCTCTGTTATATGGTTTTGAACCCCTTTGAGTTTTCAAAATCTCGTCAAGGTTTTGGGTTTTAAATAATGTGAACACGTGCAAACTGGAAGGGTGAATGCCTGTATTCTGGGTTTTCTGTCTAGGCAAGCACTTCGTATACATCTCATCAGACGCGAGACCAGTTGTGCTTACCTGGGAATTCTTGGGATGAGTGTTCACTTATAGGCGAGCATATCTTCGCAATACATTATTTTTGACCCATTTACTTTGATTATTCACCGAGGTCGTTTGTTGCTTTGTAGTAACAAACAAATGACCACTATCCATTGCGTTCATCAAATTTGTTTCATCTCATTCTTTTCGTCTAATTCTCTCACTCGTTTCCTTTCATGTTTCCTCTTTTAGAATGCCTCCTCGACGCGAGAACCAGATAGCGACTGCCGAATTGGCAGAAATCATTGCGCAGCAAATGGCTGCTCAATTCCCAAACCTCTTTGCTCAATGGAATCAAGCCAACAACAACAACAATGGTCCATGCAATTTCAAGAGTTTTAACTCGGCGAAACCACTCAAGTTTAGTGGTTCTGAGGGAGCGACTGGGCTTCTTCAATGGTTCGAGAGCATTGAGAATACTTTCCGCCATGTGCAGTGTCCTGACAATCGCAAGGTCGAGTTTGCTTCGAGTGTGTTCCAGAAGAGAGCCCTTACGTGGTGGAATGGGGTTATGAGAGATCATGGTGCAGAAGTTGCTCTAGCACAGACATGGGCCGAACTTAGGGCTCTCATGATGAAGGAGTTTTGTCCTCGTCACGAGATCAGGGCTTTGGAAAGGGAATTTGATGATCTTAAGCAAGACAGCGGTGAGCATCGAGCCTACACGGACCGTTATGAGGAGTTAAGTCTGTTATGCCCAAACATGGTCACGCCTTTGGATAAGGCGATCGAAAAGTACATTGATGGCCTTCCCGACTCGATACAAGACATTTTGACTGGTAGCAACCCTACTACTGTTAGGCAGGCCATTGAGTTATCTGCAACCTTGACTGAATCGCAGATCAGGAAACGTAAGCTTTTCCGAAAGGGTGACAAGAAACTGGTCGAGGAATCGAAACCAATCGAGGAATCAAAGACCATGGATGAACAGACTGGATCCTCTAAGAAGTCAAAGAAGCGAAAGGCTTCTCAGAACTTCGCCGTGGTCGCTCACAATGATCAAGCCGTCCCCAACCAACCAGCTCAACCCCCTGCCAGGAAACCCTACAAAGGAACTGCACCCTTGTGCAACCAATGTGGCCTACATCATCATGCTGGTGTGAAGTGCCGCACATGCCAAGTTTGCGGACTTATAGGTCATACAGCGAGGGTTTGCCCAACAGCAGCAGCACCAAATCAGATTAACGACAATCCTGCTCAAGCTCGTTTCCCACTGGGATCTTGCTACAACTGTGGCGAGATGGGCCATTTTAGTAGAAATTGCCCAAGACTTGCTGATGCAAATCCAGCGCAGGGATGAGTATCTGACCGACAGAAGATAACGCTGTTTAAAAAAATAATCGAGCCTTGTGTATTATTTTCTTTTATCACAATCTATGAAACAGTTGTTGTTATTATTGTTTATAAATAAATCTTTCATTTACATTTCAATATGTTTATGTGGTTGCATGTATAAACATATCCCATACAATACCGACAATCAAGGAACCGCATTCCTTGAAGAACAGACTACTTCCAAATTTCTTCCCTTGTATAATCTCTTGCGTTTCCACGAAAATCCTAAGTACCCGTTTCTTCCAAGAGAAACGATGTACGAGGCGCCAAGTTAATAGCAATCAATAACAAGAAAATAACAATTAAACAATTATGTGGTTATGTGCTTATGTGTTATCCTTTATGTGTCATGTGATCCAATTTATGTTATTCAAATCCTCGTAAAATCTTACATATCTTTGTGCAAGAGATTCATAGTAGGATACCCAAAGGTACTACTTAAATCCTTAATGGACTTCTACGTTGTAGTTAAAGTCCCTTGGATTATAATGTACTACTTCATAATTAGACCCCTTTTGTGGTCTAGTTAAACAGATTGATCCAAAAATCTGGTTTGGGATATCATGTGATGATATAGCTGAAAGGACTCCTTAGTGGCCTAATTAAGAAGATCCTCTGTTGATCTAATTAAAAGGACCCTATGGTAGTCTAGTCACTTTCATCTCAGGTTTGATATCTTTCCCCATAACATTTCAAAACAAACTGTGCGGACTGTGCAAGGAATTACGTAATTATGGATGCATACATAATTATGGAATTTAGTGCACAGAAATCACAGCAAGTTCTATCATGTATCAAGAGTTAACCCTATTCATTTCCAATTCTGATGAAGCATCCGTTGAGGAAAAATGAACTAGCTATTCATTTTTCACTTCTGAAGAATATCCGTTGAGGAAATGAATATCCGTTGTTTATCTTTTCATTTCCATTCTGAAGAATAACCGTTGAGGAAAATGAATTATCCATTCATTTTCATTCTAAAGAATATCCGTTGAAGAAATGAATATCCGTTGTTTATCTTTTCATTTCCATTCTGAAGAATAACCGTTGAGGAAAATGAATTATCCATTCATTTTCGTTCTAAAGAATATCCGTTGAGGAAATGAATATCCGTTGTGTAATCCTTCATTTCCAACTCTGAGGAAATAACCGTTGAAAATGACTCCGTTAGTTCATTTTCGTTTCTGAAGATTTATCCGTTGAGGAAATGAATATCCGTTGTGTAATCCTTCATTTCCAACTCTGAGGAAATAACCGTTGAAAATGACTCCGTTAGTTCATTTTCGTTTCTGAAGATTTATCCGTTGAGGAAATGAATATCCGTTGATTTTTCTTTCATTTCAAATTCTGAAGAACAAACCGTTGAGGAAAATGACCCCGTTTGTTCATTTTCGTTCTGAAGAATATCCGTTGAGAGAAATGAATATCCGTTGATTTTTCTTTCATTTCAAATTCTGAAGAACAAACCGTTGAGGAAAATGACCCCGTTTGTTCATTTTCGTTCTGAAGAATATCCGTTGAGAGAAATGAATATCCGTTGATTTTTCTTTCATTTTAAATTCTGAAGAACAAACCGTTGAGGAAAATGACCCCGTTTGTTCATTTTCGTTCTGAAGAATATCCGTTGAGGGAAATGTATATCCGTTTAGTTAATTCCTTTATTTTCCATTTCCGAAGAACCCGTTGAAGAAAATGACCCTGTTCGTTCATTTTCGCTTCTGAAAAATATCCGTTGAGGAAAATAATCAGATTATGCTTTACATATCTTTGATGACTATTTGAAACAAAGTCATAGACAGACTCCTACGAATTAATTTCGGGACGAAATTTCCTAAAGTAGGGGAGACTGTAACACCTGTGTCTTTTCAACCATCAAACAAATGCCCACCCAGTGAAATATTGTATTTCATACTTGGGATTTGTAAAAATATGTGTATCATTTACACATATCAATTCTTGTTCGATTTCAATCACTATATCGCTTTCTGGAAGGTTATACGCGCACTAATGCGTAAATATAACCAGTTTAATGAAACAAACACTCCGGAATAGTGAAATAGGCATAACATACCTTAAATAACCTTTACATAACTTAGATATAAGTTTTGGAAGGTTTGGTGTGGTGAAATCAAAGTTAAATCACTTACAGGGACTAAAGTTGACAAACTGCGAAAGTATGCCAATTTAAACTGTAACAGACATTCCGGAACATGACCATAAGTTAAACATACCATAAATATCCTTTACATAGCTTAGAAATAGGCTTTGAGGTGTTCGGTATGCTAAAATAAACTTTTGTGTCATTCAGGGACTAAAAGTGTCAAAAAGTGCACAAGTTTGCATTTTCGCGCATAACTTACGTTCTGAATACATCCAGACATCCAAAAATTTATGTAAGCATGACTATATTATGCTTTAGTGTTTGGCTTGCCAAAAATCCATTCGTCGCTTAATTTGGATCGTTTTTGCGTTCGTTACGACTTCCGTCGTAATTAACCGAACAACGCAATCGTACGGCCAAACGAACCGACATCCGAGATATTTTTGAGCACAATTTAAGTTCCCTATACTTTAACTTCATTTTAGAGCTTTGAAATGGGGTTAACGGGGCTTAAACGTGTCAAAAATGCATCGAAAACCAAGTTTAGGGGCTGCAGGGACCAAAACTGTAAATCTGCCAAAGTTTTACCTTACGGACCTCAACATTGGCAGCTTTGAGGTCCGTAAGCTTATGTCTGCACATCAGAAACTTCTAATCCAGCTGTTAACAGCTGTTACCCACTCCTAATCACTTTGCCACATGTTGATCTCTTATGGTGAGTGACCAAATGAGCCACCATAAGGTTCCGACAAGTGTACGCGTGAGATTAAGGCACGATATTCGACAAACGATCCTAACGGTGGACCGTTTACTATAAATACCCATCCATCCCCAACTTCATTTCTCACTAGAATCTTGATTTGAGAGCTCTAAGTTGAAACCATTGTTTCATACCTGAGTTCTTGGATCGAGATTAGCATTCGGGGACCCTTCGTAAGTATTCTTTCGTTCTTTTCCTTATTTTATTGCATTTTCGAGTCCGAAAGTCAAACTTTGTTTGACTTTCAGCGTTGACCAGTAATGGTCAATGCGAAGTTCTTTTGAACTTCGCAACGTGAATGTAATCACGTTGGTTATAGTCCTTGGGACTATGCCTACTGATTACCACGTTGTCTAGGGTCGTAGGGTAAGCGATCTGATAAATCGCTTATACCTTCGAACCCGACCCATTTGGTCGATCATTAGGATCCGACCAAATACATTAGGTGACCATAGTAGGTAGGGAATAACCTTCCGAGGTTATACCCTATGGTCACATCGTTTAAGTAGTTGTATGATAGGTAGTTTATATGCCTTAGGTAAATTACCAGAATACCCTTTTCATGTATAATTGGTAATTAAGCATATGTAACCTAAACTTTTGTCACATAACGGATTATGTAACATGTTTAGGCATATAACACTTGTCATAGGGCTAGTTAGGCGGTCCGAACGCGTCTCACGCGAACGACGCGTTAAAGTAGCATAAGCTACCTAAACGGGTCGTAATGGGTCGTAAACACTTAGGTTAAGTTTCATTTGGTATGTAGGCTTTGTTAAACCAAATGACACGAGTCTCTACACTCGTTTGGTTTACAAACCCTAATGCTACCCGATCTTCCGATTTAGGTCCGGTTTATTAATGTAGCTACCTATACTAGGTGCCGTTTGATATCCGCGATCTCTAGCATTGTTTAGTTGTCACTCCAGAACTACTGAGCAATCCCAGGTGAGTACATAGACCCCTCTTTTACTGTTTTCCAAACTGTTTTGGGGTGGAACACATGTGCCTACTTGTTACTTTCATGCTTTCCTGTTTTGACATCATATACTTGCTATGTTCATTAGTACATTATAGTACATGATTTCATTACATCTTATGCTAGGTGTGCCCATTGTGTGCATTACTTAGTACATTGTTTTACACTACCTTTCATGCTAGGTGTGCCCATTGTGTGCATTACTTAGTACATTGTTTTACACTACCTTTCATGCTAGGTGTGCCCATTGTGTGCATTACTTAGTACATTGTTTTACACTACCTTTCATGCTAGGTGTGCCCATTGTGTGCATTACTTAGTACATTGTTTTACACTACCTTTCATGCTAAGTGTGCCCATTGTGTGCATTACTTGGTACATTGTTTTACATTACATTTTGTTGCATATGCTCATCCAGTATATGAACACATTATATAACATTTTGAACCGTTGCATATGCTTACCCAGCATATGAACACATTATACTACATATTGAACCGTTGTAATCATTTGACTGTGATTCGTTGATATCTGTGAACCGTTTGTATCTGTGAACCATGTGAACCGTATTTGACATAGACATTTCGGCATAGACATTTTAACATGATTGACATTTGATCATGCATTTCCCACAAAACATAACTTTGATTTAAACCAAGTTTTACTTCAATACTTTGTATTTGTGCATATGGTTTAGTTGAGACATTTCATTTGCCATACATGACATTTTGACATAAACATTTGACATGGATATTTGACATAGACATTTTGACATTGGTTTGGTTTGATTAAATGATTAAGTAACGATACGTGTGTAATATGATACAAGCATGGTGGATACGCCGCTGGTACTTCCTATATATAAGTGTTTGTATGGTATTACATATTGTAGCGTTATTTGAATCATTTCAGTTTGATACATATAACATTTTATACAAATAACATACTTTTCACAAGACATTGTTTTACAAACAACTTATCTTATACATACCCATTTTACTATGGTTATTCATTTAACCATACATTATTCACTTATTTTATACATATCATCTGAACTCATTGTTTTTCAAATGATTTACAAAACAAAGCAAATTACAAGGTTCATGACTAAACATTTTCTCAAACATAAGTCATGGAACCTATTTTCACAAAACCTATGTATCTCACAGGCATTTTTATGCTGACGTACCTATTTTCACATGTGTTTTTCAGGAACTGTTGCATAAGATGATCAAGATACACATAGGCAGACTTGGGCTTTAGTGACAATAAAAGATGCAAGACTAGTTAATTATGTTGTATTTCCTTGTTTGTTAAGACATTGTAACACTTTTAATCAATAAAACGAAACTTCAATTGCCATGGATTTGAAACAATTAATTCTGTTACAACACTCCCCGACATTTCCGCCACGTTTGTATGTTCCACGTGGTCGGGGTGTGACATAAACGTACTCAGTTTAATGCGAGAAATACTCTGGAACATCAACATATACTCAACATACCTTAAATAACCTTTACATAACTTAGAAATAAGTTTTGAAGGCTTTGGTATGGCAAAAACAAGTTAATTCGCTTACAGGGCCTAAATATGACAAACTGCGAAAGTATGTCAATTTGAACTGTAACGAACATTCCGGAACATAACCATAAGTTAAACTCACCTTAAATATCCTTTACATAGCTTAGAAATAGGATTTGAGGGGTTCGGTGTGCTAAAATAAACTTTTGGGTCATTCAGGGACTAAAAGTGTCAAAAAGTGCACGAGTTTGCATTTTCGCGCATAACTTACGTTCTGAATACATCTGGACATCCAAAAATTTATGTAAGCATGACTACATTATATTTTAGTGTTCGCCATAAGAAAAATCCATTCGTCGCGTCATTTGGATCGTTTTTCGCGCTTGTGCGCATTCCGTCGTAATTAAGCGAACATCGCGATCGTACGGCCAAACGAACCGACATCCTAGATATTTTTGAGCATGTTTTGAGTTCCCTATACTTTAACTTCATTTTAGATCCTTGAAATGAGGTTAACGGGGTTCAAACGCATCGAAAATCGCTTAAACAAGGTGCAGGGACCATTTCTGTAAAATCTGCCAAAACAGGGGCCTAGCGTGACGCGAGGGGCCTTAGCGTCACGCGAGCCCCCTTCTGGACCAGATTAACTGCATTTAATCACAAGTTGCAGCTGTTTGATCCTCCACCACATGTTCTAACTTGCTTAGTCACTAGATAAGGATCATATTTAGCTTCCATAACCTTTCAACAAGTGTACGGATGTGATCGAATCACGGTTTCCATGAAACGATCTCAACGGTGGACTAAAAACTATAAATACCCCAACACCCCCATTGCTAAAATCACAAGAAATTTGATTTGAGAAACTCTAAGTTGAAACATTTGTTTCATACCTGAGATTTTTGAATCAAGTTTAGCATTCGGGGACCCTTCGTAAGTATTCTTTCGTTCTTTTCCTTATTTTACTGCTTTTCGAGTCAGAAAGTCAAACTTTGTTTGACTTTCAGCGTTGACCAGTAATGGTCAATGCGAAGTTCGTTTGAACTTCGCAACGTGAGTGTAATCACGTTGGTTATAGTCCCTTGGGGCTATGCCTACTGATTACCACGTTGTCTAGGGTCGTAGGGTAAGCGATCTAATAAATCGCTTATGCCTCGAACCCGACCCAGTTTGGTCGATCATAAGGATCCGACCAAACACATTAGGCGACCATAGTAGGTAGGGAATAACCTTCCGAGGTTATACCCTATGGTCACATCGTTTGAATAGTTGTATGATAGGTAGTTTATATGCCTTAGGTAAATTACCAGAATACCCTTTTCATGTATAATTGGTAATTAAGCATATGTAACCTAAACCTTTGTCACATAACTGATTATGTAACATATTTAGGCATATTCTACTTGTCGTAGGGCTAGTTAGGCGGTCCGAACGCGTTTCACGCGAACGACGCGTTAAAGTAGCATAAGCTACCTAAACGAGTCGTAATGGGTCGTAAACAATTATGTTAGGTTTCAATTAGTATGTAGGCTTTGTTGAACCATACTACACGAGTCTCAATACTCGTTTGGTTTACAAACCCTCATGCTACCCGATCTTCCGATTTAGGTCCGGTTTATTAACATAGTTACCTATATTAGGTGCCGTTTGATTCCGAGATCTATAGCATTACTTGGTGGTTATCTTTATACAACTGAGCAATCTCAAGTGAGTACATAGACCCCTCTTTTACTGTTTTCCAAACTGTTTTGGGGTGGAACACATGTGCCTACTTGTTACTTTCATGCTTTCATGTTTTCACATCATATACATGCTATGTTCGTTAGTACATTATAGTACATGATTTCATTACATCTTATGCTAGGTGTGCCCATTGTGTGCATTACTTAGTACATTGTTTTACATTACATTTCATGCTAGGTGTGCCCATTGTGTGCATTACTTAGTACATCGTTTTACATTACATTTCATGCTAGGTGTGCCCATTGTGTGCATTACTTAGTACATTGTTTTTCATTACATTTCATGCTAGGTGTGCCCATTGTGTGCATTACTTAGTACATTGTTTTTCATTACATTTCACGCTACGTATGTTCATTTGGTTACATACTTAGTGCATCGTTTTCACATGCTTACATTTTGGTTATGACATTTGGTTTGTTTAACATGGAACAATACATTCATTAACATTGATCATGCCATTCGTTAGTAGGTAGTGGTACCATAGGAATTGACAACTCCCGTTCCGGACATCCTGGGTATGGGGATGAAAGGAATGACCGAATTCGATATACATAACTCAGATTAACCTTTAATTTGTTTAAGGGTTTATCGCCACAGTCTCAAGGCTTGGATGTATGCATTTTAACAATACCACATAGATGTTTGTATCAGTATAGCATGCAGTTGTTACACAAAACATAACTTTGATTTAAACTGTGTTTTACTTCAATACCTTGTTTTGTGCATTATACATATGGTTTAGTTGATACATTTCACTTACCATACATGACATTTTGGTTACACATTACATGATCTACATTGAACATAAACATTTTGACATTGACATACACATTTGGTGGTTTACATTGGACATAGACATTTTGATATGGTTTACACAATAACACTTGACAATTGGTTTGTACATGAACATTTTACATCTTGATGGTTTGGTTTGATTAAGTGATTAAGTAACGATACGTGTGTAATATGATACAAACATGGTGGATACGCCGCTGGTACTTCCTATATATAAGTGTTTGTATAATATTACATAGCGTAACGTTATTTGAATCATTTCAGTTTGATACATATAACATTTTATACAAATAACATACTTTTCATAAGACATTGTTTTACAACCAACTTATCTCATACAAACTCATTTTACATGGTTATTCATTTAACCTTATATTTACTTATACATATCAACTGATCTTATCGTTTTTCAAATGATTTACAAGACAAAGCAAATTACAAGGTTCATGACTAAACACTTTCTCAAATACAAGTCATGAATCCTATTTTCACAAAACCTATGTATCTCACAGGCATTTTTATGCTGACGTACCTATTTTCACATGTGTTTTCATGTGCTTTTCCATAGGATGTTGATCATGATACTAGGGCGGACCTGTGCCTTAGAGACTTTAAAAGAAGATAGACTATGTTTAATTATGTTCTGAACTCTTTAATTTCCTGTTTGAAACAATGTAACACCTTTGTTTATAAATAAAATACAACTTTGTATGCCATGGTTATGAAACAATTAATTCTGTTGCAACACTCCCCGATGTTTCCGCCGCGATTTGTTGTTTTACGCGGTCGGGGTGTGACAGAAGAGTTGGTATCAGAGCCAATGGTTATAGGGAATTAGGTTATTAGTAATGCTTTGACCTAGACTATAACTTTTCTAGGACCCTAACACGAGTTATCTTGTGTTTAGATCTTAAAACATGTACATCACCTATCCTTAGGTGATTATCAAAACAAGAACCAAAATTTTCCGAAACGATTTTTGAAAAACAATCACCTGTTTTTGAATGATTCATTACAAGGTTTTGAACCCTCAATTGTAAGGTTTTGAACCCTCTGTTATATGGTTTTGAACCCTTTTCAGTTTGGTTTTTGGCCTTGTGCCTTCAAATTTTCAAAATCCCGTCAAACGTTTTGGGTTTTAAATAATGTGAACATGTGCAAACTGGAAGGGTGAATGCCTGTATTCTGAGTTTTCTGTCTAGGCAAGCACTTCGTATACATCTCAACCAGACGCGAGACCAGTTGTGCTTACCTGGGAATTCTTGGGATGAGTGTTCACTTATAGGCGAGCATGTCTTCGAAATACATTATTTCTGATCCATTTACTTTGATTAGTCACTGTGTGTCGTTTGTTTGCTTTGTGATACCGACGAATGACCACCATCTTTGCTTTTGTTGATTTTGTTTCATCTCATTCTCTTCATCCAATCATCTCACTCGTTTCCTTTCATGTTTTCCTCTTTTAGAATGCCTCCTCGACGCGAAAATCAGATAGCTACTGCCGAGCTGGCAGAAATCATTGCGCAGCAGATGGCTGCTCAATTTCCAAATCTCTTTGCTCAATGGAACCAGGCCAACAACAACAACAATGTTCCATGCAAATACAAGGATTTTAACCAGGCTAAACCACTCAAGTTTAGTGGTTCTGAAGGAGCAACTGGGCTTCTTCAGTGGTTCGAAAGCATTGAGAATACTTTTCGCCACGTGCAGTGCCCGGATAATCGCAAGCTCGAGTTCTCCTCGAGCGTGTTTCAGAAGAGGGCTCTTACATGGTGGAATGGGGTAATGAGAGACCTAGGTGCGGAAGTTGCTCTCGCACAGACATGGGCTGAACTTAGAGCCCTTATGATGAGGGAATTCTGTCCTCGCCATGAACAGCGAGCGTTGGAGAAAGAGTTTGATGTTTTGAAGCAAGATAGTGGTGAGCACAGGGCTTATACTGATCGGTTTGAAGAGTTGAGTTTGCTTTGCCCAACTATGGTTACCCCACTTGACAAGGCTATCGAAAGATACATCGACGGCCTACCTGACTCGGTACAAGACATTCTTACTGGTAGTGAACCTGCCACACTCCGTCAGGCGATCGAGTTATCGGCGACACTGACTGAGTCGCAGATAAGAAAGGGGAAGTTACACAGGAAGGGTGACAAGGGCAAGAAACAGTCGGCTGACAAGGGTGATAGCAAGAAAGGTCAAAACTTGAATGGAAACAACTCTGGTTCTTCGAAGAGGTCAAGGAAGCGTAAGGCTTCCCAAAATTTTGCTATCACTGCCCAAGCTAATCAGGCAGCTCCCAACCAACCCGCACAGCTTCCAGCAAAGAAACCCTATACAGGGAATGCACCTTTGTGCAATAGATGCAACAGTCACCATCAGCCGCAACATCAGTGCCGTTTCTGCGCTAGCTGTGGGAAGTCAGGTCATCTTGCCGATGTTTGTCGGTTTGCTCAGAATCGCGCAGTTCAAAATCCGGCTCAACAAGTTGCACAGCCTCCTGCTCAGCAACAGGGTCAAGCTGCACGACCACAATACCCACCTGGTGCTTGTTATAACTGTGGGGATCTGACCCACTACAGAAACCGATGCCCAAGGCTAGCCAACCAGAATCAGAACCCGAATCAGGCTCCGGCTCGAGGCCGAGCCTTTAACATGAATGCCCAAGTGGCACAGGCTGACGATAATGTGGTGAACGGTACGTTCTTTATTAATAATCAGCCTGCATCTGTTCTTTTCGATTCTGGTGCCGATAAGAGTTTCGTGTCATTGTCTTTTGAGCCTATGCTTCGCGTGTCTAGAACAAAACTAGGCAAATCTTTGACAGTAGAGGTTGCTAGTGGTGAACCCATTATTCTTGATTCTGTTCTTCACAACTGCCAGCTGAACCTTAACGACCATCTTTTTCCTATCGACCTCACGCCTATGCAACTTGGAAGCTTCGACGTCATTGTGGGAATGGATTGGTTATCCAAGCATCACGCAGAGATAGTTTGTTCTGAGAAGATAGTTCGTGTGCCGCTTTCGTCAGGCGAGATCCTGCAGGTTCAAGGTGAGAAGCCTACCGGTGGTCTCAAACTCATGTCTTGTTATAAAGCTCGGAAATATCTGCGGAAGAATTGTGGCTTTCTTAGCACATGTTACAGAAGATAAAGGCAAGGGTAAGTCTATTTCAGATATTCCTGTCGTTCGGGATTATTCTGAAGTATTCCCTGAAGACTTACCTGGTCTACCTCCAGCATGCCAAGTCGAGTTCCGCATTGATCTCGTACCTGGTGCAAATCCCATTGCCAGAGCTCCATATCGTCTTGCACCATCTGAGATGCAAGAGTTGTCTAAACAGCTTCAGGAGCTCTCTGACAAAGGTTTTATACGTCCTAGTTTTTCACCTTGGGGTGCTCCCGTTCTTTTTGTCAAGAAGAAGGATGGATCCTTTAGGATGTGTATCGATTACCGTGAGCTTAACAAGCTTACCATCAAGAATCGATATCCCTTACCTCGCATAGACGACCTCTTTGATCAGCTACAGGGTGCTTCTTATTTTTCGAAGATTGATCTGCGATCTGGATATCATCAACTTCGGGTGCAAGAAGAAGATATTCCGAAGACAGCGTTCCGTACTCGATATGGGCATTATGAGTTCACAGTCATGCCATTCGGTGTGACTAATGCTCCTGCTGTTTTCATGGACTTAATGAATAGGGTCTGCAAACCTTATTTGGATCAGTTCGTCATTGTTTTTATTGACGACATCTTGATTTACTCTAAGACGCGAGCTGATCACGAGCAACATCTTCGTCTTACCCTTGAACTCCTAAAGAAAGAGCAACTTTTCGCCAAATTCTCCAAGTGCGAATTTTGGCTTAAAGAAGTTCAATTTTTGGGGCATATTATCAACGAACGGGGTATTCATGTAGATCCCTCCAAGATCAGTGCGATTAAGGATTGGGATACACCTTCTACTCCTACTGAAGTTCATTCTTTTCTTGGTCTAGCGGGTTATTACCGCCGCTTCATAGAAAACTTCTCGAAGATTGCAGTTCCTCTAACTGCTCTAACTCAGAAGAAAATGCCCTTTTATTGGGGATACAAACAAGAGGAAGCTTTTCAACACCTGAAGCAGAAGCTTTGCGATGCGCCTGTTCTATCATTGCCTAAGGGTGATGATGATTTTGTTGTGTATTGTGATGCATCGAAATTGGGTCTTGGCTGTGTTCTTATGCAAAGGAACAAAGTCATAGCTTATGCATCGAGGCAGTTGAAGATACATGAGAAGAACTACACCACTCATGATCTTGAGTTGGGTGCAGTTGTTTTCGCTCTAAAGATCTGGAGACACTATTTGTACGGTACAAAATGTGTGGTTTTCACAGACCACAAAAGTCTTCAGCATATCTTCAACCAGAAAGAACTCAACATGAGGCAACGACGTTGGGTTGAGCTTCTAAACGACTATGATTGCGAAATTCGCTACCATCCTGGTAAGGCGAATGTCGTAGCTGATGCATTGAGTCGTAAGGAACGTACTAAGCTTCATTGTGTACGTGTTCAATCTGTTATTCAAGCTCGATCCGATATTCAAGCACGCATTTCTCAGTCTCAACAATCTTGTGTTTCACAAGGTTTGATGGATAAGGAATTTCCTTATCACATAACACCTGCTCTGGAACTGAAGAACAATGGATCATATTATTTCATGGACCGTTTGTGGGTCCCAAGCCAGGATGATCTTCGTACCTTGCTTATGGATGAAGCCCATAAGTCTCGTTATTCTATTCATCCGGGCTCAGATAAAATGTATAAGGATCTTCGTATTCACTATTGGTGGCCTGGTATGAAGAAAGACATTGCCTTATACGTATCCAAATGCCTTACTTGTCTTAAGGTTAAGGCTGAACATCAGCGTCCTTCTGGTTTATTAGAGCAACCAGAGATCCCAGTTTGGAAATGGGAAAACATTACTATGGATATTGTTACCAAACTCCCGCGCACAAAGAAAGGTCATGATGCCATCTGGGTAGTCGTTGATCGTCTTACAAAGTCAGCACATTTCTTGCCAATCCGTGAGGATTTTCCTGCTGACAGACTTGCACAAATCTATGTGGATGAAATTGTAGCTCGACATGGTGTTCCTTTGAACATCATTTCTGACAGAGATGCTCGTTTCACTTCTCATTTTTGGAGAACCATGCAATCTGCTATGGGGACCCAACTTAATCTGAGCACAGCTTATCATCCGCAAACGGATGGTCAATCTGAGAGAACAATCCAGACTCTGGAGGATATGCTAAGAGCTTGTGTGATCGATTTTGGTGGTAGCTGGGATTCACATCTTAAATTGATTGAATTCTCCTACAACAACAGTTATCACACTAGCATCAAAATGGCTCCTTTCGAGGCTCTCTATGGTCGAAAATGTCGTTCACCAGTCTGCTGGAATGAGATCGGCGAGGCTCAACTTACTGGACCTGCCCTCATTTTAGAAACTACTGACAAGATCAAGAAAGTTCGTGATAATCTTCAGGCAGCTAGAAGCCGTCAGAAGATTTACGCGGACCCAAAACGCAAGGCCTTGGAATTTCAAGTCGGTGATCGTGTATTACTTAAGGTCTCACCTTGGAAAGGTGTGATCAGATTTGGAAAGAAAGGAAAACTTGCACCTAGATACGTTGGACCATTTAAGATCGTCGAAAGAATCGGAAAGGTAGCCTACAGACTTGAGTTACCTCCTGAACTTGGAAATGTTCATCCAACTTTTCACGTGTCCAATCTCAAGAAGTGTTCAGCTGATGAGAACTTCTCCATACCGCTTGACGAAATTCGTGTTGGCAAAACACTAAAATTTGTTGAGAAACCAGTGGAAATCATGGAACGTGAAGTCAAGTTGTGACAACTCGAGTTTCCAAGATTTCTATCTTCGCATTTTAGTGCATTTTTTTTTTATTTGTTTATGTAGTTTGTTTACACGACTCGATGTTTCACAACGCCTACATTTGTAATACGTTATATCGTATTTCGATTGAGATTTTATACTTGGGATCCATGACATTTATATATGTGATTGTATGTTAAAATAGATGAAGTCTTACTGAAAACAAGACTCATGAAAACACCCAAGTGGTGAAAACACTTTAGGTGTTTTCGTCCAGTGAAGATCCACGAAATCAGAAATGGGCTTGGCCCATGGCCCAGTTTTGAGATATTTTATAAGTAATCATTATATAAACAACCTTCTGAGAGAAGTTTCACATTTATCAAAACCTTATCTTTTCACATTGTCTCTCTCTACCCTTTAAGACCAACAGCAGATTCCCTTATTAGAAACCAAACCTCTGTTTAATTCAAGGTTAGTGATTTACATGATTCAGTTGGTTTAGATGCTTATCGCATGATTTTGGATGTTTAATTGTTATACATGAATATACATATGTGGTTGTTCACAAACTGTTATATATATTAGATGAGCTATTCGATTATATGTGCCTGTATATTGGATGAATTGATCAACAGTAAGCATCTGTTAATGAAAGACATGCTAATCTAGATATAGTCTTGATCTCAATGATTTGGCAGTTTATCTGTTACATATCATATCATGATTTGATTTGATGATTTCATTTATAACTAATCATGTAACTGTAATAAGATTAGAGTTGCTGGGTTTTTATATGAACTGTGTTGTTGATGATGATAGAACTGGCGAAATCCAAGACTCACGAAAACCCACTAATATTAAATATATGGACGAAATCACTAAGGGTGTTTTCGGCCCAATAGTGATTTCGGCCCATATGGGTTTTCGGCCCAAGAATGATTTCGGCAACCTTATGTGGTTTTCGGCTCTTATGGATTTCGGACATAAGGGGATTTCGGCTATAGTGGATTTCGGCCATAGGGTGTTTTCGGCCTTATGTGTTTTCGGCAATAGAGTGTGTTTGGCAACTTACTTACTGTTAATAATTTATGTCATTAAATATGTTATTCAATTAAACTAATCACTTGAATAACTCAGTTAGTTTATTTAACTTTGTAAAATATGTATTTTGAGAACCTCAGTGTTTGAGTAACTCTGTTAGATGACAATTCTGTTAAGTTGATTAACTGGGTTAACTGACTTACTCTGATTATTTATTATTCCAAATTAAGTGGATTAATTCTGTTATTCCATTGAACTCCGTTAACTTTATTCACTCAGTTAATTTGCTAGATTTGCTAGATGCCAACTCTGTTACATGTATAGATGCAATTAACTGCTTGTGTTACATGTTATGAACTGTCAAACACTCTATGATAGTACTGTGACACTAGTTACGTGTGAAATATTACGTAAGTGAACTGATTGAATATACGTGCACTATAGGACTTGACTGATTTACTGTGAGCACTTAACTTAGCATACCGAGCAAAACAAGGTGAGTTCACACTCTTACCAAGGCATGGGATTCCCGGTGGGTTGGGAATGGGTTAAGAAACTATAATGGAACCTACATATCCTCCTTGGGTAGGATATGTACCGCCATCCTCCATGGGTAGGATGCCAATATTTATCTTGCGTATTCTCCTTGGGTAGAATACCTACGTTCGTCCTCCTTGGGTAGGACAACAACCTTAACGTACGTAAAACCTACGTACACTCACACTCGCTACGGTCCTTGGATCAAGAAGGGCACGTACAAACACGACTAGTCTAACACATGGGGAAGCCCCCACAAATCTTCGCACAGATGCCTGAAAAGGCCGCGATACGGCCACTAATCTTCGCACAGATGCCTGAAAAGGCCGCGATACGGCCACTAATCTTCGCACAGATGTCTGGAGGACCGCGATGGGAATTAATAAGAAACATGGTTTACAAAACGAACAACTGATTTATGAAACGAATTCTATAACTGAATAGCTAACTGTGAACTCGCTCAACTAGTTGTTGACTCTCTGTTACATGCCTTGCAGGACCTTAGGTACTTTTGGAGCTTGCACGGGAGGCACGGTCGTTGTGGATATGGATTGTGATTGTGTTGTTAAACATTATGACATTTTGTACTTAAACTTACGTTGGGTTTTACATTATTGCTTCCGCTACACACTTGTTTATATTTGGTTTTTGGAACACCTATCGTATTGATAAATGACTTTTACTATATAACTATGTTCAATATGATTGGTGGCTTGATCCTGGTCATGTCACGCCTCCAAGCGGTGGTACTCCGCATGTGGATTTTGGGGGTGTGACAGATTGGTATCAGAGCCATTGGTTATAGAGAACACGGTTTTAATAAGGAGAAAACGTTTTTATTAAAACCAGACTATAACCAGAACAGTGCTCAACGATCCACAACGACGCTTCGCTCCACGTGCAAGGCTCAGCATCATAGGTACTACTATTCATGTTACCTTACCTACTTGTTAGAATTACATAGAACTTTGCTCGTGGTATGCTTAGATTACAGAACCTACTATTCGTTACTGCTTGAGAATACTTGTGTGCTCACTCTCTTCGCACTATTCGCGAACCTCTCATCCACATGTTCTCCTTGATGTCAAGATCATGAGTGGACGCGTTAACCTAACTCAAGCCCAGTTGGCGGCTTGGATCACCGAACAAGTTACTGCAGCACTCGCAGCTGTCCAGGCAGGAGGTGTACCCTGCCATCACCACTTACTCTAGGATCTTTAGATCCTACTCTCGTAACTCAACACTTGTGCTTAATTTTGGTTACTCTTACGCACACGACAAGTCAACACGCTTAGCCACCTGTATGCACATACAAGACTTTTATGGACTGTCGTCCTACTACTTTCAGCGACACTGAAGGAGCTGTTGGACTCCTCCATTAGTTCGAGGAACTCGAATCGGTCTTCGAATGTACGAATGACCTGAGGCTCGTAAGTTGAAATAGGCCACTGATACTCTCGAAGGCACCGCGCTAACTCGGTGGAGCGCGCAAGTTCAAAGGTTGGGCTGGCGGCTGCTAATGCCACCCCATGGAATGATATTAAGAAACTGATCAAACGTGAATACTATAGTCGTGATGACATTCACAAGCTGGAAGTGGAATTCTTTAACCTGAAGATGACGGGATCAGAGATAGAAGCGTACACGAAACGATCCAACGGACAGGCAGTGTTATGTCCATCTATGGTGGATCCTCCCATCAAACGCATCGAGCTGTACCTCAAGGGATTAGTATCAGGGATTCAAAGTCATGTGACTACTCCTAACCTTATTACTATTCAAGATGTTACTCGTCTTCCTCATCGTCTCGCAGAACAGGCAGTGGAACAGAACAAGCTGCCTCAACGTATCAGCGCTACTAATACCACTACTACTTCAACTACTTCTACTACCCTCAGTGACAACAAATGGAAGTAGGATGGAACCCCTAGCAAGGGTTCGACTACGGTTCCGTCCCAGGCACAGCAGCGGAAGATCGATGACAACCAAAGTCCTGGTCAGCAACCTTTTAGTAGGCAAGGGCGGGGTGGATACAGGTGAAACCACCCTAAGTGCAAACGCTGTAACTTGCACCACAGCGGGCAGTGCAACCGAAATCATTGTCAATGATGCAACAAGCTTGGTCATGGAGCCAAAGATGGTAGAAACTCACGTCCTGCAAACCAGAACCAACAACAACAGCCACAAGATCTATAGAATCAGCAACAACAGCAGGGTAACAAGGATGTTATCAGGTGGTGCTGAAGGTCACTTCAAAAGACACTGCTCACAGTGGAACCAGAACCAAAAATCAGAACCACAACCAAGGAAACAGGAACAATAATGGAGGCAACAATGGGGGTAATAACGACAGCAATGGTGTCAGGGGTCGAGTGTTCGTGATTAGTCAGGCTGATATTAGGAATAACCCCAGCAATGTGATGGTTTCGACATCGATATTGGTACGGATGGGCTATCTCAGCATCGAGCAGAGATTCTTGAAAAGAAAAGATCATCCGCATTCCTCGTACTGGTTGAGAACCTTTGGTAGCTCATAGTAACAAGCTCCTGGACCAGCACCTATAGCTCGAGCGCCTTACTGCTTAGCTCCAACTGAACTGGAAGAACTGTCTAAGAAATTGCAAGAACTTTTGGGAAAAAAAAAAGGGTTTCATACGTCCTAGCTCTTCGCTCTGGGGAGCTCCAGTATTAATTGTAAAGAAGAAGGACGGTACTTTCCGCATGTGTATAGATTACCGCGAACCGAATAAGGTGACTGTGAAGAATCGCTATCCTCTTCCACGCATCGACGACTTATTCGACCAGTTGCAAGGGTCGAGCTATTACTCAACGATTGATCTGAGGTCAGGTTACCATCAGCTGAGAGTCCGGGATGAGGACGTCTCCAAAACAGCATTCAGAACTCGCTACGGCCATTACGAGTTTTTGGTTATGCCATTCGGACTAACGAACGCGCCTGCGGTTTTCATGGATCTTATGAACAGGGTGTGCAAACCTTATCTTGACAAGTTTGTTATTGTTTTCATTGATGACGTTCTGATTTACTCGAAGAGTCGGGAGGAACACGAGCAGCATTTACGACTTATTCTGGAACTCCTTCGAACGGAACAGTTGTACGCTAAGTTTTCAAAAATGCGACTTCTGGCTTCGTGAAGTCCACTTTCTAGGCCACGTGGTAAACAAGGATGGGATTCATGTTGATCCATCCAAGATAGATTCGATCAAGAACTGGCCTGCACCTAGCACACCGACAGAAATACGCCAATTCTTAGGTTTGGCGGGTTATTACAGACGGTTCATCAAAGACTTCTCAAAGATTGCACAACCGCTTACATTACTGACACAGAAAGGTATTGCTTACCGTTGGAGTAATACACAGGAAACAGCGTTTCAGCACTTAAAGGATAGACTCTGTAGCGCACCTATCCTCTCATTGCCTGAAGGCACGGACGATTTTGTATTCTACTGCGACGCATCAATCCAAGGTCTTGGATGTGTGTTGATGCAACGGGATAAAGTTATTGCTTATGCTTCGCACTAACTTAAGATTCACGAACGGAATTACACTACACACGATTTAGAGCTGGGAGCAGTTGTTTTTGCGCTCAAGATATGATGACATTACCTGTACGGCACCAAGTGCACCATCTACACCGATCATAGAAGTCTTGAGCATATCTTCAAGCAGAAAGACTTGAACATGCGACAACGTCGATGGGTCGAGTTACTGAACGATTACGAATGTGCTATAAAGTACCATCCGGGCAAAGCCAATGTGGTGGCTGACGCCCTCAGTCGAAAGGATACTATACCTAGGCGTGTACGAGCGTTGCAACTCACTATTCAGTCTAGTCTTCCTTCACAGATACGAGATGCTCAGGTAGAAGCATTGAAACCGGAAAACGTCAGGGCTGAAGCTCTACGCGGCTCAAGGCAAAGGTTAGAACAAAGGGCAGACGGCGCCTACTATGTAACAGGACGCATCTGGGTCCCACTCTATGGTAATTTACGCGAGCTTGTAATGAATGAAGCTCATAAGTCTCGCTACTCAGTACATCCTGGTTCGGATAAAATGTACCACGACCTCAGAACTACATATTGGTGGCCTAGCATGAAGGCCCACATAGCAACTTATGTTAGTAAGTGTTTGACTTGTGCGAGAGTCAAAGCGGAATATCAGAAACCATCAGGCCCACTCCAACAACCTGAGATACCACAATGGAAATGGGAGCAAATTTCCATGGATTTTGTTACTGGCTTGCCTAGATCTCAGCGTGGGAATGATACTATTTGGGTGATCGTTGATCGACTCACAAAGTCTGCTCACTTCTTGGCTATCAAGGAAACGGATAAGTTCTCCACTCTAGCAGACATATATCTTAAAGAAGTTGTCTCGAGGCACGGGGTGCCCACTTCTGTTATCTCTGATCGTGACGCACGTTTTACTTCAGAATTGTGGCAAGCAATGCACAAATCTTTTGGCTCTCGATTAGACATGAGCACAGCTTATCATCCTCAGACAGACGGGCAGTCTGAGCGAACTATTCAAACTCTAGAAGACATGCTTCGGGCGTGCGTAATTGACTTTGGTAAAGACTGGGAAAAACATCTGCCACTTGTGGAATTTTCGTACAACAACAGTTACCACACCAGCATTAAAGCTGCTCCATTTGAGGCATTGTACGGGCGTAAATGCCGATCACCTCTCTGTTGGGCAGAGGTGGGTGACAGTCAGATCACAGGTCCAGAGATGGTAGTTGATACTACTGAAAAGATTGCTCAAATACGACAACGCATGACGGCAGCTTGTGACCGTCAGAAAGTATACGCCGATAAAGACAGGAAACTACTCGAATTCCAGGTTGGGGATCGAGCACTACTCAAAGTTTCACCTTGGAAGGGTGTTGTTCGTTTTGGCAAACGAGGCAAACTCAATCCACGATATGTTGGACCATTTGAAGTCATAGAGAAGATAGGCAAAGTGGCCTACAGACTGAACTTACCAGCTGAACTCAGTGCAGTTCACAACGTCTTCCACGTGTCGAATCTGAAGAAGTTTCTGTCAGATGAGACCCACATAGTTCCTCTGAAGGAGCTCACTATCGACGAACGGTTGCATTTCGTCGAGGAACCAGTTGAAATCACGGACCGGGATGTTAAGGTCCTCAAAGCACACCAGAATACCTTTTGACTTAAAGTTTGCAAACATTGACATTTATATCGATGAATGACATGTTTTACTTTAAACCTATGCCTTCAAATGGTTTTTATGAATTGGTTCATAATAATACATCATTTGATAGTTTAATGTACCAATCAATCACCAAGAAACTCAAAATGGATTTGAGTAAAACCTATCCTTGGCATTATCGCCTTGGTCATATAAACAGATGTCGCATGTAAACACTTCGAAAGAATTGTCTTTTGGAAACAAATGAAATTGGTTCATTTGATACATGCGAATCTTATTTACAAAGTAAAATGACCAAGTAATCCCTTAGTGGGAAAGGGCAAAAGATTTATTAGGTATCATACATTCGAATGTATGTGATCTTTTTAAGCCAATGATTAGGAATGGTGAAAGATACTTCATTACTTTTACCGACAACTATAGTAGTTATGGTTATGTGTACTTGACACAAAGAAGAAGTTTTGAAACGTTCAGAATCTTCAAAAAGTGAAGTACAAAATCAACTCTTTTAAAGTTCTTCGTTTCGATAGAGGAGGAGTCGATCTCTATTAGATATGGTTCGATCTATGATGGCTAGGAGCGCCTTATCTCTATCACTTTGGGGTTACGCTTTGCTCTCCGTGGCTCGTATATTAAATATGGCCCAAACCAAGAAAGTGGATAAGACACCTTTTAAATATGGCATGGAAGGGCTCCATCATTATCATATTTAAAGGTATGGGTTGTAAAGCTTATGTTAAGCTATACACCTCAAATAAATTGAAAGTCCGATCCACTAAGTGTATCTTCGTAGGATATCCTAAAGATGGTATAGGATATTAATTCTACGATCCAACAGAGCAAAAGGTATTTATTGCTCAAAAGGCTGAGTTCTTGGAAGCTAAGTTCCTTGTGGAAGGAATTAGTAGAACAGTGGAACTTGATAAGGATCGAGAACCACAAGCCGATACACGTTTGGTTGATACTAGCATTCAACAAGAGGTTGTTGAAAATGATCAAGTGGTTGATCAACACACACAATACGTTCGCAGATTTGGTAGAATTAGTAGTCCACCTAAAAGATATGGATCTTTCATGGATGGATGCTACGTGGTAGATTCAGGTGAACATACCACATACCATGATGCAATGTCAAAATCCGATTATGACAAATGGCTTGAAGCCATGAACGTAGAGATGCAATCCATGTATGACAACCAAGTATGGAAATTGGTTGTAGCACCTCTTAATTCCAAAGTGGTTGTAAGTAAGTGGGTTTTCAGGAAGAAAACCGATATGCATGGTAACTTGGATACTTGTAAAGCGAGACTTATAGCAAAAGGTTTCACTCAAACTCAAGAGCTTGATTATGATGAGACCTTTTCGCCTGTGGCGATGCTAAAGTCAATAAGGATATTATTTGCCATACCTGCATAATATGATTATGAGATTTGGCAAATGGATGTCAAAACGGCTTTCCTTAATAGATATCTTGAAGAAGATGTCTATATGGTTCAGCCTGAAGGTTTTGTTGATCCAAAACATCCTAACAAAGTATGCAAGTTAAAGAAATCAATATGTGGATTGAAACAAGCATCGAGAAGTTGGAATCACCGTTTTGACGAACAAATTGGGAATTTTGATTCATCAAGAACGTCAATGAAGCTTGTGTGTATAAGAAAGCTAGTGGGAGCGTCATCACTTTCTTAGTACTGTATGTCGATGACATTCTACTATTTGGGAATGACATTCCAACCATGGAAGGTGTAAAAGCTTGGCTTGGAAGTTGTTTTTCCATTAAGGATCTTGGTGAAGTCGCCTACATTCTGGGAATAAAGATCTATAGGGATAGATCAAGGCGCTTGATAGGTTTATACCAAAGTGCATACATTGACAAATTCTTGAAAAAGGTTCAAGATAGAGAACTTTATTAAAGGTTTGGTACCTGTTCCAAAGGGGACAATATTGAATGTGTCACACCCCGACCGCGTATAACATGCAACCGCGGCGGAAACGTCGGGGAGTGTTGTAACAGAATTAATTGTTTCATAACCATGGCATTCAAAGTTGTAATTTTATTTATAAACATAAGAGTTACATTGTCTTAAACAGGAAATAAAGAGTTCAGAACATAATTAAACTAAGTCTATCTTCATTTTATGTCTCTAAGGCACAGGTCCGCCCTAGTGTCACGATCATCATCCTACGGAAAAGCTCCTGAAAACACATGTGAAAATAGGTATGTCAGCATAAAAATGCCTGTGAGATACATAGGTTTTGTGAAAATAGGATTCATGACTTATAAGTTTAGGAAAAATTGTTTAATAACAGTCAGTCATGAACCTTGTAAGTTGTTTTGTTTTGTAAATCATTAAAAAGCAATGATATGTATAAATAAGAGAATAATGTAAGGTTAAATGAATAACCAAGTAAAAATGAGTTTGTATAAGATAAGTTGTTTTGTAAACCAATGTCTTGTGAAAATAAGTTGTTTATGTAAAATGTAATATGTCAAATATTGAAATGATTTAAGTAACGCTACGACATGAAATATCATACAAACACTTATTTATAGGAAGTACCAGCGGCGTATCCACCATGCTTGTATTATATTACACACGCCTCGTTACTCGAATCATTTACCCAAACCAACCATCAATGTAAATTGTTCATGTATAAATGAATTGTCATGTGTTAATGTGTAAACCATATTGAAATGTCTATGTCAAATGTAAACCACTAAATGTGTATATCAATGTCAAAATGTTTATGTTAATGTAGATCATGTAATGTTTACCCAAGAATATCATGTATGGTAAGTGAAATATATCAACTAAACCATATGTAAAATGCACAAAAACAAGGTATTGAAGTAAAACATGGTTTAAATCAAAGTTATGTTTTGTGGAACAAATGCATGCTTTACTGATACAAACATTTATGCGGTATTGTGAAAATGCATACATCCAAGCCTTGAGACTGTGGCGATAAACCCTTAAACAAATTAAAGGTTTATCTAAGTTATGTATATCGAATTCGGTCATTCCTTCCAATCCAAACAAACCCAGGATTTCAGGAACGGGAGTTGTCAATTCCTATGGTACCACTACCTACTAACGAACGGCGTAGCTAATGTTAATGAAGGTATTGTTCCCTTGTAAACAACCCAAATGTCATAACAAAATGTAAGCATGTGATGAAAACAACTGTACTAAGTACGCACACAATGGGCATACATAGCATGAAATGCAATGTAAAACAATGTACTAAGTACGCACACAATGGGCATACATAGCATGAAATGTAATGTAAAACAATGTACTAAGTACGCACACAATGGGCATACATAGCATGAAATGTAATGTAAAGCAATGTACTAAGTACGCACACAATGGGCATACATAGCATGAAATGTAATGTAAAACATGTACTATAATGTACTAACGAACATAGCAGGTATATGATGTGAAACATGGAAAGCATGAAAGTAACAAGTAGGCACATGTGTTTCACCCCAAAACAGTTTGGAAAACAGTAAAAGAGGGGTCTATGTACTCACTTGAGATTGCTCAGAAGTCCTAAGATAACCACCAAGCAATGCTAGAGATCACGGAATCAAACGGCACCTAATATAGGTAACTATGTTAATAAACCGGACCTAATATCGGAGGATCGGATAGAATGAGGGTTCGTAAACCAAACGAGTATGGAGACTTGTGTAACATGGTTTAACAAAGCCCACATACTAAAACGAAACTTAACCTAAGTGTTTGTGACCCATTACGATCCGTTTAGGTAGCTTATGCTACTTTAACGCGTCGTTCGCGTAAAACGCGTTCGGAACGCCTAACTAGTCCTATGACAAGTAAAATATGCCTTAACATGTCTAATATGGTTGTCAAATCAGTTTAGATGTCAAAAGTTATGTTACATATGTTTAAAATGAATTTTGGCATCAAAGGGGTATTTTGGTAATTTACCTAAGGAATATAAACTACCTATCATACAACTACTTAAACGTTGTGACCATAAGGTATAACCTCGGAAGGTTATTCCCTATATACTATGGTCACCTAATGTGTTTGGTCGGATCCTAATGATCGACCAAATGGGTCGGGTTCGAAGGTATAAGCGATTTATCAGATCGCTTACCCTTACGACCCTAGACAACGTGGTAATCAGTAGGCATAGTCCCAAGGGACTATAACCATCGTGATTACAATCATGTTGCGAAGTTCAAACGAACTTCGCATTGACCATAAACTAGTCAATGCAGAAAGTCAAACAAAGTTTGACTTTCGGACTCGAAAAGCAATAAAAGAACGAAGGAACACTTACGAAGGGTCCCCGAATGCTAATCTAGATCAAAATAGCTCAGGTATGAAAAAAAGGTTTCAACTTAGAGCACATAAGATCAGATTCTTGTGAGGAAAAGTGAAGGGTGGAGGTGGGTATTTATAGTTTTTGGTTCACCGTTAGGATCATTTCTTGGAAAAGGGGGCACGATCTAAGCCGTACACTTGTTGGAAAGTTGTGGTAACTCATTTGCCATCCACCATAAGAGTTTGACACTTGGCACTTGGCCTTTGGAGAGGGTTAAGGGCTGTTAACAGCTGAAAAAAACCGTTTTGCTGCATCTGGCCCCTACTTACGGACCTAGTTTGCATATTTACAGTTTCAGTCCCTGCAACCTCAAAACTTGGTTTTCGATGCGTTTTTTTGACACGTTTAAGCCCCGTTAACCCTATTTCAAAGCTCTAAAATGAAGTTAAAGTATAGGGAACTTAGAATGTGTTCAAAAATATATCGGGTGTCGGTTCGTTTAGCCGTACGGTTACGTTGTTCGGTTAATTACGACGGAATGCGCATAAGCGCGAAAAATGATCCAAATGGCGTGACGAATGGATTTTTTTATGCCAAACACTAAAATAAAATATTTTAGTGCTTACATAAATTTTTGGATGTCCGGATGTATTCAGAACGTAAGTTATGCGCGAAAATGCAAACTTGTGCACTTTTTGACGCTTTTAGTCCCTGAATGACCCCAAAAGTTTATTTTAGCATACCGAACCCCTCAAAGCCTATTTCTAAGCTATGTGAAGGATATTTATGGTATGTTTAACTTATGGTCATGTTCCGGAATGTTCGTTACAGTTCAAATTGGCATACTTTCGCAGTTTGTCAAGTTTAGTCCCTGTAAGCGAATTAACTTGTTTTTGCCATACCAAAGCCTTCAAAACTTATTTCTAAGTTATGTAAGGGTTGTTTAAGGTATGTTAAGTATATGTTGATTTTCCGGAGTATTTATCGCATTAAACTGGCTACGTTTACGCACCAGTTTGCGTATAACTCTCTAGAAAGTGATATAGAGTTTGAAATTGAATAAAAGTCAAAACATGAAAAATGTAAAACATAACCAAACAAACATTGGGATCAAATGACATTCTTTTATTGATAATGTTACTGTTCATAATGATTACAAGCACAGATGTTACAGTCTCCCCTACTTGTGGAAATTTCGTCCCGAAATTTATTTAGAGGAAACTCGTGGGAAAAGATGCGGATATTTCGCCTTCATTTGATCTTCGCGTTCCCAAGTAAACTCGGGTCCACGTCTAGCTTCCCAGCGAACTTTGACCAAAGGAATGCGCTTGCGTTTAAGCCACTTGACTTCACGTTCCATGATTTCCACAGGTTTCTCAACAAATTTCAGTGTTTTACCAACACGAATTTTGTCAAGTGGTATGTGGAGGTTCTCATCAGCTAAACACCTCTTGAGATTGGACACGTGAAAAGTTGGATGAACATTTCCAAGTTCCGGAGGTAACTCAAGTCTGTATGCTACCTTACCGATTCTTTCGACGATCTTGAATGGTCCAACATATCTAGGTGCAAGTTTTCCTTTCTTTCCAAATCTGATCACACCTTTCCAAGGTGAGACCTTAAGTAATACTCGATCACCGACTTGAAATTCCAAAGGCTTGCGTTTTGGGTCCGCGTAACTCTTTTGACGGCTTCTAGCTATCTGATGGTTATCACGAACTTTCTTGACCTTATCTGTTGTCTCTAAAATGAGGGCAGGTCCAGTAAGCTGAGCCTCGCCGATCTCATTCCAGCAGACTGGTGAACGACATTTTCGACCATAGAGAGCCTCGAAAGGAGCCATTTTGATGCTGGTGTGATAACTGTTGTTGTAGGAGAATTCAATCAACTGAAGATGTGAATCCCAACTACCACCAAAATCGATCACACAAGCTCTAAGCATATCCTCCAGAGTCTGGATTGTTCTCTCAGATTGACCATCCGTTTGCGGATGATAAGCCGTGCTCAGATTAAGTTGGGTCCCCATAGCAGATTGCATGGTTCTCCAAAAATGAGAAGTGAAGCGAGCATCTCTGTCAGAAATGATGTTCAAAGGAACACCATGTCGAGCTACTATTTCATCCACATAGATTTTAGCAAGTTTGTCAGCAGAAAAATCCTCACGGATTGGCAAGAAATGCGCTGACTTAGTAAGACGATCAACAACTACCCAGATGGCATCATGACCTTTCTTTGTGCGCGGAAGTTTAATAATGAGATCCATAGTAATGTTTTCCCATTTCCAAACTGGGATCTCTGGTTGTACCAATAAACCCGAAAGACGTTGATGTTCAGCCTTAACCTTAAGACAAGTAAGGCATTTTGATACATATAAGGCAATGTCTTTCTTCATACCAGGCCACCAATAATGAATACGAAGATCCTTATACATCTTATCTGAGCCCGGATGAATAGAATAACGAGACTTATGGGCTTCATCCATAAGCAAGGTACGAAGATCATCCTGGCTTGGGACCCACAAGCGGTCCATGAAGTAATACGATCTATTGTCCTTCAGTTCCAGAGCAGGTGTTATGTGATAGGGAAATTCCTTATCCATCAATCCTTGTGAAACACAAGATTGTTGAGCCTGAGAAATGCGTGCTTGGATTTCAGATCGAGCTTGAATAACAGATTGAACACGTACACAATGAAGCTTAGTATGTTCCTTACGACTCAATGCATCAGCTACGACATTCGCCTTACCAGGATGGTAGCGAATTTCGCAGTCATAGTCGTTTAAAAGCTCAACCCAACGTCGTTGCCTCATGTTGAGTTCTTTCTGGTTGAAGATATGCTGAAGACTTTTGTGGTCCGTGAAAACCACACATTTTGTACCATACAAATAATGTCTCCAGATCTTTAGAGCGAAAACAACTGCACCCAACTCAAGATCATGAGTGGTGTAGTTCTTCTCATGTATCTTCAACTGCCTCGATGCATATGCTATGACTTTGTTCCTTTGCATCAGGACACAGCCAAGACCCAATTTAGATGCATCGCAATAAACGATGAAATCATCATTGCCCTCAGGCAAATTTAGAACAGGCGCGTCACAAAGTTTCTGCTTCAAGTGTTGAAAAGCTTCCTTTTGCTTGAATCCCCAATCAAAGGGTTTGTTCTTCTGAGTTAGAGCAGTTAGAGGAACTGCAATCTTTGAGAAGTTCTCAATGAAGCGGCGGTAATAACCCGCTAGACCAAGAAAAGAACGAACCTCAGTGGGAGTAGTAGGCGTATCCCAATCCTTAATCGCACTGATCTTGGAGGGATCTACATGAACACCTTGTTCGTTGATGATATGTCCTAAGAATTGAACTTCTTTATGCCAGAATTCACACTTGGAGAATTTGGCGAAAAGTTGCTCTTTCTTTAGGAGTTCCAGAGTAAGACGAAGATGTTGCTCGTGATCAGCTCGCGTCTTAGAATAAATCAAGATGTCGTCAATAAAAACAATGACGAACTGATCCAAATAAGGTTTGCAGACCCTATTCATTAAGTCCATGAAAACAGCAGGAGCATTAGTCAAACCGAATGGCATGACTGTGAACTCGTAATGCCCATACCGAGTGCGGAACGCCGTCTTGGGAATATCTCCTTCATGCACACGAAGTTGATGATACCCAGAACGTAGATCAATCTTCGAAAAATAAGAAGCGCACTGTAACTAATCAAAGAGGTCGTCTATGCGCGGTAGGGGATATCGATTCTTGATGGTAAGCTTGTTAAGCTCACGATAATCGATACACATCCTAAAAGATCCATCCTTCTTCTTGACAAAAAGAACGGGAGCACCCCAAGGTGAAAAGATAGGACGTATAAAACCTTTGTCAGAGAGCTCCTGAAGTTGCTTAGACAACTCTTGCATCTCAGATGGTAAAAGACGATATGGAGCTCTGGCAATGGGATTTGCACCAGGTACGAGATCAATGCGGAACTCGACTTGGCGTGCTGGAGGTAGACCAGGTAAGTCTTCAGGGAATACTTCAGAATAATCCCGAATGACAGGAATATCTGAAATAGACTTACCCTTGCCTTTATCTTCTGTAACATGTGCTAAGAAGGCCACATAGTTCTTTCGGAGATACTTCCGTGCTTTAAAACAAGACATGCGTTTGAGACCACCGGCAGGCTTCTCACCATGAACCTGTAGGATCTCGTCTGTCGACAGCGGCACACGAACAATCTTCTCGAAACAAACCACTTCTACGTGATGCTTGGCTAACCAATCCATACCCACTATAACGTCGAAGCTTCCAAGTTGCATTGGCGTGAGGTCAATAGGAAAAAGATGGTCGTTAAGATTTAACTGGCAGTTGTGAAGAACAGAATCAAGAACAATGGGTTCACCACTAGCAACCTCTACTGTCAAAGGTTTACCTAGTTTCGTTCTAGACACATGAAGCATTGGCTCAAAAGACAATGACACAAAACTCTTATCGGCACCCGTATCAAAAAGAACAGATGCAGGCTGATTATTAATAAAGAATGTACCGTTCACCACATTATCGTCCGCCTGCGCCTCTTGGGCATTCAAGTTAAAAGGTCACCCTCGAGCCTGAGCCTGATTCTGGTTTGCATTCTGATTCTGGTTAGCCAGCCTTGGGCACCGGTTTCTGTAATGGGTCAGATCCCCACAGTTATAACAAGCACCTGGTGGGTAGTGTGGTCGTGCAGCTTGACCCTGTTGCTGAGAAGGAGGCTGAGCAACTTGTTGAGCCGGGTTCTGAACTGCGCGATTTTGAGCAAACCGACAAACATCGGCAAGATGACCTGACTTCCCACAGTTAGTACAGAAACGGCACTGATGTTGCGGCTGATGGTGACTGTTGCATCTATTGCACAAAGGTGCATTCCCTGAATAGGGCTTCTTCACTGGTGGCTGTGCGGGTTGGTTGGGAGCTGCCTGGTTAGCTTGGGCAGTGACAGCATAGTTTTGGGAAGCCTTACGCTTCCTTGCCCTTTTCGATGAACCAGAATCCTTTCCATTCTTGTTTTGACCTTTCTTGCTATCTTCCTTGTCAGACGACTGTTTCTTGCCCTTGTCACCCTTCCTGTGTAACTTATTCTTCCGAATCTGCGACTCAGTCAATGTTGCTGATAACTCGATCTCCTGACGGAGTGTGGTAGGGTTACTACCAGTAATGATGTCTTGTACTGAGTCAGGTAGGCCGTCGATGTATCTTTCGATAGCCTTGTCGAGTGGGGTAACCATTGTTGGGCAAAGCAGACTCAACTCCTCAAACCTATCAGTATATGCCCTGTGCTCGCCACTATCTTGTTTCAAGTCATCAAACTCCTTCTCCAACGCTCGTTGTTCATGACGAGGACAAAACTCCCTCATCATAAGAGCTCTAAGTTCCGCCCATGTCTGTGCTAGAGCAACTTCTGCACCACGGTCTCTCATTACCCCATTCCACCATGTAAGAGCCCTCTTCTGAAACACGCTCGAAGAAAACTCGACCTTGCGATTATCCGGACACTGAACATGACGGAAAGTATTCTCAATGCTCTCGAACCATTGAAGAAGCCCAGTCGCTCCTTCAGAACCACTAAACTTGAGTGGTTTAGCCGAGTTAAAATCCTTGTATTTGCAGGGAGCATTGTTGTTGTTGTTGGCTTGGTTCCATTGAGCAAAGAGATTTGGGAATTGAGCAGCCATCTGCTGCGCAATGATTTCTGCCAGTTCGGCAGTCGCTATCTGGTTTTCGCGTCGAGGAGGCATTCTAAAAGAGGAAAACATGAAAGGGAACGAGTGAGATGATTGGATGAAGAGAATGAGATGAAACAAAATTAACAAAAGCAAAGATGGTGGTCATTCGTCCGCATTACCAAGCTAACAAACGACACACAGTGACTAATCAAAGTAAATGGATCAAAAATAATGTATCGCGAAGACATGCTCGCCTATAAGTGAACACTCATCCAAAGAATTCCCAGGTAAGCACAACTGGTCTCGCGTCTGATGAGATATATACGAAGTGCTTGCCTAGACAGAAAACCCAGAATACATGCATTCACTCTTCCAGTTTGCACGTGTTCACACTATTTAGAACCCAAAACTTTGACGAGATTTTGAAAATTTGAAGGCACAAGGCCAAAAACCAAACTGGAAGGGTTCAAAACCATATAACAGAGGGTTCAAAACCTTACAATAGAGGGTTCAAAACCTTGTAATAAATCATCCAAAGACAGAAGATTGTTTTTCAAAAATCGTGTCGGAAAATTTTGGTTTTTGTTTTGATAATCACCTAAGGATAGGTGATATGTATGTTTTAAGATCTAAACACAAGATAACTTTGTGTTAGGGTCCTAGAAAGGTTATAGTCTAGGTCAAAGAATTACTAATAACCTAATTCCCTATAACCATTGGCTCTGATACCAACTCTTTTGTCACACCCCGACTGCGTATAACATGCAACCGCGGCGGAAACGTCGGGGAGTGTTGTAACAGAATTAATTGTTTCATAACCATGGCATTCAAAGTTGTAATTTTATTTATAAACATAAGAGTTACATTGTCTTAAACAGGAAATAAAGAGTTCAGAACATAATTAAACTAAGTCTATCTTCATTTTATGTCTCTAAGGCCTCGGTCCGCCCTAGTGTCACGATCATCATCCTACGGAAAAGCTCCTGAAAACACATGTGAAAATAGGTACGTCAGCATAAAAATGCCTGTGAGATACATAGGTTTTGTGAAAATAGGATTCATGACTTATAAGTTTAGGAAAAATTGTTTAATAACAGTCAGCCATGAACCTTGTAAGTTGTTTTGTTTTGTAAATCATTAAAAAGCAATGATATGTATAAATAAGAGAATAATGTAAGGTTAAATGAATAACCAAGTAAAAATGAGTTTGTATAAGATAAGTTGTTTTGTAAACCAATGTCTTGTGAAAATAAGTTGTTTATGTAAAATGTAATATGTCAAATATTGAAATGATTTAACAAACGCTACGACATGCTTGTATTATATTACACACGCCTCGTTACTCGAATCATTTACCCAAACCAACCATCAATGTAAATTGTTCATGTATAAATGAATTGTCATGTGTTAATGTGTAAACCATATTGAAATGTCTATGTCCAGTGTAAACCACTAAATGTGTATATCAATGTCAAAATGTTTATGTTAATGTAGATCATGTAATGTTTACCCAAGAATATCATGTATGGTAAGTGAAATATATCAACTAAACCATATGTAAAATGCACAAAAACAAGGTATTGAAGTAAAACATGGTTTAAATCAAAGTTATGTTTTGTGGAACAAATGCATGCTTTACTGATACAAACATTTATGCAGTATTGTGAAAATGCATACATCCAAGCCTTGAGACTGTGGCGATAAACCCTTAAACAAATTAAAGGTTTATCTAAGTTATGTATATCGAATTCGGTCATTCCTTCCAATCCAAACAAACCCAGGATTTCAGGAACGGGAGTTGTCAATTCCTATGGTACCACTACCTACTAACGAACGGCGTAGCTAATGTTAATGTCACGACCCCCGACCCACCCTGGACGGAATCGGGTGCCGTGAACAGTCCAGCGGTACCGGTGATTATTTTGAAAACGTTGCAGCGGAAATTTTATCAGGACCGTGAGTTAGGAAAATATCAGAGTTTAGAAAACACCGGATTTTATTTAATAAATGGGATAAATCCATGTTTTATAATGGTAGCTTTAATAAAGATAAATTTTATTACATAAAACAATATTTCTTATTCTGATTTAATTAATAAATAAGCCACTTCTTGATGCCTTTCAGTGCCGTATCCATCTATTACTCCAATCTACGGTAATTACCTGAAAAGTGTTTTAAAAAGGTTTTGTCAGCGGGAAATACTGAGTGAATCATTCTATTTTGCATAATGATGCATCGTTATTAATTACAGCATAAGAGCGATTACAATGGCTTCTATCTTATTTTTATCTGGCTTTCTGTCACAATGGTGACAAGTCACAATGGTGACGATGGTTATACCACTATTTAGATCAATGAACCTAAATAGTGATGATTATCCCTGTAGGTCAATGATCCTAACAGTGATTATCCCGAGTAGGTTAATGAACCTAACTGGGAGAAATTAGTAATGTGCACAATACCCCACTAACCAGTAATTCAAGATATCCACGACTTAGTCCCTGTAATTATAACCTTGAAAATAATTTGAGGTATTGTAAAATAGTTGATAAAAAGAGAATGACTCACATTGCAGATTTATACGGGCAGAGTTTAGCCTACTGATTAGCCTTTTTTAACCTAAATTTAATAATAGGCACACAATTCGGGGTTAGTAATCAATACAGTATTTACGATAACTCACGATATCAAATTCTCACAACGAACGACAAAGTGCAATCACTTAAACATCCATCGGATTCACAACGAAGGACAGAGTATGGGTGGCACTCAACATCCTGTCGGAATCACAACGAATGACAAAGGATCACCCTAATGTGGGTAGCACTTAAACATCCATTGGATAGTTTCCATCGATCGGACATTAAATCGTAGCAGCGATTGAGTTAATACCCTGTATCGTAGCAGCACCCCCTCTACTAATTAGTGTTTTGAGACTTATTTCGACAATAATTCGACATACAGAGTGAATTTGAGCGTCGAATGAACAACAGAATGCGATTGCCAATGCCTGCTATTTATACAAGAATTTTGGTTAGCTTACGGACCGTAACAATTAATCCTTACGGTCCGTAAGGGACACGAATTACTTATAGGCTTGCCACGCGTAGGACTAGGCCTGATGAGTCGACGATTTAATTAAATTCGATTTTTATAATAATTTATAAGGATAATCATCGAGTAGGGAATGCCCCCCCCCCTGAGTTTTAGGGGCCCTGATCCTGATTTTGATTGTTCTGGAATTTGTAGGGTTCGCGTAGAATCACTTGGGTTTCTTAATTAGGGTTTCCTTTTATATAAAATAATAAAATAAATAGGACTTTTAATGAGGGTTGTTATATTAGGGGTCCGGGTTTATACTTACGGAACGTTTTTAGGACGTTTTTGTGTGAGTCGTTACATTCTCCCCACCTTAATAAAAATCTCGTCCTCGAGATTTACTGAATAAGTAGGAATACTTTTTCTTCATCTCAGGTTCCAGCTTCCAAGTGTATTTGGGTTATGATATTTCTTTTAGATTTATGTCATCTTTTTAGTTAATAAAAATAATATTAGGGTAGATGACACAGATTTAAAATATCGACAATAGATAAGATTCAATAGTTTAACTGAATTAGTTCAAGAAAGTGATGACAAACGAATGAAATGAAATGATATGCTTTCCAGAGCAAGCCAAAAGATATAGGATTAATAGATATTTAAAATTTTTAGAATTAATAAAATTCTTTGTCAAGAGAAAGCTTACTTTGATTGGTAACTGAGGAAGAGTTAGAATTGACAGGTTCCACATGAAATGATTTGTCAGATATTAAATTATGATATGAGAAAATCAATATGTTGAGATGAGTGAATTACAAAGATACACCAAAAGACAATAGAATTAGTGTATCATTGTTTAGAGTTCGAAATTGTTTTAATTGTGAAACAATGTAATATTACATTGTTAGTGACTATATATTTTTTTTTCATACTATGTCCTAGAGACTGAAATAAAATAAGAACAAGTTGTTTTGGCATTACCAATCATTATATTATATTTATAAAGCAAATGTAATATATATTTACAAAATTCCGTAATGAAGTTATTATATTTACAAAATATTTTAGTATTTTTGTAAAAGAAATCACTATTATTTATAATGTTTTTTATTTGTCCCTTTTATTTTATGAAAATATGTCTTCTCCAAAATATGTATATTAAAATTTACTAAATAAGTATAATGACTTAATTTATATATATTAACTAGTCATTATCATGGTGAATATTGGTTAGTGCTGCCTTGTTTAAGCATAGGTGATCAGTCCATGCCTAACTAAGGCTAGGCTATCCAATATCTGCCTTTGATAATAACCCTAGTATTTAAAAATAATCTTAATACTACTACTTATTAATATATTATTATTAATAATAAAATTATCAATAATAAATAACTAAATAATAACTTTAAATAAAAGTATACCTCAAATATAATTTCTTCACCGCAATGGTTTAAAATATAGTAATACTATATTTGTAAATTAGGTAATTCCATATATAATCAATTAAATTTATATATACTGTTTTTCGATCAATGATGATAGAGCAATAAATATTATGAAAGACTCGATTGATGTTTGTAATAATTATTAAGTGATATACCGAAATATAAATTTGGGTATCATTATCTGAGCACATGATTGTTTTAAGATTACTTGTATAGAATAAATCAACAAAGTGGATTTAATATAAATAATTAGATAATTAAATCCGAGATTAGCGCAATCTTCAGATTTTGTGAAAATATTACCACAAGGTGATTGTGATCACAGAAATGATTTAGTGAAGTCGAAAACTAAACAAGCCTATTATGGTTCAAAACAAATGAAGTGCTTGTTGGGACTATTTTGAATATGATAGCTTCCATTCGTCATATGGGATTTTGAAATGAATATGTAATGCGAGCAAGTTCAAATATTTGAACTCGGTTTAAACAAAACGAGTTTAAATAAGAAAGTTCGGACATGGTCATAACAGAAATCATGGATACCAAAGAAAATTGAGTTTTTCAAAAATTTATTGACTCGATATTAAAGAATTATCGTTTTGTAATAATGTGGTTTATAGTGCAAAGAAAAACGGAATGGTAGTTGAGTTTGGATAAAATAATAAATCGGAATGAAGTCCTCCAGTGGAATTCAGAAATTAAACGAACCACATGCGCAACAAACGGTGCATGTGTAACATGTGGATTTACCAAGAAATGAAATGAATCAATATTCGCTATTATGAAATAAATCCTCCTGGTATGATGACCGTTAGGAAAAGTAACAATGCGAAAAACTTTATATGCAGAAGTCAGAATTTTCAATAAAAGAAATATAAGAACTTCTATCTGGAATTTCGAGTGATAACCGTTATTAAATGACATTACCAGGGAATGTCAAAATAATATAAAATGAAATAGGGAATTTGCAAAAGTATATGACTCCTTTTTCAGTGCTAATACTTATGACTCTGATTAAACTGTAGCGTACCTCAGCGATATTCTTGTCGCTTGTAGGATCGTGTGGCAAAGTGCTTCTTTTAATAGTTCTTCTACTGACGGAATTAGCATTGGTGTCATCGTGCTCAATTATATTTTTCAAAGATCTTGCCTTGGAATTTGTGTGTGATATACTTCAACGACTATGGCCGTTTTAAGTTTCATATGTTTTATTGTATACTAGCACATCTTTACATTTTTCTTACTTGCGTTAATAGTTTATGATAATGCTTTAGAAATTCTTATACTTTTGATGGTATCCCAACTTAATGGGTTTCTATTGTTATTATTGTTGCTCAAGTTACGAGGTAGATAATCAAATGAAATAATGGTTGATATTGGAAAAGAGATTCCTAATAAAGAAATCTAGACACAGATGCTTGTGCTTTATTCCAAATTGACTTTTGGAATTCCTTATAGATATACATATCTATATAATCTCATATTTCACATGCTGAAATAAACATACCATCTATCAGGTCAATGTTTTTAACAATTTCATATTTCCAAAAACCAGTCAGATATCAGATCATGATACTATTTTAGGGAAATCTTGTCACTTGCTGACATATTATATACCTTCTTACCCAGTTTTCGCCGGAGAGGTAACTTCAGTATATCCGGACAAACTGGAGAGTCTGCTACATCATATCCTGTCATGCCGGAGAAAATTTTCTATTTCCCATAAATAGTATCTTTTAAAAAAATGCCTATCTTATTAGGGCTTTTATTCAGAATTAAGGAAATTTGTATTTCCGTATCATATCTTATTATTATATTAATCACTAGACGATTCCTGTGACAGTGTCAATTTGATCATTCTTTCAACTAGTGAGTCAGGTCATATTACTGTTGATCATTCTCTCAACTAGTAATTGCGGTCATATCACTATTGATCATTCTTTCAACTAGTGATTCTAATCATAACACTGTTGATCATTCTTTCAACTAGTGCTTTCGGTCATGTCACTGTTGATCATATCTCAACTAGTGATTCTGGACTTAATTGTCTTGTGATATTATTTTATCAAATATATTACTTATGGCACACCAAAATCCATCATATTTATTTACACAAGTACTTAGCTTATCGTGAAGCTAATACTAAGGCATCTTTTCTTAAGTTCAAGTCTAATTGCTATCCTGTGTGCTACCAGTTAACAGCAATCTCCAAACTCTTTTATTTAAGTTTAAGTATTGTTATCACAACACTTATAGGCTTAAAGCAGTGGCTCTTTGAGTTGGCTCTGATACCACCTTCTGTCACGACCCCCGACCCACCCTGGACGGAATCGGGTGCCGTGAACAGTCCAGCGGTACCGGTGATTATTTTGAAAACGTTGCAGCGGAAATTTTATCAGGACCTTGAGTTAGGAAAATATCAGAGTTTAGAAAACACCGGATTTTATTTAATAAATGGGATAAATCCATGTTTTATAATGGTAGCTTTAATAAAGATAAATTTTATTACATAAAACAATATTTCTTATTCTGATTTAATTAATAAATAAGCCACTTCTTGATGCCTTTCAGTGCCGTATCCATCTATTACTCCAATCTACGGTAATTACCTGAAAAGTGTTTTAAAAAGGTTTTGTCAGCGGGAAATACTGAGTGAATCATTCTATTTTGCATAATGATGCATCGTTATTAATTACAGCATAAGAGCGATTACAATGGCTTCTATCTTATTTTTATCTGGCTTTCTGTCACAATGGTGACGATGGTCATACCACTATTTAGATCAATGAACTTAAATAGTGATGATTATCCCTGTAGGTCAATGATCCTAACAGTGATTATCCCGAGTAGGTTAATGAACCTAACTGGGAGAAATTAGTAATGTGCACAATACCCCACTAACCAGTAATTCAAGATATCCACGACTTAGTCCCTGTAATTATAACCTTGAAAATAATTTGAGGTATTGTAAAATAGTTGATAAAAAGAGAATGACTCACATTGCAGATTTATACGGGCAGAGTTTAGCCTACTGATTAGCCTATTTTAACCTAAATTTAATAATAGGCACACAATTCGGGGTTAGTAATCAATACAGTATTTACGATAACTCACGAGATCAAATTCTCACAACGAATGACAAAGTGCAATCACTTAAACATCCATCGGATTCACAACGAAGGACAGAGTATGGGTGGCACTCAACATCCTGTCGGAATCACAACGAATGACAAAGGATCACCCTAATGTGGGTAGCACTTAAACATCCATTGGATAGTTTCCATCGATCGGACATTAAATCGTAGCAGCGATTGAGTTAATACCCTGTATCGTAGCAGCACCCCCTCTACTAATTAGTGTTTTGAGACTTATTTCGACAATAATTCGACATACAGAGTGAATTTGAGCGTCGAATGAACAACAGAATGCGATTGCCAATGCCTGCTATTTATACAAGAATTTTGGTTAGCTCACGGACCGTAACAATTAATCCTTACGGTCCATAAGGGACACGAATTACTTATAGGCTTGCCACGCGTGGGACTAGGCCTGATGAGTCGACGATTTAATTAAATTCGATTTTTATAATAATTTATAAGGATAATCATCGAGTAGGGAATGCCCCCCCTGAGTTTTAGGGGCCCTGATCCTGATTTTGATTGTTCTGGAATTTGTAGGGTTCGCGTAGAATCACTTGGGTTTCTTAATTAGGGTTTCCTTTTATATAAAATAATAAAATAAATAGGACTTTTAATGAGGGTTGTTATATCAGGGGTCCGGGTTTATACTTACGGAACGTTTTTAGGACGTTTTTGTGTGAGTCGTTACAGTTAATGAATGTATTGTTCCATTGTAAACAACCCAAATGTCATAACAAAATGTAAGCATGTGATGAAAACAACTGTACTAAGTACGCACACAATGGGCATACATAGCATGAAATGTAATGTAAAACAATGTACTAAGTACGCACACAATGGGCATACATAGCATGAAATGTAATGTAAAGCAATGTACTAAGTACGCACACAATGGGCATACATAGCATGAAATGTAATGTAAAACATGTACTATAATGTACTAACGAACATAGCAGGTATATGATGTGAAACATGGAAATCATGAAAGTAACAAGTAGGCACATGTGTTTCACCCCAAAACAGTTTGGAAAACAGTAAAAGAGGGGTCTATGTACTCACTTGAGATTGCTCAGAAGTCCTAAGATAACCACCAAGCAATGCTAGAGATCACGGAATCAAACGGCACCTAATATAGGTAACTATGTTAATAAACCGGACCTAATATCGGAGGATCGGATAGAATGAGGGTTCGTAAACCAAACGAGTATGGAGACTCGTGTAACATGGTTTAACAAAGCCCACATACTAAAACGAAACTTAACCTAAGTGTTTGTGACCCATTACGATCCGTTTAGGTAGCTTATGCTACTTTAACGCGTCGTTCGCGTAAAACGAGTTCGGAACGCCTAACTAGTCCTATGACAAGTAAAATATGCCTTAACATGTCTAATATGGTTGTCAAATCAGTTTAGATGTCAAAAGTTATGTTACATATGTTAAAATGAATTTTGGCATCAAAGGGGTATTTTGGTAATTTACCTAAGGCATATAAACTACCTATCATACAACTACTTAAACGTTGTGACCATAAGGTATAACCTCGGAAGGTTATTCCCTATATACTATGGTCACCTAATGTGTTTGGTCGGATCCTAATGATCGACCAAATGGGTCGGGTTCGAAGGTATAAGCGATTTATCAGATCGCTTACCCTTACGACCCTAGACAACGTGGTAATCAGTAGGCATAGTCCCAAGGGACTATAACCATCGTGATTACAATCACGTTGCGAAGTTCAAACGAACTTCGCATTGACCATAAACTGGTCAATGCAGAAAGTCAAACAAAGTTTGACTTTCGGACTCGAAAAGCAATAAAAGAACGAAGGAACACTTACGAAGGGTCCCCGAATGCTAATCTAGATCAAAATAGCTCAGGTATGAAACAAAGGTTTCAACTTAGAGCACATAAGATCAGATTCTTGTGAGGAAAAGTGAAGGGTGGAGGTGGGTATTTATAGTTTTTGGTTCACCGTTAGGATCATTTCTTGGAAAAGGGGGCACGATCTAAGCCGTACACTTGTTGGAAAGTTGTGGTAACTCATTTGCCATCCACCATAAGAGTTTGACACTTGGCACTTGGCCTTTGGAGAGGGTTAAGGGCTGTTAACAGCTGAAAAAAACGTTTTGCTGCATCTGGCCCCTACTTACGGACCTAGTTTGGCATATTTACAGTTTCAGTCCCTGCAACCTCAAAACTTGGTTTTCGATGCGTTTTTTTGACACGTTTAAGCCCCGTTAACCCTATTTCAAAGCTCTAAAATGAATTTAAAGTATAGGGAACTTAAAATGTGTTCAAAAATATCTCGGGTGTCGGTTCGTTTAGCCGTACGGTTACGTTGTTCGGTTAATTACGACGGAATGCGCATAAGCGCGAAAAATGATCCAAATGGCGTGACGAATGGATTTTTCTTATGCCAAACACTAAAATAAAATATTTTAGTGCTTACATAAATTTTTGGATGTCCGGATGTATTCAGAACGTAAGTTATGCGCGAAAATGCAAACTTGTGCACTTTTTGACGCTTTTAGTCCCTGAATGACCCCAAAAGTTTATTTTAGCATACCGAACCCCTCAAAGCCTATTTCTAAGCTATGTAAAGGATATTTATGGTATGTTTAACTTATGGTCATGTTCCAGAATGTTCGTTACAGTTCAAATTGGCATACTTTTGCAGTTTGTCAAGTTTAGTCCCTGTAAGCGAATTAACTTGTTTTTGCCATACCAAAGCCTTCAAAACTTATTTCTAAGTTATGTAAGGGTTATTTAAGGTATGTTAAGTATATGTTGATGTTCCGGAGTATTTGTCGCATTAAACTGGCTACGTTTACGCACCAGTTTGCGTATAACTCTCTAGAAAGTGATATAGAGTTTGAAATTGAATAAAAGTCAAAACATGAAAAATGTAAAACATAACCAAACAAACATTTGGATCAAATGACATTGTTTTATTGATAATGGTACTGTTCATAATGATTACAAGCACAGATGTTACAGAAAGCGTTTCAATGTCCAAGCTCAAAGGATGAGCAAGAAAGAATGAAAGGAATTCCATATGCGTCAGCTATAGGATTCATTATGTATGTAATGATATGCACTAGACCGGACAAGTTATGCGCTTTAAGCATGACGAGAAGATACCAGCGAGAAACGGTCATTGAGTGACTGTTATAAATATATTGAAATACCTTAGAAGGACTAAGGATATATTTCTAATATATAGATCTGGTGAAAAGAACTCGTTGTAAAGGATTACAGGGATGCGAGTTTCGGAATTCGTTGTAAATGGTTACATGGATATGACTTCCAAACTGATCGAGATGATTCTCGATCACAATCAGGGTAGCATTGTCCACTACAGAATCAGAATACATCACTGCTTCATTGATCGAGATAATTCATATGGATCTGCCATTTGAATTATTACTGATCTAGGGGTAGTCCCTACCATTCAGGACCCCTAGTGATCTTTGTGATAACGATGGCGTGATTGCTTAAATCACGGAACCTCGTGTACATCAAAAGACTAGGCACATTGAGCGGAGTTTCAACTACATAAGGGATGAAGTTGAAAAAGGAAAAGATATGTATTCGCAAAGTTCACATTGATCAAAATATTGCGGATCCACTCACGAAGCTCCTTGAACGGGCAAAGCATGAAAGGGTCATACTTGTGCCTTAGGACTTCGATATTCTAGTGATTGGATTTGATCTATTTTGTATTTGGATATTGGAACAATTATTATTATAACTCTTTATGGTATGTTGAGTTATGTTCCATACTTGTGCAAGTGCAAACTTTAGGAGAAGCCGCTGCTTATGCATTAACTTGGGCTGAGTTAAAAGAGTTAATGAGGAAAAAGTACTGCTCGCGTGCTGAAATACAAAAGCTAGAAACTGAGTTCTGGCACCTAAAAATGGAAGGTCCTAAGATTGCAGAATATGTTCACAGGTTTCATGATTTGTCCCATGTAGTGCCATACATGGTCACGCCAGAATTTAAACGCGTTGAGCGCTTCATCTGGGGATTGGCACCCCAGATCATGAGCATGGTAACCACGTCCAAGCCTGCAACCATTACTGAAGCCATCGACCTGAGCGTGTCACTTACTGAGGAAGCTATCCGTCTAAACAAGTTTCCAAACTCTGACCCCAAGAAGAAAGAAATTCACGAGGAATCCTCAGGAGAAAACAAACGGAAATTCTCCAACTTCAAACAAGGCACCAGCAGTTCAAACAAAAAGGGGTACATGGGCACTCTGCCCAAGTGTGAGGTATGCCAGCACCATCATTCCGGCCAGTGCAGATTAAGGAAATGTGAGTCATGTGGAAAGAACGGCCACTCGAAGGATACATGTTGGGCTGGAACTGGTGCTGGGCGTGGTGGTAATCGAGGCAATGGGAATGGTAATGGAAACCGCCAACAAGGAGGAAATGGCGGAAATGGAAACCGTGGGAACTTTGCAAACCAAGCTGGGAGTGAAAATCGCAACCAAAACAATGCTCAAGGTGGAAATGGAAATGGGAATGGTCGGGGACCGGGGTGCTTTAACTGTGGAGACGTCGGGCACTTTAAGAGGGAATGCCCAAAACTGAACCAAGCACAAGGAAGAGTCTTCAACATTGGTGCAAGGGAAGCGCGCCAGGATCCAAACGTTGTCACTGGTACGTTCCCTATAAATCAACGCTTTGCATCTGTGCTATTTGATGCTGGTGCCGACTATAGCTTTGTATCGTTAGAATTTAAGAATATGCTTGGGTTAACTACTAGTAAGTTAGACATTCCGTACTCAATTGAGCTGGCTAATGGGAAACTAATTGAAACAAATGAAGTCATCAGAGGATGCGTGATAGAACTAGGAGGATACGAATTTACGCTAGATCTACTGCCAGTCAAGTTGGGGAGCTTCGAGGTGGTAGTAGGGATGGATTGGTTGTCAAGCAACAGAGCTGAGATTGTTTGTCACGAGAAGACCATTCGCATCCCAATGGCGGATGGAGAAACGATCATAGTACACGGAGAGAAGCGCGATACGCCTCTGAGGATCATTAGTTGCTTGAAGGCTAGAAAGTGTTTGAAGAAGGGATGTGTTGCCTTCTTGGCACACATCGTGGATAAAGAAGCAGCTGAGCCGAGGATAGAAGACATTCCAGTCGTGAATGAATATCCTGAAGTCTTTCCAGAAGACCTGCCAGGATTGCCGCCACAAAGACAAGTCGAGTTTCATATTGACTTAGTTCCAGGCGCCGCGCCTGTAGCTAAGGCACCTTATCGACTTGCACCATCAGAGATGCAAGAGCTGTCAACGCAACTTCAAGAGTTGTTAGACAAGGGATTTATCAGACCAAGCTTCTCGCCTTGGGGAGCTCCAATTTTGTTCGTGAAAAAGAAGGATGGTAGTTTTCGCATGTGTATAGACTATCGGGAGCTGAATAAGTTGACAATCAAGAACAGATATCCTTTGCCAAGGATCGATGACCTATTCGATCAATTACAAGGTTCAAGTTTTTACTCAAAGATCGATCTACGATCAGGTTATCACCAGTTAAGGATACAAGAGGAAAGTATTCCAAAGACGGCCTTTAGAACTCGATATGGACATTACGAGTTCCTGGTTATGCCGTTTGGTTTGACGAACGCGCCAGCAGTATTCATGGATTTAATGAACAGAGTCTGCAAACCGTACCTCAATAAGTTTGTGATTGTGTTCATCGACGACATTTTGATCTACTCGAAGACGAAAGGAGAGCATGAGCAACATTTAAGAGCTATTCTAGAGCTGCTTAAAAAGGAGAAGTTGTATGCGAAGTTCTCGAAGTGCGAGTTCTGGTTACGCGAAGTCCAGTTTCTTGGTCATATAGTCAACGGAAATGGAATTCATGTGGATCTGACAAAGATTGAAGCAATCAAGAATTGGGAGACTCCAAAGACGCCAACCGAAATTCGACAATTCCTAGGTTTGGCTGGTTATTATCGTAGGTTCATTGAGGATTTCTCGAAAATCGCTCAACCTTTGACCTCTCTCACTCAGAAAGACAAGAAATTTGATTGGGGAGATAAGCAAGAAGAGGCCTTTCAGTTGTTGAAAAACAAGCTTTGTGACGCGCCGATCTTATCTCTACCCGAAGGCACTGACGACTTCGTGGTATATTGCGATGCTTCGCGTCAAGGTTTGGGATGTGTTCTTATGCAACGTCAGAAGGTTATAGCATATGCTTCTCGCCAATTGAAGATCCACGAGAAAAACTACACCACGCATGATTTGGAATTAGGTGCGGTGGTGTTTGCTTTGAAGATATGGCGACATTATTTATATGGTACTCGATGCACTATCTACACTGATCACAAGAGCCTGCAGCACATATTCGATCAGAAAGAGCTTAACATGAGGCAAAGACGCTGGGTAGAGCTGTTAAATGATTATGACTGTGAAATCAAGTATCACCCAGGGAAGGCGAATGTGGTCGCTGACGCTCTAAGTCGGAAGGAAAGGATTAAGCCCATAAGGGTTAGGGCTTTGGAAATGATTGTTCAAACGGACCTCTCGTTGCGCATTCGTGCCGCGCAGAGAGAAGCTCTTAAGGAAAGGAATATTGAGAATGAGTATCTCCGTGGGATGGAGAAACAGTTAGTACCAAACGGGGAAGGAACTTTGTGCTTCATGAAACGGATTTGGGTTCCCTTGTTTGGTGGTTTGAGAAATGTTATATTTGAAGAGGCTCACAGGTCACGGTACTCGATCCATCCAGGAGCGGATAAAATGTACCAAGATCTAAAGGATTTTTATTGGTGGCCAAGAATGAAAGGCGATGTTGCGGTATACGTTGGCAAGTGTTTAACTTGCGCCAAGGTAAAGGTTGAATACCAGAAGCCTTCAGGTCTCTTGCAACAACCTGAAATACCCCAATGGAAATGGGAACAGATTTCTATGGACTTCATAACGAAATTGCCCAAGACGCCCAGAGGCCATGATACAATTTGGGTAATAGTAGACCGTCTAACAAAATCTGCGCACTTTTTGCCAATCAAGGAAAAGGACAACACAAGTAAACTAGCTGAAATGTACATGCGAGAGATAGTTGCACGTCATGGAGTGCCTCTCTCAATTATCTCTGATAGAGATGGACGCTTCGTGTCAAGGATTTGGCAATCCTTCCAAGAAGCTTTTGGCTCGCAATTGAACCTAAGTACTGCATTTCATCCGCAAACTGATGGCCAATGTGAAAGAACTATTCAAACATTGGAGGATATGCTGAGAGCATGTGTAATGGATCTTGGTGGTAGCTGGGATAAGCATTTACCATTGGCCGAATTCTCATACAACAACAGCTACCACACCAGTATTGGAGCCGCGCCATTTGAAGCTCTTTATGGACGCAAGTGTCGATCACCCCTATGCTGGGCTGACGCAGGTGATAGGCAGCTTGTTGGTCCCGAAATTGTCCAAGAGACGACAGACAAGATTGCGCAAATTCGAAAACGCATCGAAGCGGCTCGCGACAGACAGAAAGCCTATGCAGATCCAAACCGGAAACATTTGGAATTCCAAGTTGGAGATATGGTTTTATTGAAAGTTTCACCCTGGAAGGGTGTGGCACGCTTCGGGAAGCGTGGGAAGTTGAATCCACGATACATTGGCCCATTCAAAATTCTGAAGAGGGTTGGTTTGGTAGCATACAAGTTGGACCTACCTGCTGAACTTAATGGTGTTCACGATACATTTCATGTATCTAATCTGAAAAAGAGTCCAACTCAAGTGACAGTTGTCATTCCTGCTGATGAAGTTCATATAGACGACACACTCCATTTTGTTGAAGAACCTGTTGAGGTCACTGATTGGAAGATTAACAAAACGCGCCGGAGTAGTGTCAAACTCGTCAAAGTTCGATGGAATGCACGACACGGCCCAGAATTCACGTGGGAACGTGAGGATCGTATGAAGGCTAAGTACCCACATTTATTCCCCAAGACCCCTGCAACTAGATGCAGATCCTGAAATTTCGGGACGAAATTTCTTTAACGGGGGGAGAATGTGACAACCCTCACCAAACCAGGTATCCGTACAAATTAATTAATATTTAATTGCCACTTAATTACGGTGCTTGTTTATAACTGTGATTAAACTGCTTACTGATTTCTGATACGTACATACTCATGCATCACATTTTATACTATCACTCCATTATTTACACACAAACCTTTGTGACAACCTTGATGCACAAAAGCACAGTGAGCATACTATACGGGATACCCAGTAAACATGCTGACATAGCCAGCATCAGACAGTTACTGTCTCTGAGGCCAGTATGAGCCGGGAATAGTTTACTACACTAGTAGGGAGTGTAGGGAGGTGAGAATTGTTAAACTGCTTCACTAGGTAATAATTATAGTGACCGGGTGTGCCTAAAACATGTGTTAATTACAAAATTCTGCACTTTAATATAAAATTCAGCCTTTAATCATGTGAGTTACTTGCAAAAATAAATATGGCAAAACAATCTTGTATGTTGGAATTAAATTCGTTACAAAAAGATGTATAAAAGACCCTATGCGATATAATTTAACACTTTAACGGAACGTTACCCAACCGAACAACCGGACATTACCCGGGATACTAAATTTTTGTCAATAACATTGTTTTATTATTTTTGGCTAGACATGATCCCCGTTTGCCATAACACCCACTAAAAACTTTATAATTATCAAGTAATATCATTTTACTTATAATATAACCTATGGTTACATTAGTGGAAATTTTGCAATCATACTTTCCCCCTCACAACCGATTATGGAAAATGTGGGACTTCCCACTCTTGATCCTTTGGAATTAAAAATGATATTATGTTACGTATTTGTCTAGATAATGCAATTATTAATAATGTGTTGATAAATCCCACTAATTTTCCCCACCCACATATCCGTTCGTTTTTTTTTTTGTGGGATACACCACAATTTTTTTTAAACAATCTTGCCTAATATCTAGGAAGCATTTAACAATGGGTATTATTGTATTAGTAAAATATGGACTATAAGAAAACCAATGCAGCACCACTTTCACTCAACAAATATCAACACAAAATTTCCATTTTCCTTCTCCTTGTCTTGCTTACTGCCGAGAGCCACAACACACCTATCAACATCTTTCAATTTTGTATTAGCAATTTTATTTACTTCCAAGTGTGTTAGAGCTCATACGAGGAGACCCGGTGTTTACGGAATCGCGAGGACCTCTCTACACCGCTAATAACCACATTGTTTTCGCCTAGATTCTTCCCTAGCCTTGTGCTAGTTGTAAGTGATTCTAAACACACTCTTGATTTTATGTAATGTGGTTAATAAGAAATTTGTCGCATAAAAATAATGATAAACATGGTGGTTAATGAATGAATGTTAGTGTAAAACTTTTGAAACTAGTTTTGATATGAATATTTATTGTTGGTTGAATTTATAAAAGAAAATGATACGCTTGAAAGCGTGGCCACCTCCAGTTACAGAGGAAACTCTGGCGAAATTTTTCCAAAAATATAATACTTGGAAAATATTTTTTTACGACAAGTGCTATGAATATATTTTCAACTTGTTTTACCAAACAAACTTCGCCATGAATTTTTATTACAAAATCTCCAAGTGTCGGATGTGGGATTATCATAAATAAAACTTATTAAAAATATATATTTAGTATATATATATATATATATATATATATATATATATATATATTTTATAGTAACACTTGTATATTTTTTTTATGATTATTTGTGAAATACATAAATATTATTTTTAGAGTAAAAATAATATTACTGGTACACACTGAATATTCACGGCTCCAAAATAATGCTAACGCCTTCACAGTAAATATTTAAGTTACACTGGTAATATTTATTACCACCCGAACTTTACAACGTAACTTACGTATTTTCAGAAAATACCCATAAGTGTGTATTTTGACAAAGTATTATTTTGGAAAATATATGGAATAAAATATAATATTTTGGGAAAAATATTTATATTTTGGAAGTAAAGTATTTTGGACAAATGAAATAAAATATATTAGATTAAGTGAGACTTAATAATATATTTCGAAGTTATACGAACGCACATGTATTAAAACCCCTATCCTTGGGAAGGAATATATTTATAAAATAATTACGAAGTGTAACTATGAAATAGTTGCCTAACTATTTCCCAAAGACACTAAACCTTAAACTAAGGCACGACCGTCCGTCTAATAGAAGTTAGTACGTGTAGGTCGTCGCACAGCAGGTTGACCGGGATATTTCTTGTTAGAGACGCAATTCAGTGAGTTCATGTCCCCCTTTTCTCTTAACAGTTTTCAGTTTTATACTTCGGGGGTGGAATACATGTTACAATTATTACAGACATTTTATACATGGTATGGTTAGCTTAAGGAGGGTTTACTACTTAGATCATGTGAGTGGGTAGGTGGAACTTAAGGCCATTAATCCTCGTTGTAGGACCGAGGGTCATGAGCGGTAGATCTATTTGGGTGTAGCGAGCCCAGCTCCTGAGTCCACAGTACGGACCATGGGGTGACTTTGAGCCCGACGCACAAATTTGCTAGGTTTGAGTCTTCCTGCATCACTTCACACATATCATTGGCTTTGCAACCCAATGGTGATCTCTTTTTCCTTATTGCTACATACCAGGGACGTTTATTCATACTTTGAAGGTTTATACATACTCACTTTTACATGAACTTGCTCAACTTTTGTTGATTTTTTTCAAAATACATGTATTTCAGGAAATTAATGGATCTGGGAAGTATGCTATTGTGTCAAGCTGCGTAATGAATAACGATGTCATCCAGGTTTAGGAGGTGTAACCCTTACCTGGACGGTTACATGTCTTTAAATCACGTATTACTTAAGCCTTTTGTTGTGTCATGTGAAAACGCTTTAATCTTGTCTTGGTTGTAACTTGTTTTGTGTGTCGATATTTTAGACAATGACGTTGTGGTGTCTTTAAGTTTAATGAATGGATGAACATCATGTGTTTTACTTTCATATAGCATTGTTATGATTGTTGCTATGGTATTAAGAAGTCACACCAAATAAACCTACGCTTCCGCAAATGCCAGGGTGTGACAGCTTGGTATCAGAGCCTCGATCATAGCGAACTAGGATTCTTTCTCGAGTCTAGACTATGATCACTAGGGCTCTCACGAAAACATTTTTACAATTGCATACACGAAACGTCCAGATCCAGGGTACAAACATTTTTACAAACAAAAGGCACAAATACACCGTTCAAAAATTTATATTTCAGTCTTAGAGACTGAGGGAGTTTAGCCTTAGAGGCTGGGAAGGTTCAGTCTTAGAGACTGAGGGAGGTTCAGTCTTAGAGACTGAGGGGCTCAATCTTAGAGATTGGGGATGTTTAGTCTTAGAGACTGGAAGGTTTGATCTTAGAGACCAGGGAGTTAGTTTGAGAAATTAAGGAGTTCAGTCTATGAGACTGGGTGGGATAGTCTGGGGAAGACTAGCGTGATTACTTGCTTACATTGATTGTGACTTACATGCGTTGTTGCATCATTTATTTTGCGTTATGACATGAGATATTATGAGTTATTGTGTTATTACATACGCATATTACTTACTATACTTATTATGAACGGACCAATATGATCTTTCTTTTAGAAGATGCCTCCGTGACGCGACCCAGGCATGCCTACTTCCCAGGCAGAACTCCAAGGGATAATTACCGCAGCCATAGCACAATATGCGGCCTCCCAAGGAGGAACTAGCGGGAACAATTCGAACAACAACGGCAACAACAATCCACCCCATGGGTGCACCTACAAACAATTCCTTGACTGTAAGCCAGTAAATTTCAATGGCACTGGAGGTGCTGTTGCGTTTGTTAGGTGGGCTGAAAAGACAGATTCGGTTCTGAGAATGAGCAAATGCGCTCCCGATCAACAAGTCACTTACATTTCAGGGCTGTTTCTGGATGGTGCTCTATCGTGGTGGAATCTGCAAGTGCAAACTTTAGGAGAAGCCGCTGCTTATGCATTAACTTGGGCTGAGTTAAAAGAGTTAATGAGGAAAAAGTACTGCTCGCGTGCTGAAATACAGAAGCTAGAAACTGAGTTCTGGCACCTAAAAATGGAAGGTCCTAAGATTGCAGAATATGTTCACAGGTTTCATGATTTGTCCCATGTAGTGCCATACATGGTCACGCCAGAATTTAAACGCGTTGAGCGCTTCATCTGGGGATTGGCACCCCAGATCATGAGCATGGTAACCACGTCCAAGCCTGCAACCATTACTGAAGCCATCGACCTGAGCGTGTCACTTACTGAGGAAGCTATCCGTCTAAACAAGTTTCCAAACTCTGACCCCAAGAAGAAAGAAATTCACGAGGAATCCTCAGGAGAAAACAAACGGAAATTCTCCAACTTCAAACAAGGCACCAGCAGTTCAAACAAAAAGGGGTACATGGGCACTCTGCCCAAGTGTGAGGTATGCCAGCACCATCATTCCGGCCAGTGCAGATTAAGGAAATGTGAGTCATGTGGAAAGAACGGCCACTCGAAGGATACATGTTGGGCTGGAACTGGTGCTGGGCGTGGTGGTAATCGAGGCAATGGGAATGGTAATGGAAACCGCCAACAAGGAGGAAATGGCGGAAATGGAAACCGTGGGAACTTTGCAAACCAAGCTGGGAGTGAAAATCGCAACCAAAACAATGCTCAAGGTGGAAATGGAAATGGGAATGGTCGGGGACCGGGGTGCTTTAACTGTGGAGACGTCGGGCACTTTAAGAGGGAATGCCCAAAACTGAACCAAGCACAAGGAAGAGTCTTCAACATTGGTGCAAGGGAAGCGCGCCAGGATCCAAACGTTGTCACTGGTACGTTCCCTATAAATCAACGCTTTGCATCTGTGCTATTTGATACTGGTGCCGACTATAGCTTTGTATCGTTAGAATTTAAGAATATGCTTGGGTTAACTACTAGTAAGTTAGACATTCCGTACTCAATTGAGCTGGCTAATGGGAAACTAATTGAAACAAATGAAGTCATCAGAGGAGGCGTGATAGAACTAGGAGGATACGAATTTACGCTAGATCTACTGCCAGTCAAGTTGGGGAGCTTCGAGGTGGTAGTAGGGATGGATTGGTTGTCAAGCAACAGAGCTGAGATTGTTTGTCACGAGAAGACCATTCGCATCCCAATGGCGGATGGAGAAACGATCATAGTACACGGAGAGAAGCGCGATACGCCTCTGAGGATCATTAGTTGCTTGAAGGCTAGAAAGTGTTTGAAGAAGGGATGTGTTGCCTTCTTGGCACACATCGTGGATAAAGAAGCAGCTGAGCCGAGGATAGAAGACATTCCAGTCGTGAATGAATATCCTGAAGTCTTTCCAGAAGACCTGCCAGGATTGCCGCCACAAAGACAAGTCGAGTTTCATATTGACTTAGTTCCAGGCGCCGCGCCTGTAGCTAAGGCACCTTATCGACTTGCACCATCAGAGATGCAAGAGCTGTCAACGCAACTTCAAGAGTTGTTAGACAAGGGATTTATCAGACCAAGCTTCTCGCCTTGGGGAGCTCCAATTTTGTTCGTGAAAAAGAAGGATGGTAGTTTTCGCATGTGTATAGACTATCGGGAGCTGAATAAGTTGACAATCAAGAACAGATATCCTTTGCCAAGGATCGATGACCTATTCGATCAATTACAAGGTTCAAGTTTTTACTCAAAGATCGATCTACGATCAGGTTATCACCAGTTAAGGATACAAGAGGAAAGTATTCCAAAGACGGCCTTTAGAACTCGATATGGACATTACGAGTTCCTGGTTATGCCGTTTGGTTTGACGAACGCGCCAGCAGTATTCATGGATTTAATGAACAGAGTCTGCAAACCGTACCTCAATAAGTTTGTGATTGTGTTCATCGACGACATTTTGATCTACTCGAAGACGAAAGGAGGGCATGAGCAACATTTAAGAGCTATTCTAGAGCTGCTTAAAAAGGAGAAGTTGTATGCGAAGTCCTCGAAGTGCGAGTTCTGGTTACGCGAAGTCCAGTTTCTTGGTCATATAGTCAACGGAAATGGAATTCATGTGGATCTGACAAAGATTGAAGCAATCAAGAATTGGGAGACTCCAAAGACGCCAACCGAAATTCGACAATTCCTAGGTTTGGCTGGTTATTATCGTAGGTTCATTGAGGATTTCTCGAAAATCGCTCAACCTTTGACCTCTCTCACTCAGAAAGACAAGAAATTTGATTGGGGAGATAAGCAAGAAGAGGCCTTTCAGTTGTTGAAAAACAAGCTTTGTGACGCGCCGATCTTATCTCTACCCGAAGGCACTGACGACTTCGTGGTATATTGCGATGCTTCGCGTCAAGGTTTGGGATGTGTTCTTATGCAACGTCAGAAGGTTATAGCATATGCTTCTCGCCAATTGAAGATCCACGAGAAAAACTACACCACGCATGATTTGGAATTAGGTGCGGTGGTGTTTGCTTTGAAGATATGGCGACATTATTTATAGGGGCAATTACATATATCCCCCTATAAACTTCATTAATTACATATATACCCAACTCAAAAATTAAATTACATATATCCCCTTCCTTAAAATTAAAAATATCAAATTTACCCATTTTGCTTTATTTTATTAAAAACAAATTTTTAAATGACTATTTTACCCTTTCTTTTACTAGAAATTATAAATTATATAATTCAAGAAAATTACAAAATCTGTTTCGATTCAAAAGCTAAGAACCCTAAATATAAACCTCAAATCATAATCTTTAAACTGAAGTTTGCAGAACACCTGAAGAAACACTAGATAAATAGTCAGAACCGAGATATCTAGGGGGTTTGAATCCGCATAAAAAGGTTGGTTTCCACTCGATTGATTCAGGCCTTGCTAATCTACTTCTCCGATAACTCTGCAAAAACGAGCACCGTTAGCCTCGCCAAGGGGAGAAGAGGGTTCTCTCCTTGACTCGACTCCGGTGTGAGAATAAGTATTGGTTATGAAGAAGAAGATGTATTTGAGAAGTGTGAGTAACTTGAATTCATAACTGGGTTGTTTCTCATATTTATAGCCGGGAGTCATTTTAGGCGGGAAAACCCGTTAGTGAAAAGTTCACGGAAGATGCTAACCCCGTAAGCGGTTATGTTTCCTTCCGTTAATACTCCTCGATCCGACGTGATAGCACACGGATCGTGGTTTAGATCAAAGGCTAGGGATTAGCCACGTGTAAAGTGATTAAGTGGAGATTTTTCTCCACTTGCATGCTCCCGTTGTGAAATCAGGGATGACTGAGCTAGTGACACGTGTCCAGACGGTTGTAACCGTCTTGGTGGTGCACGATTGTATTTCTTCTAGAAGATTACTGTTGTAATCTGGTGTGGTACCTTATCGTGTGGAGACAGGTGAATAAATCCCAAGCCTGGGCAAATAATATCCGAGTCTGGATATTAAGCGGAAGTATCTAACTCAGGATTTTTATCCTTTGTTTTATGTAGGAAAGGCGCAAGGTTTTAAGATTCCCTTTGGGCGCGCAAGTGTTGACTGCTGACTGTTCCTTGAGTCTTTATTTGTGAGACTAGTTGCGCGGTCGCGCAAGGTATAAGGCTGAGAAAGTATGGTTGTGGTATGGTCCCAGGCACTTACTATGAGGTTTTTGGGACCTTACCCCTTCAACACCTAAAGTTGAAATTAAGGAAGCACGACAATTTTGGAATAATTCTCATGAAAATCAGTATCCATTTTAAGTTTTATTCCAAAATCAATTTAAAAAGTTCTGATCAACAAAGAATGAAATTAAGTTTCAATTTTTTTTCTTTTCTTTTTCTTCACTGAAACTAACAAACATCGACCGTATTCTATCTGAGAACATGTGTAGTCAATCTATTCAAATTCATCCCACTACAGTACTACCATTTCAATATTCATGAACCCTTCATTTTGTACAATCAATCTCCCTTTCTATCGAGAGAACATGTGTAGTGGTAGTGGGAATAGATTCGAACTCGAACCAAAGCACAATGGTTGTCGCCGGTTCCGGTTCTCATCGATTATTACTCTCTTCGCCACGGGTTTTCATCGATTATTACTATTCTTGTCGTGGGTTCTCAAAAGCCGGTTTAGATTGGTGTTCGCGGTGGAGGATTTGGCAATGTTGCAGCAAGGAGGAGTGCACCTGGAGGGGTTGTGGGCAGGAGGAATGGTCTTAGGTTTTTATATGTTTGAAGGGTATTTGTGTCATTTTGACACAAGAGGGGAAATACGTAATTAAATTTTCAGGTTTGGTAAATATGTAATTAGGGATTCAAGTAGGGGGATATATGTAATAATCCCTTATTTATATGGTACTCGATGCACTATCTACACTGATCACAAGAGCCTGCAGCACATATTCGATCAGAAAGAGCTTAACATGAGGCAAAGACGCTGGGTAGAGCTGTTAAATGATTATGACTGTGAAATCAAGTATCACCCAGGGAAGGCGAATGTGGTCGCTGACGCTCTAAGTCGGAAGGAAAGGATTAAGCCCATAAGGGTTAGGGCTTTGGAAATGATTGTTCAAACGGACCTCTCGTTGCGCATTCGTGCCGCGCAGAGAGAAGCTCTTAAGGAAAGGAATATTGAGAATGAGTATCTCCGTGGGATGGAGAAACAGTTAGTACCAAACGGGGAAGGAACTTTGTGCTTCATGAAACGGATTTGGGTTCCCTTGTTTGGTGGTTTGAGAAATGTTATATTTGAAGAGGCTCACAGGTCACGGTACTCGATCCATCCAGGAGCGGATAAAATGTACCAAGATCTAAAGGATTTTTATTGGTGGCCAAGAATGAAAGGCGATGTTGCGGTATACGTTGGCAAGTGTTTAACTTGCGCCAAGGTAAAGGTTGAATACCAGAAGCCTTCAGGTCTCTTGCAACAACCTGAAATACCCCAATGGAAATGGGAACAGATTTCTATGGACTTCATAACGAAATTGCCCAAGACGCCCAGAGGCCATGATACAATTTGGGTAATAGTAGACCGTCTAACAAAATCTGCGCACCTTTTGCCAATCAAGGAAAAGGACAACACAAGTAAACTAGCTGAAATATACATGCGAGAGATAGTTGCACGTCATGGAGTGCCTCTCTCAATTATCTCTGATAGAGATGGACGCTTCGTGTCAAGGATTTGGCAATCCTTCCAAGAAGCTTTTGGCTCGCAATTGAACCTAAGTACTGCATTTCATCCGCAAACTGATGGCCAAAGTGAAAGAACTATTCAAACATTGGAGGATATGCTGAGAGCATGTGTAATGGATCTTGGTGGTAGCTGGGATAAGCATTTACCATTGGCCGAATTCTCATACAACAACAGCTACCACACCAGTATTGGAGCCGCGCCATTTGAAGCTCTTTATGGACGCAAGTGTCGATCACCCCTATGCTGGGCTGACGCAGGTGATAGGCAGCTTGTTGGTCCCGAAATTGTCCAAGAGACGACAGACAAGATTGCGCAAATTCGAAAACGCATCGAAGCGGCTCGCGACAGACAGAAAGCCTATGCAGATCCAAACCGGAAACATTTGGAATTCCAAGTTGGAGATATGGTTTTATTGAAAGTTTCACCCTGGAAGGGTGTGGCACGCTTCGGGAAGCGTGGGAAGTTGAATCCGCGATACATTGGCCCATTCAAAATTCTGAAGAGGGTTGGTTTGGTAGCATACAAGTTGGACCTACCTGCTGAACTTAATGGTGTTCACGATACATTTCATGTATCTAATCTGAAAAAGAGTCCAACTCAAGTGACAGTTGTCATTCCTGCTGATGAAGTTCATATCGACGACACACTCCATTTTGTTGAAGAACCTGTTGAGGTCACTGATTGGAAGATTAACAAAACGCGCGGGAGTAGTGTCAAACTCGTCAAAGTTCGATGGAATGCACGACACGGCCCAGAATTCACGTGGGAACGTGAGGATCGTATGAAGGCTAAGTACCCACATTTATTCCCCAAGACCCCTGCAACTAGATGCAGATCCTGAAATTTCGGGACGAAATTTCTTTAACGGGGGGAGAATGTGACAACCCTCACCAAACCAGGTATCCGTACAAATTAATTAATATTTAATTACCACTTAATTACGGTGCTTGTTTATAACTGTGATTAAACTGCTTACTGATTTCTGATACGTACATACTCATGCATCACATTTTATACTGTCACTCCATTATTTACACACAAACCTTAGTGACAACCTTGATGCACAAAAGCACAGTGAGCATACTATACGGGATACCCAGTAAACATGCTGACATAGCCAGCATCAGACAGTTACTGTCTCTGAGGCCAGTATGAGCCGGGAATAGTTTACTACACTAGTAGGGAGTGTAGGGAGGTGAGAATTGTTAAACTGCTTCACTAGGTAATAATTATAGTGACCGGGTGTGCCTAAAACATGTGTTAATTACAAAATTCTGCACTTTAATATAAAATTCAGCCTTTAATCATGTGAGTTACTTGCAAAAATAAATATGGCAAAACAATCTTGTATGTTGGAATTAAATTCGTTACAAAAAGATGTATAAAAGACCCTATGCGATATAATTTAACACTTTAACGGAACGTTACCCAACCGAACAACCGGAGATTACCCGGGATACTAAATTTTTGTCAATAACATTGTTTTATTATTTTTGGCTAGACATGATCCCCGTTTGCCATAACACCCACTAAAAACTTTATAATTATCAAGTAATATCATTTTACTTATAATATAACCTATGGTTACATTAGTGGAAATTTTGCAATCATACTTTCCCCCTCACAACCGATTATGGAAAATGTGGGACTTCCCACTCTTGATCCTTTGGAATTAAAAATGATATTATGTTAGGTATTTGTCTAGATAATGCAATTATTAATAATGTGTTGATAAATCCCACTAATTTTCCCCACCCACATATCCGTTCGTTTTTTTTTTGTGGGATACACCACAATTTTTTTTTAAACAATCTTGCCTAATATCTAGGAAGCATTTAACAATGGGTATTATTGTATTAGTAAAATATGGACTATAAGAAAACCAATGCAGCACCACTTTCACTCAACAAATCTCAACACAAAATTTCCATTTTCCTTCTCCTTGTCTTGCTTACTGCCGAGAGCCACAACACACCTATCAACATCTTTCAATTTTGTATTAGCAATTTTATTTACTTCCAAGTGTGTTAGAGCTCATACGAGGAGACCCGGTGTTTACGGAATCGTGAGGACCTCTCTACACCGCTAATAACCACATTGTTTTCGCCTAGATTCTTCCCTAGCCTTGTGCTAGTTGTAAGTGATTCTAAACACACTCTTGATTTTATGTAATGTGGTTAATAAGAAATTTGTCGGATAAAAATAATGATAAACATGGTGGTTAATGAATGAATGTTAGTGTAAAACTTTTGAAACTAGTTTTGATATGAATATTTATTGTTGGTTGAATTTATAAAAGAAAATGATACGCTTGAAAGCGTGGCCACCTCCAGTTACAGAGGAAACTCTGGCGAAATTTTTCCAAAAATATAATACTTGGAAAATATTTTTTTACGACAAGTGCTATGAATATATTTTCAACTTGTTTTACCAAACAAACTTCGCCATGAATTTTTATTACAAAATCTCCAAGTGTCGGATGTGGGATTATCATAAATAAAACTTATTAAAAATATATATTTAGTATATATATATATATATATATATATATATTTTATAGTAACACTTGTATATTTTTTTTATGATTATTTGTGAAATACATAAATATTATTTTTAGAGTAAAAATAATATTACTGGTACACACTGAATATTCACGGCTCCAAAATAATGCTAACGCCTTCACAGTAAATATTTAAGTTACACCGGTAATATTTATTACCACCCGAACTTTACAACGTAACTTACGTATTTTCAGAAAATACCCATAAGTGTGTATTTTGACAAAGTATTATTTTGGAAAATATATGGAATAAAATATAATATTTTGGGAAAAATATTTATATTTTGGAAGTAAAGTATTTTGGACAAATGAAATAAAATATATTACATTAAGTGAGACTTAATAATATATTTCGAAGTTATACGAACGCACATGTATTAAAACCCCTATCCTTGGGAAGGAATATATTTATAAAATAATTACGAAGTGTAACTATGAAATAGTTGCCTAACTATTTCCCAAAGACACTAAACCTTAAACTAAGGCACGACCGTCCGTCTAATAGAAGTTAGTACGTGTAGGTCGTCGCACAGCAGGTTGACCGGGATATTTCTTGTTAGAGACGCAATTCAGTGAGTTCATGTCCCCCTTTTCTCTTAACAGTTTTCAGTTTTATACTTCGGGGGTGGAATACATGTTACAATTATTACAGACATTTTATACATGGTATGGTTAGCTTAAGGAGGGTTTAGTACTTAGATCATGTGAGTGGGTAGGTGGAACTTAAGGCCATTAATCCTCGTTGTAGGACCGAGGGTCATGAGCGGTAGATCTATTTGGGTGTAGCGAGCCCAGCTCCTGAGTCCACAGTACAGACCATGGGGTGACTTTGAGCCCGACGCACAAATTTGCTAGGTTTGAGTCTTCCTGCATCACTTCACACATATCATTGGCTTTGCAACCCAATGGTGATCTCTTTTTCCTTATTGCTACATACCAGGGACGTTTATTCATACTTTGAAGGTTTATACATACTCACTTTTACATGAACTCGCTCAACTTTTGTTGATTTTTTTCAAAATACATGTATTTCAGGAAATTAATGGATCTGGGAAGTATGCTATTGTGTCAAGCTGCGTAATGAATAACGATGTCATCCAGGTTTAGGAGGTGTAACCCTTACCTGGACGGTTACATGTCTTTAAATCACGTATTACTTAAGCCTTTTGTTGTGTCATGTGAAAACGCTTTAATCTTGTCTTGGTTGTAACTTGTTTTGTGTGTCGATATTTTAGACAATGACGTTGTGGTGTCTTTAAGTTTAATGAATGGATGAACATCATGTGTTTTACTTTCATATAGCATTGTTATGATTGTTGCTATGGTATTAAGAAGTCACACCAAATAAACCCATGCTTCCGCAAAAGCCAGGGTGTGACACATTTGTGATTGATCATAAGTAAATTTGAATAAAGGAGAATATCATAGTATCCTCTGACCTGAGATACATATTGGGTCTTGATATTCACCAAATATTGTACCTTGACTTTTTTCTTCGCTGTCAGTAATATGACAGTACATAAGGCTAAGCTCAGGTGTGGTACAAGGTGATTGTGAGAGACGTATGTAGTCAAGAAGGGATTTGTTCCTCTTATTCACTGAGAGTAAGATGTCTAAGGCCTGCTAAAGTTAAATCAACAGAGAGTGATCACTCTATGTCTCTGGATTTAACATGACATCTGTAACGAAAGGATATATGATAGATTCACCTAAATCATGTTCAAGTAAGGGACTTGATGGGGATGATGTTATTGAATGGGACATATAGTCATACGTATTAGGGGTAGTAAACCGTAGTGAGGCGTCAATTACTACTTGCATCAATCTTCTATGTATCTTGTGCAAGTGGGAGATTGTTGGACTCTGTATGCCCAAGACACATATTGAATTGATGTGGCTAGTACGTTATGATCCAAGTCGAGTCATACCCAAATACAAGCTAGACAAACACTTATATTATTTATTTGTGATATGATCAAACAAATAAATATTAACACTTAGAATATTTAGAAATTGGTTTTCTAAATAATTGCACTTGACAAACTAATAAATTATATGGATAATTTGTTTTGAGAGAGTATTTTATTCTGTTATTTAATTGGTTAAATAACATAATAAAAATAGCATAAGTCTTATAACATATGATGTTATATTTTATAAAAGTTATAAAATATATATATGTAAGACTTATATTATTTAAAAGAAAAATTGATTTTTTTAAATAAAAAGTCTAGGCCGCCACCCCCCCCCCCCCATGGGGTCTTCCCAAAAATTGTTGGTCCAATCACACTACATGCATGTCTTACAAGTTAGATGGGTTGTGATTGGGTGATCTTCCCAAGCAATTGTAACAACTGTGCTTGTAATCACTATGAACAGTTCCATTATCAATAAAACAATGTTATTTGATCCCAATGTTTGTTTGATTGTGTTTTACATTTTTCATGTTTTGACTTTTATGTAATTTCAAACTCTACATCGCGTTCTGGAGAGTTATACGCAAACTAGTTCGTAAACGTGCTCAGTTTAATGCGAGAAATACTCCGGAACATCAACATATACTCAACATACCTTAAATAACCTTTACATAACTTAGAAATAAGTTTTGAAGGCTTTGGTATGGCAAAAACAAGTTAATTCGCTTACAGGGACTAAATATGACAAACTGCGAAAGTATGTCAATTTGAACTGTAACGAACATTCCGGAACATGACCATAAGTTAAACACACCTTAAATATCCTTTACATAGCTTAGAAATAGGCTTTGAGGGGTTTGGTGTGCTAAAATAAACTTTTGGGACATTCAGGGACTAAAAGTGTCAAAAAGTGCACAAGTTTGCATTTTCGCGCATAACTTACGTTCTGAATACATCCGGACATCCAAAAATTTATGAAAGCATGACTACATTATATTTTAGTGTTCGCCATAAGAAAAATCCATTCGTCGCGTCATTTGGTTCGTTTTTCGCGCTTGTGCGCATTCCGTCGTAATTAAGCGAACATCGCGTTCGTACGACCAAACGAACCAACACCCGGCATATTTTTGAACATGTTTCATGTCCACAATGTTTAGGCATCATTTTAGGGCCTTAAAGTTGGCTTGACGGGCCTTAGAAGTGACGTTACGCAACGAAACGATGTGCAGGGACCATTTCTGCAAAATCTGCCAAAACAGGGGCCTAGCGTGACGCGAGGGTCCTTAGCGTCACGCGACCCCCTTCTGGACCAGATTAAGTGTATTTGACAGCTGGTTGCAGCTGTTTTGCACTCCCTAACCCCTTGCCAAGTGTTGATTCCTTATGGTGGTGAGCATTTTGAGGCACCACAACTTTCCGACAAGTGTACGCACGAGATTAAGGCACGATAATCGACAAACGATCCTAACGGTGGACCGAATACTATAAATACCCATCCACCCTCAACCCCAAAACCCACAAATCTGATTAAGAAAGCTCTAAGTTGGAACCTTCGTTTCATACCTGAGCTATTTTGATCTGGGTTAGCATTCGGGGACCCTTAGTAAGTATTCTTTCGTTCTTTTCCTTATATTTTTACTGCTTTTCGAGTCAGAAAGTCAAACTTTGTTTGACTTTCAGCGTTGACCAGTAATGGTCAATGCGAAGTTCGTTAGAACTTCGCAACGTGATTGTAATCACGATGGTTATAGTCCTTGGGACTATGCCTACTGATTACCACGTTGTCTAGGGTCGTAGGGTAGGCGATCTAATAAATCGCCTATACCTTCGAACCCGACCCAGTTTGGTCGATCATTAGGATCCGACCAAATACATTAGGTGACCATAGTGTAGGGAATAACCTTCCGAGGTTATACCTTATGGTCACGACGTGTAAGTAGTTGTATGATAGGTAGTTTATATGCCTTAGGTAAATTACCAGAATACCCTTTTCATACATAATTGGTAATTTAGCATATGTAACCTAAACTTTTGTCACGTAACGGATTATGTAACATGATTAGGCATATAATACTTATCATAGGACTAGTTAGGCGGTCCGAACGCGTTTCACGCGCACGACACGTTAAAGTAGCATAAGCTTCCTAAACGGGTCGTAATGGGTCGTAAACAATTATGTTAAGTTTCATTTAGCATGTAGGCTTTGTTAAACCATATCACGTGAGTTCCGACACTCATTTGGTTTACAAACCCTAATGCTACCCAGTCTTCCGATTTAGGTCCGGTTTATTAACATAGTTACCTATACTAGGTGCCGTTTGATTCCGAGATCTCTTGCATTGCTTGGTGGTTATCTTTATACAACTGAGCAATCTCAAGTGAGTACATAGACCCCTCTTTTACTGTTTTCCAAACTGTTTTGGGGTGAAACACATGTTCCTACTTGTTACTTTCATGCTTTCCTGTTTTGACATCATATACTTGCTATGTTCATTAGTACATTATAGTACATGATTTCATTACATTTCATGCTATGTATGTCCATTGTGTGCATACTTAGTACATTGTTTTACATTACTTTTCTGCTATGTATGTTGACTGATAGCATGCTAGCACATTGATTTACAAGACTTTTCTGCTATATATGTCCATTGTGTACATACTTAGTACATTGTTTTACATTACTTTTCTGCTATGTATGTTGACTGATAGCATGCTAGCACATTGATTTACAAGACTTTTCTGCTTTGTATGTTAACTTAGCATACTTAGTACATTGTTTTCATATGACATGTATACAACTGCTATGACATTTGGTTTGAATAAACGGGTCTTTATAACGTTCATTAACATTTGCTACGCCGCTCGGGAGTAAGTAGTGGTACCATAGGACTTGACAAATCCCATTCCTGACATCCCGGGTTTGTTTGGATGTAAGGAATGACTGAATCCGAATACAATCCTTTTGATAACCTTGACTGAAAGGGTTATCCGACTGTCTCAAGGCTTGAATGTATGCGTTAACTTACCACATAAATGTTTGTATCAATGTATCATGCATCACTTTGCAAAACATAACTTTTTGATATATTCAAAATACTTTGTTTTGTACATTTTTACTTATGGTTTAAGTAGTCTTATTTTACTTACCATACATAACATTTGCTACACAATTACTTGACTACTATTGGACATGGATATTTGACATAGACATTTCACATGGATATTTGACATAGACATTTGACATGATTTACATCTTGACATATTATTCAATACATTTGACAATTGGTTTAAACATAGACTTCTTACATTGGTTGGTTTGGTTTGATTAAGTGATTGAGTTAACGATGCGTGTGTAATATGATACAAGCATGGTGGATACGCCGCTGGTACTTCCTATATATAAGTGTTTGTATGGTATTACACGGCGTAACGTTATTTGAATCATTTCAATATTGATACATAGAACATTTTATATAAATAACATATTTTTCACAAGACATTGATTTACAAACAACTTATCTTATACAAACACACTTTTACATGATTATTTATTTAACCTGACAATTACTTATACATATCATCTGATCTTATTGTTTTCAAATGATTTACAAGACAAAGCAAAGTACGGGGTTCATGATTAAACATTTTCTTAAACTCAAGTCATGAATCCTATTTTCACAAAACCTATGTATCTCACAGGCATTTTTATGCTGACGTACCTATTTTCACATGTGTTTTCAGGTGCTTTTCCATAGGATGTTGATCACGATACTAGGGCGGACCTGTGCCTTAGAAACTTTAAAAGAAGATAGACTATGTTTAATTATGTTCCGAACTCTTTAATTACCTGTTTGAAACAATGTAACACCTTTGTTTATAAATAAAATACAACTTTGTTTGCCTTGGATTTGAAACAATTAATTCTGTCGCAACACGCCCCGATGTTTCCGCCGCGATTTGTTGTTGTACGCGGTCGGGGTGTGACAGAAGAGTTGGTATCAGAGCCAATGGTTATAGGGAATTAGGTTATTAGTAATGCTTTGACCTAGACTATAACTTTTCTAGGAACCTAACACAAGTTATCTTGTGTTTAGATCTTAAAACATGTACATCACCTATCCTTAGGTGATTAACAAAACAAGGAACCAAAATTTTTCCGAAACGATTTTTGAAAAACAATCATCTGTTTTTGAATAAATTTTTACAAGGTTTTGAACCCTTTTCAAGTTTGGTTTTTGGCCTTGTGCCTTCTAATTTTCAAAATCCCGTCAAACGTTTTGGGTTTTAAATAATGTGAACATGTGCAAACTGGAAGGGTGAATGCCTGTATTCTGAGTTTTCTGTCTAGGCAAGCACTTCGTATACATCTCAAACAGACGCGAGACCAGTTGTGCTTACCTGGGAATTCTTGGGATGAGTGTTCACTTATAGGCGAGCATGTCTTCATTATACATTATTTTTGATCCATTTACTTTGATTAGTCACTGTGTGTCGTTTGTTTGCTTTGTGATACGGACGAATGACCACCATCTATGCTATTTGCAATTCTTGTTTTTATCATCTCATTCTTTTCATCAAATCATCTCACTCGTTTCTTTTCATGTTTTCCTCTTTTAGAATGCCTCCTCGACGCGAGAACCAGATAGCTACTGCCGAGCTGGCAGAAATTATTGCGCAGCAGATGGCTGCCCAATTCCCAAATCTCTTTGCTCAATGGCAACAAGCCAACAACAACAACAATGGTCCGTGCAAATACAAGGATTTTAACTCAGCAAAACCACTCAAGTTTAGTGGTTCTGAAGGAGCGACTGGGCTTCTTCAGTGGTTTGAGAGCATAGAGAATACTTTTCGCCACGTTCAGTGTCTTGAAAATCGCAAAGTCGAGTTTGCTTCGAGCGTATTTCAGAAGAGGGCTTTGACATGGTGGAACGGGGTTATGAGGGACCAAGGTGCTGAAGTTGCTCTCGCACAGACATGGGCTGAACTTAGAGCCCTTATGATGAGGGAATTCTGTCCTCGCCATGAACAGCGAGCGTTGGAGAAAGAGTTTGATGTTTTGAAGCAAGATAGTGGAGAGCACAGGGCATATACTGACAGGTTCGAGGAGTTGAGTCTGCTTTGCCCGACTATGGTCACCCCACTCGACAAGGCTATCGAGAGATACATCGATGGCCTACCTGACTCGGTACAAGACATTCTTACTGGTAGTAACCCTGCCACACTCCGTCAGGCGATCGAGTTATCAGCGACACTGACAGAGTCGCAGGTGCGTAAGGGAAAGCTGCATAAGAAGGGTGACAAGGGTAAGAAGCTGGCATCTGAGAAAGGGGATGGTAAGAAAGGTGAAAACAAGAATGGGAAGAATTCTGGTTCTTCAAAGAATGCTAGGAAGCGAAAGGCTTCCCAAAACTTTGCCATTACTGCACAGGCTCAAGCTGCACCAAACCAGCCTGCGCAGCCAATAGCCAAGAAGCCTTATTTTGGCAATGCACCTTTGTGCAACAGATGTAACGGTCATCATCAACCGCACCTCCAGTGTCGTCAGTGTACCAACTGCGGAAGATCTGGTCATCTTGCTGTGAACTGCCGCATTCCTGTCAATCAGAACCAGGCAGTTCAAAATCAGGCCCAACAGGTTGCTCAGCCTCTTGCTCAGCAACAAGGTCAAGCTGCACGACCTCATTTTCCTCCTGGTTCGTGCTACAATTGTGGGGATCTGACCCACTACAGGAACCGGTGCCCAAGGCTAGCCAACCAGAACCAGAACCAGAATCAGGCTCCGGCTCGAGGCCGAGTTTTTAACATGAATGCCCAAGAGGCACAGGCTGACGATAATGTGGTGAACGGTACGTTCTTTATTAATAATCAGCCTGCGTCTGTTCTTTTCGATTCTGGTGCCGATAAGAGTTTCGTGTCATTATCTTTTGAGCAAATGCTTCGCGTGTCTAGAACGAAACTAGGCAAATCTTTGACAGTAGAGGTTGCAAATGGTGAACCCATTATTCTTGATTCTGTTCTTCACAACTGCCAGTTGAATCTTAACGACCATATTTTTCCTATTGACCTCGAGCCTATGCAACTTGGAAGCTTCGACGTTATTGTGGGAATGGATTGGTTATCCAAGCATCACGCAGAAATAGTTTGTTCTAAGAAGATTGTTCGTGTGCCACTTTCGACAGGCGAGGTCCTGCAGGTTCAAGGTGAGAAGCCTATCGGTGGTCTCAGACTCATGTCTTGTTTTAAAGCTCGGAAGTATCTGCAGAAGAACTATGTGGCTTTCTTAGCACATGTTACAGAAAATAAAGGCAAGGGTAAGTCTATTTCAGATATTCCTGTCATACGGGATTATTCTGAAGTGTTCCCTGAAGATTTACCTGGTCTACCTCCAGCACGCCAAGTCGAGTTCCGCATTGATCTCGTACCTGGTGCAAATCCCATTGCCAGAGCTCCATATCGTCTTGCACCATCTGAGATGCAAGAGTTGTCTAAACAGCTTCAGGAGCTCTCTGACAAAGGTTTTATACGTCCTAGTTTTTCACCTTGGGGTGCTCCCGTTCTTTTTGTCAAGAAGAAGGATGGATCCTTTAGGATGTGTATCGATTATCGTGAGCTTAACAAGCTTACCATCAAGAATCGATATCCCCTACCTCGCATCGACGACCTCTTTGATCAGTTACAAGGTGCTTCTTATTTTTCGAAGATCGATCTGCGTTCCGGGTATCATCAACTTCGGGTGCAAGAAGAAGACATTCCGAAGACAGCATTCCGTACTCGTTATGGACATTACGAGTTCACAGTCATGCCATTCGGTTTGACTAATGCTCCTGCTGTTTTCATGGACTTAATGAATAGGGTCTGCAAACCTTATTTGGATCAGTTCGTCATTGTTTTTATTGACGATATCTTGATTTACTCTAAGACGCGAGCTGATCACGAGCAGCATCTTCGTCTTACTCTGGAACTCCTGAAGAAAGAGCAACTTTTCGCCAAATTCTCCAAGTGCGAATTTTGGCTTAAAGAAGTTCAATTTTTGGGACACATTATCAACGAACGAGGTGTTCATGTAGATCCCTCCAAGATCAGTGCGATTAAGGATTGGGATACGCCTACTACTCCTACTGAAGTTCGTTCTTTTCTTGGTCTAGCGGGTTATTATCGCCGCTTCATAGAAAACTTCTCAAAGATTGCAGTTCCTCTAACTGCTCTAACTCAGAAGAAAATGCCCTTTTATTGGGGATACAAACAAGAGGAGGCTTTTCAACACCTGAAGCAGAAGCTTTGCGATGCGCCTGTTCTATCATTGCCTGAGGGTGATGATGATTTTGTTGTGTATTGTGATGCATCGAAATTGGGTCTTGGCTGTGTTCTTATGCAAAGGAACAAAGTCATAGCCTATGCATCGAGGCAGTTGAAGATACATGAGAAGAACTACACCACTCATGATCTTGAGTTGGGTGCAGTTGTCTTTGCTCTCAAGATCTGGAGACACTATTTGTACGGTACGAAATGTGTGGTTTTCACGGACCACAAAAGTCTTCAGCATATCTTCAATCAGAAAGAACTCAACATGAGGCAACGACGTTGGGTTGAGCTTTTAAACGACTATGACTGCGAAATTCGCTACCATCCTGGTAAGGCGAATGTCGTAGCTGATGCATTGAGTCGTAAGGAACGTACTAAGATTCATTGTGTACGTGTTCAATCTGTTATTCAAGCTCGATCTGATATCCAAGCCCGTATTTCTCAGGCTCAACAATCTTGTGTTTCACAAGGTTTAATGGATAAGGAATTTCCCTATCACATAACGCCTGCTTTGGAACTGAAGGACAATGGGTCATATTACTTCATGGACCGTTTGTGGGTCCCAAGCCAGGATGATCTTCGTACCTTGCTTATGGATGAAGCCCATAAGTCTCGCTATTCTATTCATCCGGGCTCAGATAAAATGTATAAGGATCTTCGTATTCACTATTGGTGGCCTGGTATGAAGAAAGACATTGCCTTATACGTATCCAAATGCCTTACTTGTCTAAAGGTCAAGGCTGAACATCAGCGTCCTTCTGGTTTATTGGAGCAACCGGAGATCCCAGTTTGGAAATGGGAAAACATTACTATGGATCTTGTTACCAAACTTCCACGCACAAAGAAGGGTCATGATGCCATCTGGGTAGTCGTTGATCGTCTTACAAAGTCAGCACATTTCTTGCCAATCCGCGAGGATTTTCCTACTAACAGACTTGCTCAAATCTATGTGGATGAAATTGTAGCTCGACATGGTGTTCCTTTGGACATCATTTCTGACAGAGATGCTCGTTTCACTTCTCATTTTTGGAGAACCATGCAATCTGCTATGGGGACCCAACTTAATCTGAGCACAGCTTATCATCCGCAAACGGATGGTCAATCTGAGAGAACAATCCAGACTCTGGAGGATATGCTAAGAGCTTGTGTGATCGATTTTGGTGGTAGCTGGGATTCACATCTTAAATTGATTGAATTCTCCTACAACAACAGTTATCACACTAGCATCGGAATGGCTCCTTTCGAAGCTCTCTATGGTCGAAAATGTCGTTCACCAGTCTGCTGGAATGAGATTGGCGAGGCTCAACTTACTGGACCTGCCCTCATTTTAGAAACAACTGACAAGGTCAAGAAAGTTCGTGATAACCTTCAGGCAGCTAGAAGCCGTCAGAAGATTTACGCGGACCCAAAACGCAAAGCCTTAGAATTTCAAATCGGTGATCGAGTATTACTTAAGGTCTCACCTTGGAAAGGTGTGATCAGATTTGGAAAGAAAGGAAAACTTGCACCTAGATACGTTGGACCATTCAAGATCGTCGAAAGAATCGGAAAGGTAGCCTACAGACTTGAGTTACCTCCTGAACTGGGAAATGTTCATCCAACTTTTCAAGTGTCCAATCTCAAGAAGTGTACAGCTGATGAGAACTTCTCCATACCGCTTGACGAAATTCGTGTTGGCAAAACACTGAAATTTGTTGAGAAACCAGTGGAAATCATGGAACGTGAAGTCAAGTGGCTTAAACGCAAGCGCATTCCTTTGGTCAAAGTTCGCTGGGAAGCTAAACGTGGACCTGAGTTTACTTGGGAACGCGAAGATCAAATGAAGGCGAAATATCCACATCTTTTTCCACGAGTTTCCTCTAAATAAATTTCGGGACGAAATTTCCACAAGTAGGGGAGACTGTAACAACTGTGCTTGTAATCACTATGAACAGTTCCATTATCAATAAAACAATGTTATTTGATCCCAATGTTTGTTTGATTGTGTTTTACATTTTTCATGTTTTGACTTTTATGTAATTTCAAACTCTACATCGCGTTCTGGAGAGTTATACGCAAACTAGTTCGTAAACGTGCTCAGTTTAATGCGAGAAATACTCCGGAACATCAACATATACTCAACATACCTTAAATAACCTTTACATAACTTAGAAATAAGTTTTGAAGGCTTTGGTATGGCAAAAACAAGTTAATTCGCTTACAGGGACTAAATATGACAAACTGCGAAAGTATGTCAATTTGAACTGTAACGAACATTCCGGAACATGACCATAAGTTAAACACACCTTAAATATCCTTTACATAGCTTAGAAATAGGCTTTGAGGGGTTTGGTGTGCTAAAATAAACTTTTGGGACATTCAGGGACTAAAAGTGTCAAAAAGTGCACAAGTTTGCATTTTCGCGCATAACTTACGTTCTGAATACATCCGGACATCCAAAAATTTATGAAAGCATGACTACATTATATTTTAGTGTTCGCCATAAGAAAAATCCATTCGTCGCGTCATTTGGTTCGTTTTTCGCGCTTGTGCGCATTCCGTCGTAATTAAGCGAACATCGCGTTCGTACGACCAAACGAACCAACACCCGGCATATTTTTGAACATGTTTCATGTCCACAATGTTTAGGCATCATTTTAGGGCCTTAAAGTTGGCTTGACGGGCCTTAGAAGTGACGTTACGCAACGAAACGATGTGCAGGGACCATTTCTGCAAAATCTGCCAAAACAGGGGCCTAGCGTGACGCGAGGGTCCTTAGCGTCACGCGACCCCCTTCTGGACCAGATTAAGTGTATTTGACAGCTGGTTGCAGCTGTTTTGCACTCCCTAACCCCTTGCCAAGTGTTGATTCCTTATGGTGGTGAGCATTTTGAGGCACCACAACTTTCCGACAAGTGTACGCACGAGATTAAGGCACGATAATCGACAAACGATCCTAACGGTGGACCGAATACTATAAATACCCATCCACCCTCAACCCCAAAACCCACAAATCTGATTAAGAAAGCTCTAAGTTGGAACCTTCGTTTCATACCTGAGCTATTTTGATCTGGGTTAGCATTCGGGGACCCTTAGTAAGTATTCTTTCGTTCTTTTCCTTATATTTTTACTGCTTTTCGAGTCAGAAAGTCAAACTTTGTTTGACTTTCAGCGTTGACCAGTAATGGTCAATGCGAAGTTCGTTAGAACTTCGCAACGTGATTGTAATCACGATGGTTATAGTCCTTGGGACTATGCCTACTGATTACCACGTTGTCTAGGGTCGTAGGGTAGGCGATCTAATAAATCGCCTATACCTTCGAACCCGACCCAGTTTGGTCGATCATTAGGATCCGACCAAATACATTAGGTGACCATAGTGTAGGGAATAACCTTCCGAGGTTATACCTTATGGTCACGACGTGTAAGTAGTTGTATGATAGGTAGTTTATATGCCTTAGGTAAATTACCAGAATACCCTTTTCATACATAATTGGTAATTTAGCATATGTAACCTAAACTTTTGTCACGTAACGGATTATGTAACATGATTAGGCATATAATACTTATCATAGGACTAGTTAGGCGGTCCGAACGCGTTTCACGCGCACGACACGTTAAAGTAGCATAAGCTTCCTAAACGGGTCGTAATGGGTCGTAAACAATTATGTTAAGTTTCATTTAGCATGTAGGCTTTGTTAAACCATATCACGTGAGTTCCGACACTCATTTGGTTTACAAACCCTAATGCTACCCAGTCTTCCGATTTAGGTCCGGTTTATTAACATAGTTACCTATACTAGGTGCCGTTTGATTCCGAGATCTCTTGCATTGCTTGGTGGTTATCTTTATACAACTGAGCAATCTCAAGTGAGTACATAGACCCCTCTTTTACTGTTTTCCAAACTGTTTTGGGGTGAAACACATGTTCCTACTTGTTACTTTCATGCTTTCCTGTTTTGACATCATATACTTGCTATGTTCATTAGTACATTATAGTACATGATTTCATTACATTTCATGCTATGTATGTCCATTGTGTGCATACTTAGTACATTGTTTTACATTACTTTTCTGCTATGTATGTTGACTGATAGCATGCTAGCACATTGATTTACAAGACTTTTCTGCTATATATGTCCATTGTGTACATACTTAGTACATTGTTTTACATTACTTTTCTGCTATGTATGTTGACTGATAGCATGCTAGCACATTGATTTACAAGACTTTTCTGCTTTGTATGTTAACTTAGCATACTTAGTACATTGTTTTCATATGACATGTATACAACTGCTATGACATTTGGTTTGAATAAACGGGTCTTTATAACGTTCATTAACATTTGCTACGCCGCTCGGGAGTAAGTAGTGGTACCATAGGACTTGACAAATCCCATTCCTGACATCCCGGGTTTGTTTGGATGTAAGGAATGACTGAATCCGAATACAATCCTTTTGATAACCTTGACTGAAAGGGTTATCCGACTGTCTCAAGGCTTGAATGTATGCGTTAACTTACCACATAAATGTTTGTATCAATGTATCATGCATCACTTTGCAAAACATAACTTTTTGATATATTCAAAATACTTTGTTTTGTACATTTTTACTTATGGTTTAAGTAGTCTTATTTTACTTACCATACATAACATTTGCTACACAATTACTTGACTACTATTGGACATGGATATTTGACATAGACATTTCACATGGATATTTGACATAGACATTTGACATGATTTACATCTTGACATATTATTCAATACATTTGACAATTGGTTTAAACATAGACTTCTTACATTGGTTGGTTTGGTTTGATTAAGTGATTGAGTTAACGATGCGTGTGTAATATGATACAAGCATGGTGGATACGCCGCTGGTACTTCCTATATATAAGTGTTTGTATGGTATTACACGGCGTAACGTTATTTGAATCATTTCAATATTGATACATAGAACATTTTATATAAATAACATATTTTTCACAAGACATTGATTTACAAACAACTTATCTTATACAAACACACTTTTACATGATTATTTATTTAACCTGACAATTACTTATACATATCATCTGATCTTATTGTTTTCAAATGATTTACAAGACAAAGCAAAGTACGGGGTTCATGATTAAACATTTTCTTAAACTCAAGTCATGAATCCTATTTTCACAAAACCTATGTATCTCACAGGCATTTTTATGCTGACGTACCTATTTTCACATGTGTTTTCAGGTGCTTTTCCATAGGATGTTGATCACGATACTAGGGCGGACCTGTGCCTTAGAAACTTTAAAAGAAGATAGACTATGTTTAATTATGTTCCGAACTCTTTAATTACCTGTTTGAAACAATGTAACACCTTTGTTTATAAATAAAATACAACTTTGTTTGCCTTGGATTTGAAACAATTAATTCTGTCGCAACACGCCCCGATGTTTCCGCCGCGATTTGTTGTTGTACGCGGTCGGGGTGTGACAGCAATTTTGTCCAATAGCATTACATGCAAATGCATGTGTAAGTGGCCACATGATTGGTCAAGGTGGGTGGCAATTCTCTCTCATGGTTCTATAAATACCAAGATGTCAAATGCAAGAAAGCCAAGACTTATGAACTAGAAGAAACTCTAGAGAGTATGCTCTCAAATTTTCGGCCAACATAGAGCATTTTTAGGAGATAATTTTCAAGTGTAAGACTTGAATTTAGTCTCTAAAAATCGGGTCATGTATGGTTGATCAAGTAGGCTTTTTCAAGTTCATAAATCAAGTGCAAGAACTCCACAACCTCCTCTCATATTTTCGGCCAAGCATGGTTGTTCATGAGGAATCTTAGTGAGTTCATAAGTGTAGAAATCCTAGCTAAACATAAGGTGTTTGTTGGAAGGCTTGGGGTATACAAGCTTGAGGTCTTCTACACTTGAAGGCAACCGTTCAAGAAGCATCATTATCTTAATGTCCTTTACTCCTTGGAAGGTAGTATTCTAAACACTCTATGGTTGTGTTTTATTTTGATAGCATGCATGTTCATATATGGATCCGGGATTGGGATTTACATATAAAATGGGTTTTATATATTGTAAGTAACATGTTTTAAATAATTATTTCCGCTGCGTTTTTAATTTTATTCGGATGAAATTGCTCTGATAAACATGGACAAAAACCCAACACATATATCATATTATCATCATTTCATATGAAATTATATGCATCAAACCTGAAGTTAATTCATGCAAATCCAAGACATGTTCATCATCTAATCATCTAGACATAATTTCATAGAACAATCTTTCATAAATGAACATATGACAAAACCTACATGCATGTCATTTTAGAAGAATTAACCAAACAAGTATCCATCATAAATCAAACTCAATCTCATATATATACACACATACACATATACGGTTATGTATACATACATATATATGTCCATTTTTATTTTGCATAAAAATCCATTTCTTATTACTTTCAAGTTTGTGAATTATCCAAGAACTTTGAGAAACTTCTATCATTATCAACATCATCAAGAATCAAGAATATGGTTTTTAAAGTAAATTTTATACCTACAAGATTTTGATGGGTTTCTTGACAAAGTGTGATGATATGGAGCTTGGTTCTTGCTTGAAACACCTCCAAACCACCTATTGATCTTCACACTAGCTTGAAACTTGCTTGGAAAGACTTGAATCTTCAAGAAAGGACTTTGAATTTTGAAAATGAAGGAGGAAAAGGGCTGTTTTCAGCCGTGAATTAGAGAGAGAGTGAGAATGATTGTTTTCTAATAAGTTCTTGGTTTATGGGAAAGGTTGGAGGTTGTGATGATGATTACTCATGCATGCACCTCCCAAATTGCCCAATAGATGTATGAAAGAGGAGAGAGAGAGAGTGAAGGCTTCTACAAACACATGTCCCCATACTCACATATATATATATATATATATATATATATATATATATAATATCCGGTTTATATATATACATATACATATATATATATGTAATTTAGGCTAAAAACTGGTATTTTACTGGATACCGGGTATTTTATCTAGCGTTTTAATCCCGTTTTAAATTATTTTTAACACTCTATAAAATAAACTCACCAAGATATTATTGAACAATATTTTGTTTGCCTGGACTGGCTACGTTGCCGGTATTTGGCAGTATGCGCGCTGCGCTGCGCGGTACGCGCTTAAAATCGAAAAAATAGGGATTTAAGTTTTTTTATTTATTTTTATCATTCCATAGTGATAAACTCATCAAATTATTACTAAAATGATTTTTAGTTGCCTTGACAGGCTGTGTTGACAGTATTTTGTCGGTATACGCGCTGCATCGCGCGGTACGCGCTTAAACTCGAAAAATAGAGTTTCTTAGCGTTTTAATTTATTTTTCCTCACGAATATGATTAAAATTATTATTCTAATCATAACAGACTATTTTTAGGATTTTAACACTGACCGGGTGGTCACCGACGTTCGTTTCGCATTTTACTCGTTACGCGATAAGCGTTTATCTTACCGTTGCCAACATAATTTTTACCAAGGTTTAAAATTACCAACTCATTAAATTTCACATATAAACATCATAATCAGTCAAATACAACCTTTTATCTACTCACAACAGGTGTTATAATTGTACGGTACGGCCTGAAAAGACGGGTGTCACAGTGTCAAGTCAAGCGACGAATTTAGATTATGTTTATTGTCTAGCATTGATTATCCCTGCATGGTAAATATATAGTTTGTATTGTCTAGCTAACATTACGAGTCTGAAAATTGACGCTATGAATTTAATATACAAAACCTGGGTAAGAGCTTTATTGTCGGGTTTTTGAACTGCGACGGATGACCCATGGATTTTATTAAGTAAGTAAAACGGACTTTCTAAAAATTATATGGATGTTTTAAAATAAACACATAATCAGAAAGTTTTCCTTTAGAATGAATTGTTTGAATGTGAAGATGTGAACTCACCTTCCTTTGTGTTGACACTTGATTTTAACGTGTTCTACAGGTACTTGAGTTCGGCTTCGGGAATTATGGCGTATCTTGTGTTTGTTGATGCATGTTTTGTCACTTAAAAATGTTGGACTAACTTTTAAACTTTCTGGGACAAATGTAATAAGATCCGTGAGGATCAAAGACAATTTGACTATGTCGTGATTGTGTCATGTTTTGGGACGTTGTGTTTAAAAACTTATGTTTTAATTAAGTTAATATGTCCAACAATTAAATGCATCAAACATCAAGATAGAAATTGTCACACCCTGACTTTTGCGGAAGCGTGATTATGGTGTGACTTTCTTAATATCATTGCATTCAATCATAACATCAACTATGTGATAAAACCATGGGTTTGTCATCCATTAAATAAGCTAAAACATAACAACATTGTTTTAAAACGTAGGCTTCAAATTCAAGTTTTACAAATCGTACAAATTGATTATGAGTTCCTTAAGGACTTTCCAAAAGATATTGAATAACACCAAGGTTTAGAAGACGTGTCTTGTCCAGGAATAAGACACACTAACCAAACTCAAAGACCATGGATGACGTCTTTATTCTTAACGCAGCATAAAAACTCCCAACGCCCACAAGATCCACTTATAAATTCCCTGAAATACATGTAGTTTGAAAAACATCAACAAAAGTTGAGCGAGTTCATGTGTTCGTTCGTGTATATGTATAAACCTGTGAAAACGTTGAAAGTATGTATGTAAGTCCCTGTTATGTAGCAATAAGGAAAAGGAGACCACCAATGGTTTGCAAGCCATTGATATGTGTGAAATGATGCAGGAAGACTCAAACCTAGCAGATTTTGTCGGTAAGACATAGTCACCTCATGGTCCACTCAGCGGACTCAGGAGTGGGGCTCGCTACACCCGAATAGATCTATCACTCATGTCCCTCGGTCCTACAACGAGGATTAATGGCCATAGGTGTCATACCCACCACTCACATGATCTAAGTAGTAACCCTCCTTAAACTAACCATACCATGTATAAAATGTCTGTAAACAATTGTAACATGTATTTCACCCCCGAAGTTATAAAACTGAAAACAGTTAAAAGAAAAGGGGGACATGAACTCACAGTAGTGCGTCGTCAGTATCGTCAACTCAAGTCTCCGCAGCTAATCACGACTACCTACAGTGTACTAACGTCTATTAGACGAACGGGTCGTGCCTTGGCTTAGAGTTTATTGTTTTGAGTTGCGCTTCTTATGTTATTCCAAGTTATAATTAATTGTTAAAATAATAATTATTTTAACTCTAAATTATATTTAGTTTTTGGAATAATTGTTTAATCAGTATTTTTGTATTAATACTTCTCAAGTATTTAACTTCGTATTTCCTTCCCAAGGATGGGGGTAATTTATACATGTATTTTGTAGTTCCGAAATAATATATTTTTAAGTCCCACTTAGAAAATATATATAACTTATTTGTCAAAAATAATGTATTCCCAAGAAAATATATATTTTTTCCAAAAATTATATATCTTCTAAATATACTAGGAAAATATATATTTTTATCTCCCAAAAATATTATATAGTTGCTCTTTGTTGAAAATATGATATAACTTAGTAATATTCACAAAAATCATATTTTCGCCTCTTTTGTTTCCAAAACAATGTTTACCAAAAATATATGTGTAAGAGTATTTTTCGGAATATTTTGTAAGTTACGTTTTATCGTTCGGTTTCACAATATTAACTGTGTAACTTAAATATTTTATTCCTTGTGATATTTGGTATTATTTTGGAGTTGTAATTTCATGGTCTTTTGTTAAGTTATATTATTTTACCCTAAAATAATATAACTATTCCACAAAGTAAACAAATATTCACACAAGTGTCTTAACATAAAATATATATATTTATCCCTTTTTATTTACAAAAGCCAACCTCCAATACTTGTATTTTTGTTACAAAAATTTATGGCAAAGTTTATATTGAAAATCATAGTCAAAATACACTTGTAAATACTTGTTAGAAAATATTTTCTAAGTGTTGGAATTTTTAGAAAAATTCGCCATAGTTTCCTTTGTAAATGGAGGTGTCCATGCTATTAAGCATATCATTTTCTTTTTCAAAATCATCACACAATGATCATCAATCAAACCCTAAACATTTTATACTTACCTAGTGTAAAAAAACTATTCAATTTACAATGCAACATGAACTTGATCTTTCACAAAAACGCGTAGTAACTTGGTAAAATGTTAAGTAGCCTTAGTTACCTTCCAAAACATATTTACTTCTTGGTAAATCTTATTCTTGAAGATTTTAGATGTTTACAACTTGTAAACACATTTTGCAAAAATGTTTATTTATAACATCTTCTTGCTTCATAGGTATTTCTACACTTATTTTGTCACTAATAATAGGGTAGGTTTAATAAAAATCAAGATCTTCTAAAAATCATCTTTTTAAACTTGGTTTTCTTGGAAAATTATTCACAAGTCTTGAATCTACAAGATTATTAACCCACTTTGTTTATTACTTTTCAAGAAAATCATTTTAGTTTCAAGTTCATGTTTAATCAAGAAGATGATTATTTCATGTTGTTACATAATCATCCCTTATCTTGCTAAATCATGTTTTTAATCATAATCTAGCAAGTTCCATGTAATGATCAACATCAATATTTCTTAGTAATCACCAAGCAAACATCATACATATACAAAACAACATCATTTTAACAATACTTCATCATATTTCAAGCTTATGCTTCTAGATTCAAGTTCAAGTCTTTTAGTGTTCTTGTGTTAATCACCAAACAACAACTTTTAACCACTAAAAATATGAAGTAAACAAGAGTTTATAAGGATCTTACCACTAGCTTAAAGCTAGGGAAGAACAATGTTGAATAATGAGTGGATAAAAGCAAACAAAGGTGGTCCTTCAAGATCTGAGTTCACCAAACCTTCTAATATGGCTCCTTGCACCTTGAATGAAGCTTGGAATGGATGAATGAAAATCGAAAATTGTGGTGGTGCTTGGAGGGTTTTCGGCCGTAGCTTTTATGAGGGAGTGGAGAGTGTTGTGTTGAGTGAATGATGAAGATACATATGCTACTTATAATCCCTAATTCCTTATGTCCAATGGTCAAAGTGTCCAAGAAGTACAAAGCAAGATCAAGCAAATCCCAAGCAGAAATATGGAAGGATTTATAAAGATTTGAAGTAATCTTATGGTGGGCCACATAAGTGAGCCGTAGATTTGCATGGGGGGGGTAAATTGTAAGTTGAATGGTAAATAAGTTTATTAGTGGAAGGTTAAATGTTATGTCTAGTGTTTAGTGTGTATCATGCTTTGTATAGGATGTTTAAGTGTTCGGGAAACATAACTAGCTCAGAAAAAGTAAAACAATGTTTTTAGCAATATTTTGGTGTTCCGGGTAATGTCCGGTTGTTCGGTTAGATACCGGTTCGTTAAAGTGTCAAGTTATACTGTTTAGTGTCCTTTATGTAACTTTTTGTGACACTTTTAACTCCCGACACTTAGGAAAGCATACAGGACCATTCTGCCATGTTTTTGCACATTACTAGCATGATAAAATGCTGAATTTTGATGATAAATGCAGAATTCTGCACTTTGAGAGGGTTTTAGACACTTTCCGGCACTTAAACTATCACCTAGTGACGCAGTTTTATGGTCCTTACCTCCCTACACTCCATACCAGTGTAGTACCTTGTCTTTGGCCCTTACGGGGTCTCAAAATATTGTATGTCTATGTACTAACATTGTCAGCATGTTTCTTAGTTATCCGCTAACTGTGCTAACCGTGCTTTGTGCATCGTTTATGTCACTAGAGTTTGTATGTGATAAATGGTGTGACAGTATGAAATGTGATGCACATGTATGTATGATACAGAAATCATAACGCAGTTTATATAATCAGTTGTAATTAAGCACAGTCATTAAGCATCAATCAATATTAATTAATTGTATGGATATACGCAAATTTGCCAGTTGTCACATTCTCCCCCTGTTAAGAAAATTTCGTCCTCGAAATTTATACTACCTTACCTCCTTAAAATTACATTATGCGTGTACGTATATGGATAATATTGAGGTAGGTATTCAAAAAATCGAATCAAACCTTATTCACATCAGGTGAATCCAAGGGCATATTACCACACGAATCCAATGGTTAAAAGGTATGTGCTTTTAGCATTTGATGTCAAAGGACATGAGATGTATAGATGTATAGTCTAGTGTAATCTAGCTAACAGGGGTTCCGCAAAAGAGGAGTTTTGACCAATAGGATTCTTAAACAATTGGTCACAATATGCAAATGAGTTTTCACAAACCATGGCATCCGCTATATGAACCCAAAATCAACAACTCGAATGTGAAAGTGGTCTGTCAACTTTCGAATAAATAAATGGTAAGGGTTAGTGTGTTGTCATTCTTAAATTTCGAAGGTACACCGAATAAAATACAAGCGAATCTGGTGTATCATTGTCTTGACTCGTAGTTGCATCAGGAGTGTTTAAATGACTAGTCAAACCAAAGTATATGTAGTTTCGTGTGGAACGATTGACCATGATTAGCACAAGCTACAAATTCGCAATGACACCACAAGGTGTCGTAGAGACAAGATTCAAATTTAGTGGTGACTGAGCAAGTTCACCGTGTTTGAAATCAAATAAAAGTATGCTGAAACCATCTGAAGATTTGATTTACACAATGTCATAAAGTTTTTAGTTGAATACGGAACATCAAAGAGCCACTGTTTTTGATCGAGGATGAAAAGTATTAAGTACCGCAAGGCATTCGATCGACAACGAAAGAATCTTTAGGAGGTACATTGTGATATGAAATGAATCTATGTACCATTGTTTTAACACACAACTGTGTTGAGACCTCCTTCAATCGTGATAAACAAAACGGATTTAGAACAATTAAATAGACAATTAAATCCGTATATAGGGTGCGTAACTAAATTAGCGCAAGCTTCAATTTTTGTGAAAGTATCACCGCAAGGTATTGAAACTAATCAAACGATTTAGTGGAGTCGTAGACCAGCCAAGTCTACCACGACTCGAAACGAAAGAATCTTTGCAAAAATATTTGAATATGAAGCTCTCAATGCATCGTATAGCGTCTCAAATCGAACATGCGAGATGGATAAGTTCAAGCAATTGAACTTGGTTTTAGCGTAACGCGATAATAAACGTGTGTATCAACAAAGGAATCTCGGCATGGTCACAAAGATAATCCATGAATGTATCTTGAAATAAGAGAGGTTTCAAGATGTGTGTTGACTTGGTAGCAGAAGAGCCAACAATTACAATAATGCAGGTCATTCGAATCACAAATCAGTAATTAGGCTTAGCAACATAATATTTGAACTTCAATGAAGCGTTTGAAATGAAACCGCATGCGTAGCAAATGGTGCATCCGTAACATATGAGTTTTCAAGTAATGAAACAATGAGTATTTGCTAAAATGGAGAAATGACCAAATATTCGAAGCAAGTGTGTGTGTTCGCTCTCAGCGAAGAAAATCAACGCGATGCAACTACCATTAAGGGGAGTAGAGATGCAAACATCTACTCGCTATAAGCAAAAGTGAAGATTTCAACAAAAGAAATTTAAGTACTTTCCGTTTGGTTAACTGAAATAGCATGTATGTCAGGATAGTGGTGTTTGCTTGTGTTAACAGATATGGTTCCTAAATAACAACCTTTACGAGTTTGGACCTGGGTTCCCAAAGATCCTAAGTACACGCTTTCTAGATTCTCAGAGTCTCGTATTCTGCGTAAAATTGTTTTGTGCATCGTGTATGAAACACCATTTGTGTGTACGTTCAAAACAAGTTATTGTCCCACAATTTCCCCGGTATACTTTCTTCCTGAATTCACAGCTAAAGACACTCGACCATCGATCAGTCGTGTAATAGAAGTTGGATCCTCACAGTTAGTTAAGTAAGAAATTCGTTGATCCTCAGCAAGAGTTATCGACTCTTGTTGGTTAGCTCGTTCAGCTCCTGGTAGCTAATGCTCATGAAAATCACCATCCTACTTCTTGACGAGCAGAACTGGGGTTACCCAAAATGGGAAAATTGGTCTGTTATCTTCCTTCTCTATCAACTACTGAGGTTACACTGACAATCCTTGCATCTCTGAAGGTGTAAGCTGTTAGGGTGCATTGATTGCAGGCGCGACGCCTGGAATCAAATCGATGCAAAATTCGTCTTGTCGTTGAGGAGATAATTCAGGCAAGTCTTCGGGAAGACTTCAGGATATTTCCTTATCACAGGAATATCTTCGAGTCTTGGTTCTTCGGCTCCCTTGTCCCCGACATGAGCCAAGAAAACAACACATCCTTTACGCAACAACTCTTGTGCCTTCCAGCAATTAGTAATTTGTAGAGGCGTATCCTGCTTCATGAGTCACGATCGCTTCTTCGTTTGCCATCGGAATGCGGATATCAATCTCCGCTCGATCACTCAGCAATTAATCTATCCCAATTACCTCGTCGAAGCTTCCCAACTCAACTGGCAGTAGATCAAGCGTAAACTTGCGCTTTCCGGGTTTTATCTTACCGTTTCCAATTACTGCGTTGGCTTCCACTAGCTTCCCCTTAGCTAGTTCCATCGGGTGCGGGTTATCTAACTTACTTGCTACTAAACTAGGTATACTCTCAAACTCTAGAGATACGAAGCTTAATATTTGCAACAGTATCTAGCAGCACAGATGTATAACGTTGAGTAATATGGGGCGTACCGTATCCATGCTTGAATTCCTGACGTGTCTCCCTAGCTCCGGTGTTGAGCTTTCATCCTTGTGCCTGATTGTTTTTAGGGCAATATTTTCTGAAATGCTTTTTGCTTCCACAATTAAAACAACCTTGAGCACGTTTCTATCTGTCACTCGTTTTGCCTTGATAATTGTCATTGTCGTTGTTTCCTCCGTGATTCTCGCTACCATCTTGGCCTCCATTACTATGTTTAGTATCTTGCCTACAAGTTTCTTTAGGATGCCCCTTCTTGCCACAGTTATCATATTTTCCATATTTACATCGCCCGACATGATAACGTAGACAATTGTCACACTTAGGTAGGATACCCATGTACTCTTTTCCCTTTTTGGCCTTCTTCTTGCTACTTACCCGAGTAACCATCTTGAAATTTGCGAGCTTTCTCTTGTTATCCCCAGATGACTCTACAGATGTCTCCTTTTTCTCCTCCGAAGTGGAAAATTCTCCTCGTCTAACCGCTTCTTCAGTGAGCGCCACGCTTATGCCGATAGCCTCGGTGATCGTTAGAGGTTTAGATGTTGTTACCAGGCTTAAAATCTGAGGTGCCAATCCCCTGATGAAGCATTCGATCTTCCTAGATTCTGGTTCCAAACGCGAAGCAACTTGTGATAATTCGCCAAATTTCTGCACATACTCAGTTATCTTTGAGCCTTCCATCTTCAAGTTCCATAGTTCAGTCTCCAACTTCTGGACTTCTGCCCTAGAGCAATATCTTTTACGCATTAGTTCTTTCAGTTCGTCCCACGTCAAAGCATTCATAGCAGTCTCGCCCATTGTCTGAACATGAAAGTTCCACCATGACAGAGCCCCATGTACAAATAGTCCAGCTATGTACGCGACCTGATGTTCTGGGGCGCATTTACTTAGTCGCAAAACAGATTCCGTCTTCTCCTCCCAACGCACAAAAGCTAAGGTACCCCTAGTGCCGTCGAATTCTCGAGGTTTGTGGTTCAAGAACTGCTCGTAGGTGCAACCGTTGGGTGGATTATTTCCTGAGGTACCACCGCCACGTTCGGAGCGAAGGGCCTCGAGCTGTGCGATGGCCTGTGAGATGCGCCCTTGCAGTTCCGACTCTGCTGTCGCTGGTAGAGGGTTGTTGGTATCGATGTTCCATTGTATCGACATCTTCTGAGAAGAAGATCGGTTATGTGACAACCGGTAATTTACGCCTTTAATTACATGATTAACAGGTGATTAAAGCGATAATAAATAGTGTTTACGACGCAAATTAACTTAATTAGGCCTGTAGTATGCCTAGCAACGTCCATCCGAGTCACATTTCACAATTAATGTTTGGAAATCACTAGGTCACACACGAGTTAAGCAGAATATATATATTTGCGATAAACGATTAGCGTTACACAAATACAGATGTATAAAGATATATTTTTATACACTTGACACATTCATATTTATATATATACCTACCTACAACTCATACGTATGCGCATATTTGTGGTGAGTTATATTTAATTAAAACACATCACACACCTATATGTGTGTATACGAAAGTCTGCATATGGATGCATACATGCTTTTGTCTTACTCAACCATCACTTTCTAGTCAAAATAATACACCATGTATGTATGCACCATGCTTCACCATCATTTCTATTTCAATCAAATCATTTAATTTAATGATAATAAAAAAAATGTCTTGCACCATACCTCATCATCCAACTTCCAAACCGACAAATCACTTTTCAAAACCAAAGCCTTCATAATTTTCTAGATAAGCTTGTAGGTGGCTAGATAATATTTGGACCCCACATCAATTCTCTTATGAATACACATACGAAGCCATTCTCCTAGACTTTCAAAGTTGCAAGAAAAACCAGATACCTCTCAATCTCTCATTATTCTTTCCCTCTGTTTCTGTGTGATGGAGCCAAGAACAAGGGCCAAGACCAACCCAAGACTTCAAATCTCCAAGGTTAAAGTTCAAGCGTTTCTTTTCATTCTCCACTTATTCTCTCCAACTTTCTCTTTCTAAACAAGCAGGCAGGCAACAATTCCGGTGAGTGAGCTTCGGCGGCGGCGGAGATGGTTTTTCGCGGCGGTTCAACGGTACCCCCCCCCACTTCGTTCTCTCTCTCGCGCACTATTCCGGCCGGAGCACGGCGCAGATTGGCGGCGGTGCCGCCATTCACGGCGAACTAGTGGTTTTCATGGTGATTTTCTTGTAAGACCTGTTTACCCTCTTCTCCTTCTTCTATTTTCGCTATTTTTTTAAAAAGATCTTTAAGGATCCACATATTTTCCGGCCGACATTGATGTTTCAGGCGGTGATAACTCATGACAGTGGTGATGGTGGTGGATCGGAAGACGCCGGCTGTCACACCCCGACCACGTGTAACATACAAAACGTGGCGGAAACCTCGGGGAGTGTTGTAACAGAATTAATGTTTCATAACCATGGATACCAAAAAGTGTTTCGTTTTATTAAACATTGAAAAATTACATCGTCTGGAAATCTAAATACACAATTTAAACATAGTCTATCATTGTTATTGAGGCACTAAGGCCTTGTCCAGTCCTATGTGAGCATGCATCCTATCAATCGATATCTTTCAACAATACCTGAAACACATGTGAAAACGAGGTCAGCAAAGAAATGCTGGCGAGTACATAGGTTTTGTGAAAATAAGATTCATGACTTCTGTTTAAGAAAATGTTTAGTCATGAACCGTGTAATTTGCTTTGTCTTTGTAAATCATTTGAAAAATAATAAGTTCAGATGATATGTTTAAATAAGAGAATAATGTATGGTTAAATGAATAACCATTGTAAAATGAGTTTGTATAAGATAAATTGTTTGTAAATCAATGTCTTGTGAAAAGTATGTTATTTGTATAAAATGTTATATATCTCAAACTGAAATGATTCAAATAACGCTACGATATGTAATACCATACAAACACTTATATATAGGAAGTACCAGCGGCGTATCCACCATGCTTGTATCATGATACGCACGCATCGTTACTTAATCACTTAATCAAACCAAACCACTAATGTAAGATGTCTATGTTTAAACCAATTGTCAAATGTTTTGAATAGTATACCAAAATGTTTATGTTAAGATGTAAATCTTGTTATGTATAACCAATGTCAAAAGTGTTTGTGTCAAATGTAAACCATGTATTGTGTAACCAAAATGACATGTATGGCTAGTGAAATGCATCAACTAAACCATAGGTGAAACGCACAAAACAAAGTATTGATGTAAAACTTGGTTTAAATCAATACTATGTTTCGTGGAAATGCATAATCAAATGTAAATCATGTCCAAATGTTTACCCAATCGTTAAAACATTTTGTGAAATCGTTCAAATCGTTCTTGTTGTTTTAATCGTTCAAATCATTCTTGTTTTAATTGTGAAACTACTTTATGGTCGATTTTCTAATAACATTCAAACCTTCTTGACTCGTTCATCGTTCCAACTCGTTCTCGTTCTCGTTCTTAACAAACCCTTACCAAAGGGTAAATTAATAATTACAGATTCAGTCGTTACCCAAAATACCCACACATAACCATGGGTATAGAGAATAACGGGATTTGTCAGATCCTATGGTACCATAACCTAATACTGGTCGGCTTGATCATTGCTAATGAATGTCATTGGTTATGTAACTACAACCAACAAGTTTGTTCACTTTATTGAAATCGTTCTTGAAACCATTGTAATCGTTCTTGAAACCACATTGTAATTGTTTTTGAAACCATTGTAATCGTTCTTGAAATCATTGTAATCGTTCTTGAAACCATTGTTATCGTTCTTGAAACCACATTGTAATTGTTTTTGAAACCATTGTAATCGTTCTTGAAATCATTGTTAAGATATTTAGCACATATGAGTCACCCCAAAACAGTTGAAAACAGTAAAAGAGGGGAATAATGTACTCGCCTGAGAATGCTTGGAGGTCTTGAACAACAACCAAAACAAAGCTAGAGGGAGCACGGAATCAGTCGGCAATCTAAAACTATATAAATAAACCGGACTTAAATTGGGAGATCGGATAGGATGAGGGTTCGTAAACCAAACGAGTATGGAGACTCGTGTAATATGGTTCAACAAAGCCTACATACTAAATGAAACCTAACATAAGTGCTTACGACCCATTACGACCCGTTTAGGTAGCTTATGCTACTTTAACGCGTCGTTCGCGTAAAACGCGTTCGGAATGCCTAACTAGTCCTATGACAAGTAATATATGCATTAACATGTCTAATATGGTTGTCAAATCAGTTTAGATGTCAAAATCTATGTTACATATGCTTAAAATGAATTTTGGCGTCAAAAGGGCATTTTGGTAATTTACCTAAGGCATATAAACTACCTATCATACAACTACTTAAACGAAGCGACCATAAGGTATAACCTTAGAAGGTTATTCCCTATATGCTATGGTCACCTAATGTGCTTGGTCGGATCCTAATGATCGACCAAATGGGTCGGGTTCGAAGGTATAAGCGATTTATTAGATCGCTTACCCTTACGACCCTATATAAGCACTAAACTAAAAGTGACGAGCTGAGCATGCTAAAACATGCTTAACTAAGTTTAGAAAACAGGTTTGGTATCAAAACAAACGGTTTTGATACCCATAAGTAGTTTGGTTACAAAATACGCAAGAATACGTATTCTGACCGAAACTACGGCTCGTCACTGAGCCTAGATAACGTGGTAATCAGTAGGTATAGTCACTAGGGACTATAACCATCGTGATCACGCTCACGTTATGAAGTTCAAACGAACTTCGCATCGACCATAAACTGGTCAATGCAGAAAGTCAAACAAATTTTGACTTTCGGACTCGAAAAGCGATAAAAGAACGAAGGAACACTTACGAAGGGTCCCCGAATGCTAATCTAGATCAAAATAGCTCAGGTATGAAACAAAGGTTTCAACTTAGAGCACAAATGATCAGATTCTTGTGAGAAATGAAGTGAAGTGGGTTGGGTATTTATAGTTTTCGATCCACCGTTAGGATCGTTTCTTGGAAAAGAGGGAATGATCTAGCCCGTACACTTGTTGCAATGTTGTGGTGACTGATTTTTGGCCACCATAAGAGTTTAACAAGTGGCACTTGACCTTTGGAGAATGTTTAGGGGCAGATAACAGCAGCCAAAAATGATTTGCTGCATCTGGACACTGCTTGCGCACCGTAACAAATAACCCTTACGGTGCGCAAGGGCCAAGTTTGGCATATTTACCATTTTAGTCCCTGTTGTGCTATAAGGTCATTTCTGACGCGTTTAAGGCCCGTTAACCCCATTTCAAAGCTCAAAAATGAACTTAAAGTATAGGGAACTTAAAATGTGCTCAAAAATATCTCGGATGTCGGTTCGTTTAGCCGTACGATTGCGTTGTTCGGTTAATTACGACGGAATGCGCATAAGCGCGAAAAATGATCCAAATGGCGTGACGAATGGATTTTTCTTATGCCAAACACTAAAATAAAATATTTTAGTGCTTACATAAATTTTTGGATGTCCGGATGTATTCAGAACGTGAGTTATGCGTGAAAGTGCAAACTTGTGCACTTTTTGACACTTTTAGTCCCTGAATGAGCCAAAAGTTTATTTTAGCACACCGAACCCCTCAAAGCCTATCTCTAAGCTATTTAAAGGATATTTATGGTATGTTTAACTTATGGTCATGTTCCGGAATGTCTGTTACAGTTCAAATTGGCATACTTTCGCAGTTTGTCAAGTTTAGTCCCTGTAAGCGAATTAACTTATTTTTGCCATACCAAAGCCTTCGAAACTTATTTCTAAGTTATGTAAAGGTTATTTAAGGTATGTTAAGCCTATTTCACTATTCTGGAGTGTTCGTTGCATTAAACTGGTTATATTTACGCATCAGTGCGCGTATAACCTTCCAGAAAGCGATTTAGAGCTTGAAATCGAACAAGAGCTGATATGTGCAAAAGATACACATATTTATATAAGTCCAAAGTATGAAATACAATATTTCATTGGTTTGGCATTTGTTGGATGGTTGAAGTGACACAGGTGTCACAGTCTCCCCTACTTTAGGAAATTTCGTCCCGAAATTTATTTAGAGGAAACTTGTGAGAGTTTAAAACATGAAGTTGAAAAGATCGAACAACATTGGTTAGGGTTCTGAACTTATAGTAACCTTAATAACATTATGCTTGCAATGTAAGAGGGACACTTATATACAAGTATATGAAGTGTCATTGGTGCGTCCACCGTGCCTCCATTACATTGTTCTCATTTTGTTATTGTTGTCACTATCGGTTCTTACACATAATAAACCTTACTGGGTTTCTGTGCACTAAATTTCATAATTGTGTACGCGTCCATAATTAGACAATTCCTTGCACAGTTCACACAGTCTATTTTATAATGTGTAGGGTAAAACCAAATGAACAAACCTGTGATGAGTGTGACTGGACCACCATAGGGTCCTTTCAGCTGTATCATCACATGCCATTCTTAACCAGATCTTGAATCAATCTTTAACTAGACCACTCAAGGGTCTCTCATCGAATCATGGAATGGTACTATATAACCCAAGGGTCTTAACTACCACGTAGAAGCCCATAAGGATTAAGGTAGTACCTTTTAAATATCCTACTATGAATCCCTCATATGAAGATATGAAAGATTCTATAAGGATTTGAAAATCGGATCACACAAAAACATAGAGGAGAACACATAAACACATATCACATAATCGCATAATCGCACACTCGCATTATTGTTTAAATTGACCTTTAAATTTGTTATCTTTGGACACGGGTATTTAAAGCATACAAGGAATCAAATCCTTAATTGCAGCAATTTGGATGAATCCATATGAATACCCTGCTTGTTGACTACATGACCCAAAAACTGAACTTCTTTAAGCCAAAATTTCCTCTTGGAGGATTTAGCGAAAAGTTTGTTCCTTCTTTAAGGGTTCCAGTGTCAATGAAGGTGTTGATCATTATCGGCTCGGGACATGAATAGATCAAGATGTCATCAATAACAACAATGACGAACTGATCCAAATAAGACTTGCAGACTCTATTTATTAAGTCCATGTAGATGGCTGGAGCATTTGTCAATCCAAAAGGCATGACTGTAAACTCGTAATGGCCATACTTCGTGCAGAAAGCCGTTTTGGGAATATCTTCTTCGAGAATACAAAGTTGATGATACCCAAAACGCAAATCGATCTTGGAAAAGCATGAAACGCTATGCAGTTGATCGGAGAAATCATTGATTTAAGGTAGGGGATATCGATTCTTGATGGTAAGCTTACTAGGCTTACGTTAATCGATATACATTCGAAAAGATCCATTTTTTCTTTTCACAAAGAGGACAGGAGTTTCTCCAAGGTGAAAAGTTCGGACTGATGGATCCTTTATCAGACAACTCTTGAAGCTGTTTTGATAATTCTTGCATCTCGAACGGTGCAAGACGATAAGATACTTTAGATTTAAAAGAAACAAGTGTTTGAGGTTCTTAGGGAGATCACAAGTGATTCATAAAAATGACAGAACCACACGAGTAGTTTTGTCTTTGTGTTGACATCATAAGGTTGGATCAAACATTCATACAATTGCATTAGTTAAAAAAATAAAACCACAAATTTTTATTTATATAACAACCGCATTGCCTTTAAATGTTACAAGATAACAACCAGAGGAAATACCAAATGCTAATTGTTCACTCCTTCATCATTGAGTGCCTCATTGATGTTAAACACTCGACCACGTGCTGGATTCACATTGACGTTGACGTTCGCATTTGGGTTTGCGTTAGCATTTGCATTCACCAGTCTCGGACAGTTGTGGCGGAAGTGACCAATCTCTCCGCAGTTGAAACATGACCCCAGTGGGAATCTCGCAGCATTCCCTTGAACCGGATCTTGAACCTGAGCAGCCTGATTTTGTCCCAAACGAAAAACATTGGCCAAATGCCCAAGTTTACCACACGTCGTGCATTGCCAGCAAGCTTGTTGTACCGCGTGATGACCGTTGCAGCGTGCACAATGAGGTGCGGTACCGGCATATGCTTTCTTTGCAGGTGGCTGAGCTGGTGGGTTCCGCGGGTTCTGAGCAGTCTGTGCTGTAACAGCAAAGTTCTGAACACCCTTTCGCTTTCTTGATTTCTTTGACGTCTCACCTTCCTTACCCTTCTTGTTTTGACCTTTCTTGCTATTCTCCTTGTCAGACCCCTGCTTCTTACCCTTGTCACCCTTTCTGTGTAACTTATTCTTCCGAATCTGCGACTCAGTCAATGTCGCAGCTAACTCGATCGCCTGACGGAGTGTGGTAGGGCTACTACCAGTAAGGATGTCTTGTACCGAGTCAGGTAGGCCGTCGATGTACCTTTCGATAGCCTTGTCGAGTGGGGTAACCATTGTCGGGCAAAGCAGACTCAATTCCTCAAACCTATCAGTATACGCCCTGTGCTCACCACTATCTTGCTTCAACTCATCAAATTCCTTCTCCAAAGCTCGCTGCTCATGACGAGGACAGAATTCCCTCATCATAAGGGCCCTAAGTTCAGCCCATGTCTGTGCTAGAGCAACTTCTGCACCACGATCCCTCATAACCCCGTTCCACCATGTGAGAGCCCTCTTCTGAAACACACTCGAAGAAAACTCGACCTTGCGATTGTCAGGACACTGCACGTGGCGGAAAGTATTCTCAATGCTCTCGAACCATTGAAGAAGCCCAGTCGCTCCTTCAGAACCACTAAACTTGAGTGGTTTAGCCTGGTTAAAATCCTTGTATTTGCATGTAACATTGTTGTTGTTGTTGGCTTGGTTCCATTGAGCAAAAAGGTTTGGGAATTGAGCAGCCATTTGCTACGCAATGATTTCTGCCAATTCGGCAGTCGCTATCTGGCTTTCGCGTCGAGGAGGCATTCTAAAAGAGGAAACATGAAAGGAAACGAGTGAGAGAATTAGACGAAAAGAATGAGATAAAACAAATCTGATGAAAGCAAGGATAGTGGTCATTTGTTTATTACTACAAAGCAACAACCGACACATAGTGACAAATCAAAGTAAATGAGTCAAAAATAATGTATCGCGAAGACATGCTCGCCTATAAGTGAACACTCATCCCAAGAATTCCCAGGTAAGCACAACTGGTCTCGCGTCTGATGAGATGTATACGAAGTGCTTGCCTAGACAGAAAACCCAGAATACAGGCATTCACCCTTCCAGTTTGCACGTGTTCACATTATTTAAAACCCAAAACCTTGCCGAGATTTTGAAAATTCAAAGGGGTTCAAAACCATATAACAGAGGGTTCAAAACCTTACAATAGAGGGTTCAAAACCTTGTAATCAATCATCCTAGAATAGATGATTAGTTTTCAAAGCGGTTTTGAAATTTATGTTCTTGTTGTGGTCGTCGCCTAAGGATAGGTGACGGTATTGTTTTATGACTAAACGCAAGTAAACTCGCGTTAGGGTCCTAGAAAGGTTATAGACTAGGTCAAAGCATTACTAATAACCTAATTCCCTATAACCATTGGCTCTGATACCATCTTTTCTGTCACACCCCGACCACGTGTAACATACAAAACGTGGCGGAAACGTCGGGGAGTGTTGTAACAGAATTAATGTTTCATAACCATGGATACCAAAAAGTGTTTCGTTTTATTAAACATTGGAAAATTACATCGTCTGGAAATCTAAATACACAATTTAAACATAGTCTATCATTGTTATTGAGTCACTAAGGCCTTGTCCAGTCCTATGTGAGCATGCATCCTATCAATCGATATCTTTCAACAATACCTGAAACACATGTGAAAACGAGGTCAGCAAAGAAATGCTGGCGAGTACATAGGTTTTGTGAAAATAAGATTCATGACTTCTGTTTAAGAAAATCTTTAGTCATGAACCTTGTAATTTGCTTTGTCTTTGTAAATCATTTGAAAAATAATAAGTTCAGATGATATGTATAAATAAGAGAATAATGTATGGTTAAATGAATAACCATTGTAAAATGAGTTTGTATAAGATAAATTGTTTGTAAATCAATGTCTTGTGAAAAGTATGTTATTTGTATAAAATGTTATATATCTCAAACTGAAATGATTCAAATAACGCTACGATATGTAATACCATACAAACACTTATATATAGGAAGTACCAGCGGCGTATCCACCATGCTTGTATCATAATACACACGCATCGTTACTTAATCACTTAATCAAACCAAACCACTAATGTAAGATGTCTATGTTTAAACCAATTGTCAAATGTTTTGAATAGTATACCAAAATGTTTATGTTAAGATGTAAATCTTGTTATGTATAACCAATGTCAAAAGTGTTTGTGTCAAATGTAAACCATGTATTGTGTAACCAAAATGACATGTATGGCTAGTGAAATGCATCAACTAAACCATAGGTGAAACGCACAAAACAAAGTATTGATGTAAAACTTGGTTTAAATCAATACTATGTTTCGTGGAAATGCATAATCAAATGTAAATCATGTCCAAATGTTTACCCAATCGTTAAAACATTTTGTGAAATCGTTCAAATCGTTCTTGTTGTTTTAATCGTTCAAATCATTCTTGTTTTAATTGTGAAACTACTTTATGGTCGATTTTCTAATAACATTCAAACCTTCTTGACTCGTTCATCGTTCCAACTCGTTCTCGTTCTCGTTCTTAACAAACCCTTACCAAAGGGTAAATTAATAATTACAGATTCAGTCGTTACCCAAAATACCCACACATAACCATGGGTATAGAGAATAACGAGATTTGTCAGATCCTATGGTACCATAACCTAATACTGGTCGGCTTGATCATTGCTAATGAATGTCATTGGTTATGTAACTACAACCAACAAGTTTGTTCACTTTATTGAAATCGTTCTTGAAACCATTGTAATCGTTCTTGAAACCACATTGTAATTGTTTTTGAAACCATTGTAATCGTTCTTGAAATCATTGTAATCGTTCTTGAAACCATTGTTATCGTTCTTGAAACCACATTGTAATTGTTTTTGAAACCATTGTAATCGTTCTTGAAATCATTGTTAAGATATTTAGCACATATGAGTCACCCCAAAACAGTTGAAAACAGTAAAAGAGGGGAATAATGTACTCGCCTGAGAATGCTTGGAGGTCTTGAACAACAACCAAAACAAAGCTAGAGGGAGCACGGAATCAGTCGGCAATCTAAAACTATATAAATAAACCGGACTTAAATTGGGAGATCGGATAGGATGAGGGTTCGTAAACCAAACGAGTATGGAGACTCGTGTAACATGGTTCAACAAAGCCTACATACTAAATGAAACCTAACATAAGTGCTTACGACCCATTACGACCCGTTTAGGTAGCTTATGCTACTTTAACGCTCGTTCGCGTAAAACGCGTTCGGAACGCCTAACTAGTCCTATGACAAGTAATATATGCCTTAACATGTCTAATATGGTTGTCAAATCAGTTTAGATGTCAAAATCTATGTTACATATGCTTAAAATGAATTTTGGCGTCAAAAGGGCATTTTGGTAATTTACCTAAGGCATATAAACTACCTATCATACAACTACTTAAACGAAGCGACCATAAGGTATAACCTTGGAAGGTTATTCCCTATATGCTATGGTTACCTAATGTGCTTGGTCGGATCCTAATGATCGACCAAATGGGTTGGGTTCGAAGGTATAAGCGATTTATTAGATCGCTTACCCTTACGACCCTATATAAGCACTAAACTAAAAGTGACGAGCTGAGCATGCTAAAAATGCTTAACTAAGTTTAGAAAACAGGTTTGGTATCAAAACAAACGATTTTGATAGCCATAAGTAGTTTGGTTACAAAATACGCAAGAATACGTATTCTGACCGAAACTACGGCTCGTCACTGAGCCTAGATAACGTGGTAATCAGTAGGTATAGTCACTAGGGACTATAACCATCGTGATCACGCTCACGTTATGAAGTTCAAACGAACTTCGCATCGACCATAAACTGGTCAATGCAGAAAGTCAAACAAAGTTTGACTTTCGGACTCGAAAAGCGATAAAAGAACGAAGGAACACTTACGAAGGGTCCCCGAATGCTAATCTAGATCAAAGTAGCTTAGGTATGAAACAAAGGTTTCAACTTAGAGCACAAATGATCAGATTCTTGTGAGAAATGAAGTGAAGTGGGTTGGGTATTTATAGTTTTTGGTCCACCGTTAGGATCGTTTCTTGGAAAAGAGGGAATGATCTAGCCCGTACACTTGTTGCAATGTTGTGGTGACTGATTTTTGGCCACCATAAGAGTTTAACAAGTGGCACTTGACCTTTGGAGAATGTTTAGGGGCAGATAACAGCAGCCAAAAACGATTTGCTGCATCTGGACACTGCTTGCGCACCGTAACAAATAACCCTTACGGTGCGCAAGGGCCAAGTTTGGCAGATTTACCATTTTGGTCCCTGTTGTGCTATAAGGTCATTTCTGACGCGTTTAAGGCCCGTTAACCCCATTTTAAAGCTCAAAAATGAAGTTAAAGTACGGGGAACTTAAAATGTACTAAAAAATAACTCGGATGTCGGTTCGTTTAGCCGTACGATTGCGTTGTTCGGTTAATTACGACGGAATGCGCATAAGCGCGAAAAATGATCAAAATGGCGTGACGAATGGATTTTTCTTATGCCAAACACTAAAATAAAATATTTTAGTGCTTACATAAATTTTTGGATGTCCGGATGTATTCAGAACGTGAGTTATGCGTGAAAGTGCAAACTTGTGCACTTTTTGACACTTTTAGTCCCTGAATGAGCCAAAAGTTTATTTTAGCACACCGAACCCCTCAAAGCCTATCTCTAAGCTATTTAAAGGATATTTATGGTATGTTTAACTTATGGTCATGTTCTGGAATGTCTGTTACAGTTCAAATTGTCATACTTTCGCAGTTTGTCAAGTTTAGTCCTTGTAATCGAATTAACTTATTTTTGCCATACCAAAGCCTTCGAAACTTATTTCTAAGTTATGTAAAGGTTATTTAAGGTATGTTAAGCCTATTTCTAAGTTATGTAAAGGTTATTTAAGGTATGTTAAGCCTATTTCACGGCGAACTAGTGGTTTTCATGGTGATTTTCTTGTAAGACCTGTTTACCCTCTTCTCCTTCTTCTATTTTCGCTATTTTTTTTAAAAGATCTTTAAGGATCCACATATTTTCCGGCCGACATTGATGTTTCAGGCGGTGATAACTCATGACAGTGGTGATGGTGGTGGATCGGAAGACGCCGGCGACGGTAAAGAAGCGACGGCCGGCGACCGTTCATGTCAACCGCGAAACAGAACTCTTTCTTTGTATCTCCGGTTCTGTTTGGTTCAAACTGGTTACGGTTCGGGTTTGGGTTTGGTGTTGATGGGGATAGTGGTATTTGGGTGTGACGGCAGTAGTGGTGGTGGTTATTCACGGTCACGGGTCAGATTTCATACTCAGTTCGTTTTGGTCAACCACAGTCAACGTCAGCTTCGGTTCAAGATTTTTCGGGGTAGGTCAAGTTTGGTTCAACTCGGTTTGACTCGGTCAAACCGAGTCAACTCAGTCAACAGCAGTCAATGGTATTGTTCGGGTTCAGATTTTGGTTCGGATTCGGGTTTGGTGCAACTCGGTCAGATTCAAGTGCGGGTTTCGGGTCAACAAGTCAACGCTGGTCAAACTGGTCAAAGATGGTCAACTTCCAGGTCAAACTCAGTCGACGCAAGACCCGGTAAAGTTTTAACGAAGCGTTAAACTTTCATATATACGCTAGTTTAGATTTAGTTAGTTTACGCGACCGAGCTCGACCCGATTCGATTGGTTATTAGATTACATTTGATATATTCGACAAGAATTTTATACATATATTGGTTGCGTTGAATTATTGATTGAATTTTTACCAAATTACGACAACTTGTGTTGTCGGGGTTATTCTAAAAACAGAGGAAACTCTGGCCGTTTTTCGTAAAAACCCGAAATATGAAACATTTGTATTTTACAAACGACATTTATCAGAAGCAAAGTATATTTGTGAAATAAGTATAAAGTATATTTATTTTTGACGACGTTATAAGATTACGAAACCGATACTTATTTAAAATAAATATAACACTTATAGTTATTCCAAACATCGATATTGCCGAGCGTCTTTTACAAATAAATATAATGTTTATATTTATTTCAAACGCCCAAAAATTCGGAAATATTTTATAAAATAAATATAATGTTTTATATTTGTTCTCAACGTCAACGATTCTGAAATCGTATTTCAAAATTCTAGTGTTCGGAAAATATATAACATAATTAATTATTTATTTTTATTTCGAGCGTCGCGACTTCGAATATTCTTATAAAAATTATTCGTTACAAACGTCTAAACCGAACACGACATGTACCGCTATCCACCTACGTATTTCTATTCGTGACAACTAACACACTTCATAAGTATGTTTATATACCCTAACCATTCGGAAACCAAGTCATTTTGGGACTTAGTACTTATCCCGAATATAAATGAAATCGAATAACCATAGATTGGATTTTTCTAAGTCAAAGTAACAACACCTTCGTATAGTCGTTTTATTTACGACTCGGTAGAGCTCGTACACGTAGTTTAGCTACGTTTAATTAGAAACTTATAATTATTCCTTGATTAGGAATGCTTTAGTTGCACGCTAGCGAGTTCACATTCTTGGAATGACATCACGGAATCACGTTAAGCTAGCTTTGCACAGGAATGTCAAGGTGAGTTCATAACCCCCACTTTTTACTGTTTTACATTTTTATAAATGTTTTCGGGGGTGGAAAGACATGCAAGTTTTTGCAAAAGTAAATAACTTTTTGATGAACGAAAACTCATATTTCTCAACCATGTTGCGAAGGGATTTCAAGGAAACTCGAATGGTTTATGAACAATTTATACAAACATACCGGTTTTACAAAACGTGCATGATTTTCATGACAAGAGACGAGAATGTCCTAGTTACAGCAACGGGACTGGGTTGGCCTGCGTACGAAAAACGAGACAACTCAGTGAGATCATGTCCCCCATTTCTTTCAACGTTTCGTTTACAACTTTCGGGGGGGAAATACATGTCAAACTTAGGTATGATTAAGTTATGGAATGAACTCTTAGATCATGTGAGCATAGGCTGTAACTGAGGTGCCATTAATCCTTTTGAGGACCAAGGAACAAAGGTTAGATCTAATGGGTACGGGCGAGCCCCACTCACGGTCCATGGGTGACCACTAGAGTGCTGTTGTGTCCATCGTCGAGATTTCGACACTTAAATTGCCTACGCGGGTTGAGTACCTCCTATGTCGTCGCATATATTAATGTCCTCGCGAAACATTAATGATCAACATGTTCATAGACGCTTTACATACCAACTTACAACACTATAACGTTCATATGTTTTTAATATTCATTTGACGCAAACTCATACTACAGGGATTTACAAACTTGGGTAACGTTTTCAACTTACGTACAAGTAAGAGGACGTGTTGGTCCTGCTTACAAAGACTTTTTTTTTGGCTCGGTCCATTCTCTCTCGTGCAATGCACAAAGATTTTCGTGGGCTAGACTCACAGTTTTCATATATCATGCCGAGAAAATGATTTTTACTATATTTTCTCAACAACTTTTAAACCGGTTATCAAAAAAAGATTTATTTTAAATCTTTTCAAAACAAACTATGAACTCGCTCAACTTTATGTTGACTTTTTCGCATGTTCTTTCTCAGGTTGCATTTTCAAAACTATGGAACGGTTGGAATAGGAGAACCCATGGGATTTCGAGTACTTAGCGGGCGTTCATTGTTTAGAAGTCTTAGCTTTTTGCTTCCGCTGTGCAATGAAGATACCAGTCCAGTCACGCCAGCTCTGATATTTCGGGGTGTGACAGATTGGTATCAGAGCTATAGGTTTCAGCGAATTAGGTTTCTGTAGAGATACCTAGGCTTTAACCTCACTATCCTCTGGGGACTTAGATATCAAGAATTGAACACATATAGAACGCCTAAGACTCGAATATGGGTTCCAACCGTTGCGAAGAACAATGAGTCAACTGTTTTGATTTTAAACATGCACAAGTGTTGTGATTGATACACGGCACACAAAGCGAGTATACACAGTAAGAAAAACCTGGAGGGTTTTGATAACACGCATATTGAACCTTTGGAAAACTCTTGATGTGAAACTTATGTCAAAACTCATTAAAGGTCCTCACGTAGGAACCACGATTATTAACTCGGGCAAACACCATTATATTATGTCGTCTATGCTATCTTACTTACCCGAGCAGGTAACCTACGCGGAACGAAACACTAGTGCACAAGTATACATGAAACTTAAACTACACGTCGGCGGATGTCGAAGTATATCACGCACGACTTTCAAGGCAAGGCCTTTGGAAAACATGATTGGGCACAACAACAACGATGCTAATCAAGTCAGCGGGAGAACTACTGATTGAAATGCGGCAATGGAAGCGACACGAATCACGCTGAGGTACGTTGAAACAAGATTTCATAACGATCGATACTTAGTCTAATGAGACTCACAACTATTGGCGCTGCAAAAAAAAAAAGGTCACATGTCTCTGCATTCCCCCTACTTCATTAGGGCGATTACGCTATGTTCGACATTCCATGGTAATGTCATTTAACAACCGGTCATCGCACGAAATTCCAGGTAAAGTCCTTAAACTTCTTTTGTTGAAATTTCGACTTTTTGCATATAGTGAGTAGATTTTTCCCACTTCTACTCCCCCTAATGGTCATTGCATCACAGAGATTTTCTTTCATAATAGCGAATACTCATTTGCTTCATTCTTGACAAATTCATATGTTACACATGCGTTGTTTGTTACGCATGTGGCTTCACTCGAAATTGTTGTTTTATCAAAGCCCAAATATCGTTTCGCTATACTCGATCTTTGCATTGTGATCTAGATGACCCGCAATGTTGCAAAGTGTTGACTCTTTGATATCGAGTCAACGAACTACTTGAAACTCGTTTCTTTTGAGTACATTACATGGTTTGTTCATTGTAACCATGTCGAAATCTCTTGTTAACACATGCATTCCTCGTTGGAAGGTGACTAAACCAAGTTCAATTGTTTGAACTTGCTCGTAATATATATTCGATTCAAGATTCCATATGATGGATTGAGGCCATCATATTCGAAATAATCCCAACAAGCACTTCATTTGCTTTGAACCATAACATGCTTGTTTGGTCTTCGACTTCATTGAACCGTTTCCTTGATCACGATCACCTTGTGGTGACGTTCTCACAAATTTGAAGTTTGCGCTAATCTCGTTGCTCACATCATGTACGGATTTAATTATTTATTTATTTGTTTATTGATATTAAATCTGTTTTGTTGATTTATCATGTTAAATCAGTCTTAATACAATTGTGTGTTAAGACAATGGTACACAAGTTCATGTCATATTTCGGTGTGCCTCTTAACGGATCTTTCATCATCGAGCGGACATTTTGGTGATATTCATTGCTTTTCATCTTTACTCGAAAACATTGTTTATTTGTTTCGTTTTCAGTTGAAAATCCTACGAGATTTGTTTGAAATAAATATTCAGATTTACTCCGATGAACCTTTTCATTTGACTTCAAACACGGTGAACTTGTTTGCTCACCGCTATTATTGAATTATTTCAATCACTACGACACCTTGTGGTGTCGGTATAAACTTGTAGCTTGGGCTAATCATGATCGAGTGTTTCATGCAAAACACAGGTGATACTTGTTCGATCACCGCTATTATTGAATTGTTTCATTCACTACGACACCTTGTGGTGTCGGTATAAACTTGTAGCTTGCGCTAATCATGATCGCTCGTTTCATGCAAAACTACGTGCGCTCTTTGCTTGGCAAATCATTTAAATAGTCTTAATGCAACTATGTATTAAGACGATGATACACCAGGTTCGGTTGTATTTCATTTCGGTGTATCCTTGCAACACGTTGATTTTATTCATTTAATGGTTCAAGAGTTGATAAATCATTTTTATGATTCTACTTATTTGAGTTTGTTGAATTCGAGTTTCACTTATACAACAACCAACGCTAGATTCCGTTGGTAGTAAATTCTATTGTTTCAAAAATTGATTTGCAGTTAGTGAACGTTCATTTGGAATTCCACTGGTTGAATTTCCTCTTTTGTTGAACCCAGTAAACCTAGTCACATTGGTGATAGTATCACAACATCTCGTTCACTTGACATCGATTTCTAGAACAAAATCAGTTAAACCATTGGGTTCCTATTGATGCAAAATGTTCTTGCAATCACGTAATCTGAACAAGTTTTGGTTCGATTACACGGTCATTCACTTTGGTATTATTCGGACTTACCTAGAAACGTCATAACTCTAAGGAGATAACATAGTCTAAATTTCGAGGACGAAATTTCTGTAACAGGGGGAGAATGTGACAACCGGTAATTTACGCCTTTAATTACATGATTAACAGGTGATTAAAGCGATAATAAATAGTGTTTACGACGCAAATTAACTTAATTAGGCCTGTAGTATGCCTAGCAACGTCCATCCGAGTCACATTTCACAATTAATAATGTTTGGAAATTACTAGGTCACACACGAGTTAAGCAGAATATATATATTTGCGATACACGATTAGCGTTACACAAATACGGATGTATAAAGATATATTTTTATACACTTGACACATTCATATTTATATATACCTACCAACAACTCATACGTATGTGCATATTTGTGGTGAGTTATATTTAATTAAAACAAATCACACACCTGTATGTGTGTATAGGAAGGTCTGCATATGGATGCATACATGCTTTTGTCTTACTCAACCATCACTTTCTAGTCAAAATAATACAGCATGTATGTATGCACCATGCTTCACCATCATTTCTATTTCAATCAAATCATTTAATTTAATGATAATAAAAAAATGTCTTGCACCATACCTCATCATCCAACTTCCAAACCGATAAATCACTTTTCAAAACCAAAGCCTTCATAATTTTCTAGATAAGCTTGTAGGTGGCTAGATAATATTTGGACCCCACATCAATTCTCTTATGAATACACATACGAAGCCATCCTCCTAGACTTTCAAAGTTGCAAGAAAAACCAGATACCTCTCAATCTCTCATTATTCTTTCCCCCTGTTTCTGTGTGATGGAGCCAAGAACAAGGGCCAAGACCAACCCAAGACTTCAAATCTCCAAGGTTAAAGTTCAAGCGTTTCTTTTCATTCTCCACTTATTCTCTCCAACTTTCTCTTTCTAAACAAGCAGGCAGGCAAGAATTCCGGCGAGTGAGCTTCGGCGGCGGCGGAGATGGTTTTTCGCGGCGGTTCAACGGTACCCCCCCCCCACTTCGTTCTCTCTCTCGCGCACTATTCCGGCCGGAGCACGGCACAGATTGGCGGCGGTGCCGCCATTCACGGCGAACTAGTGGTTTTCATGGTGATTTTCTTGTAAGACCTGTTTACCCTCTTCTCCTTCTTCTATTTTCGCTATTTTTTTTAAAAGATCTTTAAGGATCCACATATTTTCCGGCCGACATTGATGTTTCAGGCGGTGATAACTCATGACAGTGGTGATGGTGGTGGATCGGAAGACGCCGGCGACGGTAAAGAAGCGACGGCCGGCGACCGTTCATGTCAACCGCGAAACAGAACTCTTTCTTTGTCTCTCCGGTTCTGTTTGGTTCAAACTGGTTACGGTTCGGGTTTGGGTTTGGTGTTGATGGGGATAGTGGTATTTGGGTGTGACGGCAGTAGTGGTGGTGGTTATTCACGGTCACGGGTCAGATTTCATACTCAGTTCGTTTTGGTCAACCACAGTCAACGTCAGCTTCGGTTCAAGATTTTTCGGGGTAGGTCAAGTTTGGTTCAACTCGGTTTGACTCGGTCAAACCGAGTCAACTCAGTCAACAGCAGTCAATGGTATTGTTCGGGTTCAGATTTTGGTTCGGATTCGGGTTTGGTGCAACTCGGTCAGATTCAAGTGCGGGTTTCGGGTCAACAAGTCAACGCTGGTCAAACTGGTCAAAGATGGTCAACTGCCAGGTCAAACTCAGTCGACGCAAGACCCGGTAAAGTTTTAACGAAGCGTTAAACTTTCATATATACGCTAGTTTAGATTTAGTTAGTTTACGCGACCGAGCTCGACCCGATTCGATTGGTTATTAGATTACATTTGATATATTCGACAAGAATTTTATACATATATTGGTTGCGTTGAATTATTGATTGAATTTTTACCAAATTACGACAACTTGTGTTGTCGGGGTTATTCTAAAAACAGAGGAAACTCTGGCCGTTTTTCGTAAAAACCCGAAATATGAAACATTTGTATTTTACAAACGACATTTATCAGAAGCAAAGTATATTTGTGAAATAAGTATAAAGTATATTTATTTTTGACGACGTTATAAGATTACGAAACCGATACTTATTTAAAATAAATATAACGCTTATAGTTATTCCAAACATCGATATTGCCGAGCGTCTTTTACAAATAAATATAATGTTTATATTTATTTCAAACGCCCAAAAATTGGGAAATATTTTATAAAATAAATATAATGTTTTATATTTGTTCTCAACGTCAACGATTCTGAAATCGTATTTCAAAATTCTAGTGTTCGAAAAATATATAACATAATTAATTATTTATTTTTATTTCGAGCGTCGCGACTTCGAATATTCTTATAAAAATTATTCGTTACAAACGTCTAAACCGAACACGACATGTACCGCTATCCACCTACGTATTTCTATTCGCGACAACTAACACACTTCGTAAGTATGTTTATATACCCTAACCATTCGGAAACCAAGTCATTTTGGGACTTAGTACTTATCCCGAATATAAATGAAATCGAATAACCATAGATTGGATTTTTCTAAGTCAAAGTAACAACACCTTCGTATAGTCGTTTTATTTACGACTCGGTAGAGCTCGTACACGTAGTTTAGCTACGTTTAATTAGAAACTTATAATTATTCCTTGATTAGGAATGCTTTAGTTGCACGCTAGCGAGTTCAAATTCTTGGAATGACATCACGGAATCACGTTAAGCTAGCTTTGCACAGGAATGTCAAGGTGAGTTCATAACCCCCACTTTTTACTGTTTTACATTTTTATAAATGTTTTCGGGGGTGGAAAGACATGCAAGTTTTTGCAAAAGTAAATAACTTTTCGATGAACGAAAACTCATATTTCTCAACCATGTTGCGAAGGGATTTCAAGGAAACTCGAATGGTTTATGAACAATTTATACAAACATACCGGTTTTACAAAACGTGCATGATTTTCATGACAAGAGACGAGAATGTCCTAGTTACAGCAACGGGACTGGGTTGGCCTGCGTACGAAAAACGAGACAACTCAGTGAGATCATGTCCCCCATTTCTTTCAACGTTTCGTTTACAACTTTCGGGGGGGAAATACATGTCAAACTTAGGTATGATTAAGTTATGGAATGAACTCTTAGATCATGTGAGCATAGGCTGTAACTGAGGTGCCATTAATCCTTTTGAGGACCAAGGAACAAAGGTTAGATCTAATGGGTACGGGCGAGCCCCACTCACGGTCCATGGGTGACCACTAGAGTGCTGTTGTGTCCATCGTCGAGATTTCGACACTTAAATTGCCTACGCGGGTTGAGTACCTCCTATGTCGTCGCATATATTAATGTCCTCGCGAAACATTAATGATCAACATGTTCATAGACGCTTTACATACCAACTTACAACACTATAACGTTCATATGTTTTTAATATTCATTTGACGCAAACTCATACTACAGGGATTTACAAACTTGGGTAACGTTTCCAACTTACGTACAAGTAAGAGGACGTGTTGGTCCTGCTTACAAACACTTTTTTTTTTGGCTCGGTCCATTCTCTCTCGTGCAATGCACAAAGATTTTCGTGGGCTAGACTCACAGTTTTCATATATCATGCCGAGAAAATGATTTTTACTATATTTTCTCAACAACTTTTAAACAGGTTATCAAAAAAAGATTTATTTTAAATCTTTTCAAAACAAACTATGAACTTGCTCAACTTTATGTTGACTTTTTCGCATGTTCTTTCTCAGGTTGCATTTTCAAAACTATGGAACGGTTGGAATAGGAGAACCCACGGGATTTCGAGTACTTAGCGGGCGTTCATTGTTTAGAAGTCTTAGCTTTTTGCTTCCGCTGTGCAATGAAGATACCGGTCCAGTCACGCCAGCTCTGATATTTCGGGGTGTGACAGGTTAGGTCAGGTCTTATTTGTTCAGAGAGTGCATATAGTTGTTTAGAGGTCATGTATACATACACATAATAAATTACCATATCAACCGATCAAGCAATAGCATAATCATAGCATAACTAAGTAATTTGGTAATTATGTTTAATGAGAGCATAGTAAGCAAGCACGTAGCATTATAATTATAGCACACATATATAGATCAACAACGTGCTTAATGAAGGCATAGCGACTGAGCTTTTGTTGGTCATTGGCCACAAAGTATTGTCGCATGTTTAACGATGATTGGGCTCTCGTTATTCTCCGACCACAATTGTATTGTCTGTCAAAATGTATCACATCAAAAGGGACACAGGGTCACCCTACCCTTGTCCAACAAGTATATCAGTGTATCAAAATTTACGTAGTTAGAAGTGGTCTTCGAAAGTCTCCACAATCCCGGCTTATCATTAGTGTCTTTACCCATATGTACTGTAATCCGCATAATCCAGAAACCAACTATACTGGTGACTGAGGTGGGGGAGGAAAGAAAAGTAAACTGTTAACATGCGTGAACTCCTCCTCGAGCTTGTATATACGTCGAAGTAATTAACTGATCTACCGCTCGGCAGTAAAGAAATGAGCATCAAATCCTGGGAAAAGTGTAATAGTAGCAGGTGAGAGTGCCAAAGGAATCTTTAGTAAATGTGGATGATCAAAGTATACTGGCAATAGACAGGGTGGAGGACGCGATGTCAGCTCAAGCTTCAAAACTCTACAACTCGTATCCCTAAACTGTAGCTGTTGTTACTGGAGCAACCTATCCCGTGTGTAGTCTCTATAATGTGAGGGATGGTAAAGGTCTAAAATCAGCATAGGGTGTGATAGGGACCATCGAAATGGCTCGTCCAGCGGTGTAGAGGTGAAAGTAGCAAACGGTGCGGCCTGTGAGGTCGGGGAAAGTGCTGCTGTAGCGAAAGGATCGTCATGCGGGTTCCGACCTAGAGTACCTCTCCGGGTGCGGGTACGTCCTGAAAGAAAGCAATAGGCATGTCGGCGCAATGGACGTCGGTCTCCATAGGAGCAACATTAGCGGGTGAAGGTGCAGGAACAAACGTCTCAACCAATAAAGAGATCATCAGGTGCAGGTTCTGGTTCAAGTATAAGGGGTGCAATGTCTGGTAATCCAAAGGAAACAGGGTCATGATCAAGTAAGGGTGCAGGACCAGCAGGTGCAGCATCAAGCTGACCCAAAAAGAACAGGAGCTGGCTCAGGAGCAGGCTCTGGGTCGTGTAAAGGTGTGGCATCACGAACAGGTAATGGTGCAGCTGTCATAGCGGTGTCGTCGTCTGGGTCAGTAGTAAAAAGTTGTAATCCGGCCGTCTGTAAGGCTGCAGATGTCACAGACTCAAAGGAGTCTGAAATCGAGTGTATACTTATAATCAGAGGATAGCTTGTTAACAGGGGTCTCAAGAAGTAAAATTTGTAACAACGTTCTCGTCTAACTTTCTATCATCATGGGCGTCAGCAGGAGGACCATCAATAAACATGTCCACGTCATCATCAATTGTTCGTCGAGTAGCCAACCTTCGGAAGGAATGGCCACAAGAGGCGCATCGTCGAGGATCGGAGCCATAGTGTGCTCACCATCGGGATGACCAGTGATGAAGTGGTCATGGACTGAAACAAGAGTGACAGAAGGATCCTTGTCAGAGAAACCATCAGCAAGGGTAAAGTATCGCCCAAAATCTGGTAGCGCAGACTGTTGGAGATCGTCCTCGTCCATGGTCAGCATATCAAAATCACTCTCCGTGTCTGACGTAAATATCTCTGGCGCAGATGGAGTCTCATTATCTGTGGCGATGGCTGTAGGGTTATCAATGTCTGATAACTTGCTTTCTAAATAGAGTGATATGTGTGCCGGTACATAATAGTCATAGCATGTATATCCATAGTAATCACTAACAATTAGTGTATGCAAACAAGCTAATTCGTCATGTAGTCATGTATTCACATTACGAAACTTTCTATCCTTCCTAGTCTCTCAGACTAAACTTCCCAGCTTCCGAAACTGACTTTCCCAGTCTCTCAGACTCAATTTCCCTAGTCTCTCAGACTCAATTTCCCCAGTCTCTCAGACTCAATTTCTCCCAGTCTCCCAGACTCAATTTTCCCAGTCTTTAAGACTCAATTTTCCCCAGTCTCTAAGACTGATCCTCCCTCAGTCTCTAAGACTGAACTATAAACGAATTCTTTGAAATGTGATTTGTGTCTTTTGTTTGTAAAAATGTTTGTTCCCTGGATCTGGACGTTTTGTGTATGCAATGAAAACATGTCGTAAAACATTTTCGTGAGAGCCTTAATGATCGTAGTCTAGACTCGAGAAAGAATCCTAGTTCGCTACGATCGAAGCTCTGATACCAAGCTGTCACACCCTGACTTTTGCGGAAGCGTGATTATGGTGACTTTCTTAATATCATTGCATTCAATCATAATATCAACTATGTGATAAAACCATGGGTTTGTCATCCATTAAATAAGTTAAAACATAACAACATTGTTTTAAAACGTAGGCTTCAAATTCAAGTTTTACAAATCGTACAAATTGATTATGAGTTCCTTAAGGACTTTCCAAAAGATATTGAATAACACCAAGGTTTGGAAGACGTGTCTTGTCTAGGAATAAGACACACTAACCAAACTCAAAGACCATGGATGACGTCTTTATTCTTAACGCAGCATAAAAACTCCCAACGCCCGCAAGATCCACTTATAAATTCCCTGAAATACATGTAGTTTGAAAAACATCAATAAAAGTTGAGCGAGTTCATGTGTTCGTTCGTGTATATGTATAAACCTGTGAAAACGTTGTAAGTATGTATGTAAGTCCCTGGTATGTAGCAATAAGGAAAAAGAGATCACCAATGGTTTGCAAGGCCATTGATATGTGTGAAGTGATGTAGGAAGACTCAAACCTAGCAGATTTCATCGGTAAGACATAGTCACCTCATGGTCCACTCAGCGGACTCAGGAGTGGGGCTCGCTACACCCGAATAGATTTATCACTCATGTCCCTCGGTCCTACAACGAGGATTAATGGCCTTAAGTGTCATACCCACCACTCACATGATCTAAGTCGTAACCCTCCTTAAGCTAACCATACCATGTATAAAATGTCTGTAAACAATTGTAACATGTATTTCACCCCCGAAGTTATAAAACTGAAAACAGTTAAAAGAAAAGGGGGACATGAACTCACAGTAGTGCGTCGTCTGTATCGTCAACTCAAGTCTCCGCAGCTAATCACGACTACCTACAGTGTACAAACGTCTATTAGACGAACGGGCTGTGCCTTGGCTTAGAGTTTATTGTTTTGAGTTGCGCTTCTTATGTTATTCCAAGTTATAATTAATTGTTAAAATAATAATTATTTTAACTCTAAATTATATTTAGTTTTTGGAATAATTGTTTAATCAGTATTTTTGTATTAATACTTCTCAAGTATTTAACTTCGTATTTCCTTCCCAAGGATAGGGGTAATTTATACATGTATATTGTAGTTCCGAAATAATATATTTTTAAGTCCCACTTAGAAAACATATATAACTTATTTGTCAAAAATAATGTATTCCCAAGAAAATATATATTTTTCCCAAAAATTATATATCTTCTAAATATACTAGGAAAATATATATTTTTATCTCCCAAAAATATTATATAGTTTCTCTTTGTTGAAAATATGATATAACTTAGTAATATTCACAAAAATCATATTTTCGCCTCTTTTGTTTCCAAAATAATGTTTACCAAAAATATATGTGTAAGAGTATTTTCCGGAATATTTTGTAAGTTACGTTTTATCGTTCGGTTTCACAATATTAACTGTGTAACTTAAATATTTTATTCCTTGTGATATTTGGTATTATTTTGGAGTTGTAATTTCATGGTCTTTTGTTAAGTTATATTATTTTACCCTAAAATAGTATAACTATTCCACAAAGTAAACAAATATTCACACAAGTGTCTTAACATAAAATATATATTATAAATATATATTTATCCCTTTTTATTTACAAAAGCCAACCTCCAATACTTGTATTTTTGTTACAAAAAGTTATGGCAAATTTTATATTGAAAATCATAGTCAAAATACACTTGTAAATACTTGTTAGAAAATATTTTCTAAGTGTTGGAATTTTTAGAAAATTTCGCCATAGTTTCCTTTGTAAATGGAGGTGTCCATGCTATTAAGCATATCATTTTCTTTTTCAAAATCATCACACAATGATCATCAATCAAACCCTAAACATTTTATACTTACCAAGTGTAAAAAACTATTCAATTTACAATGCAACATGAACTTTATCTTTCACAAAAACGCGTAGTAACTTGGTAAAATGTTTAGTAGCCTTAGTTACCTTCCAAAACATATTTACTTCTTGGTAAATCTTATTCTTGAAGATTTTAGATGTTTACAACTTGTAAACACATTTTGCAAAAATGTTTATTTATAACATCTTCTTGCTTCATAGGTATTTCTACACTTATTTTGTCACTAAAAATAGGGTAGGTTTAATAAAAATCATGATCTTCTAAAAATCATCTTTTTAAATTTGGTTTTCTTGGAAAATTATTCACAAGTCTTGAATCTACAAGATTATTAACCCACTTTGTTTATTACATTTCAAGAAAATCATTTTACTTTCAAGTTCATGTTTAATCAAGAAGATGATTATTTCATGTTGTTACATAATCATCCCTTATCTTGCTAAATCATGTTTTTAATCATAATCTAGCAAGTTCCATGTAATGATCAACATCAATATTTCTTAGTAATCACCAAGCAAACATCATACATATACAAAACAACATCATTTTAACAATACTTCATCATATTTCAAGCTTATGCTTCAAGATTCAAGTTCAAGTCTTTTAGTGTTCTTGTGTTAATCACCAAACAACTTTTAACCACTAAAAATATGAAGTAAACAAGAGTTTATAAGGATCTTACCACTAGCTTAAATCTAGGGAAGAACAATGTTGAATAATGAGTGGATAAAAGCAAACAAAGGTGGTCCTTCAAGATCCGAGTTCACCAAACCTTCTAATATGGCTCCTTGCACCTTGAATGAAGCTTGGAATGGATGAATGAAAATCGAAAATTGTGGTGGTGCTTGGAGGGTTTTCGATCGTAGCTTTTATGAGGGAGTGGAGAGAGTTGTGTTGAGTGAATGATGAAGATACATATGCTACTCATGTTGTAATGTGGTCTATAAAGCTATTAGCAAGATTCTCACAGCTAGGATTCTTGAAGGTTTAAAGGGTATTATAAGTGAAAATCAATCGGCTTTCGTTCCGGGTAGGAGGATATCGGATAATATAATGTTGACTCAAGAGCTAATGCATAATTATCATCGTCAAACGGGTCCTCCTCGATGTGCTATGAAAGTGGATATCCAAAAGGCGTATGATACAGTGGACTGGAGATTTCTTCGTGATGTTTTGCATGGGTTTGGTTTTCAGCATCGATTTATTGGTTGGATTATGGAGTGTATCACTTCTACATCCTTTTCTTTGAGTGTGAACGGTAATGTGCATGGTTATTTCAAAGGAAAGCGGGGTTTGCGGCAAGGGGATCCAATGTCTCCCTATTTATTCACTATGGTCATGGAAGTTTTAACGCTGATTCTCAACAAAGCCGCTGAACTGGATTCCTCGTTTAGGTTCCATAATAAATGTGAGAAGCAAATGATAATCAACGTGTGTTTTGCTGATGATCTTTTCTTATTTGCTAGAGGGGATGTTGGCTCGGTTAAGGTTGTTATGCGTTCCTTGAAACTGTTCGAGAAAGCTTCTGGCTTAGTTCCTAGCAATGCAAAAAGTACAATATTCTTTCGTAATGTTCCGTTAGCTACTAGGACCAGAATTGCTGAAATGGTGCCATTCGATGAAGGGAGACTTCCTATTAGATATTTAGGGGTGCCTTTACTTGCTTCACGACTCTTGATCAAAGACTGCAAAGTTTTGGTGGAGCGAATGTCTAAACGTATCAATGACTGGAAAAACAGGTTTCTTTCATTTGCGGGAAGACTTCAGCTGGTTCTTTCAGTTCTCTCCTCTATTCATGTGTACTGGGCTTCGGTTTTCATTTTACCGGTTAGTATCATTAAGGAGTTGGAAACCAAGATGAAACAATTTTTATGGGGCCAGGGTATGGGTTCGAAAGGTCGAGCCAAAGTGGCTTGGAAAGAGGTTTGTCTTCCAAAGCTGGAAGGCGGGTTAGGCATAAGACGGATATCGGATGTTAACAAGTCGTTGATGGCCTACCACATTTATAGTATTGTCTCGGGTAGGAACTCGTTATGGACAAACTGGATATCTTTGCATAGGCTGCGTGGCCGTAGTCTTTGGGACATTCCGGTTCAAGCCAACTCACCGTGGGGATGGAAAAAAATAATGAAGTGTAGGGATAAATTTCGCAATCATTTGTGGAGTAAGATTGGTAATGGCAATAACACTTTTCTGTGGTTTGATAAATGGACGAATGAATGCCCACTTAGACAACTAGTGTCCCCGCGTCAGATGGCCCGGTATGGGTTTACAGTCAAGTCGAAAATCAAGGATGCGTTTATAGATGGGCAATGGGTTTGGCCGGAAGATTGGAGGAGTGTGTTTCCGACATTATTCCAACTTCGGCCTCTTTTGTTATCCGAAATACAAGATAAAGTTCTATGGATGAAGCACGATGGGAAGCTTGCTCCGTTCTCATCAAAGGAAGTGTGGGATGCTGTCCGGGTCCGAGATCAGCCAAAACCGTGGGCGAAACTGGTATGGTCGTCTTTCAATATTCCGAAACATTCTTTCATGTGTTGGCTTATCTTCAAGAATAAACTTTGGACTCAAGATCGGATTTTGAGGTGGAATCACGCTGTTACGGGCTCTATGAAACTTATGTGCTGCTTGTTATGCTACTCGGAGCTAGAGACTCATGAGCATTTGTTTTTCGAATGCCCATACTCGAAATTGGTATGGCATAAAGTTCGACAGAAAGTCAACATGGAATCATGGGGGGATATTTCGGCTTGGTTGATTTCTAGAGCTAAGTCGAAGTCAGTTATGTCTGTTGCTGGTAGATTGGTGGTTGCGGCTGCAGCTTATGCTATTTGGAGTGAACGAAACTCCAAATTTTTTAATAACCGATTGAGACCTCCAGAAAAGGTGGCTGATCATATTATCAGCACATTCCGAGCTAAGTTAATCTCTTTCAAGTACAAGCAAACGTCTAAAGTCAAGCGCTTTTTGGAAGAGTGGAAGATGGATAAGGAAGATTTCTTGGATGACGATTGAAGACCAATGTTTTATTTGTTTTTGATGTAATTGGTTGTGTCTTTGGTTTTTTGTTGAACTCTTTAGTGGTATGCCACTAAGAGAACTAGAGGGTATTCTCAGCCTTCTACTTGTTTGTTTTGAAATGTTATAAAATCACCGGGGTAACCCTTTACCCAAAAAAAAAGATACATATGCTACTTATAATCCCTAATTCCTTATGTCCAATGGTCAAAGTGTCCAAGAAGTACAAAGCAAGATCAAGCAAATCCCAAGGAGAAGATATGGAAGGATTTATAAAGATTTGAAGTAATCTTATGGTGGGCCACATAAGTGAGCCGTAGATTTGCATGGGGGGGGGGGTAAATTGTAAGTTGAATGGTAAATAAGTTAATTAGTGGAAGGTTAAATGTTATGTCTAGTGTTTAGTGTGTATCATGCTTTGTATAGGATGTTTAAGTGTTCGGGAACCATAACTAGCTCAGAAAAAGTAAAACAATGTTTTTAGCAATATTTTGGTGTTCCGGGTAATGTCCGGTTGTTCGGTTAGATACCGGTTCGTTAAAGTGTCAAGTTATACCGTATAGTGTCCTTTATGTAACTTTTTGTGACAATTTTAATTCCCGACACTTAGGAAAGCATACAGACCATTCTGCCATGTTTTTGCACATTACTAGCATGTTAAAATGCTGAATTTTGATGATAAATGCAGAATTCTGCACTTTGAGAGGGTTTTAGGCACTTTCAGGCACTTAAACTATCACCTAGTGATGCAGTTTTATGGTCCTTACCTCCCTACACTCCATACCAGTGTAGTACCTTGTCTCTGGCCCTTACGGGGTCTCAAAATATTGTCTGTCTATGTACTGACATTGTCAGCATGTTTCTGAGTTATCCGCTAACTGTGCTAACCGTGCTTTGTGCATCGTTTATGTCACAAGAGTTTGTATGTGATAAATGGTGTGACAGTATGAAATGTGATGCACATGTATGTGTGATATAGAAATCATAAAGCAATTTATATCATCAGTTGTAATTAAGCACGGTCATTAAGCATCAATTAATATTAATTAAATTGTACGGATATACGTAAATTTGACAGTTGTCACAGAAATGGTTTAAATAACGCTATGATATGTAATACCATACAAACACTTATATATAGGAAGTACCAGCGGCATATCCACCATGCTTGTATCATATTACACACGCCTCGTTACTTAAATCACTTACTCAAACCAAACCACCAAAGTAAAATGTTTATGTATAATCAAATGTCAAAATGTTTGTGTGAAAACCATGTCTAATGTCTATGTCTAATGTAAATCATGAATTTTGTATATCAATGTCAAAATGTTTATGTCTAATGTAAATCATGAATCGTGTATATCAATGTCAAAATGTTTATGTCTAATGTAAATCATGTAATGTGTATCCAAAATATCGTGTATGGTAAGTGAAATATATCAACTAAACCATATGTAAAATGCACAAAAACAAGGTATTGAAGTAAAACATGGTTTAAATCAAAGTTATGTTTTGGGGAACAAATGCATGCTATACTGATATAAACATCTATGCGGTATTGTGAAAATGCATACATCCAAGCCTTGTGACTGTGGCGATAAACCCCTAAACGAATTTAAAGGTCTATCTGTGTTATGTTTATCGAATTCGGTCATTCCTTCCATCCAAACATACCTAGGATGTCAGGAACGGGAGTTGTCAATTCCTATGGTACCACTACCTACTAACGAATGGCGTAGCTAATGTTAATGAATGTATTTTTGTCCCATTTAAACAAACCAAATGTCATACCAAAATGTAAGCATGTGAAAACAATGCACTAAGTATGTAATCAAATGAACATACATAGCGTGAAATGTAATGTAAACAATGTACTAAGTATGCACACAATGGACATACATAGCATGAAATGTAATGTAAAACAATGCACTAAGTATGCACACAATGGACATACATAGCATGAAATGTAGTGTAAAACAATGTACTATAAATGTACTAATGAACATAGCAAGTATATGATGTGAAAACATGGAAAGCATGAAAGTAACTAGGCACATGTGTTTCACCCCAAAACAGCTTGAAAATGGTAAAATAGGGGTCTATGTACTCACTTGGGATTGCTTAGTAGTCCTTGAGTAACAACCAATGTCACACCCCCAAATTACCACCTAGGGCATGTCCCTAATGGAGGTGCAACGATCCAACAAAGAGCCACCAATCATATCAAACACAAGTAATAATGTATTGAAATACTCAATTGAAAGAAATGTATTGTTTGTAGATTAAACCAAAACCAAAGTATTGAGCGGAAGCATAAATGTATAAGTGTGTAAATGTATCAAAACCAAATCAATGTAATTGTTTATCATGACCACAACCACTCCAGCAGCATCAGACGTCAAGTTCCTAAGTTCCTTCAATGATTACCTACAAGCATGTAAACAAGTGTGTCAGACTACGCTGGTGAGTTCAAGGTTTGTGTTCGTTTACCAAGTTGTGTTACTAATCATGTGAGTAAAACAGTTTACAAGACGATATGTTGTTTGTTGTTATGATGTTTGATGTTTCGATGTTGTTATTACTCGATTACCGTATGTGGCTACTAGATGTGAATGCCCAACCCCAATGCCTCCATTTAGGCATTGGTCATGATGTCAAGGTATCAAACAACCTTGAATAGATGTAAGGGGTCTTATATGTACACGATGTGAATGCCCAACCCCAATGCCTCTAACTAGGCATTGGTCATGAAGTCTAGGTAATTAGTTCACGCCCGTCCTTTCGGCCCGGTGTGAGGGTGCCAAACCTAATAGCGCTATCAACTAAATACCTCGTTGCTTCTTCAGCAACACGGTAGATGTATGGGGTCTTACATGATTTATACTGTGTTCAATAACCAACATCCCAAATAAACAGTTTACCCAGTATTCCCTTTTGAAACGTTTACCAGATGTCCCAAACCACCGGGACGCATGCTTAGAAAAGTGCAGTGAACTCACCTTAGATTTGCTCGGTATTTAGCAAGTTACTTTACCCGTTCCAAGTCGGTCAACCAACCCTACCGTGGTTACCAAAGACAATCAGTATTGTGTTCACACATATCACACATCTAACGTACACTTTGCACAAGTAGCAGGCAGGTAAGACACATGTTCTCATACAAGTCATAACCGTTAAACATGCAACCCATTGTTCTATAACGTTTATCGTAAAATCACATAACGAGTGTTTTGTTCCCAAGCCAGTCCACACGCCATGTTTATGACACATATCAACATTCACAGATATACTGTTTGTTCACACAGGTTAAGTCCAGGTTAACACTATTACCATGTAACATATAGGCTTTTCTAATCCAACTACCCTATTCACCACAGTATTTACATCATCATCATCAAAACATTCAGATTGCAATACCCTTTTAATAAAACTTACCAAATCATCATCTTCCTCATAAATATAATAATCAACATGTTCATGGCTTTAATCACAACCTCTAACACATTCGTTACCATCACAGCCAATGTAATACTATTATCATTACTATAATACTCATTGGTTTCACAAAAACCCTATCACTATCCTAGCCATTTTTATTAAACCACACTGAACCAGATCGAAGATAAGACAATTTGCATGATAGTGTGGTGCGGCCCAATCAAATATTTTTGAGTGATCTTTAGTCAAACATCCCATGTGATACTAAACTCTTGGCGGCAAACATTCACCCAAACCATGTGATGTATTAATCATTGAACCTAGCAAACTCTAAGTCATGTTTATTATCATATCAATCATCACATGAAATCATAACAACCATCACATCAGATTACAACAATTAACATACATAAAACACTAACCATTATGGCCGAGATTCAAAGCTTATTAATGTAATCACATGTGCCAAGATAATGATCAGTTATAATGAGCTGCCACTATTGAAATTTGTGTTGGACTGCTCAAGACACTTTATAGGCAACAACTTTGGAAAACTCACTTATTTCACGTGAACTAACCCTGGACCTCTATATATATTTTTTTTAAAGTAGTCAAACAACAAAATGATTATGTGAACTGCCATCTCTCGATATTATAAGCACATGAGTCTTTAAAAATAACCGACCACCTTAAGACAATGATAGTATGATCATCATCAAAGAAACAAATATTCACATAGCATGATTATCATCAAAGAAACAATCAACATATTATAACACTTTTTCTAATCATAGTCACATAAGGAACAATCAGATAGGGATTAACATAAATATGGATTCACTAACCGAACACTCGATCCGATAGAATGATGTCTCGAGAGGGGGGGGGGTGCCTGCCGTCACAAATCAGGGAAGGGGTAGGGTTTGTTGTATTGTGATATTGTGAGTGGTATAAAGAGGTTACGTAGCATCTAATTATTGTGCCAAATAAACAAGTGGGCCGACGGTCATGAACTTGTGGCCCAAAATATGCGCGACCCAATATAACATTAATTAATAAGTTATCGCACACTTAAGTTTAACGGAGCTATATGAATAGAACGTTTAACACAAAGAAGAGGGGTAACGAGGAGTTAAGATCACAAGATTAAACATTACTAACCTTGAGAGTTCGGGTTGTCACATCATCCCCAACTTGAAAGAAATTTCGTCCCGAAATTTGACAAGTAAGCACAGAGGAATGAAGTGAGAAAATCAAGATTGCTGCGGATTTCCCTCGGGTGTCACATCATCCCCAACTTGAAGAGGAATTTCGTCCCGAAATTCACCAGTTTTACCAGTATTAGATTGGTCAACAGGAAAGAGTTGAGGATACTTGAGTTTCATCTGATCTTCACGCTCCCACGTGAACTCCGGTTCACGTCTTGAGTTCCAACGAACTCTTACGATTGCAATTCGACTGTGTTAACAGTGGGCTTCTCAACAAGAGTATCACAAGTGTTGCGTTGAACAGACGCTTCTTTAGGTTCGAGTCATAAATGACATTGTGTACGTCATCAAATTCATCAGGTAACTCGAGTTTGTAGGCTACGCTACCAATTCTTCCCAGACTGTTGAATGGTCCATCGTGACGTCAGTGAAGCTCGCCATGCTTCCCAAGTATCCCACACCCTCCTAGGGTGAGACTTTCTACACGACACGATCGCCTACAGCGATCTTCCAGCGTTTCCCAAGTTTATCAGCTTTCCCCCGACGGCCACGCGTTGCCGCCAATCGACTCCCTCTCCAAACAACCTTCCCAAGAGTTTCAAGTATCAGTCCTGGACCAGTAATTAAGTTGTCTACCATCTCAGTCTAACAAGAAGGTTGGCAAGATGATAACTGCCGCAGTAATACTAAACCATAGGTAAGAGTCCTTCTAATTTGCACCAAAGCCAGTCACGCACATGCTCGCAGCATGTCTTCCAGTGCCAGGAGAGTTCGTTTACTCTGACCGTTTGTCCAACAGCGGTAAGCAATGCTTTGGTCCTGACGTGAGTCAAGGGTGTTGTGTATTGCCTGAAATGAATCATGCGTAGATCAAATTCAGAGGTAGCAAGAGTTGGCACCTCGTGCCTAAAAGCCGCCTCTCTCGGAGGAACATTCACAACTGTGAAGACTCGTCAGTTCTCTTGATTGCAAGAAAGTGTGCTGGTAACTTGGGTCTATCTATGATCACCCAGGTGATAATGTTTCCGTTTCGAGTTGCAAGTAGACTAGTGACCAGATCCATGGCAGTCTGTTCTCATTTCCATACATGTGTTTTTGGTTGCTATTATCTCACCTTGACTTTCCCACAAGTTAAACATCGTTCTCATGCGTTGCTATGTGGGCCTTCAGGCCCAGTCACCCATATATGGTCTTTAGGTTTTAATTCATCCTATCTAAACTCAGATGAATATGATATCGAGGCCCGTGTACTTCATCTACACCAGTTCCCTAAGGTTGCTGTATAGTGGGGTCCATATTCGTTCCATGAAGTAGCAATTGTCGTCCGTCCTGCCAAAGGTTGCTTCCCCATGCCCCGCATGGGTCAATATTGAGAACTCTCTTCCTCTAGTTCTTTAATTTGTACTGAGCGAGTCTGATCAGGTAGGTTAGAGTCGATGGTGTGCTGCGAGGCTCGTACACGTCTAGGTTTCACAGTCGAAGTTAATCAAAGGTTCCATCCAGCGATGCCATCACATGATTAGCTCTCTCAAAACAAGGATACACGGGAGGCCCTTGTGATCGGTCTAAATAGTGCAATTGGTACCGTCCAACTAATGCCTCCAAATTAAATCCAAAGACCATGGTTTCCATCGTAGGTTGTGATTCGTGCAACTCTTCTTGTAATTCCACTACGTAAGCCATCACTTTCTCATGTTGTATCGGCGTGTAACTGAGAATCTGATTCGAATCATCATAGTATACCACCAGATCACATGTACCCTCGGGTAAAGACAATACCCAGTGCATTGTAGAGTTGAGTTTCAAAAGCTGAAAAGGCGTTCTCCTGTTTTGTCTCCCACGAACACAGCACCCTGCTGTGCTCAAGGGAGTCAAGTTGCGCGATCTTCGAAAACCCTGTGATGAATCTACAATAGCATCCACCGAAACCAGGAAATTGTTGTACCCCCGAAGGAATCTTTGGTGTCAATCAGTTTCTAATAAAATGGATCCTAGCACATTCCACGCGTATTCCCACTTCGTTGGTTACATGATCAAATGCATTTCTCGAATCTAGATGTTACATTTAGCAAGACTTCGCGCGGAGTGGCTCCTCCCTCAGGAGCTCTAAAACGAGATACATATGCCACCCATGTTGTTCCTTTCTCCTGGAAGCGATTTAAAACATCATCAAAACACGGTCGATTCATGTGATCCATTAAGCTGCTGGTGTGTTGATTAACCCAACGGTCATGAAATACCAAGTCGCACTGGCCGCATTGCGTTTAATATGTTGTTGTAGGAACATTCTCCCCTCGAACTTCCATCTGGTGATAGCTCACTCGTTAGTCAATCCTCGAATGGGGCTTGACCCTCGCAGCTGGTTGACAGGTTGTTAATACATGATCGAGGCCAACGGTTCGTGACTGCCACCTTGATGAGTTCTCGATAATCAGTACACATACGAAAAGGCGTATCTCCACAAATATAACTGTGGCTCCCCAAAGTGAAAACTAGGTCCTACAAAACTCCTCCCCAACTGTTTCTGTAGTTGATTAGACAATTCTTGCAACCCTCCTGGTGCAAGATGGTAAGAGTGCGTGCAGTCAGGGCTGCCCCTGGCGTGAGATCAGGCTGAGATTTCGCCTAACAGTCGTTGAAGTAAACCCGAAAGTTCCTTGGGTAGCACACCGAAAGGAATCACGAATGATTGGTGGATCATCGATCCTCTGTTCCCTTAGCCCTAACATCAGTAACGGTTGCTAGTATAGTGGCGTAATCCCTCCGTAGACACTTCTGGCCTTCATAGCTGAAATGGCGCTATCCTTTGTACCACTCTGACGCTTTAGAACAAATAACGATTTTCCACACAAAATTTTGTCCTCACTGGTGTATCTGAACGATCTCTGGATAACCAATCCACACTAACTACTGTATTGCAACCATCAAGGGTAGTAGAAGGAAGGTTGACGTCGAACACTTGTCCCACATGGTCGAGTTTACATCGCAGCGGACATATGAGGTTTCATTTGACTTATCATCCCTTACTGCCACAACAAGTTCGGTTTCAAGAAACATCAGGGCAAACAGATCGGAGACGAAGCGAACAGCTACCCATCCAAGCTATCGTGTTGCTATTACGCCTGGTATAGTCTATGCCAATACCAAGTGTCCTTCCATGAGCTTCCTTTCCAGTGTTGTTTTTATCACGAGAATTTCCAGTACTGCCGTCGTTCCCTTGGTTGTTGCTGTCTTGATTGACCAACGGCCAATCCATGTGGTAAACGTTTTTCACTCCCATAGTGAGGGCTACTATTACGAGTACCCTGATGTTGTCGTAACTGTTACTTCTGCTTATTGTTTCATGAAGCGGAGTCCTATGATCCTCCACTGACAGGATCCATCTTCTACTGTTCTGTGCCACGTTCTAAGATGCTACTCATTGTGCTGACAGCGGTGCATTCCACACCGTATTCGATTGTCATTACTTACGTTCCGAGTGATTCGTAAAAGCTGACTCCCATGAGTCACTGGCAGAGGTTAAAGAGTCGATTGTATTCTATTCGTTGGTGTTCGCTGCCGGTCATCAGAGTCGTCCAATGTTTGAGGTTGGTGAAGTACTACATTTACCCTCTCATCCAACGATGTTGCAAGTTGTCTATGTATTACACAGTCTGTTGCGAGGGCGTTACAGAAATGGTCGTGATTCGAGATTCGAGACGTCAATATGTCAAGTTCCAACAAACGAAGAAAAAATGGAAAGATATAGATCGTTCATCGTTGTGCATCACCCCACTCGGGGATGTTCGTATAAGCACCTAGCACTCTACACAGTCCACTAGGCGTTCAGTTGGGTGTTTAGGTAATACTCGATAGCATCGGAATTCGAAAGGTTTCAAAGGAAAAAATGGAAAGATCACATTCGTGTAGGAGACAATCTCTACTATTTCTCCTATAGGTTATCAGGTTTCGCATCGATCAAATGATAGTTCAGAATGAGATAAAATCAAGTATCACCTTAAAGTCTACAACTTTCAAGTTCACATACAGTAGGGGAGATTCCCTCTTGCACTCGTTAAGCCTCATTGGGAATTGCATGCACCACGCATTATTATTATGTGTGCACCCATGATAATAAGGCGGTTTGCATGCTCCTCTCGACGCTTCTTAACTTATGTTCGAAGTTTCTCCCACTCCAATCAACACAGGTATGTACTAACAGCAAAACTAGGATTTACAAGATGCAAGTGTTGTGTTATGCTATCGATGTGTCATGATATCTATCTTGTTGTATTGTGCATGCTATGTGTATAGATATGTCTACTAAACATGTGATGTATACTGTAACGAGGAACGAACCTTGCAATCTGAAGCTGAGTGTCATGGTCATCGTTTGGATCAATTCGGTTATAGTCTGGTTTTATGAAAATGTTTTAAAACCAAGTTCTCTATAACCAGTGGCTCTGATACCAAACTGTCACACCCCCAAATTACCACCTAGGGCATGTCCCTAATGGAGGTGCAACGATCCAACAAAGAGCCACCAATCATATCAAACACAAGTAATAATGTATTGAAATACTCAATTGAAAGAAATGTATTGTTTGTAGATTAAACCAAAACCAAAGTATTGAGCGGAAGCATAAATGTATAAGTGTGTAAATGTATCAAAACCAAATCAATGTAATTGTTTATCATGACCACAACCACTCCAGCAGCATCAGACGTCAAGTTCCCAAGTTCCTTCAATGATTACCTACAAGCATGTAAACAAGTGTGTCAGACTACGCTGGTGAGTTCAAGGTTTGTGTTCGTTTACCAAGTTGTGTTACTAATCATGTGAGTAAAACAGTTTACAAGACGATATGTTGTTTGTTGTTATGATGTTTGATGTTTCGATGTTGTTATTACTCGATTACCGTATGTGGCTACTAGATGTGAATGCCCAACCCCAATGCCTCCATTTAGGCATTGGTCATGATGTCAAGGTATCAAACAACCTTGAATAGATGTAAGGGGTCTTATATGTACACGATGTGAATGCCCAACCCCAATGCCTCTAACTAGGCATTGGTCATGAAGTCTAGGTAATTAGTTCACGCCCGTCCTTTCGGCCCGGTGTGAGGGTGCCAAACCTAATAGCGCTATCAACTAAATACCTCGTTGCTTCTTCAGCAACACGGTAGATGTATGGGGTCTTACATGATTTATACTGTGTTCAATAACCAACATCCCAAATAAACAGTTTACCCAGTATTCCCTTTTGAAACGTTTACCAGATGTCCCAAACCACCGGGACGCATGCTTAGAAAAGTGCAGTGAACTCACCTTAGATTTGCTCGGTATTTAGCAAGTTACTTTACCCGTTCCAAGTCGGTCAACCAACCCTACCGTGGTTACCAAAGACAATCAGTATTGTGTTCACACATATCACACATCTAACGTACACTTTGCACAAGTAGCAGGCAGGTAAGACACATGTTCTCATACAAGTCATAACCGTTAAACATGCAACCCATTGTTCTATAACGTTTATCGTAAAATCACATAACGAGTGTTTTGTTCCCAAGCCAGTCCACACGCCATGTTTATGACACATATCAACATTCACAGCTATACTGTTTGTTCACACAGGTTAAGTCCAGGTTAACACTATTACCATGTAACATATAGGCTTTTCTAATCCAACTACCCTATTCACCACAGTATTTACATCATCATCATCAAAACATTCAGATTGCAATACCCTTTTAATAAAACTTACCAAATCATCATCCTCCTCATAAATATAATAATCAACATGTTCATGGCTTTAATCACAACCTCTAACACATTCGTTACCATCACAGCCAATGTAATACTATTATCATTACTATAATACTCATTGGTTTCACAAAAACCCTATCACTATCCTAGCCATTTTTATTAAACCACACTGAACCAGATCGAAGATAAGACAATTTGCATGATAGTGTGGTGCGGCCCAATCAAATATTTTTGAGTGATCTTTAGTCAAACATGTGACAACTCGAAATTTAGAACCTTCCTTGTATCCCGATGTAACATGAAAGTGTGACTAGTTATCTTGTGTGATTAATGACAAATGAACCTTTATGTGATTATGTGTTATTTGTGTGTGCTTGTATGTATGCGATATATGTATATAGGAACCGAGATAACACGAACCCGACTCGAGACCATGTGGTCTCGAGTGAACTAGTATAACATACGGGCCGGTTGGGCCGCACACACATACACACTTAGCCTATGTCGAAGCCCATTAGGGTGCACTTGAAGCTAGTATATAACCCGATTGTTAGCCATCCTTGCCACTTTCTTGGACAACACACACACACTCCACTCTCTCTAGAAACCATTAAACCCTAAGCTACAACATTGTTTCCCCTCATCTCGGATCCAAACCGGTGACACTAGGACTAGCGGATCGGCTCTCACACACACACACACTCGGAAGTTTCATACTCGCCTTTGAAAATCATCAACCGGTTAGTGATTCATGCTATGTATTGTATTTTGAGTTGATAATGATGTATGATTTTCGGTTGATGATGATGATTTGATAACATGTTTGCTTGTTAAGGTTCATACATGATAAATATAGATTCTCCTTGAATAACCGATGCTAAGATTGTTGTTGTTCATCTATAATGTATATGCTTGATTTCTAGATAAAGTCATAGTTAGCAAAAATAGATTTGGTTTGTTAAGAATCATGCTAGTTTGACACATGAATAAGTAGAGATATGTTTGAATATGATGCTATTATGCTCTCGGTTGAATATGTGAATAATAAGGATCATTGGTGCATTAAACTAAGTAGATTATGTTGACATAAATCGGTTTAATGAGCTTGTTTGTTCAAAAGATGAAAACCCTAAAGATGAACTAGATGAATATTTGAAGAACTTGTTGAATATCATATGAGCATATCTTGCATATTTGAAATCTGATATGTTTGATCCAAATTAGTAAATTACTAGACAAACAAACATGTTTAAGTGGATAGTACAAACCATTTTCTGAAATCAAAATCTCATTGGATAGTACACTGTTCCGAATCAGCTCCTGTCCAACCGAAACCTCTAGTTGCGACTCGAAACCATGCATGATGAGTCGAAATCTCCCGGTTGCGACATCGGTTGCGAGTCGCAAAAACCTGGTTGCGACTCGAAACCACAAGTGATCAGCACATAAACCGTTTGACTCGAAACCCCGGTTGCGAGTCCAGTTGCGACTTGTAACCAAAACAGCACGAACCGAAACCACGATTGCGACTCAGGTTGCGAGTCGCAAACGCCTAGTTGCGACTCGAGACTATACACGGATACACACTGTTTGGACTTGATAAATTATGGGCTTAGTGTTTGGGCCGGACCTTGGACCTTGTTTAATTCTGAGCATGTTACTGTTCGTTCAACTCGTATGCATTACTTGCTAACTGCCATGATTATACGTGTATGCCATACGTGCACTACTCGAATACGAACCTGATTGTATGATACAACTATGATAGGACGTGAGTAACTACAACATTGCTTGTTTGACTTTTCTGTGTCTCTACCGAGCAAACCAAGGTGAGTTCACACCCTCTACAAAGCATGGGATTCCCAGGGGTCGGGAATTGGGGTTAAGGAACTGGGTTCCTCGTCCTCCTTGGGTAGGACAGCAAAGGTTCAGGAATGTAATTCCTCGTCCTCACGGACAGATAACTCGTACTAGACCAAAACTCTATCACGAAGTCCCTCATTTTGTATATCGACTTAATCGCCGGGCCAATGGCGAGCGGGTCATTAGTTAGATAGCGCTATTTAGGTCTGACAAACCTCACACCGTGCCGCAGAGGACGGGCGTGAACTAATGGATCTGGGGCACGTCAATGATGATAGACATTGACAGTTTCAGGGCACATAAACATGACTACAGTCAGCAGTCGATATGGTAACGAGTCTAGTGTATACATGGGATAGCCCCCACAGCCGAAATGCCAGATAACTAACAAGGGGTAGCCCCCACGGCTGGATTGCCAGAGTAACCGGGAATAAACAAGTCACGTTTTTAACTATGGGGTAACCCCCACGGCAGGATGCCAGATAAAGGAAACTGTTTTCGAAACAACTTAAAAGGAACACCCAACCGTGAACTCACTCAACTTGTTGTTGACTCGTTACTACATGCTTTGCAGGTCCTTAGGTTCTTAGCTGGAGCTTGCATGGAGGAGGATCGTTGTGGGACATGGACGACTGTGTGCCATGTTAAACTATGAAACAATTAAACTTATGTTTTGATTTAAGACTCATGCTTCCGCTTGCAACTTAACTATGTTTTGTTTGAACACCAATTGTATTGGGTGGATTTTTATAACTACTTATATGCTTGTTCAATATGATTGGTGGCTGGATCCTGGTCAGTCACGCCTCCAAGCGGTGGTATTCCGCAGGTGGATTTTGGGGGTGTGACAGATTGGTATCAGAGCCATTGGTTATAGTGAACTTGGTTTTAATAAGGGAAAAAGTTTTATTAAAATCAGACTATAACCTGTACAGTGCTCTACGATCCACAACGACGCTTCACTCCACATGCAAGGCTCGACATTCTAGGTAATATGATTGCCTACTTGTTAGTTACGTAGTACATTGCTCATGGTATGCTTGGTTAGTATAATTACTGTTGCCTGAACACGTGTGTGCTTACTCCCTTTTGTTATCGCACTTTCGCGAAACCCCTCTCACTCACGTTCTTCTTGATGTGAAGATCATGTCTGGACGCGTTAACATGACACAAGCCCAGTTGACGGCTTTGATCAACGAACGAGTTGCCGCAGCACTTGCAGCTGCACACGCAGGAGGTATATCCTGCAGTCCGAACTCATTCTAGGATCTTTAGGATCCTACTCTCGTGAACCAACCTTTGTGTTAAACTCTGTCTTTTCTTTCACCTACGATAGGTCAACACGTTCAGCCACCCGTGTGCACTTTTAAGACTTTCATGGACTGCCGACCAACTACTTTTAGCGGCACTGAAGGAGCAGTAGGTCTCCTACACTGGTTTGAGAAGCTAGAGTCTGTGTTCGAAATGTGTGAATGCCCTGAGGCGCGCAGGGTGAAGTATGCTACTGGTACTCTCGAGGGTTTAGCCCTCACATGGTGGAACGCTCAAGTTCAAATGCTAGGGTTGGTTGCTGCCAACGCCACCCATGGGAAACTTTTAAGGAAATGATCAAGGAAGAATACTGCAGTCGTGATGAGATTCACAAACTGGAAGTGGAGTTCTTCAACCTCAAGATGACGGGGTCGGAAATTGAGGCTTACGTGAAAAGGTCGAACGAACTGGCAATTCTGTGCCCTACTATGGTGGATCCTCCCATCAAACGCATCGAACTATTTCTTCAGGGCTTAGTGCCGGAAATCCAAAGTCATGTGACTTCAGCGAACCTTGCCACCTACCAGCAAACCGTTCAGTTAGCTCACCGTCTCACGGATCAAGCGGTGGAGCAGAACAAGTTACCAAAACGCATAGGCGCTGCAACTACTTCTGGTACCTCTAGTGACAACAAACGGAAATGGGATGGAACTTCAAGTAAGGGTTCGACTTCTGTTTAGTCCCAGTCTCAGCAGAGGAAGACTGACGACTACAAGAGCCCTAATCAGCAATCGTCTGGTGGTCCAAGTCATGGTGGGTACAAGGGAAATCACCCCAAGTGCAATCGTTGCAGCCTGCACCACAGCGGACCGTGCACCAGGGGCAACTGTCATCGGTGCAACAAGCCTGGTCACGTTGCAAAGGATTGCAGGAGTTTATACCCCGCCAATCAGAATCGTCAGCAAGCTCAACAGAACCAGCGCCAGCAACAGCAACAGGGTGATAACAAAGGGTGCTTTCAGTGTGGAGCTGAGGGCCACTTCAAGAGAGACTGTCCCCAACTGAACAGGAACCAGAACAACAACAATAATAACAACAATCAGGGGAATGGTAACAATGGGAACAACAACAACAATGGCGCCAGGGGGCGAATGTTTGTGATCGGCCAAGGTGAAGCAAGGAATGACCCCAATGTTGTGGCGGGTAAGTTCCTTCTCGACGACTTTTATGTTTCAGTTTTATTTGATTCGGGTGCCGATACTAGCTACGTGTCACTAGAAGTTAGTCGAATGCTTAAGCGTATTCCAACCCCTTTGAACAACAAGCACACCGTAGAGCTAGCAAATGGTAAGAGTTTAGAATCCGCACATGTAGTCAAGGGTTGTAAACTTATTCTCGCTGACCAGACCTTCTCTATCGATCTCATTCCTATTGTCTTGGGTAGTTTCGACGTTGTCATTGGGATGGATTGGTTATCCCAACACCGAGCAGAGATTCTTTGCAACGAGAAGGTTGTCCGTATTCCAGGTCCCGATGGTGAACCTCTCATGATTCATGGCGACAAGAGGAGTGCTGTTGAGAACGTCATTTCTCTCCTTAAGGCCCAGAAGTGCTTGCGAAAGGGCCACACTGCCATTTTGGCTCTCGTTACTGACACCTCAGAAAAAGAGAAGAAGATTGAAGATTTCCCAGTCGTACGCGATTATCCAGAGGTATTTCCTGAGGAATTACCTGGCCTTCCGCCTCATCGCCAAGTCGAGTTTCAGATCGAACTAGCTCCTGGAGCTGCGCCCATAGCCCGTGCACCTTATCGTTTAGCCCCATCAGAGTTGAAAGAACTCTCCACGCAACTACAAGAGCTCCTGGATAAGGGTTTTATTCGTCCAAGCTCATCGCCCTGGGGAGCCCCAGTGCTATTTGTGAAGAAGAAAGACGGTACTTTCAGAATGTGCATCGACTACCGAGAACTCAACAAGGTGACGGTGAAGAACCGTTATCCACTACCGCGTATCGACGACTTGTTCGACCAGCTGCAAGGGTCGAGCTACTATTCGAAGATCGATTTGAGATCGGGTTATCACCAGCTGAGAGTCCGGGAAGAGGACGTCTCCAAAACAGCCTTCAGAACTCGATACGGGCACTATGAGTTTTTGGTCATGCCTTTTGGGATGACAAACGCACCCGCAGTTTTCATGGACTTGATGAATCGAGTGTGCAAGCCTTACCTGGACAAGTTCGTTATAGTCTTCATCGACGACATCCTGATCTATTCTAAGAGTCGAGAGGAACACGAGCAGCATCTGCGACTTATTCTGGAACTCCTTCGAACAGAACAACTTTATGCAAAGTTCTCGAAATGCGACTTCTGGCTTCGAGAAGTCCATTTCCTAGGCCACGTGGTGAACAAGGATGGGATTCATGTTGATCCATCCAAGATAGACTCGATTAAGAACTGGCCTGCGCCTCGTACACCAAAGGAGATTCGCCAATTCTTGGGTTTGGCGGGATACTACCGGAGATTCATAAAGGATTTTTCTAAGATTGCACGGCCTCTCACCTCACTAACACAGAAGGGCGTTGTTTATCGCTGGGGAAACGCACAGGAGTTGGCATTTCAGCACCTAGAGGATAGACTTTGTAGCGCGCCTATCCTTTCCTTGCCGGAGGGCACAGACGATTTTGTGGTTTATTGTGACGCATCAATTCAAGGTCTTGGCTGCGTGCTGATGCAACGAGATAAGGTTATAGCCTACGCCTCACGCCAACTTAAGGTTCATGAGAAGAACTACACTACGCACGATTTAGAGCTGGGAGCTGTTGTTTTTGCACTTAAGTTATGGCGGCATTACCTGTATGGTACCAAGTGTGCCATCTACACCGACCACAGGAGCCTCGAGCATATCTTCAAGCAGAAAGAACTAAATATGCGACAACGACGATGGGTTGAACTACTGAATGACTACGAGTGCTCGATCAGGTATCACCCGGGCAAAGCCAATGTGGTGGCTGACGCCCTTAGTCGAAAGGACACTGCGCCCAAGCGCGTACGAGCTTTACAACTCACGATCCACTCTAGCCTCCCTTCCCAGATACGAGCAGCTCAGATAGAAGCACTGAAACCAGAAAACGTCAGGGCTGAAGCCCTACGCGGATCGAGGCAACGATTAGAACGAAAGGAAGACGGTGCTTACTACGTAACGGGACGCATTTGGGTCCCACTCTATGGCAACCTACGAGAACTTGTGATGGACGAAGCACACAAGTCTCGCTACTCGGTGCATCCTGGATCGGATAAAATGTACCACGACATCAAGACTACGTACTGGTGGCCTAGCATGAAGGCCCACATAGCGACCTACGTCAGCAAATGTTTGACTTGTGCAAGGGTCAAGTCGGAATACCAGAAACCATCAGGCCTACTCCAACAACCAGAGATACCTCAGTGGAAATGGGAGCAAATTTCCATGGATTTTGTTACTGGCCTACCTAGATCCCAGTGCGGGAACGATACTATTTGGGTGATCGTGGACCGACTCACAAAATCTGCACACTTCTTGGCTATCAAGGAAACGTATAAGTTCTCCACTCTTGCAGAAGTATACATCAAAGAAATCGTTTCGAGGCACGGGGTGCCCACCTCCATTATCTCGGATCGAGATGCACGTTTCACTTCAGAGCTGTGGCAAGCAATGCACAAATCCTTCGGCTCACGACTAGACATGAGCACAGCGTACCATCCTCAGACGGACGGGCAGTCCGAGCGCACTATTCAGACCTTAGAAGACATGCTTCGTGCATGTGTAATCGACTTTGGCAACCGCTGGGAAAAGCATCTGCCACTTGTGGAATTCTCGTACAAAAACAGCTACCACACCAGCATTGGAGCTGCTCCGTTTGAGGCATTGTACGGACGTAAATGCCGGTCTCCTCTTTGCTGGGCAGAGGTGGGAGAAAGTCAGATCACTGGTCCAGAATATGTGGTAGATACAACCGAGCAGATCGCTCAGATACGAAAACGCATGACGGCCGCTCGCGAACGTCAGAAAGTTTACGCCGACATGGGCAGGAAACCACTTGAGCTCCAGGTTGGGGAGCGGGTACTACTCAAAGTTTCACCCTGGAAGGGGGTGGTTCGTTTTGGTAAACGCGGTAAACTTAACCCACGATACGTTGGACCTTTCGAGGTCATTGAGAAAATAGGCAGGGTGGCCTACAGATTGAACTTACCAGCGGAACTCGGAGCAGTTCACAACGTTTTTCACGTGTCGAATCTGAAGAAGTGTCCGTCAGATGAGACCCACGTAGTTCCTTTGAAGGAACTCACGATCGACGAGCAGTTACGATTCGTCGAGGAACCAGTCGAAATCACGGACCGGGATGTTAAGGTCCTCAAGAGCACTAGAATACCTCTCGTTCGAGTTCGTTGGAACTCACGTCGCGGCCCAGAGTTCACCTGGGAGCGCGAAGATCAGATGAAACAAAAGTATCCCCAACTGTTCGCAAACAGTACACCCACTACTGAGGCCGAAGCTACGGAATTTCGGGACGAAATTCCAGATCAACGGGGGGTGGATGTGACACCCCAGGAAAACCAGGAAAACCATACAACTTAACTAGCTTCCTCAGTGAGTGCCTACCAAATTTCGGGACGAAATTTCTTTCAACTTGGGGATGATGTGACAACTCGAAATTTAGAACCTTCCTTGTATCCCGATGTAACATGAAAATGTGACTAGTTATCTTGTGTGATTAATGACAAATGAACCTTTATGTGATTATGTGTTATTTGTGTGTGCTTGTATGTATGCGATATATGTATATAGGAACCGAGATAACACGAACCCGACTCGAGACCATGTGGTCTCGAGTGAACTAGTATAACATACGGGCCGGTTGGGCCGCACACACATACACACTTAGCCTATGTCGAAGCCCATTAGGGTGCACTTGAAGCTAGTATATAACCCGATTGTTAGCCATCCTTGCCACTTTCTTGGACAACACACACACACTCCACTCTCTCTAGAAACCATTAAACCCTAAGCTACAACATTGTTTCCCCTCATCTCGGATCCAAACCGGTGACACTAGGACTAGCGGATCGGCTCTCACACACACACACACTCGGAAGTTTCATACTCGCCTTTGAAAATCATCAACCGGTTAGTGATTCATGCTATGTATTGTATTTTGAGTTGATAATGATGTATGATTTTCGGTTGATGATGATGATTTGATAACATGTTTGCTTGTTAAGGTTCATACATGATAAATATAGATTCTCCTTGAATAACCGATGCTAAGATTGTTGTTGTTCATCTATAATGTATATGCTTGATTTCTAGATAAAGTCATAGTTAGCAAAAATAGATTTGGTTTGTTAAGAATCATGCTAGTTTGACACATGAATAAGTAGAGATATGTTTGAATATGATGCTATTATGCTCTCGGTTGAATATGTGAATAATAAGGATCATTGGTGCATTAAACTAAGTAGATTATGTTGACATAAATCGGTTTAATGAGCTTGTTTGTTCAAAAGATGAAAACCCTAAAGATGAACTAGATGAATATTTGAAGAACTTGTTGAATATCATATGAGCATATCTTGCATATTTGAAATCTGATATGTTTGATCCAAATTAGTAAATTACTAGACAAACAAACATGTTTAAGTGGATAGTACAAACCATTTTCTGAAATCAAAATCTCATTGGATAGTACACTGTTCCGAATCAGCTCCTGTCCAACCGAAACCTCTAGTTGCGACTCGAAACCATGCATGATGAGTTGAAATCTCCCGGTTGCGACATCGGTTGCGAGTCGCAAACACCTGGTTGCGACTCGAAACCACAAGTGATCAGCACATAAACCGTTTGACTCGAAACCCCGGTTGCGAGTCCAGTTGCGACTTGTAACCAAAACAGCACGAACCGAAACCACGATTGCGACTCAGGTTGCGAGTCGCAAACGCCTAGTTGCGACTCGAGACTATACACGGATACACACTGTTTGGACTTGATAAATTATGGGCTTAGTGTTTGGGCCGGACCTTGGACCTTGTTTAATTCTGAGCATGTTACTGTTCGTTCAACTCGTATGCATTACTTGCTAACTGCCATGATTATACGTGTATGCCATACGTGCACTACTCGAATACGAACCTGATTGTATGATACAACTATGATAGGACGTGAGTAACTACAACATTGCTTGTTTGACTTTTCTGTGTCTCTACCGAGCAAACCAAGGTGAGTTCACACCCTCTACAAAGCATGGGATTCCCAGGGGTCGGGAATTGGGGTTAAGGAACTGGGTTCCTCGTCCTCCTTGGGTAGGACAGCAAAGGTTCAGGAATGTAATTCCTCGTCCTCACGGACAGATAACTCGTACTAGACCAAAACTCTATCACGAAGTCCCTCATTTTGTATATCGACTTAATCGCCGGGCCAATGGCGAGCGGGTCATTAGTTAGATAGCGCTATTTAGGTCTGACAAACCTCACACCGTGCCGCAGAGGACGGGCGTGAACTAATGGATCTGGGGCACGTCAATGATGATAGACATTGACAGTTTCAGGGCACATAAACATGACTACAGTCAGCAGTCGATATGGTAACGAGTCTAGTGTATACATGGGATAGCCCCCACAGCCGAAATGCCAGATAACTAACAAGGGGTAGCCCCCACGGCTGGATTGCCAGAGTAACCGGGAATAAACAAGTCACGTTTTTAACTATGGGGTAACCCCCACGGCAGGATGCCAGATAAAGGAAACTGTTTTCGAAACAACTTAAAACGAACACCCAACCGTGAACTCACTCAACTTGTTGTTGACTCGTTACTACATGCTTTGCAGGTCCTTAGGTTCTTAGCTGGAGCTTGCATGGAGGAGGATCGTTGTGGGACATGGACGACTGTGTGCCATGTTAAACTATGAAACAATTAAACTTATGTTTTGATTTAAGACTCATGCTTCCGCTTGCAACTTAACTATGTTTTGTTTGAACACCAATTGTATTGGGTGGATTTTTATAACTACTTATATGCTTGTTCAATATGATTGGTGGCTGCATCCTGGTCAGTCACGCCTCCAAGCGGTGGTATTCCGCAGGTGGATTTTGGGGGTGTGACAAAACATCCCATGTGATACTAAACTCTTGGCGGCAAACATTCACCCAAACCATGTGATGTATTAATCATTGAACCTAGCAAACTCTAAGTCATGTTTATTATCATATCAATCATCACATGAAATCATAACAACCATCACATCAGATTACAACAATTAACATACATAAAACACTAACCATTATGGCCGAGATTCAAAGCTTATTAATGTAATCACATGTGCCAAGATAATGATCAGTTATAATGAGCTGCCACTATTGAAATTTGTGTTGGACTGCTCAAGACACTTTATAGGCAACAACTTTGGAAAACTCACTTATTTCACGTGAACTAACCCTGGACCTCTATATATATTTTTTTTAAAGTAGTCAAACAACAAAATGATTATGTGAACTGCCATCTCTCGATATTATAAGCACACGAGTCTTTAAAAATAACCGACCACCTTAAGACAATGATAGTATGATCATCATCAAAGAAACAAATATTCACATAGCATGATTATCATCAAAGAAACAATCAACATATTATAACACTTTTTCTAATCATAGTCACATAAGGAACAATCAGATAGGGATTAACATAAATATGGATTCACTAACCGAACACTCGATCCGATAGAATGATGTCTCGAGAGGGGGGGGGTGCCTGCCGTCACAAATCAGGGAAGGGGTAGGGTTTGTTGTATTGTGATATTGTGAGAGGTATAAAGAGGTTACGTAGCATCTAATTATTGTGCCAAATAAACAAGTGGGCCGACGGTCATGAACTTGTGGCCCAAAATATGCGCGACCCAATATAACATTAATTAATAAGTTATCGCACACTTAAGTTTAACGGAGCTATATGAATAGAACGTTTAACACAAAGAAGAGGGGTAACGAGGAGTTAAGATCACAAGATTAAACATTACTAACCTTGAGAGTTCGGGTTGTCACATCATCCCCAACTTGAAAGAAATTTCGTCCCGAAATTTGACAAGTAAGCACAGAGGAATGAAGTGAGAAAATCAAGATTGCTGCGGATTTCCCTCGGGTGTCACAACCAAACAATGCTAGAGATCACGGAAATCAAACGGTACCTAATATAGGTAACTATGTTAATATACCGGACCTATACCGGAGGATCGGATAGAATGAGGGCTCGTAAACCAAATGAGTATAGGAACTTATGTAATATGGTTTTAACAAAGCCTACATACTACAATGAAACCTAACCTAAGTGCTTACGACCCATTACGACCCGTTTAGGTAGCTTATGCTACTTTAACGCGTCGTTCGCGTAAAACACGTTCGGAACCCCTAACTAGTCCTATGACAAGTAAAATATGCCTTAACATGTCTAATATTGTTGCCAAATCAGTTTAGATGTTAAAAGTTATGTTACATATGCTTAAAAATGAATTTTGGCGTAAAAAGGGCATTTTGGTAATTTACCTAAGGCATATAAACTACCTATCATACAACTACTTAACGAAGCGACCATAAGCTATAACCTTGGAAGGTTATTCCCTATATACTATGGTCACCTAATGTGTTTGGTCGGATCCTAATGATCGACCAAACGGGTCGGGTTCGAAAGTATAAGCGATTGTTTAGATCGCTTACCTTACGACCCTATATAAGCACTAAACTAAAAGTGACGAGCTAAGCATGTTAAAACATGCTTAACTAAGTTTAGAAAACAAGTTTGGTATCAAAACAAACGGTTTTGATACCTAAGAGTAGTTTGGTTACAAAATACGCAAGAATACGCATTTTGGCCGAAACTACGACTCGTCACTGCGCCTAGATAACGTGGTAATCAGTAGGTATAGCCACTAGGGACTATAACCATCGTGATTACGCTCACGTTAGGAAGTTCAAACGAACTTCGCGTTGACCATAAACTGGTCAATGCAGAAAGTCAAACATAGTTTGACTTTAATGCTAAAACGAATGAAAAGAACGAAAGAACACTTACAAAGGGTCCCCGCAAGTTTGATCTTCCAAGTAATCTCAGGTAGGAAGTGTATAAACACAACCACTTAGAGAAAAACTCAGAATTCAAGTGGGTTTTGAGTTGGGAACTTGGGGGTATTTATAGGATTCCTTGAACCGTTAAGATCGTTTAACATAAAACGTGATTCAATCTCATCCTTACACTTGTTGTAACACTAAGGTACTTCAAAATGGCCCCCCATGATCAGGTATCAACATGTGGTATTGAGTTTAAGAGTGCTTAACAGCTGTAACCAGCTGTTAACCACTTTCTGAGGTTCTGGGAGGTCCTTACGGACCGTAAGGGTGAGGGCTTACGGTCCGTAAGCCAGTAACTTTGCTGAAATGACAGTTTTGGTCCCTGCAGCTCCAAACTTGGTTTTCGATGCATTTTTGACACGTTTAAGCCCCGTTAACCCCATTTCAAAGCTCTAAAATAAAGTTAAAGTATAGGGAACTTAAAATGTGCTCAAAAATTTCTTGGATGTCGGTTCGTTTGGCCGTACGATTGCGTTGTTCGGTTAATTACGACGGAAGTCGTAACGGACGCAAAAACGGTCCAAATTGCGCGACGAATGGATTTTTCTTATGCCAAACACTAAAATAAAATATTTTAGTGCTTACATAAATTTTTGGATGTCCGGATGTATTCAGAACGTAAGTTATGCGCGAAAGTGCAAACTTGTGCACTTTTTGACGCTTTTAGTCCCTGAATGACTCAAAAGTTTATTTTAGCACACTGAACCCCTCAAAGCCTATTTCTAAGCTATGTAAAGGATATTTATGGTATGTTTAACTCATGTTCATGTTCCGGAATGTCTGTTACAGTTCAATTCGGCGTACTTTCGTAGTTTGTCGAATTTAGTCCCTGTAAGCGATTAAACTTGATTTTGTCATACCAAAGCCTTCAAAACTTATTTCTAAGTTATGTAAAGGTTATTTAAGGTATGTGAAGCCTATTTCACTATTCCGGAGTGTTCGTTGCATTAAACTGGTTATATTTACGCATCAGTGCGCGTATAACCTTCCAGAAAGCGATTTAGAGCCCGAAATCGAACAAGAATTGATATGTGCAAATGATACACATATTTGTACAAATCCCAAGTATGAAATACAATATTTCATTGGTTTGGTATTTGTTTGATGGCCGCAGTGACCTAGGTGTCACAGTCTCCCCTACTTTAGGAAATTTCGTCCCGAAATTTATTCAGAGGAAACTTGTGAGAGCTTGAAACATGAAGTTGAAAAGATCAAACCACACTGGTTAGAGTCTTGAACTTCTAGTAACTTTACAATAACACCATGCTTGCAATGTGAGAGGGACACTTATATACAAGTATATAAAGCGTCATTGGTGCGTCCACCGTACCTCTATTACATTGTTCACATTTCGTTATGGTTGTCACTATCGGTTCTTACACATAATAAGTCTTACCGAGGTTTCCGTGCACTGAACTTCGCAATTATGTATGCATCCATAATTACGTAATTCCTTGCATAGTCACGTAGTGCATCTTATAATGTGTAGGGGAAGAAAGCAATGAACGAGCTTGTGATGATTGTGACTTGACCACCATAGGGTCCTTTTAATTAAATCAATAAATGATTTAAATAGACTACCAAGGAGTCCGTTTAGCTACATCAGCGCATGTCATTTTTAACCAGATTCTGATTCAATCTTTTTTACTAGACCACTAGGAGGGTCTTTTATGAATCATGGAGTGGTACTATATAATCCAAGGGTCTTAACTAACACGTAGAAGCCCAATAAGGATTTAGGGTAGTACCTTTTTGAATATCCTTCTACGAATCCCTCATATGAAGATACGAAAGGTTCTACGAGGATTTGGATAACGAATATCCAGAGTATACAAAAACACAAAAATGCATAAAAGAACACACAAAGTGCATAAACACATAATCACACAATTGTTTAACTTGATTTTAGATTTGTTATCATTTTGTTAATTTGTTCTGCTAACTGTGCACATGTATTCAAAGCACACCAGGTATCCAATCTTTGGATTTTGATTGGTGCTTTAAATATTTCTAAGAATCTAACTATAAAGATAGAAGATCTTTTAAAGGGAAAATTCGATTTCGATTATAAGGAACCGAAATGTTCGAATTAAGGTACACAAGGAATCCAATTAAGGACTCTGATTTGAATGATAACCATCCACAAGGGTCTAATTGTGAAGATAAAAAGATCCCATATTGATTTTAGAAGTTGAAGATGTTTTGAAACCTTGCACTGGATGTGCTTAAGTCAAAACATGAAGTAAAAATACTTATGAAGTTGAGATGCTAGATATGCCAAGGCGACATATGAAGCGAAATTTGAAGGTTAAGTCAATGTATGAGGTAAATATTTTTTTTTTGGGTAAAGGGTTACCCCGGTGATTCTATATATTCACAAACTCAAAAGAACAAGTAGTATGGAAAACCCATACTAGTTCTAACATGGGACATACCCCCATGATAGTAAACAAGCCGAAAAACAGCAAACAAAAAACATCCAGATAAAACAATCAAGAACAACTAGACTATAATCTAGAAATTAAGATTCTCAAATAGGAATAAACTATTAGCCTCCATCATCAAGCATAGCGTCTCCATGAATATCCCACACTTCTAGAAATCGTCTGACTCTATCCATGTTCTTAAACTTCACTCCCATAAGCTTGTATCGAATCGTTTGTAAAATCGTAGCAATAATCTCATCCGGGGGTCTCGTTTGATTTCTAAACAATCTAGCATTTCGCTCTTGCCAAATAAAGTAAGCAGCCGCTGCCACTATAAGCCGTCTTGAATAATTCAATGCTGATTTAGACGGACTCCTAGCTTGAAGCCAATCCATGATCTCGATCCACTTGGGCTCAACCCTTTCCATGTTTACCTTATCCCTAATCGAACACCAAACATGAGAGGAGAACTTACATTCAAAAAACAGGTGAGCATGAGAGTCTATATTTGCATAGCAAAGTAAACAGCACATCATATTCATGTTCTTTCTTCTAGAAATATCCCACTGTAATATTTTATCCTGTGTCAAAAGTTTCCGACGCGCTATAAGCCACATAAGAAAGGCACGACGAGGAATACATTGAGAGAACCACACCACTTTTGCCCAGTCCACTTCCGTGTCCCTGGACCTGATCGATTGCCACACACAAGCAGTCGAATGCTCATACAAATTGTTACCATCTTTCCAGAAAAATCGGTCACTTCTATTCGGAATTAAATGCAAGTTATCAACCTGAATTAGAACCGGATAAAGATCACACCAAGCCGTTGGCCAAAGCCAAGCTCCATTAAACGAAATATCATGGACTGAAGCATGAAGAGCGAACCCTGCAGAAGAAATAACCCTTGGAGTTATAAAGCTCGCCAGCGGACCACATTCACACCATCGATCATACCATGCTGAAGTCATCTTACCATCTCCTAGTTTGGACCAAACATACTGTCTGATTAACGGGCGTAACTGAAGGATTTTCCTCCAGCTCCAGCAACAAGACGAAGGAACTCTACATTCCCAAAAATTAGAGTTCCTTAATCTGTTCGAATATATCCATTGAACCCAGAGAGACTGACGCCTGGTAATAATGCTCCATACGTGAGACACCATAAGAGCTTTATTAACCTCCTGTATCCGACGCAACCCAAGACCTCCTTCATATTTCGGCTGACATAAAGATTTCCATGATGCCTTTGTCTTACCTCTTTAAAAGGAAACATCTTGAGACCACAAAAAATTTCTCATTTTGCTTTCTAGCTCCTTGATCACTCGAGTAGGAAGAATTAACACTGAAGCCCAGAATATGTGCATAGAAGACAAAACAGATAAGATAAGCTGTAATCTACCTGCAAAAGAAAGAAGTCTATTTTTCCAATTCATAATGCGTTTCTCGAACCTTTCAACAAGAATACTACAATCTTTGTAAAGTAGTCTTGACGATATTAAGGGCACACCCAGATAACGGACAGGTAATTCTCCTTCACTAAACGGAATAATACCAAGAATTGCTGATTTAACTTGCTGAGCAACATTACAAAAGAAGCTGGAGCTCTTTTGAGCACTTGGAATTAAGCCAGACATACGAGTGAACTGAGAAAGAGCATTCATAATACACTTGGCTGAACCGATATCTCCTCTAGCAAACAGGAACAGGTCGTCTGCGAAACAAAGGTTAATAATACGTTGGCGCTCACACTTGTTATGAAACCTGAACGATGAGTCAATCGAAGAAGCCTGTTGCAAAATACACGTCAATACTTCCATAACCAAAGTAAATAAATAAGGAGAAATTGGATCTCCTTGCCGTAGGCCACTTTTTCCTTTGAAATAGCCATGCACACTACCATTCACACAAATAGAGTAAGACGGGGTAGAAACACAGAGCATAATCCACTCTATCATCTTCTGGTTAAAACCAAAGCCCAGTAACACATTTTTAAGGAAATTCCAATCAACAGTATCATATGCCTTCTGAATATCAACTTTAAACGCACATCTTGGAGGACCATAATCTCTGTGATAATTATGCATTAATTCCTGCGTAAGAAGAATATTATCCGAAATTTTTCTACCCGGAACAAAAGCTGATTGATTAATACTGACAATCTCATTTAAGGCCACTTTCATGCGATCAGACACAATCTTGCTTATACACTTGTAAATAACATTACAGCAGGCTATCGGCCGAAAATCCCTAACCGAAGCTGGAGTAGTCATCTTAGGCAGAAGCACAATAAGTGTATGGTTGAGTTCCTGGAGTAACTTACCTGAATTAAAGAAATCCATAATAGCATTCGAGACATCGGTTCCGACAATCGCCCAAGTACTCTTGAAAAAAGCCGCTGAGAATCCGTCAGGACCTGGGGCTTTATCATTACCTATGGCAAACATAGCTGTTTTGATCTCCTCAACTGTGATAGGCCGAATCATGTTGTCAGCAACATTTTGATTAAGCCGATTTGTAAAGATCTCCAGAGATAGGGTTAACGAAACTTCTCCCTCACAGCCTAAGAAATTTTCATAATGATTAACAAAAGCTTTCGGTACATGCTCACCTTCACAAAAACTCCCATTAGTGTCTATAATACCATCAATCCGACATCTATGATTTCTAGCCTTCAGCGACATATGAAAAATTTTTGAATTAGCATCACTCGCTCTTAACCAGGCCACTTTAGATTTCTGCTTTAGAAATCGCTCCTCATCAAGGCTTGCTTCTTGGAATTGACGAGTAATATCAGCTTCCTCAGTTCTAATGCTTTCATCGAATGGGTTTTTCTCAACCTCCCGTTGAATCGCTTCTAGCTTCCCACGTAATACATCCACTTTTTTATGCAAGTTACCTTGCTTGTATAAGAGAGATCTAAGGGGAGACTTTAATTCACGCAATTTCTTAGTGGACACTCACCCCAAGAGTTCCCAGGTAAGAGTGACTGGTCCGATTATGTGGATTTGTACGAACACTCTAGCCTTAGACAAAAAACTCAGAGTACAGGCATCCACTCTTCCAGATTGCACGTGTTCACACTATAAGACCCAAACTTTGATGAGGTTACCTAACACATACGGCTAATTTCTCTCTCTAGCTATGGCGATTTTGTGCTTCCCTCTTACCTTAGATTTTTCTTCATGATTTCCGTATAACAGTCTGCTCATCGGAGTATTGATTTATCAATAAGTCTGATTCGAACTAGTTAGCGGAAGGATTGTTTTTAAATCTAGGGTTTTTGTTTTCTTGTCGTCAAGCTTGTTAGGGTTTTCTTTGTTTTCGTTTTCTTGGATTCTCGGTTTTCTGCGTGCATGGTTGTCTTATTTTTTGCTTAAAGGAGAGAGTCGGTTGTGTTTGCAATGGATGATCGTCCAAAACATGATGATGTTGTGAAGGGGGATCGGGGTAAGCCGCCATTACAGTATAAGGGATTGGCCAGTAGAGTCGTGAACATAGACGGAAATCCAGTGCTTCCGAGGAGGGGTACGGTGCATAATTTGCAGTCTGATCCGAAATTGTTTAATGTCATTGATGAGTTATCAAAGATTACCATTCCTGTTCAATTGCCGGAATATCCAGAATCGGAACATAATGTGCCTGCTCATGGTTTTCAAGGATTACAATCGGTTCAAGGTAGCAGCTCAAACCCTAAGTCTTATGTGGATTCTGTTGTGGGTAGTAGTGTTCCGAAAGTTAACTTTCGATATTTGTCGAGTTCGGTTGTGCATGAAGGTTGTGATGTCGTTCTTCCTAAGGAATCTGTTAGAACAGTGCAGCAAAAATTGTCTAATACCATTTATGGGTATTTTTTGGGAGACCGTCTTGCTTTTCCGGTTGTTGACTATTATGTTAAAGTTAATTGGAAAAAATATGGTTTGCAAAAGACGATGATGAACGCAAACGGCTTTTTCTTTTTTAGGTTTAATGATGAAGGTGGAATGTTGAATGTGATTAAAGATGGTCCGTGGATTATCAGGTCTCAACCTATTTTCTTGAATATATGGACTCCTACTACTAAGTTGGAGAAGAAAGAAGTAAAGCAAGTGCAAGTCTGGGTAAAAATTCATGATGTTCCTATTGCGGCATATACGGAGGATGGCCTTAGTCTTATAGCTACAACTATTGGAGAGCCAAAGATGCTGGATTTGTTTACTACATCTATGTGTACGGAATCATGGGGCCGTAGTAGCTATGCTAGAGCTTTGGTGGAGATTTCGGCTGATAAGGAATTCTGTGAGGAAGTCACGATGGCTATACCTGAACCGGACGGGGAGGGTTTTATCAAAGAAACTATGTATGTGGAATATGAATGGAGTCCACATCGTTGCGCGACATGTTGTGTTTTTGGGCACTCTAATGACATGTGTCCAAGGAAGCCAATCAAACATGCTAGATATGAGGATCAAAGTCCCAATATTCAACGAAACAAACAAGTGAAAAAAACACCCAATGTGGATCACGAGGGGTATACGGAAGTCCATGGCAAGAAAGTGGCTAGGAAGGTGGGTATTCCGGTGAACAAAAATAAAAGTAAATTTGAATACCGTCCGGTCGGATCAAAGACTCAACCGAATGTTTCTAATGGTTCAACGTCTATGCCGGTTAAAGTGAATAATTCTTTTGAAGTGTTGAACCAAGTTGATTCGGAGGAAGGTACAAGCAAAAAAGGGCTGCATAGGGATCAAGAGGAGACGGATGATGAAGTTGAGGAGGTATATAATGAAACGGATGTTTTTATGCAGCAAGGGTCTTTAAATATTAGAAGTAAACAAGGGGCAGGCACTCCTTCTCAGGTAGTTACTGATGGTTAGTCTTGCAGTATGGAATATAAGGGGGTTGAACCGCCCGCTTAAACAAATGGAGGTTCGACAGGCAGTGAAGGATTATAACTTGAGTTTGTGTGCTATTTTGGAGTCGCATGTGAATGTGAAGAATTTGGGTAAAGTGTGTAAATCGGTTTTTCGCTCGTGGGATTGGACGTCTAATGGTGGATGTTGTGAAAAAGGCACAAGAATTATTATTGGGTGGAATCCTGTTATCTTTGATGTCATGATTTTAGCTCAATCGTCTCAGGTGATGCACTTACAACTTGTGTTTAAATTGGATAAAAGAATGGTTTTTTGTTCTATCGTTTATGCTGCCAATTAGTATGCGACTAGAAGGGATTTGTGGCATCAACTTTCTATGCATAAAAACCTTGTTGCTAATAAACCTTGGGTTATTATGGGTGACTTTAATTCAGCTCTAAACATAGAGGACAAATCTATGGGAACGTCTTCTAGTTCTATAGGCATGAGGGAGTTCCAAGCTTGTGTGGATGACATTGAAGTGGTTGACATAAACCGAACGGGTATCCATTTTACATGGAGCCAAAAACCGAAACAGGGGGTGGGGTTATTAAAGAAGATTGATCGTGTTATGGGAAATACTCCTTTTGTGGCTGATTACCCGAATTCTGTTGCAATATTCAAGCCATATCGCCTTTCGGATCATTGTCCATGTATTTTATCTATTCCGGAAGCGTTGAAAATGAAGCCGAGGTCTTTTAAATTCGCTAATTTTTTGGTTTTTAAACCAGAATTTTTAGAGATTGTCAAAAAGTATTGGGATTCCAATGTGGATGGGGTGCATCAGTTTAGAGTTGTCAAAAAACTTCGGTTGCTGAAAAACCCGCTTAGATCTTTGTTATTTAAGCAAGGTAATCTCCACAAGAAAGTTGAAAGCCTTAGATCGAAACTGGATGTGATTCAACAAAACATTGATTAGGACCCGTTAAACGTCGATTTCCGGGCTGAAGAGGCTGCTATTAGTCGTGATTTACAGGAGGCGTTGTTGGATGAGGAGCGTTTCTTGAAACAAAAGTCAAAGGTAGATTGGTTAGCGGCGGGTGATATGAACACTGCATTTTTTCATTCTTCTTTGAAAGCGAGAAATCATTTTACCAGGATTGAGGTTATTAAAGATGTAGGTGGGACTAGTTATGAAGGTGATATGGTGTATAAAGCATTTGTTCGGCACTATGAGAAATTTTTTGGTTCTCAAGGTGATATATCGTTGGAGCCGGCTCCAGATTTATTTCCGCACAGATTATCTCATAATGTTGCTACTAATATGGTTAGACAGGTTACAATGGAGGAGGTCAGAAAAGCTATGTTTTCTATTGGTAATGACAAAGCTCCTGGGCCGGATGGTTATACAGCGGCGTTTTTCAAAAGTGCGTGGTCTCTGGTTTGCACGGATGTCTCTAAAGCCATTATAGATTTTTTCGAGACTGGTAATATGCTTCGGGAAATGAACCATACTCTTATTGTCCTTATTCCTAAGGTTTCGACTCCTACAAGTGTTACTGATTTCCGTCCGATTGCTTGTTGTAATGTCTTCTATAAATGCATCAGTAAAATTATTTCAGAAAGAATCAAAGGGGCTCTAAAGGACATTGTTAGCATCAACCAATCTGCTTTTGTTCCTGGTCGGAAAATTTCGGATAACATTCTTTTGACCCAAGAGTTAATGCATAATTATCACAGAGACGTGGGTCCTCCTAGATGTGCGTTTAAAGTAGATATTCAGAAAGCGTATGATACGGTCGATTGGAGGTTTCTTAAAAGTGTTCTGAATGGGTTTGGTTTTCATAGCAACATGGTTGGGTGGATTATGACGTGTGTTTCAACAACCTCATTTTCGGTCTGTGTTAATGGCATGGTGCATGGTTTTTTCAAGGGTAAGCGTGGGTTGAGGCAAGGAGATCCAGTGTCCCCTTATTTATTTACTCTCGTTATGGAGGTCTTAACTGGTATTCTTCATCATTCGGTCAGAATTGATTCTTCGTTTAAGTTCCATAACAGATGTGAAAGGCAGCAGATTATAAATCTTTGTTTTGCGGATGACTTATTTCTTTTTGCAAAAGGGGAAGTGAATTCAGCTAATTGTAATATGTCTTCTCTTGCGAAATTCACCAAGATGTCGGGATTGGTTCCTAGTAACCAGAAAAGCACGATTTTCTTTTGTAATGTTAAAGATCATGTTAAACAAGCTATTCTGGATATTATGCCTTTTACGGAAGGAAAGTTACCCGTGAAGTACTTGGGGGTTCCTCTCATTTCGGCTAGGCTTGGTTACAATGATTGTCGAGTGCTTGTGGAGAGATTGGAAAAACGCATTATGCATTGGAGGAACAAACTTTTATCATTTGCAGGAAGGCTTCAACTTATTATTTCAGTACTTTCCTCTATGCATATTTACTGGTCATCGGTTTTCATCTTACCAGCTCGGATTACTCAGGAGTTAGAAGCTAAAATGAGAAATTTCCTATGGTCTCAGGATTCTTCATTCAGCAAAGGTAAATCTAAAGTGTCTTGGAAGTTGGTTTGTACGCCTAAATACGAAGGGGGATTGGGTATTAGACGAATTGGAGATATGAACAAAGCTTTAATGTCATCTCATATTTGGAGTATTGTTTCGAAGCGTGACTCTCTATGGGTTGATTGGATATATTCGTATCGGTTAAAAGATAAGAATTTTTGGGTTAGCAAAACCCCTTCGAATAGTTGTTGGTCTTGGCGGAAAATCACTCAATTACGGCCATTGGTTAGGAAGCATATTTGGTCGGAGTTGGGTAATGGTATTAATACTTCAGCCTGGTTCGATAATTGGAGTGTTTTGGGGCCTCTTGCTGATTTTGTGTCGGCCAGAAATATTGCGGATGCAGATTTTAGGTTGGATAACTCCGTGGATGATGTGTATTCTAATGGTGCTTGGTTGTGGCCTACGGATTGGAGGGATATATTTCCGGTTCTTAATCAGATTGATCAAGTTCATTTGGAGGCTGCAAAAGTCGATAGATTATTATGGAAAGATGGTGATGATGTTAATGAGTTCTCGTCTTCGGGGGTATGGCATTCTCTTCGGCATAGAGAACCGGAAGTCGATTGGTGTAAAATTGTGTGGTTCGGCCAGTGTATTCCGAGACATGCTTTCATGATGTGGTTGATTATGAAAGGTAAGCTTCTTACACAAGATAAAATTCTGAAATGGGATTTCGCTCGGAGAAAAAACATGAACATGATGTGCTGTTTATCATGTTATGAGAACTTTGATTCTCACAAGCACTTGTTTTTCGAATGTAAATATGCTTCTCAAGTGTGGAGTACAGTGAGAAATAGGGTGGGGATGGATACGGTTTCGGCAAAATGGAGTGAGATTGTTAGCTGGCTTTGTACTCGTGCGCAACAAAAGCAGGTCGATACTTATGTTGCTAAATTACTTGTAGCTGCTGCCGCGTATTGTATTTGGCAAGAGAGGAATGCCAGATTGTTCAAAAACCAATTAAGACCTCCTGAGAAGGTTAGTGAAGTAATTGTGAAAACAGTTCGGTACAAGTTGATGGGAGCAAAACTGAAGAATACCGTTAGGGTGCGCAGAGTTCTTGAAGAATGGGAGATCCATACGAAAGAAAAGGACGATGATGGGGGATGAGTAGCTGTGTTTTTGGGTCAGTCTAGAAGTCTTGTCTAGGTGTTTTCCTTTTTGGTTGTTTTTTGTGTCGGTTTGGTTTGTTTTGGTTTACTTTCATGGGGAATGCCCCATGATTGAACTAGTGTAGATTCTCTACACTACTTGTTTTATTTGGTTGTGAATATATAGAAACACCGGGGTAACCCTTTACCCAAAAAAACTTTGACGAGGTTTTGAAAATTCAAAGGGGTTCAAAACCTTATAACAGAGGGTTCATAACCTAGTAATCAATCATCCTAGAACAGATGATTAGTTTTCAAAGTGGTTTTGAAATTTATGTTCTTGTTGCGGTTGTAACTTAAGGATAGGTGACGGTATTGTTTTATGTCTAAACGCAAGTAAACTCGCGTTAGGGTCCTAGGAAGGTTTTTTTTGGGTAAAGGGTTACCCCGGTGATTCTATTAAAACAATCCCCATAAAGAACAAGTAGTGAGGATGAGTTCCACACTAATTCATATACAGGACATGCCCCGTATATGTAAACCAAAAACAAAACCAAACATTCTAAGACAACCCACATCCTAGCCTACATTACACCATGAAACAAAGTAGGCAAGACCAAAACACGAAAAAACCAAAAAACGACTCTACCTCCATCATCAAAAATGAAATTGCCACAAACTGGCAACCCCTTGACTCGAATCACTACATGTCTAGCCATTGGAACCTTTTGTGGAGGAGTTGCTTGCCCGAGCTCTAGAAGATGAAGGATGTGTTCCCGAAGTCATAAATTCATTAGTTTCATTGTAGACTTCCTCGACCTCTTCCTCATCTGAATCCTGCTTGTCATTAGACTGCTTGGCCTTCTTCTCTATACGACCCACCATACTACCTCCCTGACCACCATCATCGTCCTTAAGGGCATCAAATGGGTTAGACGTTGATACCTGATTGTTCATCGGCTTCCTTAAGGACGAATTTGGTTTAGGGTTTACAACAGGCCTATACACTACCTTAGGTTTCTGATTTTTCATATGGAGACCTTGGTTAGTAGCTTACTAATAACCTAATTCCCTATAACCATGGGCTCTGATACCAACTTTTCTGTCACACCCCGACCACGTAAAACAACAAAACGTGGCGGAAACGTCGGGGAGTGTTGTAACAGAATCATTGTTTCATAACACATGGAAATTTGAATATTGTTTTATTGATTAAAAGTGTTACAATGTCTTGACAATCAAAGAAACATAACATAAATAACTAGTCTTGCATCTTTTATTGTCGCTAAGGCCCAAGTCCGCCTAAGTGTATCTTGATAAATCCTATGCATCATGTCCTGAAACACATGTGAAAATAGGTACGTCAGCATAAAAATGCCTGTGAGATACATAGGTTTTGTGAAAATAGAATTCATGACTTATGTTTATGAAAATGTTTAGTCATGAACCTTGTAATTTGCTTTGTCTTGTAAATCATTTGAAAAGTGATAAATAAACCAAATGATATATATGTATAAAAGAATAATACATGGTTATGTAAATAACCAAGTAAAATGAGTTTATATCAGATAAGTTGTTTGTAAAACAATGTATTGTGAAAAGTATGTTATTTGTATAAAATGTTATATGTCTAAATTGAAATGGTTTAAATAACGCTATGATATGTAATACCATACAAACACTTATATATAGGAAGTACCAGCGGCATATCCACCATGCTTGTATCATATTACACACGCCTCGTTACTTAAATCACTTACTCAAACCAAACCACCAAAGTAAAATGTTTATGTATAATCAAATGTCAAAATGTTTGTGTGAAAACCATGTCTAATGTCTATGTCTAATGTAAATCATGAATTTTGTATATCAATGTCAAAATGTTTATGTCTAATGTAAATCATGAATTGTGTGTATCAATGTCAAAATGTTTATGTCTAATGTAAATCATGAATCGTGTATATCAATGTCAAAATGTTTATGTCTAATGTAAATCATGTAATGTGTATCCAAAATATCGTGTATGGTAAGTGAAATATATCAACTAAACCATATGTAAAATGCACAAAAACAAGGTATTGAAGTAAAACATGGTTTAAATCAAAGTTATGTTTTGGGGAACAAATGCATGCTATACTGATATAAACATCTATGCGGTATTGTGAAAATGCATACATCCAAGCCTTGTGACTGTGGCGATAAACCCCTAAACGAATTTAAAGGTCTATCTGTGTTATGTTTATCGAATTCGGTCATTCCTTCCATCCAAACATACCTAGGATGTCAGGAACGGGAGTTGTCAATTCTTATGGTACCACTACCTACTAACGAATGGCGTAGCTAATGTTAATGAATGTATTTTTGTCCCATTTAAACAAACCAAATGTCATACCAAAATGTAAGCATGTGAAAACAACGCACTAAGTATGTAATCAAATGAACATACATAGTGTGAAATGTAATGTAAAACAATGTACTAAGTATGCACACAATGGACATACATAGCATGAAATGTAATGTAAAACAATGTACTAAGTATGCACACAATGGACATACATAGCATGAAATGTAGTGTAAAACGATGTACTATAAATGTACTAATGAACATAGCAAGTATATGATGTGAAAACATGGAAAGCATGAAAGTAACAAGTAGGCACATGTGTTTCACCCCAAAACAGCTTGAAAACGGTAAAAGAGGGGTCTATGTACTCACTTGGGATTGCTTAGTAGTTCTTGAGTAACAACCAAACAATGCTAGAGATCACGGAAATCAAACGGTACCTAATATAGGTAACTATGTTAATATACCGGACCTATACCGGAGGATCGGATAGAATGAGGGCTCGTAAACCAAATGAGTATGGGAACTCATGTAATATGGTTTTAACAAAGCCAACATACTACAATGAAACCTAACCTAAGTGCTTACGACCCATTACGACCCGTTTAGGTAGCTTATGCTACTTTAACGCGTCGTTCGCGTAAAACACGTTCGGAACCCCTAACTAGTCCTATGACAAGTAAAATATGCCTTAACATGTCTAATATTGTTGCCAAATCAGTTTAGATGTTAAAAGTTATGTTTTTTTTTTGGGTAAAGGGTTACCCCGGTGAAATTTTATATCAACCAAATAAAAACAGGGTGCATCAAGACACCGATACACACTACTAGACTTGGCATACCAAGACTAGGAAAGCAAACCAACAAACCCGACAAGCGACACAACCAAAACAAACGGAAATACAAGATAAAAACACGGCCCTAAACAAACACACCAAAAAACCCCGAAGGCCTCTCTAGCCGGGATCAATCTCTATGTTGTTCTTCGAGATCTGCCACCTATCCAAAATCTTCTTTTGTTTCGAGTCTCTACCAAACCGGAACCCCATAATTCTGAGTCGAACCGTCTCAATGACAACCTTTGCAAGCACACTCGCACTCCGCTGATGAGGAGAAAATAACCTATTATTTCTTTCCTGCCAAAAAGGGCATTTTGGTAATTTACCTAAGGCATATAAACTACCTATCATACAACTACTTAACGAAGCGACCATAAGCTATAACCTCGGAAGGTTATTCCCTATATACTATGGTCACCTAATGTGTTTGGTCGGATCCTAATGATCGACCAAACGGGTCGGGTTCGAAAGTATAAGCGATTGTTTAGATCGCTTACCTTACGACCCTATATAAGCACTAAACTAAAAGTGACGAGCTAAGCATGTTAAAACATGCTTAACTAAGTTTAGAAAACAAGTTTGGTATCAAAACAAACGGTTTTGATACCTAAGAGTAGTTTGGTTACAAAATACGCAAGAATACGCATTTTGGCCGAAACTACGACTCGTCACTGAGCCTAGATAACGTGGTAATCAGTAGGTATAGCCACTAAGGACTATAACCATCGTGATTACGCCCACGTTAGGAAGTTCAAACGAACTTCGCGTTGACCATAAACTGGTCAATGCAGAAAGTCAAACATAGTTTGACTTTAACGCTAAAACGAATGAAAAGAACGAAAGAACATTTACAAAGGGTCCCCGCAAGTTTGATCTTCCAAGTAATCTCAGGTAGGAAGTGTATAAACACAACCACTTAGAGAAAAACTCAGAATTCAAGTGGGTTTTGAGTTGGGAACTTGGGGGTATTTATAGGATTCCTTGAACCGTTAAGATCGTTTATCGTAAAACGTGATTCAATCTCATCCCTACACTTGTTGTAACACTAAGGTACTTCAAAATGGCCCCCCATGATCAGGTATCAACATGTGGTATTGAGTTTAAGAGTGCTTAACAGCTGTAACCAGCTGTTAACCACTTTCTGAGGTTCTGGGAGGTCCTTACAGACCGTAAGGGTGAGGGCTTACGGTCCGTAAGCCAGTAACTTTGTTGAAATGACAGTTTTGGTCCCTGCAGCTCCAAACTTGGTTTTCGATGCATTTTTGACACGTTTAAGCCCCGTTAACCCCATTTCAAAGCTCTAAAATGAAGTTAAAGTATAGGGAACTTAAAATGTGCTCAAAAATTTCTTGGATGTCGGTTCGTTTGGCCGTACGATTGCGTTGTTCGGTTAATTACGACGGAAGTCGTAACGGACGCAAAAACGGTCCAAATTGCGCGACGAATGGATTTTTCTTATGCCAAACACTAAAATAAAATATTTTAGTGCTTACATAAATTTTTGGATGTCCGGATGTATTCAGAACGTAAGTTATGCGCGAAAGTGCAAACTTGTGCACTTTTTGACGTTTTTAGTCCCTGAATGACCCAAAAGTTTATTTTAGCACACCGAACCCCTCAAAGCCTATTTCTAAGCTATGTAAAGGATATTTATGGTATGTTTAACTCATGGTCATGTTCCGGAATGTCTGTTACAGTTCAATTCGGCGTACTTTTGCAGTTTGTCGAATTTAGTCCCTGTAAGCGATTAAACTTGATTTTGTCATACCAAAGCCTTCAAAACTTATTTCTAAGTTATGTAAAGGTTATTTAAGGTATGTGAAGCCTATTTCACTATTCCGGAGTGTTCGTTGCATTAAACTGGTTATATTTAAGCATCAGTGCGCGTATAACCTTCCAAAAAGCGATTTAGAGCCCGAAATCGAACAAGAATTGATATGTGCAAATGATACACATATTTGTACAAATCCCAAGTATGAAATACAATATTTCATTGGTTTGGTATTTGTTTGATGGTCGCAGTGACCCAGGTGTCACAAGAGCCATTAGTAGTTCTTCTCACTGATACTGTTGAGCCTACACTTGAGATTCCTCCACCCGTCGTAATAGAATAGTCTATTTCGCCATTCGAGTCACGCGCTTTGCTACAACCCTTTTAGTTTACACTCGTCGTAGGAAGAGGACTCGACCTATTGGAAAGATCGCATCGACTTCGAGAGTTGAGACAGCATCTACTTTGAAGAGGCAAAAAGGGGTTTGGGTCAATCGCTCTCACTGCGATCGTCAGTTCGCCACGTTGTGCGGAGACTTGGAGACGACGAAGGGCAAGATGAAAGACTTAGAGGGACAGATGGACTAGTATGATGAGCTAGAAGAGCTTGTTAGGAAGATGTTGGACTTCCAGGGATTGAAGCGTTAGTTGTTGTTGTTTCTGTTGTTTGTTTTGTATATCTCCTTTGATGAACCCTATTTATGGCTTGTATGCCAAATTTTCGGATATTTAGGAGGAAATTTCATATAGACTTATTGCGGGTGTTGATGTAGACACACTGAATTTTGATTAGTCTTAGTACTAAAAACAAGCTATGTAATTTCTGGTATAAATATCGAATGGGTTTCTTTTGGTTTAAAATTTTTTCTCATTATTATGTGGATATTATACATGCGCAGTGTTTGGTCCACTAACATATAATGATTGAATTATTTTTGGTTATCATCTTATGTGATTATTATTGTTGTAAATAATAAAAACAACGAAATGCCGCCAAAAGAGAGACAGGGTTCTGGACTACCTACCACACTAGAAGAGTTGGCACAACTCATAGCCCAACACGTTAATACTGCCATGGAACAGCGCGATGCTAACCAAAATGATGGCCAGGAACGTGGATGTGGTGCTCACGGGCATGGTTTTGGTGGGACACAGAATCGGAAACCCTTTAGGTGATATAATGATCGAAAAGTTTTAGTAGTTCCTGTGTTATGTTATAATCGGAGCGTAATTCTGATTTTTCATTAACTTTGTGAATAGTACATAGATGTACACATAAAATAATCCAGGGTTGTAACCCAATATCATTTACTGGCACCCTATGAAATGACATGGTAACGGTATGCGAGATGTCGGGCCGTCACAGCGGGTCAACCATTCAAATAATTCCGCATTCCGAGCCTAGATCTGGGGATTCGCGAAAGCGAAAATCTGAGAGTTTGAGAAGAGATACCGATGAGAAGTGTGATGAGAAACGTAATTCAGGGAAAGCGTATGTGGTTAACTCTAGTGGTTTGTGAAAGGATAATTCCAGGGATGGCAGGGGTGGTTTTGAGAGGAAGACGCACGAGGATGAGCGGAGAAAGTGCGCCAGATGTGGTCGGACTGGACATATGACTTACAAGTGCTATGCTAAGAGTACATCAGAGGGAGCAAAGCTAGAGGGATGCTTGCAAGTGCGGTGAACAGGGACATTATAGGAGGGATTGTCCTAAAGCAAAGGATCAGAATGTCAGGGGTAGAGCGTTCACTGGAAAAGGATGTGACGATCCTGCTGTTGTTACCGGTATGTTTTCAATCAATAACCATTCGGCGTTCGTGCTTTCGATACTGGAGCTGACTTGAGGTTTGTTTCGAAAAATTTCGAACCATTTTTGTGTTCTCCAACAAGTAAGCTAAGTATAAAAGTACTCGATAGAACTAGCATTTGGCAAGCTGATAGAATCTAGTGAGGTCGTTCGCAGTTATAGTATTTGGTTAGGTGATTATAGTTTTAGTATCGATTTATTACAAGTGGAGCTGGGGAGGTTTGATGTGGTTGTGGAAATGGATTGGCTATCTAAGGACAAGCTAGGACTATTTGCTCGGAGAAGCAAGCAAGGATACCTCGTTTTGATGATGGTGAAGCGGTAGTTGTTCACGGAGACCGATCGAGTCGAGTGTCGAGTGTTGAGTATTAAGTGTTCAGTGACGTCAGTATTATGAGGATGCTCAAATTGTTGCGAAAAAGTTGTCCTGCGTTCTTTGTTAACGTGGTGGATATGAAGGCCAAATGTAGGAATATCGGAGAGGTTCCTATTGTTCGCAATTATCCAGATGTTTTCCTAAAAAGACTTACCTGGATTGCCCCCTGCGAGACAGATCGAATTCCGAATCGATCTGGCACCCGGTGCTGCACCAATTGCAAAATCTCCCTATAGATTAAGCACCTTCAGAAATGAAAGAAATGTTGAAACAACTTCAAAAGCTACTAGACAAAGATTTCATTCGACCAAGCTTTTTGTTTTAGGGTGCACCTGTTTTGTTGTGAGGAAGAAGGATGGATCCTTCAGGATGTGTATTGATTTTAGAGAGCTAAACAAGTTGACTATCAAGAATCGGTACCCTTTACCGAGGATTGACGATTTATTTTATCAGCTACAGGGATCTAGTTACCACTCGAAGATTGACCTGCATTCAGGATATCATCAGTTGAAGGTTGTTGACGAAGATATTCCGAAGACCACCTTTCGAACGCGATATGGCCATTACGAGTTTTTAGTCATGCCTTTTGACTTAATTAATACGCCAGCTATACTCATGGATCTCATAAACAGGGTATGCGAACCCTAATTGGATAAATTCATGATAGTATTCTTCGACGATATACTTGCCTATTCGCGAACCAAAGAGAATCATGAGTAACATCTGAAGTTGATTATGGAGCTGTTCAGGGATGAGAAGTTGCATGCCAAGCTCTCTAAATGTGAAATCTGGATTCGAAAATTTCATTTTCTCGAACATGTCATAAATAAGGAAGGTATACATGTGGAATCCGTCGAAGATACAGGCAATTAAGAATTGGGAAGCGCCAAGGCCCTCGTCGAAGGTGCGACGATTCTTAGGACTGCTGGGTACTACCGGAGATGCAATGAGAATTTCTCCAAATTAGCGCAGCCTTTGACGCTATTGACCCAGAAGGAAAGAAAATTTGATTGGATGGAAAAGCAGGAGGAAGCTTTTCAGACGTTGGAGGAAATGTTGAGAGTGTGTGTGATTGATTTCGGTGGAAGTTGGGATACTCACTTGCAGTTGGCAGAGTTTTCCTACAACAATAGTTATCACGCTAGTATTTAGGTTGCTCCGTTTGAAGCCTTGTATGGATGGAAGTGTCGATCGCCACTTTGTTGAGCTGATGTGGCAAAAGACAATTAACCAGACCTGAGTTTATCCAGGAAACTAGCGTCAGGATTTGCCTAGATCGAGGGAAGGTTAAAAGTCGTCATTGATCGACAGAAGAACTACATGGACAATGGAATGAAACTATTGCAGTTCCAGGTCGAAGATTGTGTTTTGTTGAAAATGTTATCTTGGAAAGGTGTTATTAGGTTTAGCAGAGAAAGAAAAGTTGAGCCACATTGATTAGGTCCTTTCGAGAGCCCATCTTGAGTTGGACCAGTCGTTTATAGGCTCAAGCTACCATGGGGACTGAGTGGAATACATGACGTGTTTCATGTGTCCAATCTGAGAAAGTGTATAATGGATAATACACTGATTTTATTCTTTGTAGAGATTTATTTAGGCGATAAACAGAAGTTTATCGAAGTACCGTAGAAGCAGTACGTATAGCTGGATGTGACAACTCGAACCCTTGATCCTGATCGTCGAGAAACGAGCATTTTATTAATGCTCGTATTCACTATTATCTATTTATTATTCTTATTATCATCATTATTTCACAAAGTGATAATAATCCGCGATGGAAGCTTCGATTATTTATGAATAAGATAATATAACCGGGCCAATCGGTTTGAGCGACGCGTAGTTGTTTAAACGGGTTCGCATTTGGGCTAGGCCCAAACCCACTAACCTAAAAACCCTACCCTTTAAATATAAGCTTAAACCTCCCACCTCCTTCATTTTTGCAAGCCCCAAAACCCTAAATAGAAAGACATCGGCCGCACAATGTCTGATCCCCCTTTCCCTCCCTTCTCTACCTTTCCGGTGACCGGAGCCGCATCTCCGGCGACTTCTGGCACCCCTCTTTCTCGACTGATGACCTTCGTTGCACACCCCTCTCCCTCGTACACCTCCACACCCACCTATCTACACACCATAAACCCCCCCCCCCCCCCTGTTGGGTTTTTCACGTGTTTATCAAAGTATTTTATCCATATAAAATAAAAACGCAGCGGAAATTTTTATTTAAAACATGTTACTTACAAGATATAAAACTCATTTTATATGTAAAACCCAATCCCGGATCCATATACGAACATGCATGCTATTAAAATAAAACACAACCATAGAGTGTTTAGAATACTACCTTCCAAGGAGTAAGGGACATGAAGATGATGATGCTTCTTGAACGGTTGCCTTCAAGTGTAGAAGACCTCAAGCTTGTATACCCCAAGCTTCCAACAAACACTTGAGATTTAGCTAGGATTTGATCACTTGCATCAAACTTGAAAAACTCTTGGACAAGCACAATGTTGGCCGAAATTTTGAGAGAGATTACTAGACTTCCAAGTTCATTCTACTAATTTTTTTGTCATACAAAATATATATAAACTTGAAAGAGTAGCCACCTTTTTCTAACCCAATCAAATGTCTTCTTACACATGCAAATGCATGTAGCATCATTGGACCAAAAAATCTTGAGAAGACCACCCAATCAAGACCCTTCTAACCATGCAAATTGCATGTGTATTCATTGGACCAAAATGTTTGGGAAGAACACCAAGGGGGGGGGGGGCCTTTATTTTTTTATAAAAAAATTCAATTTCTTTTATAAAATAATTTAAGTCTTGATTAATTTTATAACTTTTGTAAAATTATAACATCTCATGTTATAAGACTTATATAACTTTTATTATGTTATTTAACCCATTAAATAACAAGATAAAATATTCTCTCAAAATAAATTATCCATATAATTTATTGGTTTGTCAAGTGCAATTATTTAGAAAACCGATTTCTAAATGTTCTAAGTGTTAATATTTATTTGTTTGATCATATCACAAATAAATATTCTAAGTGTTTGTCTAGCTTGTTATTGGGTATGACTCGACTTGGATCATAACGTACTAGCCACATCAATTTAATATGTGTCTTGGGCATACAGAGTCCAACAATCTCCCACTTGCACAAGATACATAGAAGATTGATGCAAGTAGTAAATAACGCCTAACTACGGTTTACTACCCCTAATACGTGTGACTATATGTCCCATTCAATAACATCATCCTCTTCAAGTCCCTTACTTGAAAATGATTTAGGTGAATCTATCATTTATCCTTTCGTTACAGATGTCCTGTCAAATCCAGAGACATAGAGTGATCACTCTCTGTTGATTTAACTTTAGCAGGCCTTAGACATCTTACTCTCAACGAATAAGAGGAACAAATCCCATCTTGACTACATACGTCTCTCACAATCACCTTGTACCACACCTGAGCTTAGCCTTATGTACTGTCATATTACTAACAGCGAAGAAATAAGTCAAGGTACAATATTTGGTGAATATCAAGACCCAATATGTATCTCAGGTCTGAGGATACTATGATATTCTCCTTTACTCAAATTTACTTATGATCAATCACAAATGATTCCATGCAGTAATATTTGAGAGCGAGTCAGTCCAATATTTGTATCCTACAAATATCTATGAACTTTGGCAGCAACACTTTGCTCTATATTCATACCTAATGAATATCCACCAATCCAAGTTCATAATAGTCTTATATTCATATTTGTTCCCACAAGTATGATTGACTACGGACATTTAGAATAAATAACTTATTCATGGATTTAAACATGCTAAAATTGGAACATAACTCAACATACCATAAAGAGATATAATAACAATTGTTCCAATATCCAAATACAAAAATAGATCAAATCCAATCACTAGAATATCGAAGTCCTAAGGCACAAGTATGACCCTTTCATGCTTTGCCTGTTCAAGGAGCTTCGTGAGTGGACCCGCAATATTTTGATCAGTGTGAACTTTGCGAATACATATCTTTACCTTTTCAACTTCATCCCGTATGTAGTTGAAAATCCGCTCAATGTGCCTAGTCTTTTGATGTACACGAGGTACCTTGATTTGAGCAATCGTACCATCGTTATCACAAAGATCTCTAGGGTCCTGAATGGTAGGGACTACCCCTAGATTGGCAATAATTCAAGTGGCAGATCCATATGAATTATCTCAATCAAAGAAGCTGCGATGTATTCTGATTCTGTAGTGGACAATGCTACCCTGACTATGATCGAGAACCATCTCGATTAGTTTGGAAACTCGTATCCATGTAACCCTTTACAACGAATTCCGAAACTCGTATCTCTGTAACCTTTTACAACGAGTTATTTTCCACCAGATCCATATATTAGAAATATATCCTTAGTCCTTCTAAGGTATTTCAATATATATATATATATATATATATATTTAACAGTCACCCAATGACCGTTACTCGCTGGTATCTACTCGCCATGCTTAAAGCGCATAACTTGTCCAGTCTAGTGCATATCATTACATACATAATGAATCCTATAGCTGACGCATATGGGATTCCTTTCATTATTTCCTGCTCATCCTTTGAGCTTGGACATTGAAACGCACTCAACATTGTCACCTCTTGAATAGGCAACAAACCTTTCATAGAGTTCACTATCTTGAACCTTTTCAAGAATTTGTCAATGTATGCACTTTGGTATAAACCTATCAAGCGCCTTGATCTATCCCTATAGATCTTTATTCCAAAATATAGGCGACTTCACCAAAATCCTTAATGGAAAAACAACTTCCAAGCCAAGCTTTTACACCTTCCATGGTTGGAATGCCATTCCCAAATAGTAGAGTGTCATCGACATACAATACTAAGAAAGTAATAATTCTCCCACTAGCCTTCTTATACACACAAGCTTCATCGCCGTTCTTGATGATTCCATATTCCCTAATCTCTTCATCAAAACGGTGATTCCAACTTCATGATGCTTGTTTCAATCCATAGAATGATATCTTTAACTTGCATACTTTATTAGGATGTTTTTGGATCCACAAAACCTTCAGGCTGAACCATATAGACATCTTCCTCAAGATATCCATTTAGGAAAGCCGTTTTGACATCCATTTGCCAAATCTCATAATCATAATATGCAGGTATGGCAAATAATATTCTAATTGACTTTAGCATCGCCGCAGACGAGAAGGTCTTATCATAATCAACCTTTTGAGTTTGAGTGAAACCTTTTGCTACAAGTCTCGCTTTACAAGTATCCAAGTTACCATGCATATGGGTTTCCTTCCTGAAAACCCACTTACTTCCAACTACTTTGGAGTTAAGAGGTGCTATAACCAATTCCCATACTTGGTAGTTATACATGGACTGCATCTTTACGTTCATGGCTTCAAGCCATTTGTCACAATCGAATTTTGACATTGCATCATGGTATGTGGTTGATTCACCTGAATCTACCACGTAGCATCCATCTATGAAAAATCCATATCTCTCAGCTGGACTACTAATTCTACCAGATCTGCGAACGCTTTGTGTGTGTTGATCAACCACTTGATCGTTTTTCAACAACCTTTTGTTGAGTGCTAGTTTTAACCAAACGTGTATCGGCTTGTGGTTCTTGGTCCTTATCAAGTTCCACTTGTTCTAATAATTCCTTCCACAAGGAACTTAGCTTCTAAGAACTCAGCCTTTCGAGCAACAAATACCTTTTGCTCTGTTGGATCGTAGAATTAATATCCTATATCATCTTTAGGATATCCTACAAAGATACACTTAGTGGATTGTACTTCTAATTTGTTTGGGGTGTATTGCTTCACATAAGCTTCACAACCCATACCTTTAAATAGGATAATGATGGAACCCTTCCATGCCATATTTCAAAAGGTGTCTTATCCACTTTCTTGGTTGGACCATACGGGCCACGGAGAGCAAAGCGTAACCCCAAAATGATAGAGATAATGTGCTCTTAGCCATGATAGATCGAACCATATCCAAATAGAGTTCGATTCCTCCTCTATCGGAATGAAGAACTTTAATTGAGTTGATATTGTACTTCACCTTTTGAAGGCTTTGAACATTTCAAAACTTCAACTTTGTGTCTCAGCAAGTACACATAACCATAACTACTATAGTCGTTGGTAAAAGGTAACGAAGTATCTTTCACCATTCCTAGTCATTGGCTTAAAAGGATCACATACATCCAAATGTATGATTCCGAATAAATCTTTTGCCCTTTCCCACTAAAGGGTTTCTTAGTCATTTTACCTTGTAAACAAGATTCGCATGTGTCAAATGAACCAACTTCATTTGTTTCCAAAAGATCATTCTTTCGAAGTGTTTACATGCGACTTCTGTTTATATGACCAAGGCGATTATGCCAAAGATAGGTCTCACTCAAAACCATTTTGAGTTTCTTGGTGATTGCTTGGTACATTGTGCTATCAAATGATTTATTATTATGAACCAATTCATAAATATCATTTGAAGGCATAGATTTAAAGTAAAACATGTCATTCATCGATATAAATGTCAATGTTTGCAAACTTTAAGTCAAAACCATATTGTCCTATAAGGGAAACTTGAATAATGTTCCTATTCAAACTAGGAGCATTCAAGACATTTTAAAACAATTTCCAAACCATTTGGAAGTTTCAAAACATAGTATCCTTTCTTGTAATGTTTATTTCTTTTGAACCTTTTGCAACAAATTGCAAACTTGAGTTCCACATCCGGTATCTAATACCCATGTGTTTGAAGAAATAACATTAAGGTCAATATGTATCAATAAGATTGTACCTGAGGTTTGCCCTGCGTCCCTCTTAGTTTTCAATTCTTTGAGATAGGTTGGACAATTCCTATTTGAATGCCCTACCTCTTTACACTCAAAGCATGGATCGTTCATGGCAACCTTTGCCTTCTTCTCTTTTGGTTTCGGTGGTTTCGCTTTAGTCTTTCTAATCTTTTCTTTTCCCTTTGAATTACCCGTTTCCATTTTAAACATTTGCTTTGGTGTCGGGGTGATGCCCTTTCTAATTGCCACTCTCATTGATCGTTAGAATGGATAAAGCCCTTTTACCCATATTGAGCCTTTCGAGGTGATCAATGTGGCTTTTCACCTTAAAGACATAAGATGAGTTCGATTGGGTTTCCTCCATTCGACATGCATGAAGCACTCGAACCGTTTCGAAGCGTTCTACCCTTGCATATTGTAGGAGCATTTCCTTCAATTGGGTAATCACGTCGTATGCTCATGATGTTCAAAATCCCTTTGAATTACGGAAATCATAATTCTGGTGACTCTTCTTTCCTTTGATTTTAATTCATGATTTTCGTATATCAGTCTGATCATCGGAGCATTGATTTATCAATTTCTCTGATTCGAACTCGTTAGCGAAAGGATTGGGTTGAATCTGGATTCTTTTTTCTGTTTTTCGTCTAGCTAAATTAGGGTTTTTGTTTCTTTCTTTCGTTCGGCTCGGTTTACTGGTTCTTCGTTGATTCTGAGTGCATGGTTGTTTCTGCTGTTGATTAATGGAGAGAGGTGCTGATTATTTAATGGATGATCGATTAAAATCTGATGACGTTGCTAAGTGTGATCGGGGCAAGCCGCCTCTACCGTTTAGGGGTTTAGCGACAAAAGTGGTTAATATCGATGGGAACCCTATGCTGCCGAGGAGGGGTACAATCCAGAGTGTTCAGTCTGATCCGAAATTGTTTAATGTTATTGATGAACTCAGCAAGATTACTGTTCCTGTTGTATCGTCGGTGAATCAAAGCGCAGGGGATAATGTGGAAGTTTATGGTGATCAGGGTTTACATGTGGATCAAAGTAACAGTTTGAAAACTAAGTCTTACGCTGATACGGTTGTAGCAAGTAATGTGCAGAAAGTTAATTTCCGATCTTTGTCTAGCTCGATTGTTCAAGAAGGCTGTGATGTTGTTCTTCCAAAGGAGTCTGTTAGATCTGTGCATGACAAAATGGCCAACACCATTTACGGTTATTTTTTTGGAGAACGAGTTGCATTTCCGGTGGTGGATTACTATGTGAAAAATAACTGGAAAAAATATGGATTGCAAAAGACGATGATGAATGCCAACGGATTCTTCTTCTTCAAGTTTCATGATGAAGTAGGGATGTCAAACGCTATTAAAGATGGTCCGTGGATTATTAGATCTCAACCTTTATTTTTGAATAAATGGACCCCTACGACCAAGTTAGAAAAGAAAGAGGTTAAGCAAGTGCAAGTGTGGGTGAAAATTCATGAGGTTCCCATAGCGGCCTATACGGAAGACGGACTCAGTTTGATAGCAACAACTATTGGGGAGCCAAAAATGCTGGATACGTTCACAACGTCCATGTGCACGGCTTCATGGGGTCGTAGTAGTTATGCTCGTGCTTTGGTGGAAATTTCGGCGGATAACGAATTCCGAGAGGAGATTACAATGGCAATACCTGAACCTGACGGGGAGGGTTATATAAAGGAGACGATGTATGTAGAATATGAATGGAGCCCACTTCGTTGTGCTACTTGTTGTGTGTTTGGTCACTCGAATGACACATGTCCGAAGAAGCCAGCGAGAATGAGTAATTCCCGACATGAGGATCATAACCGTAATGTCCAAAGGAACAAACAAGTGAAAAAGATGCCGATAGTTGATCAGGATGGGTATACTGAGGTGCATGGTAAGAAAGTTGCTAGAAAGATGGGTATTCCGGTGAACAAACAAAGCAATAAATTTGAATATAGGCCGGTGATGAAGCCGAAACCGAAGGAAAATAATGGATCAACTTCAAAGCAATCGAATAACCCGTTTGACATTCTGAAAGATCTTGATACGGAAACGGGTACTAGCAAAAATGTAAGGGGATCGAAAAGCAATGAAGAGGATGATGACGACGTTGAGGAGGTATACAATGAAATGGATGAGTTTATGGTGCAGGGTTCGGTGAATTTAAATAAAAAACAAGGGGCAAGCACTCCTTCTACGACAGTTACTCATGGTTAGTATTGCAGTTTGGAATATAAGGGGGTTGAATCGCCCGCTTAAACAAATGGAGGTTCGCCAGGCTGTCAGGGATTATAAGTTGAACTTGTGTGCTATTTTAGAGTCCCATGTTGATGTGGTCAATCTGGGTAAAGTTTGTAAATCGGTTTTTAGATCGTGGGATTGGACTTCTAATGGAGGTTGCTGTAACAAAGGTACTAGAATTATTATTGGATGGAATCCAGCGATTTTTGATGTCATGGTTGTGGATCAATCTTCCCAGGTTATGCACCTCCAACTTATTTTTAAACTAGATAAAAGAATGGCCTTCTGTTCGATTGTGTATGCAGATAACTATTATGTCTCCCGTAGAGAGTTGTGGCATCTTCTTTCTATGCATAAAGTGTTTGTGGCGGATAGGCCTTGGTTTATTATGGGGGATTTCAATTCAGCGCTTAACACAGAAGATAGTTCGATGGGTACTTCTGCTATTTCGATTGGTATGAGGGAGTTCCAAGCATGTGTTGATGACATTGAAGTGTTCGATATTAATCGGACAGGTATCCATTTTACATGGAACCAAAAACCGAAAAAAGGTGTTGGATTACTTAAGAAGATTGATCGGGTGATGGGAAACACTCATTTTGTTGCTGAATATCCGAACTCGGTTGCTATTTTCAAGCCTTACAGGCTTTCGGACCATTGCCCTTGTATTTTATCTATTCCGGAAGCTATGAAGCTGAAACCGAGGTCTTTTAAATTCGCTAACTTTCTGGTGTTTAAACCAGAATTTTTAGAGATTGTGAAGAAGCATTGGGTGTCTAACGTGGATGGGGTGCACCAATTTCGAGTTGTCAAGAAACTTAGGATGCTTAAAAATCCGTTTTGATCATTGCTTTTCAAACATGGCAATCTTCACAAAAAGGTTGAAAGACTTCGGATAAAATTAGATGTTATTCAGCAGAATATTGATCATGAGCCGTTAAATATTGATTTCAGAAATGAAGAATCGGCTATTAGCCGTGAGCTTCAAGACGCGATGCTGGATGAGGAGAGGTTTCTGAAACAAAAAGCTAAGGTTGACTGGTTGAGAGCGGGTGACATGAATACCGCTTTTTTTCATTCCTCTTTGAAAATCAGAAACCATTATAGTAGGATTGAAGTTGTTAATGATGCGGAAGGGAATCCTTATGAAGGTGAAAATGTTTATAAAGCTTTTGTTCAGCATTATGAGAAGTTTTTTGGAAGTCAAGGTGATATTTCGCTTCAACCAGCCCCGGATTTATTTCCGAAAGTTTTATCTCTTGATGTTGCTTCAAATATGGTGCGAGATATAACGGATGAGGAGGTCAAGAAGGCGATGTTCTCTATTGGTAATGATAAAGCTCCTGACCCGGATGGTTATACGGCGGCGTTTTTCAAAAGTGCTTGGCCTATTATTGGTAATGATATTGTTAATGCAATTAAAGATTTTTTCTTGACTGGTAACTTGCTTCGGGAGTTAAATCATACCCTTATAGTTCTGATTCCTAAAGTGTCAACTCCTATGGTTGTTACTGATTTTCGCCCGATCGCATGTTGTAATGTTATATACAAGTGTATTAGCAAGATTATTGCAGACAGGATCAAGGGAGCTTTGAATGATATTGTTAGCATCAATCAATCGGCCTTTGTTCCAGGAAGGAAGATCTCAGATAATATCCTCTTAACGCAAGAATTAATGCATAATTATCATCGGAATGTTGGCCCTCCCCGATGTGCGTTTAAAGTGGATATTCAAAAAGCTTATGATACGGTCGATTGGAGTTTCCTAAAAAATGTGCTGCTTGGTTTTGGTTTTAACAGGAGAATGGTGAAGTGGATTATGATATGTGTGTCTTCTACTTCATTTTCGGTTTGTGTCAATGGTACGGTGCATGGTTTTTTCAAAGGTAACCGAGGTTTAAGACAAGGGGATCCAATCTCTCCATATTTATTTACTCTTGTAATGGAGATTTTGACGGGTATTCTTCAGCATGCGGTTCGGATAGACTCTTCGTTTAAGTTCCATAACCGATGCGAGAGACAGCAGATTATAAATCTATGTTTCGCGGATGATCTTTTTCTTTTTGCGAGAGGGGAGGTGAACTCGGCCAGGTGTATTATGTCTTCTCTTTCAAAGTTCACAAAGATGTTGGGGTTAGTGCCTAGCAACCAGAAAAGTACGGTCTTCTTTTGTAACGTAAATGAGAATGTCAAACAGGCGATTCTGGATATTATGCCTTTTGTGGAAGGCAAGTTACCTGTGAAGTATTTGGGGGTACCTCTTATTACTTCTAAACTCAGGTACAATGATTGCTGTGTTCTTGTGGAGAAACTTGAAAAAAGAATTATGCATTGGAAGAATAAATTGTTATCTTTCGCGGGTAGACTTCAACTTATTATTTCAGTTCTGTCCTCTATGCATATTTATTGGTCCTCGGTGTTTATCTTGCCAACTCGGATTATTAATGAGCTTGAAGCTAGAATGCGGAATTTCTTATGGAATCAAGATGTTTCTTTTAGTAGAGGTAAAGCGAAAGTTTCTTGGAAGTCGGTTTGTACTCCTAAGTTTGAAGGGGGTTTGGGCATTAGACGTATTGGGGATATGAATAAAGCCCTAATGTCGTCTCACATTTGGAGCATTGTCTCGAAGCGGGAGTCTCTTTGGGTTGAGTGGATACATTCTTATCGGCTAAAAGGCAAAAGCTTCTGGGTTTGTAAATTGCCTTCTAACTCTTGTTGGTCATGGCGAAAGCTTATTCAGATGCGGCCGATTATTCGTAAACACATCTGGTCCGAAGTAGGGAATGGTCTTAATACTTCAGCTTGGTTTGATTTTTGGAGCGATTTGGGGCCGCTTGGTGAGTTTCTGACGCCAAGAACTATCTCAGATGCTGATTTTCGGTTCGATGACAAGGTGGAGGATATTTTTTCTAACGGTTCTTGGAAGTGGCCGGATGCTTGGAGGGATCTGTTTCCTGTTCTCATTCAGCTCGATCAATTTCATTTGGATATGTCTAAACATGACCGATTGCTATGGAAAGATGGTGTTCATACTGAGGAGTTCTCTTCTTCAGCTGTTTGGAATTCGGTTCGGCATAGAGAGCCGGAGATAGACTGGTGCAGTTTTGTTTGGTTTGCACAATGTATCCCTAGGCATGCGTTTATGATGTGGCTGATAATGAAGGGTAAGCTTCTTACTCAAGACAAAATTTTACAATGGGATTTTGATCGGCGTAAAAACATGAACATGATGTGCTGCTTACTATGCTATGAAAATTATGATTCTCATCCTCATTTATTCTTTGAGAGTAAGTTTGCTTCTCAAGTGTGGTTTTTGATTCGTAATAAAGTGGGGATGAATGATGTGTGTCCGAGGTGGGTGGATATTGTCGAATGGCTTCGGGCTCGAGCTCACTCAAAGAAAGTGGAAGTTTATGTTGCTAAGATTCTAGTTGCGGCTGCTGCGTATACTATTTGGCAAGAGCGGAATACAAGGTTATTTAAAAATCAATTACGCCCTCCTGAAACGGTTAGTGATGTCATTCTAAATACAGTCAGGTATAAGTTGATGGGTGCGAAATTGAAGAACACGGATAGGGTACGCAAGTTGCTTGGGGAATGGAGGATTACTAACGAAAGAGATAATGATGGAGGCTGATTAGTTTGTAGTCTTCTTTGGGTGTCTAGAATTTTTGTCTAGGTGGTTTCTTTGGCTGGTTGTTTATTTTTGTGTTATTTATTTGTTTTACTTTCATGGGGCATGTCTCATGATTGAACTAGTGTAGACTCTCTACACTACTTGTGTTTTGTTGGTTGTGAATATATAGAATCACCGGGGTAACCCTTTACCCAAAAAATAGTATCCTCGATATACTTAGTCAATCGTTATAGGCATCCTTATCTTCCATAAGATGTTCATCGGGATTAGGATCGTTCAACACATAGAATATCTTTTACTTGAGAACGATTCTTAAGTTTCGATATTAATCCATGAAGTGTTATGATTGAGACGATCCTTTCCAAGGATTGTTTTTAGTGATAGGTTACGGACGGTTTGGGTAATATTGTTAGCGGTCATCTACAAAATTTAACAAGGTTCAATTTTAGTATTTTCGATATTATTATATTTTAATCATTAATACCCTTTTGTGTCTCATAGACAATTAATAATTAAAATCTAGAATCCAACGTTACATTTAAATATTGGTTAGGTGACCTTTATCCCTCTATTTAAATTAACAAGGTAGTCAACGTTTGACAATTGCAACTCTTTGCAACTTCTAGCCATATGGGATCGGTTAAACATCTTTATGTTTAGTTGGCATGTTTAATCCCATCAACACCTTTGTTCCCCATGCTTCGGTGACCCTAAGTTCATGGTTTCCAAATCAAGTCGTCCAACTTACACACACGTGTGAGTTTATACACATAAGTGGTTAAGTGACCTTTATCCCACAAACATGGTAAACCCACCTCGAATATACAAGTTCCCTCAAATGTGGTTAGGTGACCTTTATCCCACAAAAGAGTTCCCAAGTGATTCGAGTGTTGTACAAAAGGATGGTGTTTGACTTGTTTTATAAAAGGGATTTTGAGTTTTCAAAATTCTAGTTTAGAAAACTTTATGTACCATACATTTGCATGCATTCAAATCCTTGGTACTTTAGTGAAAATCAATTTTCAAGGTTCTTTTTGATAAAACCCATTTTATTATAAAATCATTAATTTTTAATAACCTTTTATTAACCAATTTTAATGATTTTTCAAAGAACCATTTTAAGCTTGTTGTTGATTATTAGTTTGTTAAGCATGCATATCCAAATATCATCCAAACAATAAAATAAGCAACCACACAAGCACAACATACTTAACAATAGGTGCATAACCATAGCCAACTATTTTTTACAACACTTGTTAGCCGAAACAAGTGTGCCAAAAGGTCCTTCCTAAAGGGTGAAAAATGACACAAGTAATGTGTCGATGAACTCCCACTTGATCCCGCATCCAAATGATTCAAGTCTCCTTCTTGTGTTGTGATTTCTCCACCTTCTTTGAGCTTCCAAAAGTCTTTTATATTCAGCTCCAAACTATTTTGGACTTCAAAAATGTGTTTTGGTTATCGGGTTAAAATCCCGTTGAGAACGATGAAGTTCTTTGGACCGAATATTATGGTCCAAACCAAAACCGTATTTTTGTGTGCATCTTCTTTTACAAAATATATCCTAATATATTTTTTCTAGTAAAATAAACTGCACCTAATCTATTTACTTACATACCAAATGAAAATAAATAAATTACATATTTTTACACATGGAAGAACAAAAATAATTATTATTACAACCCTTTGAAATAATAAATAAAATAAATCACAACACAATCATTCAACACAAGGTCATGGCTAGGTCATATGCACCAAAATATATATCCAAATATATACATGTATATTAATTTCAAGAAGCATAATGGTTTCCTTTTTACAACCTACTTTTCGGTCAAGAATGAAAAAACCGAAAAAGTGGGTTTTTGTCCAAACAAACAAATCATCCAAATGACATAATTTTTCAAGATACTTTTATGCATGTATTAAAATAATCTTGAAAAACAAAACGATAACCATATATAAAATTTCGGCCATAGGGTTTTAACCGAACCCGAAACCCGAAAATTTCATATCCTATGAAGCATGCATTCATATAAGCGGCTCTGATACCACTGTTGGGTTTTTCACATGTTTATCAAAGTATTTTATCCATATAAAATAAAAACGCAGCGGAAATTTTTATTTAAAACATGTTACTTAAAAGATATAAAACTCATTTTATATGTAAAACCCAATCCCGGATCCATATACGAACATGCATGCTATCAAAATAAAACACAACCATAGAGTGTTTAGAATACTACCTTCCAAGGAGTAAGGGACATGAAGATGATGATGCTTCTTGAACGGTTGCCTTCAAGTGTAGAAGACCTCAAGCTTGTATACCCCAAGCTTCCAACAAACACTTGAGATTTAGCTAGGATTTGATCACTTGCATCAAACTTGAAAAATTCTTGGACAAGCACAATGTTGGCCGAAATTTTGAGAGAGATTACCAGACTTCCAAGTTCATTCTACTAATTTTTTTGTCATACAAAATATATATAAACTTGAAAGAGTAGCCACCTTTTTCTAACCCAATCAAATGTCTTCTTACACATGCAAATGCATGTAGCATCATTGAACCAAAAAATCTTGAGAAGACCACCCAATCACGACCCTTCTAACCATGCAAATTGCATGTGTATTCATTGGACCAAAATGTTTGGGAAGAACACCAAGGGGGGGGGGGGGGCGGCCCACTTTATTTTTTTATAAAAAAATCAATTTCTTTTATAAAATAATTTAAGTCTTGATTAATTTTATAACTTTTGTAAAATTATAACATCTCATGTTATAAGACTTATATAACTTTTATTATGTTATTTAACCCATTAAATAACAAGATAAAATATTCTCTCAAAATAAATTATCCATATAATTTATTGGTTTGTCAAGTGCAATTATTTAGAAAACCGATTTCTAAATGTTCTAAGTGTTAATATTTATTTGTTTGATCATATCACAAATAAATATTCTAAGTGTTTGTCTAGCTTGTTATTGGGTATGACTCGACTTGGATCATAACGTACTAGCCACATCAATTTAATATGTGTCTTGGGCATACAGAGTCCAACACCCCCAACACACACGCACCCCGGTTTAGAGAGAGAGAGAGAGAGAGACTAAAGCAGGGAAGATGGCGGAGTCACGCCTGCGGTCGCGGCACGGTTTGGTCCGAGGAGTTTCACCGGTAACCCTTGTTCCTTTCATCCCTTTCCTTTCTTATTTTGTTCTTGCTGAAAGAATGAAGCTGATGAGAGATGGTACCGATGGTGTCGAGTTGTTCATGTTCGGGTTTCGGGTCACGACAACTCAGCAGGTCAGGGAGCTGGCTCGAGTTCTGTTTTGGACCTGGTTAGAAGTTTACGGCAGCCGCGTACCCCTTCTCGTTCATCTCTTGGTCGGTAGGTTATGTCTTTGAATAAGTTGTGTTCATAATGAGCTTGATTGAATATTACTGCTAGTTGTGTTTAATTGTGAAAAATGGTACAAAAATGCTGATTGTAAACTATATAGGGGTTCTTACAGAAATAATGATATGTGGTTAGCTATTATGGAATTGCTTGTACTATTATGCTTTTTAAACCCTGCACATAGCAGTGGATGTGGTGGGAAATTGCTTTGTATTGTTGTGGTTTTTGAATAACACATATGTAGGAAAAAGAATGAAAGGTGTTCATGAGGTCCCTGTTGATTAATCAGGTCATAAATATTTGATGTTGGGTTTATTTTAGTGACTTAGAATGTGAATGTGAATAGGAGCTTTGATAAGAAAAGAATATATAATTAACTGTTATCATGGTTGTGAATATATAAACGGAATGATGAATCTTGGTGATTTCTGTTAATGTGTGAATTAAACTAGGATTTTAATGATTATTGTTGGCACTAGAACATAGATGTGTTTATGAATGATAGCTAGGATTTTTGCACGATGTCGATGGTTTGATGTATACGTTGACTGCCTCTCGTTTATTGTAGAAAGTTGTGATATTCGGAAATAACACGGCGATGCTAGAAACCCTAAGGATGAACAGTTTAAATGATATGAAAGATATTTGAAATATGTTGGATTGATCTGATTTGATGATTATACGGCATGATAAAACATGTTAAGGAATTGTGATTGGTTCGTACAAATGGATAAGGTTCTAGAAAGATTCCCACAGTGGTTGCGAGTCGAGATCAAGCGGTTTCGACTCGAGACCACTTAGTGACCACTCGAAACCAGACAAACAACAGGGGACTCGAGATCGGGTAGGTTGTGACTCGAGATCTCCTGATCTCGACTCAGGCCTGACTCGAGACCTCATGGTTACGACTCAGAAACTCATGGTTGCGACTCGAGATCTCTTGGTCTCGAGTCGAGACTATCTGGTTTCGACTGGGCTGCTTGACTCCGTTATTGGGCCGCACTATGTGATAACCTGTTTCGGAATGTGTGTTATTTTCCACTGCTTAACTGGACTTTGTGTTGCTACTATTTAACTGCTCATATGTTAGGATATGCCCAATAACGTATATGCCAGTATGACTTACGTGCTACGTGTTAGATACGTGTAGTTTGTACGTGACATTTTCTTGCATGAGAACCTAATAAATATTTAATAACCATAATAGGGTATGGTTGACCAACGTAACACGAGTAAATTGTCAACCGAGCAAAGCAAAGGTGAGTTCACTACTTTTTACTTAAAGCATGCGTTCCCGGTGGTTGGGAAACGGAACGAAACAACTTTTCCTGGTTTGGGATTGCTTACTATCTCCTTGTGCGGGATACGGTATTTCTATCTCCTTGTGTGGAATACGGGTAACAACACTATCCCCTGTGAGGGATACAAACCTACTTTTCTCCCCTTATACGGGACCCTTAGTTAATTACTATTTATACTGGATGCAACAAGCAAAACTAAACGAAACTCTATCACTCAAGTCCTCACTACTTAATACCGATTAATCGCCTGGGCCTGGCGAACGGGTTATTAGTTGATAGCGCTATTTAGGTCTCACCAGCCTCACACCGTGCCCGCGTATGGGATCGGGCGTGAACTAATAGACTCTGGCAAACCATCAATGATGATAGAACATTGACAAACGGGGCACTACGGAAACGTACGGATGACTAGTATTCGGTATTGTAAAAACAGTTTAGTGGCTTACTTACGGGTAGCTCCCCATGGCATGTATAAATGAGTAAATTAACCGTTGAAACAAGTTTTTGGAACTAAAACTGGAAAACTACAAACACGTGAACTCGCCAACGTTATGTTGACACTCTACTGCATGCTTTGCAGGTTGCTCGTTACAGCTCTGGACGGACGTTGCAATCGGATGGAGTGCGTGGTTCGTAAGTAACATGATAATAAACTTGTGGTTTCAATTATGATGCGTTTTCTTTTCCTTTCCGCTGTGAACTTAAACTATGTTTTGAAAAATTTAAATTAGGTCACTAATTATGCTAATGTTTATAACAATAACTAATCCGTTCAAAATAATTAGTGGCTAAGATCCTGGTCGTCACATGCCTCGCGGTAATACTCCGCGTGTGGATTTTGAGGGTGTGACAGATTGGTATCAGAGCCATTGGTTATAGCGAACTAGGTTTTAAATATAAAATATTTTTGGTTGGGAAAAAAATATTTTTATATGAAAACCAGACTATAACCGTTCTTTAGTGGAAACCACAACGACACCACACTCCGGATTGCAAGGTTCGTCAACCTCAGATGCTCACCTGGTAATGGTAGGCTATCAGCATTTACTTGTGCATAACTTATGTGTGTGAACACGCATGTGTGTATGTGTATAATTAGCATATATATATATATATGTTAGTACGTATGCGTATATTTAGTATTTAACACAGTGGATCATACGAAGGCTAGGCTAGCATGTTACGTGTTAAAACAGGAGCGAGTCCTCCTAAACCTGATTCGAAACCACCATACACTAAGGGCCAAGAGCCAGTTATTCCGAGCCCTCGTCCACGTATTTCCTGATATCATCCCTGGATTGCAAATCGACGCAAGGGACGTCCACTCGATAGACCTGCCCAGGAAAGGCCTGCTACAAAGCACATAGAGAAGTTACGAGAACGAATCGACGAAGGGGAGCCACCCCTATATCATGGGATAATGAAAGAAGCAACGACGCCATTCGCATCCTTTTTACCTGCGCATTTCTTTTCCCTACTTAAGTGGTGAGACTTATTCCTTCACCCGACTGATCACCTGGATTCTTGAAGCATTCTAGTAAGTCTACACTTTTTGGGTTTTGGTTTGCACGTCTCGAACACGAAAAGCATGCGTGGTGTATGCTTCTCATTGCAGTGTCAGCAATCGTATCACATTTCCATCGACCACGAAGTTAATTCCCCTAATTCCTCGTTACATGGTTATTCCTTCTTCAAGTCCAACCTTATACCTTAGCACGCCCCAGAACCCAGCAAAATGACAATTTTCTTACGAAACCGGCGTGTTTGAAAGCGTGGCAAAGCGAAGACACGAGCCAGTCAACCCATCGACAAGTACGGTGACCTAGATGCTTACCTTACCCTTCATTTTCTAGAACCGTTATTCTTTGACGACTTTTCTGATTCCATGAATCCTTTCGCTAGTTTTTGTACGAATCTGTGTTATTACTCCGGATGGTATCCCCGCTTCTACCGTTTCTTCATCACAATATCCACGTTTCTTCATACGGGAACCTTGACCAGATTTCTCTCCAGATTAATGAATTCGGCAAGATCAACCTTTAGTCGACAAACTTCATAAACCCTAAAAATTGGCAACATTTACCTCAATCGTGCTTTTTCGAGAGCCCGTTTCCGCAGTTTCACATCAACCCCCCCCCCCCCCCCCCCCGACGACGCAAGCGCTACTTCAAACTCATTCGCACGACTTAGAACAACCCACTCGAACTTGATTTTTCTACCGACCCGAGAAATCACATCCTGCCAGGCGTCTCAGTAGATCCTGAAACCTACAGACCCGCACGACAACCATCCCTCTCTAGCTACTTCATTTTGCGCTAACCACATCGACGTAACACCCCTTAACAGCAAGCAACGTTCTGTATTCTAAACGCCCATAGCTTGTGTACGACCAACTACCTCATCGACATCAGATAAATCCCTATTGCCGATCCCAAAGCCTTTATGTTTAGTCTCAAGTTGAACGCATCAGAATTGACTACCCGTCTCGCATGTTCTCGCTACTCGCGTTATGCTTCACGAATTCCGTGATTCTTATCCTACTCTATTCTGCACAATTCTACGTTTGGGCGAATTACTTTCTACGAACGTCACTCGTTGGAACAACGAGCCAAGTATACCCCGAAGGAAAAAGGTATTGCAAGAATTGTTATTCGAACTCGATACGATCAACACCTAGTCACAACTCTCAAGTTTATTCCATCCTGTCAAAATTCGATGTTTGTTTCCTTCGACGGGATCTGAACCTACTCTGAAAACCAGTGGGAATCTGAACGACTCCTTTGCTTCGCCCTGGTACTTCTACGACACGAACCTCCTTGCGCTAAGTTTTTAAGACACAACTTTTAACATCGAAAGCCCGCATTTCTCGACCGTATACGCAACCCCTCACGATTTAAACTCGAAAGAGCGTCACCTAGCATTCGAGAGATGCTTAAATATCCGCAACTCCAGCAATTGGAAAATGATCTACGAGGTGCTTCTATCTTACTCCATCATGTCTAAGGCATTGATGAAATATCTACTAGTAACGGCATGCGACCAAAGAAACCAACAGGTTTTCAAACTTGCAACCATCTACTTGGTAGAAGTAGATACTAGGCACGGGATGTCAACTTCTCTTATATCTGATCGTAACCCACGTTTTGCATCCGATTCGTCGCAAGATGCGGCCAGATCCTTTGGCTCACTGTTAGACATGAGCACTGTTTACTACCCGCGGATGGGTGGCCAAACGAACGCACTCTCCGAAACCCTAGAAGGCATGTTGAGAGCATGTGTTATCGACGTCGGAAAACAAGTGACACTTCCTTTTGTAGAATTCTCTTCCAACAACAATTACCACACTAGCATTTAGGCAGCACCATTTGAGGCATTGCACGAACGCAACTGCCAGTCACCTCTATGTTGGGTGGAAGGCAAATTACCGGCCCAGAACTTGCACTGGACACAACGGGTAGGATTGCCCAGAATAGACAACGCATGGCGGCAGCTCCAGACCGTCAGAAAGATTACGCGGATAAGCATAGGAAACCTCTAGAATTCCTAGTCGGAGACTGGGTTCTACATAAAGTTTCACCCTGGATGGGTGTGGTACGTTTTGGCCAACGGGACGAACTTAATCCGCGATATGTTGGACCGTTCGAAATTACCGAAAGGATCGGTAAGGTAGCTTTGCAGACTAAACCCGCCTACAGAGCTGAGTGCGGTACACAACGTCTTTCACGTGCCTAATCTGAAGAAGTGTCAGTCAGATGAAACATTCGTTGTTCCTTTTTAGGAACTCGTGATCAACAACAAACTACGCTTCATTGAGAAACTGGTTGAGATCAGGGATCAAGAAATCAAAACCCTCAAGCGTGGTACAATATGCCAACAGACCGAGCTCGTTGGATCACGCGCCGTGGCCCAGAGCTTACCTGGGAACGGGAAAACCAGATGATGCGCATGTATCCCTAGCTGTTTACAAACAATACTTCCAGCACTGAGACTACGATCAAATTTCGGGAAGAAATTCGAAGCAAACAGGGGAATGATGAGATACCCCGCGAAAACGTTTAAACATACTAGCTTGTCAGTGGCTGCGCGCTAAATTTTGGGACGAAATTTCTTGAACTCGGGGATAATGTGACACTTCGGGTTTTCCTGTACGTTTCTTTGATGTTATAAGTTATTTCATGAAATTCTATCTTATGTGAAATATGTACAAACTCTGTGAATCTTGTGCTGCGTGACCTTTCGTGTTATGTGACTTTATGTGCTACGTGGCTTATATGTTTATTTTGTGAACTTTGGTGAACTACGTGTATGTACGTGTGACACTAGGTTATCAGCGAGTCTATAATTAGAACGAATTGTATGTCTTAGCTTAAATTTCAAGGACGAAATTCCTGTAACATGGGGAGAATGTGACAACTCGAACCCTTGATCCTGATCGTCGAGAAACGAGCATTTTATTAATGCTCGTATTCACTATTATCTATTTATTATTGTTATTATCATCATTATTTCACAAAGTGATAATAATCCGCGATGGAAGTTTCGATTATTTATGAATAAGATAATATAACCGGGCCAATCGGTTTGAACGACGCGTAGTTGTTTAAACGGGTTCGCATTTGGGCTAGGCCCAAACCCACTAACCTAAAAACCCTACCCTTTAAATATAAGCTTAAACCTCCCACCTCCTTCATTTTTGCAAGCCCCAAAACCCTAAATAGAAAGACATCGGCCGCACAATGTCTGATCCCCCTTTCCCTCCCTTCTCTACCTTTCCGGTGACCGGAGCCGCATCTCCGGCGACTTCCGGCACCCCTCTTTCTCGACTGATGACCTTCGTTGCACACCCCTCTCCCTCGTACACCTCCACACCCACCTGTCTACACACCATAAACCCCCCCCCCCCAACACACACGCACCCCGGTTTATAGAGAGAGAGAGACTAAAGCAGGGAAGATGGCGGAGTCACGCCTGCGGCGGCGGCACGGTTTGGTCCGAGGAGTTTCACCGGTAACCCTTGTTCCTTTCATCCCTTTCCTTTCTTATTTTGTTCTTGCTGAAAGAATGAAGCTGATGAGAGATGGTACCGATGGTGTCGAGTTGTTCATGTTCGGGTCTCGGGTCACGACAACTCAGCAGGTCAGGGTGCTGGCTCGAGTTCTATTTTGGTCCTGGTTAGAAGTTTACGGCAGCCGCGTACCCCTTCTCGTTCATCTCTCGGTCGGTAGGTTATGTCTTTGAATAAGTTGTGTTCATAATGAGCTTGATTGAATATTACTGCTAGTTGTGTTTAATTGTGAAAAATGGTACAAAAATGCTGATTGTAAACTATATAGGGGTTCTTACAGAAATAATGATATGTGGTTAGCTATTATGGAATTGCTTGTACTATTATGCTTTTTAAACCCTGCACATAGCAGTGGATGTGGTGGGAAATTGCTTTGTATTGTTGTGGTTTTTGAATAACACATATGTAGGAAAAAGAATGAAAGGTGTTCATGAGGTCCCTGTTGATTAATCAGGTCACAAATATTTGATGTTGGGTTTATTTTAGTGACTTAGAATGTGAATGCTAATAGGAGCTTTGATAAGAAAAGAATATATAATTAACTGTTATCATGGTTGTGAATATATAAACGGAATGATGAATCTTGGTGATTTCTGTTAATGTGTGAATTAAACTAGGATTTTAATGATTATTGTTGGCACTAGAACATAGATGTGTTTATGAATGATAGCTAGGATTTTTGCACGATGTCGATGGTTTGATGTATACGTTGACTGCCTCTCGTTTATTGTAGAAAGTTGTGATATTCGGAAATAACACGGCGATGCTAGAAACCCTAAGGATGAACAGTTTAAATGATATTGAAAGATATTTGAAATATGTTGGTTTGATCTGATTTGATGATTATACGGCATGATAAAACATGTTAAGGAATTGTGATTGGTTCGTACAAATGGATAAGGTTCTAGAAAGATTCCCACAGTGGTTGCGAGTCGAGATCAAGCGGTTTCGACTCGAGACCACTTAGTGACCACTCGAAACCAGACAAACAACAGGGGACTCGAGATCGGGTAGGTTGTGACTCGAGATCTCCTGATCTCGACTCAGGCCTGACTCGAGACCTCATGGTTACGACTCAGAAACTCATGGTTGCGACTCGAGATCTCTTGGTCTCGAGTCGAGACTATCTGGTTTCGACTGGGCTGCTTGACTCCGTTATTGGGCCGCACTATGTGATAACCTGTTTCGGAATGTGTGTTATTTTCCACTGCTTAACTGGACTTTGTGCTGCTACTATTTAACTGCTCATATGTTAGGATATGCCCAATAACGTATATGCCAGTATGACTTACGTGCTACGTGTTAGATACGTGTAGTTTGTACGTGACATTTTCTTGCATGAGAACCTAATAAATATTTAATAACCATAATAGGGTATGGTTGACCAACGTAACACGAGTAAATTGTCAACCGAGCAAAGCAAAGGTGAGTTCACTACTTTTTACTTAAAGCATGCGTTCCCGGTGGTTGGGAAACGGAACGAAACAACTTTTCTTGGTTTGGGATTGCTTACTATCTCCTTGTGCGGGATACGGTATTTCTATCTCCTTGTGTGGGATACGGGTAACAACACTATCCCCTGTGAGGGATACAAACCTACTTTTCTCCCTTTATACGGGACCCTTAGTTAATTACTATTTATACTGGATGCAACAAGCAAAACTAAACGAAACTCTATCACTCAAGTCCTCACTACTTAATACCGATTAATTCGCCGGGGCCTGGCGAACGGGTTATTAGTTGATAGCGCTATTTAGGTCTCACCAGCCTCACACCGTGCCCGCGTATGGGATCGGGCGTGAACTAATAGACTCTGGCAAACCGTCAATGATGATAGAACATTGACAAACGGGGCACTACGGAAACGTACGGATGACTAGTATTCGGTATTGTAAAAACAGTTTAGTGGCTTACTTACGGGGTAGCTCCCCATGGCATGTATAAATGAGTAAATTAACCGTTGAAACAAGTTTTTGGAACTAAAACTGGAAAACTACAAACACATGAACTCGCCAACGTTATGTTGACACTCTACTGCATGCTTTGCAGGTTGCTCGTTACAGCTCTGGACGGACGTTGCAATCGGATGGAGTGCGTGGTTCGTAAGTAACATGATAATAAACTTGTGGTTTCAATTATGATGCGTTTTCTTTTCCTTTCCGCTGTGAACTTAAACTATGTTTTGAAAAATTTAAATTAGTTCACTAATTATGCTAATGTTTATAACAATAACTAATCCGTTCAAAATAATTAGTGGCTAAGATCCTGGTCGTCACATGCCTCGCGGTAATACTCCGCGTGTGGATTTTGAGGGTGTGACACTGGAAGTGTCATGTTGATAACCGGAGAGGCGATTTCAGAATTCTAGTAGTATATGTGATGTATTGGTTGTGCAACTTGTGGATATCTGATGTGAATGCAAGAAGGAAAGTCAACGAGTTTATGAGATTAGATACTTTCGAGAGTCCATCTCGAGTTGGATCAAGCGTACGTAAACTCAGATTACCTCAGGTACAGGGTAATGTATATTTAAATATATGTATGTTAAACCCGAAATGGTGAAACTTTGACTTAATTTTCTTGATTAAGTGCTTGTAAATGTTGAACCTTGGAAAGGGTGGAGAGCGTTGAGACGTGAGATTAAGAATTGAGGACGTTTGTAATATAGGTCTACGAAGATTCTTCGTAAAAATCAGAGTTTCTCGCAGAAACTACAAGACCATATTCATCAAGCTTGTTTTTACTGTTTCCACCTAATGTGTAAACAAAACCTGTAGAGTAAAAATTTCGGGGACGAAATTTCCTAAACAGGGGGAGACTGTGACACCCGGCTTTTTAGGCCGTGCCGTACAATTGTAACATGTGTTGTGAATAGATAAAAGGTTGTATTTGACAGATTATGATGTTTATATGTGGAATTTAATGAATTGGTAAATTTAAACCTTGGCAAAAATTGTGTTGGCAACGATAAGATAAACGCTTATTGCGTAACGGTTAAATTGCGTAACGAACGTCGGTGACCACCCGACCAGTGTTAAAATCCTAAAAATAGTCTGTTATGATTAGAATAACAATTTTAATCATATCCGTGCGGAAAAATAAATTAAAACACTAAGAAACTTTATTTTTCGAGTTTTAGCGCGTACCGCGCGATACTGCGCGCATTAGACAAAATACTGTCAACACAGTCAGTCAAGGCAACTGGTAATTATTTCAGTAATAATTTTGTGTGATTATTTTTATAGAATGATAAAAATAATTTAAAACGCACTAAAACGGGATTAAAACGCTGGATAAAATACCCTGTATCCTGTAAAAACAATTCTTTCAAAAACCATAAGTTCTTTCAAAAACCACACGTAAATCAATTCCTTGTTTCCCAAACCATAACCAATGGGGGCTACCCCATGTTAACCACTAGACCCGTTACCATATCGAAAACTGTCAGGAGTCATGTTTATGTGCCCTACGTCAATGTCTATCATCATTGACTAAATGCCCAGATCCATTAGTCCACTTCCGTCCTCTGCGTCACGATGTGAGGCTTGTCAAACCTAATAGCGCAATTTAACTAATGACCAGCTCGCCATTGGCCCGGCGATTAAGTCGATATAAAAATGAGGGACTTCATGATAGAGTTTTGTCTAGTATGTTATATGTTGTCATCCTTCCTATGGAGGATGGAGGTACACATTCTACCCAAGGAGAATACGCAGGATTTAATGTTGTCATCCTTCCCATGGAGGATGGAGGTACTTACTCTACCCAAGGAGAATATGCAGGTTCCGTTTTAGTTTCTCAACCCATTCCCAAACCACCGGGAATCCCATGCCTTGTGGAAAGTGTGAACTCACCTTAGGTTAGCTCGGCAGACAATTTACTTGTGTTATGTTGGTCAATCATACCCTATTATGGTTATTAATATTTATTAGGTTCGTATACAAGTAATGCACGTATTTACACGTATACAACAAGTTGCATGTCAATACAAGCTATCACACATCACGTAAAACTAAGCATACGAGCCATATATAGATTTATAGTATAGCCTAAGTAAAATACTCTAGTGTGCGGCCCACTTGCCAGGTGTGCGGTCGACACGAGGGTGTGTGACCGCTTGACAAGTGTGCGGTCATGCAACTGTACAACTTAAGAGAGTGTGTGGTGTGTGTGACTCAGTCCTCGAGTGTGCGACTCCCTCACGGAGCGGTCATGCATTTTCACGTTGTACCAAAAACCGTTTATCAAGTATTAAACATACCTATATTGGATATTTATTTGAACACCTTAACACCTTTTACTAGAACATTCAATCAATGTGGCCCTGTTATCATATTTGAGTATTCGTCATATACTTCCTAATAACCAACCACTCCCCACAACCTCGACACTTATCCAAACCCCAAGTCTAATCAATCGTCTAACATTTTTACTAAAAATCCTATCAATATTATAAATATAAAACAATAAAAGGACTCATTTAAACAGTAAATATCACGAGCATTTTATTAACATTCTCAATCATCAAACGTATGTACACATTCTCATTTCTTGATCAACAGTTACAAGGAATTTGAAAACAACCACTGTCTACTTATTCATCAGTTTAAGTTTCATCATATTAATTGATATTATTCATTCTTTCAAGTAATCAAACAGTTTAACAATTCATTCTATCTAAATATCCTCAGACAATATCATCCACACTTCACTTAAAATGAAACACAAGACTAAATATTGGAACCACACAACTATTACAGTGTACAAAGCAACTAACCAATTTCATCTCGGTCCCGACTCAACACTTCACCGGAGCACGACGGACCCGAATCACAGCCATTGACCGAAGGGTTATGAACGAGCAGGTGTGCGTATACGAGCTGCCACTGCTGCTTTTGCACTAGCCGGAGCTCTGGCAGTTGCCGCTGTCGTCGGCTCCGACACCACCATTTCAGTCATTCAATCCGTCATCAACAAAAACCAATCATCATCATCTTCAAGCAGGAAACAAAAAATGGAGGAAAATGGAGAGGGGGTTTTACCAGTTAAACTCTCCGCAGAAGACTCAGAGCCACCGCCGTCGACTCCACTGCCGCGACGGCGCCGCTCCATCTCCGACGCCATCATCTCTCTCTTACTCGTCTTCCACAGAACTCGAACATCTCTCTCTCTCTCTCCGCTGTGGTGGCGGTGTTGTTGTCGTTGTCCTCCGCTGCCACCAGGAGATGGTGGTGGTCGGATTTGTTTCAGATGGCCTGTAGGTGTTCACCGGAGAGGAGGGGGTGTCTCACCCGAATAACTGAACCACCAACAGCCGGCAGGGTAATCGGCTCCGGCAGCCGGATCCATGAGCTGAGGAGGAAGATCGAGTGGGTTAGAGGGAGAGATGGATTGGTTTGATTTCATTTGTGTGTGTAAAAATGAGAATGGTGATGTTGTTAGTGATTAAGTTAGGTTTTTCTCACAAGAAGATGAAAATGCAGAGAAGGAAGAGGGTCTTGTTGTATGCGGCTGTTGCAATTAAAAAGGGGTTTTAGGGTTTTAAGGATAAATGGGGTGAAATATATATTTAGGGTAGGGTTTTGGGGTGTGTAGGTGTGAGTTATGTTGGGCTCGGCCCATGGGTATGAACCCGTTAATTGTCGTGTCTCATTAAAACTAGCTTGCTCATGATTAATACAATACATTCGTGTGTTCGCTAAATTATATTTGCTTGATTCGGGTTACTAGTTAAACGATACGTATCTCCCGTTGCGGTTTATTATTATTTATATATAAATAATAATAGCAATAATAATAATAATAATAATAATAATAATAATAATAATAACAATGATAGCAATAATAATTCAGTAAAATAACATGTTCTCGATGATTGGGATCGAGAGTACGGGTTGTTACATTTTCCCCATGTTACAGGAATTTGGTCCTCGAAATTTAAGCTAAGATATACGGTTCGTTAATAACCTTATTGTTGCACATAAATATACATAGTTTCACAAAAGTTCACAAAACGGAATCATGTAAGTCATATAGCATATAAAATCATGTAGCATGTAAATTCGCGTAATTCTCATAACATGAAACTTTTCACATAGTTTAAACTTATTTCACATAGCAGGGAATATTATATAAGTTATATCTATTTGCTCATGAACACTGTGTAGCGATTGTATGTGAAAGTTTTTGGGACACCCGTTTTATCTAAACTTAAACACAATGCCTAAGTGAATATATAAGTTAACGGAGTTAACAGGGTTTGTGTTCACCCTGTGAAGGTCGGGTGTTACATCATCCCCTACTTGAAAGAATCTTCGTCCCGAAAATTGTTCTAAAACGATGGCTTGAAGTGAGTTCCGACGAACTCGATCTATAGGTAACTTACAACGCTTGGGGGGGGGGGGTTGGTCACACTCGGTTCCTCAATGAAGTGATAAAGTTGAGTTTATCAACTAACTATCGAAATTAAACCAATATGTTTAAAAAAATATTCCTCCAGGAATATTAGTTTGAAAAGTATTCCTTCCCAATCCAGGGAGAGTAGTGGTTCCCAATACCCGAGAATATGTACTTTTCTAAGGACGCGTGTGTAGCCTCAAGCTAGGGGTGCCGTATGTATTTCCAAAACCGGGGAAATAGTGCGTTGTCCCAAACTATGGACACATACCTTTAGTAAAAGTTGTTAACTCACTTTAAGGTGCATCCTTTATCAAAAGTCTTGCATCGACGACGCGAACTGGTATAGTGGGCAAGCAATAACCAAAACACTCTTAATAATGGTTGCACGTCCTGAGTTGTAGTACTAGTGGATGGTTGTTTCACATAAGGTTGAGTTACATCAGCACTGTAAATGAGGTAGGTGTTGTTTCCAACCGTGGACAAAATCGGTAGCACATGCCTGCAGCATGTCTTCAGGAGTTTGTTTGGTTCGACCATTCGTTCGTGGGTGTTAGGTAGTGCTCATGCATGATCGTGAGCCAAAGGATTTGTGCATGCCTTGCCACAAATATGACGTGAAACGTAAGTCATATATAGAGACAATGGGAGTCGGGCGCCCTGCGCCTAGCAGCTACTTCAGTAGATGTTTGCAAGATTTGAAAACTTGTCGGTTTCCTTGACCATGAGAAAATGTTCAGTTTTAGTCAGGTGATTACATCACTCCTCAACCGATTCCATCTTTGAGTTTGAGATACTTACCCATGCCCCGCATGGACTTGGCTAAAAGGTTCTCTTCCTTCGATGCTTTAACCTGAGCAATACGAATTTGGGTAGGAAGAGTAGAGTGGATAGTAAGCCATAACGCACGTACACGCTTAGGGTTGGTTTTCTTATGACTAAGGGTATCAGCCACAACGTTGGCCTTGCCTGAATGACACTTGTTTGCGCACTCGTGGTCGTTGAGGAGTTCGACACATCGACGATGTCGCATGTTCATCTCCTTCTAACCCAAGATATGCTGGAGACTCTTGTGATCGGTGTGGATGGTGCACTTGGTACCACCCAAGTAATGTCTCCATATATTGAGTGCAAACACTACTGCTCCCAACTCCCAGTTGTGGGTAGCGTAGTTCTTTTCATGAACCTTAAGTTGGCGCGATGCGTAAGCAATGACCTTCTCACGTTGCACCAACACACAACCAATTCCTTGAATTGACGCGTCACAATAAACAACGAAATCGTATGAGCCTTCAGGTAACGAGAAAATGGGAGCGCTACAGGGTTTCACCTTCAACTGTTGGAACACAGATTCCTGAGCAATCTTTCGAGTTGGAGTTGCGAGGGTTGTATATACGACCAAGAAAACGGGCTTCATGACGTCCAAAGTCATACGTCAGAGACATAATGTAAGGTTGTTTGTGTCGTAGGAGCTCCATGGTAAGATGTGGGGTATCGCTCGGATTCCTACTAGTTCTTTGAGTAGATTTGGATGTCGTCGAAGTAAACATGTGACATATCTGTAAAGGTAAACTAAATTCGAATATCATGCCTGAGGATCCATATTGGTCGTATCGAGATCAGAGAACAGTACCTGTGGTATCACCATATTTATGGCCCAATGCTTATCGAGTAAGGTTCGTAGAGTGTAACTTGTCCAAGCGAGTGTTTGCGGGGAATACTATTAGGATCGTAGGATTCAAAAGTATGTCGTGTATGGATGTGGGGACATGAGTAATGGTAGTCGCAATCGATGAGTAAGCGTTTAAGAATCCACAGTAGGGGTTAACCTGATGTCGAAGGTACAGCTGGTCGTACACAAGTTGTGTATAGTTAAGATAAAGTATGTCGTTGATCAAATAAAGATGTCATGTGGATAGATCAATTATAACAAGAATTTACCATAGTAGCATGATTGTTGCACAAGTTTGTAGTGTTAAGATTTACTGAGACTTCCGTCAAAAGTTGTTGGGCTCGCCCACACGTGAAGGAGGAATAATTCACCTTGATCCATGAACTTAGATGAGTTTGTGATTTATCGAGTCGGTAAGCAACCAAATTTGGGGGAGTTTCCTTAGGTCGTGCGAATGAATTCAAAATACGTCTGTTTCATCGTGAGACTCCAAAGAAAGGACGTAAAAACATGTTTAAGAGAGTATAATCGTATCAACAACACATCGCCACCCTCAAGGTTTCAAGGAGTGATCACCAATGATCGAGAGTTGAGCCTTCCAATTTCTCTAAGCTATGGGGTGTTCGTTTCAGGGTCTCAGCATGGAGAAGCGAGAACATATTGTCACTGTGGTAAAGGAATGACGGTTTGGTCTAAGCCAATGGTAGAAAAATAGACATAGCCTTAATCAACAAGCATGTTTCAGTACGAAAACTTGTGCAAAGGTTCTGCATATTTAAGAAAAACTATCATGGAATTAAAATACGACTCTTGTAGGGTAAGGGGGGTAAGGTAAGCATATAGATCATCGTGTTCGCTCGTTGGTTGATTAATCCGTATCTCCGTCCTTGAATGTCCCGAAGACTATCCTATCATTAGGAGGCATCCACTTGCTAACTTGGGTATACAAAGGTGCAAATCAAAGTAGAATAAGAATTAACCACCCAACAAGGTAATGGGGGGGGGGGGGTAATCTTGTGATCGGTGGAAATCGTGGTATGGTTGTTAGCGTTTCATTATGTTGGTTGCCAATCGAAGAGACAGGGGATTGGTGAGGTTCATATGAAGAATTTAGTGAAAACAGGAGTCCAACAATAACCGAAGAATTCAACCAACTAATCTGTTGTCTAGAAGCAATTCCAGTAGTCGTGTGTGGCGGCATGGCACGAAAGGGAAGTTCGTTGCGTCAAGGTCGCGGAAGTATATCACTTGTCCAAAACACAATTTGGTTGGTAGGGTTTCGAGTTGCAAAACGACGAACGCGTGTAACTATGACTGCTTAGTTTCTGGTGACGACGACTAGTGGAGATGATGTGGTTTGTCAACATGGACGCGTGGGTATATTGTTCTCCTAAATCCGAGTTTGTTTGGGCCGATTCTGGTCTACGTGAATGTCGACGTGCAAACCGAATGTATGTAGCGTCAGATTTGAATTCTAGTTGTAATGGCGATGTCATGTCGAGACAGTCGTATAGATAAATAGAACGCATTAAACAGTTGTCGTAGTGGGTGAGGAGAGAACATGAAAAAGAATTTGATCACTACTTGTCAAGTTTCAAGTAAACAGTTGAGTGTCAAAGCGAGCACCCTAGGGCTAATAAGGGCAACATGCCACAATGTTAAGTGAGTACACGTAAGCATCACACCATGCAAATGCAAACTAACAAGTAAGCTACATAACATAATCCATACCCTCTATAGTGTTGAGTCTTGCACATGGAGCGAAGCATCGTTGTGGATCGTTAAGCACTGTACAGGTTATAGTCTGGTTTTGTCAAAAAGCTTTTCCCTTTTTAAAACCAAGTTCACTATAACCAATGGCTCTGATACCAATCTGTCACACCCCCAAAATCCACAAGCGGAGTATCACCGCAGGGGGCGTGACTGACCAGGATCCAGCCACCCATCATATTGAACAATGTAATTAAATAAATAAAAGTCCAACCACACAATATAATTGGTGTCCAAACAAATCAATTAAGTTCAAGTTATCAGCGGAAGCATAAAGTTTAAAACCCAAGCATAAGTTTAAAAGTTCAAATGTTTGACATGGAACTCAACAGTCCATGTCCCACAACGAGTCCTGCTCCCATGCAAGCTCCAGCTAAGCATCTAACGACCTGCAAGGCATGTAACAACGAGTCAACAACAAAGTTGAGCGAGTTCACAATTGGATGTTCGTTTTAAGTTGTTCCAAAAACCATAAGTTCTTTCAAAAACCACGCGTAAATCAATTCCTTGTTTCCCAAACCATAACCAGTGGGGGCTACCCCATGTTAACCACTAGACCCGTTACCATATCGACAACTGACAGGAGTCATGTTTATGTGCCCTACGTCAATGTCTATCATCATTGACTAAGTGCCCAGATCCATTAGTCCACTCCCGTCCTCTACGGCATGGTGTGAGGCTTGTCAAACCTAATAGCGCTATTTAACTAATGACCCGCTCACCATTGGCCCGGCGATTAAGTCGATATAAAAAGGAGGGACTTCATGATAGAGTTTTGTCTAGTATGTTATATGTTGTCATCCTTCCTATGGAGGATGGAGGTACGCATTCTACCCAAGGAGAATACGCAGGATTTAATGTTGTCATCCTTCCCATGGAGGATGGAGGTACATACTCTACCCAAGGAGAATATGCAGGTTCCGTTTTAGTTTCTTAACCCATTCCCAAACCACCGGGAATCCCATGCCTTATGGAAAGTGTGAACTCACCTTAGGTTAGCTCGGCAGACAATTTACTTGTGTTATGTTGGTCAACCATACCCTATTATTATCCAACAAGTGTGGGACGCAAGTGTGGCTTATGGTTAGGCAAAAAGCGGGCATGGATTCGGTGCAACCTAAGTGGGACGATATTGTTAAGTGGTTACTTGATTGGTCCAATTTGAAATCTGCGACTGTTTACGTTGCTAAACTGTTAGTGGCGGCTAGTGCTTACTTGATTTGGCAGGAGCGTAATGCTAGATTATTCAAGAACCAGTTGAGGCCTCCAGAAACTATAAGTGAAATTATTATCCAACAAGTGCGGTACAAACTGATGGGAGCGAAGCTGAAAAATTGTGAAAATGTTCGAAGACTTCTAGGGGCCTGGGATATTGATGGTACAGAATTGCATGATGATGGTGGCTAATTATCCTTGATAACTTTCGTGTTTTGAGTCTAGAGTTGTAGTTTAGTGGTCGACCGTTTGGTGGTTGTTTTGTTTCGTTTTGTTTTTTTTCTGGTTGTTACTTTCATGGGGCATGTCCTATGATTGAACTAGTGTAGGCTTTCTACACTACTTGTGGTTTTTTGGTTGTGAATATATAGAATCACCGGGGTAACCCTTTACCCAAAAAAAAAACCGTACCCTATTATGGTTATAAATATTTATTAGGTTCGTATACAAGTAATGCACGTATTTACACGTATACAACAAGTTGCATGTCAATACAAGCTATCACACATCACGTAAAACTAAGCATACGGGCCATATATAGATTTATAGTATAGCCTAAGTAAAATACTCTAGTGTGCGGCCCACTTGCCAGGTGTGCAGTCCACACGAGGGTGTGTGACCGCTTGATAAGTGTGCGGTCATGCAACTGTGCGACTTAAGAGAGTGTGTGGTGTGTGTGACTCAGTCCTCGAGTGTGCGGCTCCCTCACGGAGCGGTCATGCATTGTCACGTTGTACCAAAAACCGTTTATCAAGTATTAAACATACCTATATTGGATATTTATTTGAACACCTTAACACCTTTTACTAGAACATTCAATCAATGTGGTCCGGTTATCATATTTGAGTATTCGTCATACACTTCCTAATAACCAACCACTCCCCACAACCTCGACACTTATCCAAACCCCAAGTCTAATCAATCGTCTAACATTTTTCTAAAAATCCTATCAATATTATAAATATAAAACAATAAAAGGACTCATTTAAATAGTAAATATCACGAGCATTTTATTAACATTCTCAATCATCAAACGTATGTACACATCTCATTTCTTGATCAACAGTTACAAGGAATTTGAAAACAACCACTGTCTACTTATTCATTAGTTTAAGTTTCATCATATTAATTGATATTATTCATTCTTTCAAGTAATCAAACAGTTTAACAATTCATTCTATCCAAATATCCTCAGACAATATCATCCACACTTCACTTAAAATGAAACACAAGACTAAATATTGGAACCACACAACTATTACAGTGTGCGAAGCAACTAACCAATTTCATCTCGGTCCCGACTCAACACTTCACCGGAGCACGCCAGACCCGAATCACAGCCACTGACCGAAGGGTTATGAACGAGCAGGTGTGCGTATACGAGCTGCCACTGCTGCTTTTGCACGAGCCGGAGCTCCGGCAGTTGCCGCTGTCGTCAGTTTCGGCACCACCATTTCATTCGTTCAATCCGTCATCAACATAAAAAAAAAACAATCATCATCATCTTCAAGCAGGAAACAAAAAATGGAGGAAAATGGAGAGGGGGTTTTACCAGTTAAACTCGCCGGAGAAGAGTCAGAGTCACCGCCGTCGACTCCACTGCTGCCGCCGTGAGCGGCGGCGCCACTCCATCTCCGACGCCTTCATCTCTCTCTCTCTCTCGTCTTCCACAGAACTCGAACGTCTCTCTCTCACTCTCTCTCTCCGTTTCTCTGTTTTATCGTCGTCGCCGCCGTGGTGGCGGTGTTGTTGTCGTTGTCCTCCGCTGCCACCTGGAGATGGTGGTGGTCGGATTTGTTTTAGATGGCCAGTAGGTGTTCGCCGGAGAGGAGTGGGTGTCTCACCCGAATAACTGAACCACCGACAGCCGGCTGGGTAATCGGCTCCGGCAGCCGGATCCGTGAGTTGAGGAGGAAGATCGAGTGGGTTGGAGGGAGAGATGGATAGGTTTGATTTCATTTGTGTGTGTAAAAATGAGAATGGTGATGTTGTTAGTGTTTAAGTTAGGTTTTTCTCACAAGAAGATGAAAATGCAGAGAAGGAAGAGGGTCTTGTGGTATGCGGCTGTTGCAATTAAAAAGGGGTTTTAGGGTTTTAAGGATAAATGGGGTGAAATATCTATTTAGGGTAGGGTTTTGGGGTGTGTAGGTGTGAGTTATGTTGGGCTCGACCCATAGGTATGAACCCGTTAATTATCGTGTCTCATTAAAACAAGCTTGCTCATGGTTAATACAATGCATTCGTGTGTTCGCTAAATTATATTTGCTTGATTCGGGTTACTAGTTAAACGATACGTATCTGCCGTTGCGGGTTATTATTATTTATAAATAAATAATAATAGCAATAATAATAATAATAATAATAATAATAATAATAATAATAATAATAATAATAATAATAATAATAATAACAATAACAATGATAGCAATAATAATAATTCAGTAAAATAACCTACTCTCGATGATTGGGATCGAGAGTACGGGTTGTTACATTCTCCCCATGTTACAGGAATTTGGTTCTTGAAATTTAAGCTAAGATATACGGTTCGTTAATAACCTTATTGTTGCACATAAATATACATAGTTTCACAAAAGTTCACAAAACGGAATCATGTAAGTCATATAGCATATAAAATCATGTAGCATGTAAATTCGCGTAATTCTCATAACATGAAACTTTTCACATAGTTTAAACTTATTTCACATAGCAGGGAATATTATATAAGTTATATCTATTTGCTCACGAACACTGTGTAGCGATTGTATGTGAAATTTTTGGGGACACCCATTTTATCTAAACTTAAACACAATGCCTAAGTGAATATATATGTTAACGGAGTTAACAGGGTTTGTGTTCACCCTGTTAAGGTCGGGTGTTACAATACGTATATTATATATATAAGAGTGTATGTATGCGTGTATTGTGTGTGTGTGATGAGAAAGGTGGCAACCATTTAACACACTCTCTCTCCTCTCTCATATTCTTATTGGTCATATGGGGAGGTGAATGATGATGATGATCCTTAAAGCATTCAAAATCTTGTAAAATCCAAGACTTATGTCACAAACCACACCAACTCTCTCTCTCTAAATAATTCAGCCGAAAACCTCCTTCACACCTCCATAATTTCGAAAATTTTGATGTTCTTGTAAGAATCAACTTAAATCCAAGGTGTTTCCAAGTTATTTTGAAGATCCAAATGTGTTTTCAAGGTGAAACTAGCTCCATAACATCAAAATCTTGTCAAAAACCCACTTGAATCTTGAAGGTATAAAATTTATTTCTAAAAACATGTTCTTGATTCTTGGTGATGTTCATGATGTTGGAAGGTTTCTCTTAGTCTTGAAATTATTCACAAACTTGAAAACTAAAATAAATGGGTTTTTGAATAAAATAAAAATGGGTGTGTATATGTATGTATATGTGGCCATACATGTGCATGTGTTTATGTTAGAGTATAAGTTTTGATTTTTGGTTTGAACTTCTTTGATAAAATGTTAAAAAGTGATGTGCATGTGATCTTGGAAAGTTCTAAAATGGTTTTAATCATGTGAATGAACATGTAAAAGTAAAATTTTAGATTCATATGAATGTATGTATATATGAGCCGTGTATGTATATATAAGTATGCATTCATGTAATATTTTGATGATTAAAAGTCTTAGATATGTAAGAATGTGTATGTCTTGGGATTTGTAAATATCAAATCAATGAAATATTGTGTTTCACACTTGGGATTTGTATAAATACGTGTATCATTTGCACATATCAATTCTTGTTCGATTTCGAGCTTTAAATCGCTTTCTAGAAGGTTATACGCGAACTGATGCGTAAACGTAATTAATTTAATGCAACAAACACTCCGGAACAGTGACATAGGCTTAACATACCTTAAATAACCTTTACACAACTTAGAAATAAGTTTTGGAGGGTTTGGTGTATCGAAATCAAGTTTATTCGATCGCAGGGACTATTTGCGTCAAACTGCAAAAGTATAATGAATCGAATGGTAATGAACATTCCGGAACTTGATCATAAGTTAAATATGCCCTAAATATCCTTTACATAGCTTAGAAATATGCTTTGAGGTGTTTGGTGCGCAAAAATAAACTTTTTGATCAATAGGGACTAAAAGCATCAAAAAGTGCTTAAGTTTGCATTTTTGCGCATATCTTACGTTCTGATTATATCCGGACATCCAAAAATTTTTGTAATCATTGAAATATTTTACTCTAGTGATTGGCATGCTAAAATTCCATTCATCGCGTAATTTGGATCGTTTTTTCGCGTCTGTTCGTGTTTCGTCGTAATTAACCGAACAACGCAACCGTACGACCAAACGAACCGACATCCGAGATTTTTTGAGCATAATTCATGTTCCCTATACTTTAACTTCATTATAGAGCCTTGAAATGGGGTTAACGGGGCTTAAACGTGCCAAAAATGCATCAAAAACCAAGTTTCAAGCTTGGAGGGACCATGTTTGACAATCTGTCAAAGATGGCTAGGAGGGGCGCGTTAGCCATAGGCATTTCTTACGCGGCCCGCGACAGCACATCAGACATAAACATTGAATTTGGTCCAATTCAGCCATTTTGATGGTTTTGATCCTTGTTTTGCAATACCATTTGATGGTTTTGAGTGTCCCATTGTATTATAAACCATGGGCTACACATGGAGGGTCAAGATCAAGGCACGAATTACGATAAACGATCCTAACGGTTCTTTGAAATCTCTATATACCCACCATGTTTCATTTTCAGTCCACACAATTAATCTGAATTCATACTCTAAGTTGAAGCCTTAGCTTCATACCTGAGTATTTTAGATCAATTTCTTCCTTGCTTGGACCATTTGTAAGTTTCTTTCGTGCTTTTATTGCTTTTCAAGCGTGAAAGTCAAACAGTGTTTGACTTTCTACTTTGACCAATCTTTGATCAACATGAAGTTCGTTTGAACTTCGCAACGTGAGCTTAATCACGATGGTCATAGTCCTTTGTGACTATACCTACTAATTACCACGTTGATTGGGCGTAGTGACGAGTCATAGTTTCGGTCAAATTGCGTATTTATGCGTATTTTGCAACCAAACTATTCTTGGGTATCAAAACCCTTTGTTTTGATATCAAACTTGTTTTCTAACCTAGTTAAACATGTTTTAACATGTTTAACTCGTCACTTTTAGTTTAGTGCTTATATAGGGTCGTAAGATAAGCGGTCTAAACAACCGCTTAGACTTTCGAACCCGACCCGTTTGGTCCATCATTAGGATCTGACCAAACATATTTTTGTGACCATAGTTGTATAGGGAATAACCTTCCTAGGTTATACCTTATGGTCACTTCGTTTAGTTAGTTGTATGATAGGTAGTTTATATGCCTTAGGAAAATGACCAAAATGCCCTTTTTACGCATAATTTCATTTTAAGCATATGTAACCTAAATTTTTATATCTAAACTGATTAGGTAACATTATTAGGCATATTAAGGCATATAATACTTTTCATAGGACTAGTTAGGCGGTCCGAACGCGTTTTACGCGAACGACACGTTAAAGTAGCGTAATCTACCTAAACGGGTCGTAATGGGTTGTAAGCACTTAGGTTAGGTTTTGATTTAGAATGTAGGCTTTGTTAGACCATATTATATGTGTTCCAACACTCATTTGGTTTACAAGACCTCATTCTATCCAATCTTCCGATTTAGGTCAGGTTTATTAACATAGTTTCCTATATTAGGTGTCGGTTGATTTCGTGATCCCTCTAGCTTTGCTTGGTTGTTATTCAAGACTTCTAAGCATTCTCAAGTGAGTACATAGTTCCCCTCTTTTACCATTTTAAACTGTTTTCGGGTGATTCATATGTGCTAAACGATTTTGAGTTTTCTAAATAAATGCTATGGTTTATATTAAACTACCTGAACTATTTGAATTGTTTGAACCATTTGGAACTGTTTGATCTATGTGAACTATTTGAACTATTTGAACTGTTTGAACCATTTGGAACTGTTTGATCTATGTGAACTATTTGAACTGTTTGAACCATTGGGTTAGGGAAGTGATTAGGTAACGGGAAGGGTGTAATGTGATAAAAGCATGGTGGATACGCCGCTGGTACTTCCTATATATAAGTGCTTTTAACACATTATATATCGTTGCATTATCTAGATCACTTGGGCAAATGTTTTCAAAACGAAGTCACATTACAAGGTTTTTCTAACAATATAAACCATTCAAGTTTTATTACAAAAACAATTTACGATATGGGTTTACATAAACAAATGTTTTGGGTTAAGATTCATGGCATCGAGGTTTTATAAACTATAACTAATCTGTTTTTGACTTGGTTATTTCAATTTACATTACAAACATTTTACAAAACTAGCTTTTCTAATATCAATTAACGAAGTTGTTCGAGTTATTTAAAAATATAAACGAGCCATGAATCTGACACTCACACAAAACCTATGTACTCGCCGGCATTTTTATGCTGACGTATTTTCACATATGTTTCAAATACCATCGTTGATTATGTTTGATGATGATATTGGTGCATGCTCACATAGGAATGGACGAGGCCTTAGTGACTTAATAACAATGAAAGTCAGTTTGTTCATGTTTTGTTTCTAATATCAATACAATGTAATAAACTTAATTCAATAAAACGAAACTTTAAACCATGTGTTGTGAAACAATGATTCTGTTACGGCACTCCCTGATGTTTCCGGCGTGGTTTATTGTTTTAACACGGTCGGGGTGTGACAGAAAAGTTGGTATCAGAGCTCATGGTTATAGGGAATTATTTTTTTTTTGGGTAAAGGGTTACCCCGGTGAATATTATATCACCAACCAAACAAACCAAGAGAGAAGCAAAAAACACTTCTCAGTTCTCTCAGATGACATGCCAACCGAGAGTAAACAAGCTACAAGAAAACTAATAAAAAAAAACACCAACACAGTACACCAGCTAAGACCAGGTAAAACAAAGGCACGACAAAGCAAGCAAACTAGCCGTTGTCATCATCCGCAACTAGTAACCCCCTAGGAAGCGCCCACTCCCGAAGAAGCCGTTCCATATGCATAGAATTCTTGAACCTCATTGTTTGAAGCTTTAGACGAACTGTCGAGATAATCACCTCCACTAGCTGCTTCTTATTTCTGGTCTTCGGTGTGAATAGTCTTCGGTTTCTTTCATCCCACACAAAATAAGCCGCCGCACTTACCACAAGTTTAGCAATGACATGAGAAGCCTTTCTCGAGTTTGCAATGCTCAACAGGTAGTCAAATATAGCATGCCACTGGTTAGAAATAACACCCATATCTGCTTTCTGTTTCACACCTTCCCAAATATCCGCCGCATATCCACATTCAAAAAACAAATGATCATGCGAGTCAGGACCGGACTTACACAAAGAGCAACACATAAGATTGAAATTAGCATTCACTGAAGAGTTCCATGTGCGCATAATATCTTGAGTCTTCAGTTTTTTGTTAACTATGAGCCACATAATAAACGAGTGTCTAGGAATCGCTTGAGAGAACCACACCACGTTTGCCCATTGCACCTCAATCTGAACAGTTCGGACATCCTCCCAAACCGAAGCTGTACAAAAATCCTCCTGATTACCGATTCTAGATTTCCAAACCAGCTTATCACTTGCATTTTCATTGAATATAATCTCCCGAAGGTTTGCTAAGACTGGATAACGTTCAACCCACCTAATCAACCTTGGAGTAACAATAGATCCAATCGGACGAACATCATCCCATTTATCGAACCAAACCGACGTATTCGATCCATTACCTACCTCGGTCCATATATGATTCCGTAGCATTGGACGCAAACTTAGCATTTTCCTCCAGCTCCATGTCATATTACCCTTAGGTGGAATGTCCCAAAATGATCTATTTTGAAGACGATACGAGTGAATCCATTTAACCCAAAGAGATTCACGGTGGGTTAGCAAACTCCAAACATGAACCGTCATTAAAGCACTATTCATGTCACCCACTCTACGAATACCCAGCCCACCTTCATTCTTTGGCACGCAAACAGACTTCCATTTAACTTTGGCTTTCCCTTTTATGGTATCCCCTTGAGCCCACAGGAACCGTTTCATTCTATCTTCAAGCTCTTTTATAATCCGTTTAGGTAAAATAAACACTGAAGCCCAATAAATATGTAACGAAGAAAGCACCGAGCGGATTAATTGTAATCTACCTGCAAACTATAAGCATTTTGTTTTCCAATCAGAGATTCTAGCATCCATTCTTTCTACGAGTTGCTTACAATCTTTGTACTGAAGACGAGTGGAAATAAGAGGCACACCAAGATATCTTACCGGCAAGCTTCCTTCCTCAAACGGCATAATAGCAAGAATCCTTTGTTTAATCGGATCCGCAACATTACCAAAGAAAACAGTGCTCTTAGCCATGCTAGGAACAAGACCCGACATATTCTTAAACTGATCCAACGCATCCATAATTATTTTTGCTGATCTATTATCTCCCTTAGCAAACAAGAACAAATCATCCGCAAAACACAAGTTGATAATTTTCTGCTTTTCACACTTACTATGGAACCTGAAGTCACTCGAAGCTTCAACATTTTTATTAAGGATCAGCGTTAGGACTTCCATGACAATCGTAAACAAATAAGGGGACATAGGATCTCCCTGCCGCAAACCCCTCTTCCCTTTAAAGAAACCATACAGATTTCCGTTAATAGCCAAAGAGAATGATGTTGAAGCAACACACGCCATCACCCACTTAACCATTTTCACATGGAAACCGAAACCCACCAGAATCTTCTTTAAAAAACTCCAATCCACCGTGTCATAAGCTTTCTGAATATCAACTTTAAAAGCACAACGCGGAGGACCAACATTACGATGATAGTTATGCATCAATTCTTGAGTTAACAAAATATTATCAGAAATTCTTCACCCCGGGACAAAAGCAGACTGATTAATGCTGACAATATCACCTAAACCTTCCTTAATGCGATTAGCAATTATCTTACTAATGCATTTATATAAGGTGTTGCAACACGAAATAGGCCGATAATCCGTAATTTGCATTGGAGTAGTGACTTTAGGGATCAACGATATTATAGTATGATTCAACTGTTTAAGAAGTTGACCATTATGGAAAAAATCCTTCACGGCTCCACAAACATCACTCCCAATAATATGCCAACTCTTTTATCTCTTCATCCGTTACATCTGGACCGGGAGCCTTATTACCCGATATGGAGAACCATCTGGACTGGGAGCCTTATTACCCGATATGGAGAACATTGCTCCTTTTATCTCTTCATCCGTTACATCCCGAACCATACCGTAAGCCTTATCCGCAGACAAGACATTATGAAATAAGTCCGGAGTTGGGTTCATAGTAATCGTACCAGTACTCCCAAAAAAGCGAGAATAATGGTCCACCATAGCATTCGGAACATCACCTCCTTCAAACAATGTACCCTCCGCATTTCAAATCGAAAAAATCCTACTTCGATGATTTTTCGCTTTGACGACATTATGAAAAAATTTCGTATTCGAATCGCCCAACTCGAGCCAATCCACTTTAGCTTTTTGTTGTAAAAATGCAGCTTCGTCCCTAACCGCGTCCTTGTATTCTTTAATAAGAACATCATGCTGAATTTTCAACTCTCCATTCAACGGATCCTCATCCATCGTCTTCTGACACTCCTCCAGCTTGTTCCGAGTTAATTTAACGTTCTCGTGTAAATTCCCTTGTGTCATTAGAAGCTTTCTTAAAGGAGTCTTAAGGGCTTTCATTTTCTGAACTATTTGAAACATCGAATACCCTTGCATCTCAACGTCCCACATTTTTTTCACTTCCTCCAAAAAACCTTGTTTCTCCACCAAGAAGTTAACGAATTTAAAAGGCCTTGGTTTATCTCTAGTAATATTCGGTAAAGAGAGGATACACGGGGCATGATCCGATATTCGGTATGGGTGAAAAGTCGCCGCAGCCATAGGAAACACATCAATAAACGGCGTATTCCCCATAATTCTATGAATCTTTTTGAAGACAGCTGCTTTTTTCTGCTTGTTCGTCCAAGTGTAATGCAAACCCGAACTATTAATATCGAAAACCTCAATATTATTCACACACTCCTTGAACTCCATCATCCCAACTACTTGAAGACGAGCTCGTTAACGAATCCTCTAAAAATAACGAAGAGTTAAAATCTCCCATTATAACCCAAGGCTTATCCTTCATAAACGAGTGATGAATACCCAGCTCAAGCCACAGTTTTCTTCGATTCTTATATAAGTTATCGGCATAAATAAACGAACAAAAGACTGTTTTTTGATCAAGCTTAAAAATAACCTGAGTATGCATAGCTTGCTCAGACTGGCTTAGCACCATAACATCAACAACATTGGCGTCCCATCCTACCCTAATACGAGTACCTTTTTGGCAGCATCCCGAGTTAGTTGCCCAGCTCCAAGAACGACAGACCTTCCTACAGACATTCGATACATTGGAAGCATCCACATGGGTCTCCATAATAGCGCAAACCTGCAAATGATTTTCCTTAACAACCTGACGAACCTCCATTTGTTTCAGGGGTCGGTTGAAACCCCTTATATTCCATGCCGCTATACTACCCATTAACACCCTGCTTCTCTGGGTGTGCTTGCACCCTCAGATCTTTCCTGTTCAATCTTTTTATCTAAGTAATTCGGAATTTCAGCTAATAAATCATCTACCTGAACCCCATCATCAATGACCTCATCCTCCCCTTCCAAACCTCGTTGACCTTTTTGTTTGGCGTGACTCTTCTGTTTACGATTTAAGTTTTCCACTTGAACATATCCATCTTTCTCACTAAGAACGTCAAACGGATTTGATACTTGAACCCGAGATGACGAAGCATTCACTACTTCGACCTTCTTCTTGACAACCGGGCGATATACCAACTTTTGTTTCTGCGAGTTTAAGATAACACCCTGCTGCCAAGCTTTCTTATTTTTACCTTTTATTTCCTGAAAGTTATCATTCTTTTTGTTAGCATTGTCTAAACTCACTGGCTTCGGTTTCTTAGGACACGTATTTTCATCATGCCCAAATTTGCAACATGTAGAGCATCTAAGCGGTTCCTAGTCATATTCAATTTTCACCTCGGTTGTTGTGTACCCATTACCTTCCATGGACGGTATAGCTACCTTCACACTACGCTTTAATTCTTTTCCTGCATGTACTTCTATTAACGCCCTCGCAAAGCTACTTCTACCCCATGACTCTGAACACATCGACGCAGGGTGTTATAGGGAATTAGGTTATTAGTAATGCTTTTTTTTGGGTAAAGGGGTTACCCCGGTGATTCTATTAAAACAACCGCAATAAAGTACAAGTAGTGAGGATGTGTTCCACACTAATTCATATACAGGACATGCCCCGCACATGTAAACCAAAACAAAAACCAAAGATTCTAAGACAACCCATAACCTAGCCTACATTACATCATGAACCAAAGTAGGCAAGACCAAACACGAAAACCAAAAAACAAAAAACGACTCAACCTCCATCATCAAAGATGAAGCTGCCACAAATCGGCAACCCCTTGACTCGAATCACAGCATGTCTAGCCATTGGAACCCTTTGTGGAGGAGTTGCTTGCCCTTGCTCTAGAAGATGAAGGATGTGTTCCCGAAGTTATAAATTCATTAGTTTCATTGTATACTTCAACGACCTCCTCCTCATCTGAATCCTGCTTGTCATTAGTCTGCTTGGCCTTCTTCTCTAGACGACCCACAGAAATACCTCCCTGACCACCATCATCGTCCTTAAGGATATCAAATGGGTTTGACGTTGATACCTGATTGTTCATCGACTTCCTCAAGGACGAATTTGGTTTAGGGTTTACAACCGGTCTATACACTACCTTAGGCTTCTGATTTTTCATATGAAGACCTTGGTTAGTAGCTTTCTTCTTCTTGGCACCCACAACCTGAAAATCATCAATTTTCTTCCCAGAATCCCCACTCGAAACAACCTGATGATTCTTTGGGCACAAGCTATCTTCATGACCAAACACGCAACAAGATGAGCACCTTAAAGGCTCCCAATCATATTCAATTTTTATCTCCACCTTTGAATGACCATTACCATCTAAAGATGGGATTGCAACAGTAACACTCCTCTTTAACTCAGCCCCGGCTTGAATTTCAATGAGAGCTCTAGCATAACTGCTTCTTCCCCATGACTCAGCACACATTGTAGCAGTGTACGAATCTAGCATCTTAGGCACTCCTATTTTAGAAGCAAGCAAACTAAGACCGTCCTCAGTATATGCTGCTAACGGCACATCATGCATCTTGACCCAAACTGGGATAGCTTTTATATCTTCCTTTTCCAATTTGACAGAGGCCGACCATTCCTTCAAAATTATCGGAACATTTCTAATCATCCAAGGTCCATCGTCTACCATTTTATCCATCCCTTCCTTTGTTTTGAATTTAAAGAAAAAGAACCCGTTCGCATTCAACATTAGTCTAGATAGACCATATTTAACCCAGTTGTTCTTTGCAAAGTAATCCACCACAGGAAAGGCCAGACGTTTACCTAGAAAATATCCATACAAAGTGTTAGCATACCTGTCAGTGACTTGTTTAACCGAAGACAATGGAATAACGACATCAGCTCCATCAACCGACTCGCTAGATTCCATCATCCGAAAATTAACTTTCACATTCTCCTTTGCGTTATTGACAACTTTAGCAAATGATAAAGGTTCCGCAGCCCCAGAAAATCTTGTATTCAACTTACTAGCCAATGGAGTCGCAGCCCCCGACTCAGCCGACAAATTCACTCCATCCACACCTGTTATTGGCGAGCTTAGATTATCCAATTGAATCGGTAGTGTGATCTTTGTGAGTTCCTCGATGATGTTTACACCACGTCTTGGCTGTATAGTATTCCCATCAACATCCAGAATTCGATCAGCAATCTCTTTAAACGTTAGTGGCGGTTATTAGTAATGCTTTGACCTAGTCTATGACCTTCCTAGGACCCTAACGCGAGTTTACTTGCGTTTAGTCATAAAACAATACCGTTGCCTATCTTTAGGCGACAACCACAACAAGAACACAAATTTCAAATCCGCTTTGAAAACCAATCATCTGTTCTAGGATAATTTATTATAAGGTTTTGAACCTTCAAAGTTTTCAAAATCTCATCAAAGTTTGGGTCTTATTAATGTGAACACGTGCAATCTGGAAGGGTGGGTGCCTGTATCCTGAGTTTTCTGTCTAAGGCTAGAGTGTTCGTACAAATCCACATGATCGGACCAGTCACTCTTTCCTGGGAACTCTTGGGGTGAGTGTCAACTTATGGGCTAAAGCATGTCTTCGCGATACATTATAAGGACCTATTTACTTTGTTTAGCTTTTGTACCTCGTTTGTTTGCTTCGTAGTACGAACAAATGACCATCATCCATGCTTTTTGGTCAGTAATTGTAACATCCTATTCTTACCCAATGCCATTTCACTTGTTTTCTCTCATGCTTCCTCTTTTAGAATGCCTCCTTGACACAACAATCAGAAGCCTAATGCCGAACTGGCAGCTATCATTACGCAGCAAATGGCTGCTGCACTCCCAAACATCATTGCTCAATGTAAACAAGCCTACAATAACAACAATAATGTTCCCTGTAACTTCAAAACGTTCACCTCAGCTAAGCCATCAAAATTTTCTGGGTCTCAAGGAGCAACTGCACTCCTGCAATGGTTCGATAGTCTAGAAAGCACCTTCAGACATGTTCAATGTCAAAAAGAGCGAAAGGTTAAATTCGCATCTAGTGTCTTTGAGAAACGAGCTTTAACATGGTGGAATGGTGTGATGAGAGATAGGGGTGCCGATGTAGCACTGGCTCAAACTTGGGAAGAGCTTTGAGCTCTGATGATGAAGGAATTATGTCCTCGTCATGAAATCAGGGCATTGGAAAGGGAATTCAACGATCTTAAGCAAGATAGTGGTGAGCATCGAGCCTACACGGATCGATATGAAGAATTAACTCTGTTATGCCCAACCATGGTTACGCCTTTGGATAAGGCAATCGAAAAGTACATTGATGGCCTCCCTGACCCAGTACAAGACATTGTTACTGGTAGCAACCCTACTACAGTTAGACAGGCCATTGAGCTATCCGCTACCTTGACTGAATCTCAGATCAGGAAGGGTAAACTTTTTCGAAAAGGCGATAAGAAACCGCTCGATGAGTCGAAACCAAAGGATGAGCAGACTGAATCCTCCAAGAAGTCAAAGAAGCAAAAGGCTTCTCAGAACCTCGCTGTGGTTGCTCACAATGATCAAGCTGTCCCTAACCAACCAGCTCAACCCCCTGCTAGGAAGCCATACAACAGAACTGCACCCTTGTGCAACCAATGTAACCTTCATCATCATACTAGTGTGAAATGCCGCAGATGCCTAAATTGTGGACTTATAGGTCATACATCTAGGGTTTGCCGAGCTGCAGCTGCACCAAATCAAGCTGACAACAATCCTGCTCAAGCTCGTTTTCCACCAGGTTCTTACTACAACTGTGGCGAGATGGGCCATTTCCGAAACAATTGCCCAAAACTTGCTAATGCAAATCCAGCACAGGGATGAGCATTTGACCAACTGGAAGACGATGCTGTTTAGAAATAATCGAACTTTATGTATTATTTTCTTTTGTTATCAAGGTCTAGGAAATAGTTGTTTTTGTTTATAAATAAATCTTTTATTTACATTACGATATACAAATGTGTAGGATCGTTGAATCGATCAAAACGAGATGATCAGAAGAGTTCTAGACCAAATCAGAGGCGGAATTCATTGATTTGATCTTCATTCAGCTTGATATGCAATTAGAAGTAGATTAACTGTCACTTGTATTGATTTCACAACGTTTTACAGGCTGGAGACACTTCGGCAGAGCTTCGCTACCGGAATCAGAAAGTTACAAATGAACAACCCAAGATGTGACAACTCGGTTTTCCGACACTTTCACTTTCGCATTTATTGCATGTTGACTATGTCTGTTAGTTGTTTGACTTGTAACTGTACACGTTGTGTTATAATGAAACGTATTATGATTGATAATATAACATGCGACTTAATAGAAAAACACTTAAACTATTAACTTGTGAACGAACTCCGACGAAACAAGTGATTCGCCGTGACCCAACCCGACGAAACAGATTGTGTTTCGCCGAGCCCAGTTCCGCCGAAGCCCAGTTAGGCCCCAACATCACATTATTACGTATTTTAGTTAGCATGTTAGGTTGTCAGATACAAAACCCTAGATATTTTCTTTTCCTCTGTGCGACGGCGATTCCGAGTATCCAAAGCTTTTCGTTCTGATCAAGCTAGTGATCCTTTCGTCCTGGTTAGTAATCACGGTTGTTTGAGTTCTGTATGATCGCATGTTTATATGTGTAATGTATGGAGATATGATGTGTTGCTTTGGAACCGAGATGATGATAAATGAATGCTGAACTCTCTGACTATGTTTTATATTTTCCGATTTCATGATGCATGACTGTTGATGTGTTGTTGATCCAGATTTATTGTTTTAGTAAACTTGAATCGCACATGTATAGGGGCCCATCATAACTGACAATTGCATGATCACATTTATTAGGTGATTTGAATAATGTTGTTGACTTCTGATGATTTGTGAATGTTTTATGGCATGTGGAAGTTGATGATGGTTGTCCGATGTGAAGGTGCTGTCAATCACTAAATCAATGTTTTATGATTTATGTCAATCGATAATATCATATAATAGGTAAACTATTAGATGAAATCCATGTCAAGATAATCAATGAACTACTGTTATAACGTGATGATGAGATGTGAATTGTTGGTGTTGGTCCAATGGGAGCAAATGTGATAGAAGTCGGTCATAGCACTCATGTTCACACATGGTTTTGTCAGAGATCATGTGATCGTTCAATTGTTTTCAATTTGGATTATTGTTGCTGTGATGATGATGAATTATTGTTTAGGCCAATGAAAACCCTTTCACTCCAACGAAAACACTTGGGATTTCGGCCCATTATGTTTTTGTCATTAAAGGGTTTTCGGCCCAAGTGTGATTTAACCAGTTAACTATATTAACTACGTTATATATGTTAACTTTGTTAGTCTCCTGTTGATATGTTAACTCTATTAAATAAGGTTGCAACTCTGTTAGGTATATAACACTACTAGTTTATTAAACCGGTTAAGTAATTATCATTGTTAGATAATATTTTCTGTTATGCTTGTTAATTCTGGAAGCTGGTTACCTTTGCTTAATACATTAACCTGGTTAAGTCTGTTAACTCCATCAAGCATGTTATTTGATAAACCATGTTAGATATTATTATTAACTCAGTTACGTGGAGTATGACTGTGTGAATGTGAACTAACTGCTATGAGCTACTTGATGAGAAATGCATAAACACACTCTGTGACATAAATGACATGTGAATCCTTACGAACGTAAACTGATTGATTATACGTGAATACTATAGGACGTGATTAATTACTTGCGAGCACATACTTAGCATACCGAGCAAAACCAAGGTGAGTTCACACAAGCCAAGGCATGGGGTTCCCGGGTGGAAATGGGGATTTGATGATTTACTGTACATACATAGATGCTAGAACCTACTGCTAGACTAGTAACACTTATTGAACGATCTTCGCACACCTGCCAAGGATTGGCCGTGATATTATGACTGACTTCGCACACCTGCCATATGATGGCCGCGAACTAAATTTACAAATCTTCGCACACCTGCCTGGAGAGGCCGCGATACAAATAAACCTAGTCTAGAATACTTGGGGAAAAACATTCCCCAATGTCTTCGCACACCTGCCGGGAAGGCCGCGATGGAAACTAATACGATACTTTGTAACGAACGAACATACTACTACTCACGCTATACTATTGCTGAACTATTAACTGTGAACTCGCTCAACTAGTTGTTGACTCTCTCTTGCATGCCTTGCAGGACCTTAGGTACATATGGAGCTTGCACAGGGAGGAGCAGGTCGTTGTGGGACATGGATCGATGATGCCATGTTATCTATCTAAACATTTGAATTTACTATTTACATTGGGTTTACATACTTATGCTTCCGCTACATACTTGTTGATGTTTGGTTTTAAAAACACCTTTCATATTGATGAATGATTTTTGGTAATTACTTATATGTTCAATATGATTGGTGGCTTGATCCTGGTCAGTCACGCCTCCAAGCGGTGATACTCCGCGTGTGGATTTTGGGGGTGTGACAGATTGGTATCAGAGCCATTGGTTATAGAGAACTCGGTTTTAATAAGGGAAAAACGATTTTGTTAAAACCAGACTATAACCAGAACAGTGCTCTCAACGATCCACAACGACGCTTCGCTCCACGTGCAAGGCTCAACATCATAGGTACTACTATTCGTGTTACTTTACCTACTTGCTAGAATTACATAGAACTTTGCTCGTGGTATGCTCAGATTACAGAACCTACTATATGTTATTGCTTGAGAATACTTGTGTGCTCACTCTCTTCGCACTATTCGCGAACCTCTCACCCACATGTTCTCCTTGATGTCAAGATCATGAGTGGACGCGTTAACCTAACTCAAGCCCAGTTGGCGGCTTCGATCACTGAACAAGTTACTGCAGCACTCGCAGCTGCCCAGGCAGGAGGTGTAACCTGCCATCACCACTTACTCTAGGATCTTTAGATCCTACTTTCGTAACTCAACACTTGTGCTTAATTTTGATTACTCTTACGCACACGACAAGTCAACACGCTCAGCTACCTGTTTGCACTTTCAAAACTTTTATGGACTGTCGTCCTACTACTCTCAGCGACACTAAAGGAGCTGTTGGACTCCTCCATTTGTTCGAGGAACTCGAATCGGCCTTCGAATGTGTGAATGACCTGAGGCTCGTAAGGTGAATTATGCCACTGATACTCTCGAAGGCACTGCGCTAACTTGGTGGAACGCGCAAGTTCAGATGATGGGGCTGGCGGCTGCTAATGCCACCCCTTGGGACGAATTCAAGGAACTAATCAAACTAGAATACTGTAACTATGATGACATCCACAAACCGGAAGTGGAGTTCCTTAACCTGAAGATGACGGGGTCAGAAATAGAGACGTATACGAAGCAATCTAACGAACTGGCAACTTTGTGCCCTACTATGGTGGAACCTCCCATCAAGAGCATTGAGCTCTACCTCAAGGGCTCAGTACCAGAATTTCAAAGCCGTGTGATGACTGCTAATCTTGCTACTGTTCAAGATGTTACTCATCTTGCTCATCGTCTCACAGACCAGGCAGTGGGACAGAACCAGCTGCCTAGACGTATTGGTGCTACTACTACTACTTCTGCTATTCCCAGTGACAACAAATGAAAGTGGGATGGAACCTCTAGCAAGGGTTCGACTACGATTCCGTCCCAGGCACAGCAGTGAAAGGTCGATGACAACTAAAGTCCTGATCAACAACCTTTTAATAGTCAAGGGCGGGGTGGATACAGGGGAAACCACCCTAAGTGCAAACGATGTAACTTGCACCACAGCGGGCAGTGCAACCGAAATCATTGTCAATGATGCGACAAGCTTGGTCATGGAGCCAAAGATGGTAGAAACTCACGTCCTGCAAGCCAGAACCAACAACAACAGACACAAGATATATAGAATCAGCAGCAACAGCAGGGTAACAAGGGATGTTATCAGTGTAGTGCTGAAGGTCACTTCAAGAGACACTGCCCACGGTTGAACCAGAACCAGAATCAGAACCACAACCAAGGAAACGGGAACTAGTGAAGAAATCAACGGGGGTAATAACGATGGCAATGGTGCCAGGGGTCGAGTGTTCGTGATTGGTCAGGGTGATACTAGGAATGACCCCAGTGTTGTGATGGTTCAGACATCGATATTGGTATGGATTGGCTACCTCAACATCGAGCAGATACTCTTTGCAAAGAAAAGATCATCCGCATTCCTCGTGCTGGTTAAGAACCTTTGGTGATTCATGGCGACAAACTCCAGGAGCAGCACCCATAGCTCGAGCACCTTATCGCTTAGCTCCAACGGAACTGGAAGAACTGTCTAAGCAACTGCAAGAACTCTTGGAAAAGGGTTTCATACGTCCTAGCTCTTCGCCTTGGGGAGCTCCAGTACTATTTGTAAAGAAGAAGGACGGTACCTTCCGCATGTGTATAGACTACCGCGAACTGAACAAGGTGACTGTGAAGAATCGCTATCCACTTCCACGCATCGACGACTTATTCGATCAGTTGCAAGGGTCGAGCTATTACTCGAAGATTGATCTAAGGTCGGGGTATCATCAACTGAGAGTCAGGGATGAGGACGTCTCCAAAACAGCGTTCAGAACACGCTACGGCCACTACGAGTTTCTGGTCATGCCATTCGGATTAACGAACGCACCTGCGGTCTTTATGGATCTTATGAACAGGGTGTGCAAACCTTACCTCGACAAGTTTGTCATTGTTTTCATCGACGACATCCTGATCTATTCGAAGAGTCAGGAGGAACACGAGCAGCACTTACGACTTATCTTGGAACTTCTTCGAACGGAACAACTATACGCTAAGTTTTCAAAATGCGACTTCTGGCTTCGTGAAGTCCACTTCTTAGGCCACGTGGTAAACAAGGATGGGATTCATGTTGATCCATCCAAGGTAGATTCGATCAAGAACTGGCCTGCACCTCGCACACCGACAGAAATACGCCAATTCTTGGGTTTGGATTCTCTTGTCAGTATCAATCAATCAGCGTTTGTTCCAGGACGGAAGATTTCAGATAATATTCTTCTAACTCAGGAGTTGATGCATAATTATCACATTAACAGGGGTCCGGCTAGGTGTGCTTTCAAAATTGATATTCAGAAAGCATATGATACTGTCAGCTGGAAATTTTTGGAGGACATTCTGATTCGATTTGGTCTTCATAGTAAAATGGTGAACTGGATCATGACTTGTGTGTCTACAGTTTCCTACTCTTTGAGTATTAACGGCAATCTGCATGGTTATTTCAGGGGAAAACGTGGATTAAGGCAAGGTGATCCAATGTCGCCTTACTTATTCACGTTAGTTATGGAGGTTTTAACGTTATTGCTTCGACGAGCAGCTAGTATGTCGTTTAAATATCATCTTCATTGTGCGAAAGAGAAAATAATTAATGTGTCTTTTGCGGATGATTTATTTATTTTTGTGCATGGTGACATCGGCTCTGTTAAAAAGATTAAGGATGCTCTGGAGAAATTCACGAACATGTCAGGTCTTGCTCCAAGTCCTGCTAAGAGTACGGTGTTTTTTTGTAATGTTCCTAACTCGATAAGGCAGGAAATTCTTGATATAATGCCGTTTCAGGAGGGTGAGCTTCCGGTTCGTTACCTTGGGGTCCCGCTTATATCTTCAAGAATTTTATATCAGGATTGTAGGATCCTCATTGAGCGTATGGAGAAAAAGATAGTCAATTGGGTGACAAAATCATTGTCGTTTGCTGGTCGGTTACAGCTTATTAACTCGGTTCTCTCTTCTATGCACATCTACTGGGCCTCTGTTTTCATTATCCCAGCTCGGGTTATCAGTGAGCTTGAAAAGCGTATTCGAAGATTTTTGTGGAATGCTGGTTCGGAAGGAAGGATTCGTGCTAAGGTAGCATGGAAGGATGTCTGTTTGCCTAAACATGAAGGCGGATTGGGCATTAGAAGTATTTCTGATGTAAACAAATCGCTCATGGCAAATCATATTTGGAGTATCATCTCGAAAAGGGAGTCTATTTGGGTGCGATGGATCCATAAGTATAAAATTAAAGGGAGAAATTTTTGGGAGATTCCGTGCCGTGGGAGTGTGAGTTGGGGTTGGCGAAAAATCCTATCTATTCGGCATATTATTCGGCCACACATATGGTCGACTATTAAAAGTGGTGCTCAAACTAATGTTTGGAGTGATATGTGGTGCTCGCTAAGCCCTCTTAGTTCGTTTATATCTCCTCGGTCCATTGCTAATGCTGGGTTTTCGTTACAGTCTTCTGTTGCGGAAGTTATTGATCAGAATGGTAGTTGGAGGTGGCCCCAAGCTTGGATGGATCTTTTCCCGGTGTTATTCACGATTGCGGTCCCTTCTATTGTTCCTAATAGTGTGGATCGGCTCATTTGGAAAGACTCGGAAGGGAAGGTTAGTGACTTTAAATCATCTCAAGTCAGGAATACAATTCGGAATAGGGATAATCAAGTGATGTGGTGTAACATGGTTTGGTTTCCTCAATGCATCCCGAGGCACTCGTTTCATTTGTGGCTTGCATTTAGAAACAAATTAAAAACGCAGGATCGTTTGGCAGTTTGGGAAGCAGGTAGTCTTACGAATTTGAATTTGATGTGTTGTCCGCTGTGTAATTTTGATCGTGATAGTCGGGACCATTTGTTCTTCCGATGTGCGTTTGCGGATCAGGTGTGGAGTAAGGTTAAGGAGTTTGTTTCGTTGGGGAATGTGGACAATTCGTGGCATTCGATTCTAATTTGGGTTGAAAAGCATGCTTCTTCTAAGAAAGCAGATCATGTTGTGAGTAAGCTGTTGATTGCGGCTTCGTCGTACTACATCTGGCAAGAGAGAAATAATAGACTTTTCAAGAATAATAAAAGAACAGTGGATCAAGTTGCTGAGATAATTAAAAACACGGTTCGGTTGCGCCTGATGGGGTTCAGATTTCGGCTGGCTTCAATAAAGGATAGGATTTTTAAGACTTGGAAGATTGAAGAGATCGAAGATAATGTAGCAGATCCGGGCTAGTTGTTTTTGTCTTCGTGTGCGTTTTGGTTGTTAATGAGGTCGTTTTTTGGTTGTTTTTGTTTGTACTGGTTGTTTTTTGTTTGGTGTTCCTAGGCTTGGCATGTCAAGCTTAGTAGGTGTGTCGGTTTTGACACACCCTTGTACTTATTTTTTTCATTTATAAAATTCATCGGGGTAACCCTTTACCCAAAAAAAATACTGACGCAGAAAGGTGTGGTTTACCGTTGGGGTAATGCACAGGAAACAGCGTTTCAACACTTAAAAGATAGACTCTGTAGCGCACCTATCCTCTCATTGCCTGAAGGCACGGACGATTTTGTAGTCTACTGCGATGCATCTATCCAAGGTCTTGGATGTGTATTGATGCAAAGGGATAAAGTTATTGCTTATGCTTCGCGCCAACTTAAGATTCACGAACGGAATTACACGACACACGACCTAGAGCTGGGAGCGGTTGTTTTTGCACTTAAGATATGGCGACACTATTTGTATGGTACCAAGTGCGCAATCTACACTGATCACAGAAGCCTCGAACATATCTTCAAACAGAAGGAACTGAATATGCGACAACTACGATGGGTCGAACTGCTAAACGACTACGAATGCTCAATCAGGTACCACCCAGGCAAAGCCAATGTTGTGGCTGACGCCCTCAGTCGAAAGGACACCGCGCCTAAGCGCGTACGAGCTTTACAACTCACTATACAGTCTAGTCTTCCTTCCCAGATACGAAATGCTCAGGTAGAAGCATTGAAACCAGAAAACGTCAGGGCAGAAGCCCTACGCGGCTCAAGGCAACGCTTAGAACAGAAGGAAGATGGTGCTTATTACGTAACAGGACGCATCTGGGTCCCACTCTATGGTAACTTACGCGAGCTTGTAATGGATGAAGCTCATAAGTCTCGCTACTCGGTACATCCAGGTTCGGATAAAATGTACCACGATATCAAAACTACATACTGGTGGCCTAGCATGAAGGCCCACATAGCAACTTACGTCAGCAAATGCTTGACTTGTGCGAGAGTCAAGGCAGAATATCAGAAACCGTCAGGACCACTCCAACAACCTGAGATACCACAATGGAAATGGGAACAAATTTCCATGGATTTTGTTACTGGCCTACCTAGATCTCAGCGCGGAAATGATACTATTTGGGTGATCGTGGATCGACTCACAAAGTCTGCTCATTTCTTGGCTATCAAAGAAACAGACAAGTTCTCTACCTTAGCAGACATTTACTTAAAAGAAGTGGTCTCGAGGCACGGGGTGCCCACCTCCATCATCTCTGATCGTGACGCACGTTTTACTTCAGAACTGTGGCAAGCAATGCATAAATCTTTTGGCTCTCGTTTAGACATGAGCACGGCGTATCATCCTCAGACCGATGGGCAGTCTGAGCGCACTATTCAAACTCTAGAAGACATGCTTCGGGCATGCGTAATTGATTTTGGCAATGGTTGGGAGAAACATCTGCCACTGGTGGAATTTTCATACAATAACAGCTACCACACCAGCATTAAGGCTGCACCATTTGAGGCATTGTACGGGCGTAAATGCCGATCACCTCTCTGTTGGGCAGAGGTGGGAGATAGTCAAATTACAGGTCCAGAAATGGTAGTCGATACTACAGAAAAGATTGCACAAATACGACAACGCATGGCGGCAGCACGCGACCGTCAGAAAGCATACGCTGATTTAGACAGGAAACCACTCGAGTTTCAAGTTGGGGACCGAGTGCTACTCAAAGTTTCACCCTGGAAGGGTGTGGTTCGTTTTGGCAAACGCGGCAAACTAAATCCACGATATGTTGGACCTTTCGAGGTTATTGAGAAAATAGGCAAAGTGGCTTACAGATTGAACTTACCACCTGAACTCAGTGCAGTTCACAACGTCTTTCACGTGTCGAATCTGAAGAAGTGTACGTCAGATGAGACCCACATAGTTCCCTTAAAGGAACTCACTATCGACGAGCGGTTGCACTTCGTCGAGGAACCTGTTGAAATCACGGACCGGGATGTTAAGGTCCTCAAGAACACGAGAATCCCTCTTGTACGAGTTCGTTGGAACTCCCGCCGCGGCCCAGAGTTCACCTGGGAGCGTGAAGATCAAATGAAACTCAAGCATCCCCAGTTATTCGGAAACAGTGCAACCACTACTGAGGCTGAAGCTACTACAGAATTTCGGGACGAAATTCCAAATCAACGGGGGGATGATGTGACACCCCAGGAAAAACCAGTAAACTACACAACACAACTAGCTTCCTCAGTAACCGCAGGCTAAATTTCGGGACGAAATTTCTTTCAAGTTGGGGATAATGTGACAACTCGGTTTTCTGACACTTTCACTTTCGCATTTATTGCATGTTGACTATGTCTGTTAGTTGTTTGACTTGTAACTGTACACGTTGTGTTATAATGAAACGTATTATGATTGATAATATAACATGCGACTTAATAGAAAAACACTTAAACTATTAACTTGTGAACGAACTACGACGAAACAAGTGATTCGCCGTGACCCAACCCGACGAAACAGATTGTGTTTCGCCAAGCCCAGTTCCGCCGAAGCCCAGTTAGGGCCCAACATCACATTATTACGTATTTTAGTTAGCATGTTAGGTTGTCAGATACAAAACCCTAGATATTTTCTTTTCCTCTGTGCGACGGCGATTCCGAGTATCCAAAGCTTTTCGTTCTGATCAAGCTAGTGATCCTTTCGTCCTGGTTAGTAATCACGGTTGTTTGAGTTCTGTATGATCGCATGTTTATATGTGTAATGTATGGAGATATGATGTGTTGCTTTGGAACCGAGATGATGATAAATGAATGCTGAACTCTCTGACTATGTTTTATATTTTCCGATTTCATGATGCATGACTGTTGATGTGTTGTTGATCCAGATTTATTGTTTTAGTAAACTTGAATCGCACATGTATAGGGGCCCATCATAACTGACAATTGCATGATCACATTTATTAGGTGATTTGAATAATGTTGTTGACTTCTGATGATTTGTGAATGTTTTATGGCATGTGGAAGTTGATGATGGTTGTCCGATGTGAAGGTGCTGTCAATCACTAAATCAATGTTTTATGATTTATGTCAATCGATAATATCATATAATAGGTAAACTATTAGATGAAATCCATGTCAAGATAATCAATGAACTACTGTTATAACGTGATGATGAGATGTGAATTTGTTGGACTCTGTATGCCCAAGACACATATTAAATTGATGTGGCTAGTACGTTATGATCCAAGTCGAGTCATACCCAATAACAAGCTAGACAAACACTTACAATATTTATTTATGATATGATCAAATAAATAAATATCAACACTTAGAATATTTAGAAATTGGTTTTCTAAATAATTGCACTTGACAAACTAATAAATTATATGGATAATTTATTTTGAGAGAATATTTTATTTTGTTATTTAATGGGTTAAATAACATAATAAAAATAGCATAAGTCTTGTAACATATGATGTTATATTTTATAAAAGGTTATAAAATAAACAAAGACTTATATTTTATAAAAGAAATTGTATTTTTTTTATAAAAATTCAGCTAGGCCGCCCCCCTCTTCCCAAGATAAAAGTGGCAAATCACAATGCATGCAAGTTAGAAGAGCTTGATTGGTTGATCTTTTCAAGACCATTGTGGTCCAATAGATTTTCATGCATGTTGCATGTGTTAGTTGAAACATGATTGGGCAATTTGGGTGGTGGATTCTCTCTCTTGTTTTATATATTTTGTATGACAAAATAATAGAGAAAAACTTGAAGAACACTAGATGAACATGGCTGAATATTTCGGCCAAGACATGATCATCCAAGAGGTTTTTTTTCATTCCGAAAAATCAAGTGTAAGAGTCTCTAAAGATCGGGTCATGTATGGTTGATCTAGTAGGCTTTTTCAAGTTCACATTTCAAGTGCAAGAACTCCACAAAAGGCCCTCATATTTTCGGCCATGAGATGGTCTTCAAGAGGGTTTTCTAGTGAGTTCATAAGTGTAGAAATACTAGCTAACATGAGGTGTTTGTTGGAAGCTTGGGGTATACAAGCTTGAGGTTTTCTACTCTTGAAGACAACCATTTCAAGAATCATCATCTTCTTCACATCCATTACTCCATGGAAGGTAGTTTTCTAAACATCCTATGGTTGTACATGATAGTATGCATCTTCATATATGGATCCGGGTTTTGGGATTTTGCATAAAAATGGTTTTATATCTTATAAAAGTAACATGTTTTAAACTTATTTTCCGCTGCGTTTTTATTTCATTTGGATGAAATTACTTTGATAAACATGTTAAAATCCCATCAGAATTGTTGGTGTTGGTCCAATGGGAGCAAATGTGATAGAAGTCGGTCATAGCACTCATGTTCACACATGGTTTTGTCAGAGATCATGTGATCGTTCAATTGTTTTCAATTTGGATTATTGTTGCTGTGATGATGATGAATTATTGTTTAGGCCAATGAAAACCCTTTCACTCCAACGAAAACACTTGGGATTTCGGCCCATTATGTTTTTGTCATTAAAGGGTTTTCGGCCCAAGTGTGATTTAACCAGTTAACTATATTAACTACGTTATATATGTTAACTTTGTTAGTCTCCTGTTGATATGTTAACTCTATTAAATAAGGTTGCAGAGGTTATAACACTACTAGTTTATTAAACCGGTTAACAGAGGTTAGGTATATAACACTACTAGTTTATTAAACCGGTTAAGTAATTATCATTGTTAGATAATATTTTCTGTTATGCTTGTTAATTCTGGAAGCTGGTTACCTTTGCTTAATACATTAACCTGGTTAAGTCTGTTAACTCCATCAAGCATGTTATTTGATAAACCATGTTAGATATTATTATTAACTCAGTTACGTGGAGTATGACTGTGTGAATGTGAACTAACTGCTATGAGCTACTTGATGAGAAATGCATAAACACACTCTGTGACATAAATGACATGTGAATCCTTACGAACGTAAACTGATTGATTATACGTGAATACTATAGGACGTGATTAATTACTTGCGAGCACATACTTAGCATACCGAGCAAAACCAAGGTGAGTTCACACAAGCCAAGGCATGGGGTTCCCGGGTGGAAATGGGGATTTGATGATTTACTGTACATACATAGATGCTAGAACCTACTGCTAGACTAGTAACACTTATTGAACGATCTTCGCACACCTGCCAAGGATTGGCCGCGATATTATGACTGACTTCGCACACCTGCCATATGATGGCCGCGAACTAAATTTACAAATCTTCGCACACCTGCCTGGAGAGGCCGCGATACAAATAAACCTAGTCTAGAATACTTGGGGAAAAACATTCCCCAATGTCTTCGCACACCTGCCGGGAAGGCCGCGATGGAAACTAATACGATACTTTGTAACGAACGAACATACTACTACTCACGCTATACTATTGCTGAACTATTAACTGTGAACTCGCTCAACTAGTTGTTGACTCTCTCTTGCATGCCTTGCAGGACCTTAGGTACATATGGAGCTTGCACAGGGAGGAGCAGGTCGTTGTGGGACATGGATCGATGATGCCATGTTATCTATCTAAACATTTGAATTTACTATTTACATTGGGTTTACATACTTATGCTTCCGCTACATACTTGTTGATGTTTGGTTTTAAAAACACCTTTCATATTGATGAATGATTTTTGGTAATTACTTATATGTTCAATATGATTGGTGGCTTGATCCTGGTCAGTCACGCCTCCAAGCGGTGATACTCCGCGTGTGGATTTTGGGGGTGTGACACAAGACCTCCTATATATAGGCCAGCCACTTCGCACGAACCAGACATCCCAATTTGCATGAACTGATCTGGTCCAGTTCGCACGAACTGGTCAGTTCGCACGAACTGGTCAGTTCGTGTGAACTGGCTGGTTCTGACCTGTTTCCCGTTTTTCTCAAACTACATGTCTTGGACTATCAATTCTATTACATGACTCGATACAAGACGAAGTCGACAGACATATGCACCAACAAACTCCCCCTTGGATGTTGACGAGTCTTCAGTACGAGTCTTCAGTATGTCAAGTCTTCAGTCTTGATCAGTCTTCTCGCTCTCTCCAAAGTATCTTTCTCTTGTAAGCATCCTCAATCTCTCTCTATCTTCTCTTCCAGAATCTCAACCTGGCTCTAATGTCTTCAGACTCCCCTTTGCTAGCAGACTCCCCCTTAAGTTGTTCCGAGATCGCAATCTGACATAGCTCTCATTCTAGAATCGTAACCTGGCTCAAACTCTGCTCAGGCTTATACATGGGGATCTCGCTTTGCAGCTTTCACAGGTTCAGGACCGTTGCCTAACTCTCAGAAACGTGGTTCTAATCTGCATATCCTCGGGAGTCGAAACCTAGCTTTTTCAGAGCTGTTTACCTGCACAAACTCTACCCAAACATAAGATTTTTATAACAATTTTAATCTCTGCTTACTACTTGTAAAATCAATCTCAAAACATCACTTGTTAGATTATGACATTACTCAAATTATCTCAAACGGTTAACTTCACTTTTCATCTCAAGCACACTCTCCCAAACCACTGTTGTTCTTCATGTTTAGCACTCGGAATTTTGAAAATCAGCTTTTCAACATCAGTTGTCGAAAATAAGATGAAATAAAATCTTTTTGATTTTTCGAAACTTTATGCTAAAACACATTCTTTTTGGATTTTTCTTTTAATGAAAAGCAATAAAGAAATATTTACAAACAATATTTTTGTGAGTTTACGTAAGAGGATCATATCAGTTTATGACAAATCACTAGCACCGTTGAGCTTTAAACACTTTAAGTTCTAAACGATTCACTTAGATTGTCAGTATACGGATCCACTTAAATTTTCACACAAAGTTCAATTATTTCGAGATACGAGATTAGTGTTTTAAGGACTTAAACTTATTCGCGTGTCCCACCTCAGAATATACTCCCGTATCTAGACTCCTATATTCAGTCTTACAGGTGAATGTACACTAATGATGTCTGTAAGGTGCTGTTTGTTTTTTCAGATGTAAAATGTCTGTAGTCTGCGAACCACATCTGCAGGCATCTGCAAGAGAAGATGTGGCCCAAATGTCTGCAGTCTGTAAGGAAAAGAGGGTTTGTTTTTTTCCTTCAAAAACAACTTCACACACACACAACACACACAACACACATCTGCTCTCTCTCTCTGCTCTCTCTCTCTAGAAACTCTCTCTCTCTCTACAACCACCACCACCACCGCACCACCTCTACCACCACCACCGCACCACCTCCGCCATCACCGCCGCCCTCTTATTGACTGAAAACGGTGCACCACCGTCACGGAACCAGAGAGGGAAAAACAGAGAGGGAGAACGAGGGAGAACGAGGTGGTGGTGATGGCGGAGGTGGTGGTGGTGATGGCGGAGGTCCGACCGGAAAAACAGAGAGGGAGAACGAGGTGGTGGTGATGGCGGAGGTCCGACCGGAAAAAACAGAGAGGGAGAACGAGGTGGTGGTGATGGCGATGGTCCGACCGGAAAAACGCGATGGTCCGCCGGAACCACCTCTCCCTCACAGCTCTCTCTCTCTCTCATAGCTCTCTCTCTCACAGATCTCTCTCTCTCTCTCTCAGATCTCTCTCTCTCTCTCGCCCAATCTCTCACAGCCCTAAATTGGTGGTGGGTTTTGACGATGGTGGTGGTGGAGGTGGTGGCGGAGGTGGTGCGGTGGTGGTGGCGGAGGTGGTGGTGGCGGAGGTGGTGGTGGCAGGAAGAAGAAGAAGGTTGGTGGTGTGTGAAGATGGTGTGTGAAGATGGTGAAGCAATAATTCATAGCTTTTTTTTAAGCTAACAAAAGCTATTTTAAGATCTTCTTTTTTTATATAAACAAACAGTCTTCAAGAGCTTATGTCTGCCCGCCCGCAGACATAAGCTCTTTTCAGACAATATAAGCAAAAACAAACAGCACCTAAGGGTAAATGCGAGACCATGAGAGCTCAGGCTATTGCTTTCATAAAATCAGAGAGATAATGGCTCGTCTATTGGTGTATCCCGTTTAGGGATCTTTTCTTCAACAGCACATGATTAGAATTTTTCAATGTTTCATCATTTTTTATGCTGAGGGTGGGCTTTATGATTAAAGCAGTGCAGAGTATTATACGAGGACTAGGCTATTGCTCCCGCAAAATCAGAAGTCCAGGTATAATACCCCAGATATCATCACGCACAAAGACCTAGTATGTCAGAAATAGAAAGCCCTTCAAACAAGATTTCAGGGGTTACCTATATATCAGAGAGATGTTCCCCACGAGATAAGTAAGTATTTGATATTTAGGTTATATCTCGAAAACAATCTACTAAGCGTGTAAAAACCTGGCATATCATTAGTGAGACCATTTATCACATTTGACTTTCCAATTCTTTAGCTTGCTGTGATAGTCTACTGAAGTACTATCATTTCCTCTTTTTCACAACAAAACTCATTTTTAATTTTCAATGTTTTTGGTTTTTAGATTTTATCATGTTTTTGGATTTTTCAAATTTTCAAAATTTCTAAATTTTTTACTCCCCCTAAAATCAAAAATATGTTTCAATTTTTTATTTTCCAGGAAAATTTGAAAATGAAAACAAACAACTATACAAAGTGAAATGACAAACTGATGTGAACTGTTTCGATTCGCCATTCACTTGGCATAAACAATCAGAACTCCCCCTGACAACAAACTATTTTCCCATTATGATTTCAAAACACTTAAGTTTGTTTTAATCAAAATGGTTTTTCCGGAAAATTAGTTTTGTTGATTTCACACACCACTTTTTAGGATCGGGGATTAATTCATCACATTGCTTTTCAACCACTTGTAAAAAATATCATTTGACAATTTTCACAAAAACATTTTTCAAGAATGATGCCGATTCATGCTCCATGATTACCAACTTGGGAGCTCCGGCAAGTCAGGATTTTCAGTTAAAGAGATTCACCCAAGCCTGACGGTCCTTGGGTTATTCTGAGTCATCATTACTCGGTTTCTTTCTTTTCTTTTTCTTTGCATAGAATTCCTTTACCCCTTTGACCTTCCCATCAACCATTTTTCCAAAAATATTTAGAACTTTAGGGTTAAAGGTTTTTTCAACATCAAATTCTTTCTTTTCAGAAAAGAATTGATTTGAAATCTCAACTTTGCCAATTTTTTGCTTTAAGTTTCTGTTTGACAATGGTGGAAAATTTGCATCATCCATTGTCGGAATGGAATTATCACTTTTTAGCTCAACTGGTGGCTCCTCTGACTTTGATGAATCAGATTCATCGCCAAAAAGTGGCTCCTTTGCTTCCGAAGAAACAAATTCATCGCCAGATTTATCATCTGATTTCTTAACAACCCATGTTTGGTTGTTATGATTCACTCTTCTTTTGTAAAACCTTTTGGAACATTCACCAACTTCATATGTTGAATTTTTAAACATTTTAAATTTTTCAGTTGGTGGTTCATTATCAACCATCTTTTCTTTTAGTTTTTCAGAGACTCCCTGTTTTGTGTTGGTTGCCTTTGGACAGTTCAAGGCAATGTGACCAACTACTTTGCATTGATAACAGGTTCTCGTCTCCTTCTTCTGAGCAATATCATTCTTCATTCCTTCTTGCTTCTTAGCAAGGAATTCTTTGTTCGTCTGCTTCCAGAATGAGCTCTTTTCTTCTTCTTCAGAACTTGTATGAAAGTTAAATCAAGTTCAACTTAATGACCATGATTAACCACTTGTAGGCTCTGATACCATTTGTAGGATTGTTGAATCGATCAAAACAAGACGATCAGAAGAGTTCTAGACCAAATCAAAGGCGGAATTCATTGATTTGATCTTCATTCAGCTTGATATGCACTTAGAAGTTGATTAACTGTCACTTGTATTGATTTCACAACGTTTTACAGGCTGGAGACACTTCGGCAGAGCTTCGCTACCGGAATCAGAAAGTTACAAATGAACAACCCAAGACCTCCTATATATAGGCCAGCCACTTCGTACGAACCAGACATCCCAGTTTGCACGAACTGATCTAGTCCAGTTCGCACGAACTGGTCAGTTCGTGTGAACTGGCTGGTTCTGGCCTGTTTCCCGTTTTTTCTCAAACTACATCTCTTGGACTATCAATTCTATTACAAGACTCGATACAAGACGAAGTCGACAGACATATGCACCAACAAAATGTGGTTACATGTATGTAAAATATCCCCTACGATGCCGACGATCAAGGAACCGCGTTCCTTGTAAAACAACCTACCCTCAAAATTCTTCCATTTTATGATCTCTTGCGATATCCACGAAAATCCTAAGTACCCGTTTCTTCCAAGGAAACGAAGTACAAGGCGCAAGTTGTCACACCCCGACCGCGTAAAACAACAAATCACGGCGGAATCGTCGGGGAGTGTTGTAACAGAATCATTGTTTCAAAACACACAGAAATTTGAAGTTTCGTTTTATTACACATTAAATATTTACATCGTCTGGAAATCCAAATAAACAAGTTAAACATAGTCTATCATTGTTATTAAGTCACTAAGGCCTCGTCCAGTCCTATGTGAGCATGCATCTTAGCAATCAACATCATTCAACAACACCTGAAACATATGTGAAAACAAAGTCAGCGAAGAAATGCTGGCGAGTACATAGGTTTTTGAGAGTGTCGGATTCATGGCTAGTTTACATGTTGCAATACTTAATTAAAAACCTTGTTTTGAAAAGTATTGTATTGCGACATAATTAACCAACTCAAATCAAGTTGGTTATAATTTATAAAATCTCGTAGCCATGATTCTTAACCCAAAACATTTATTTAATAAAATTCTCGTTAATAATTCTCGTTAATAAAACTCGTTAATAAATCTTGTTAATAAATCTCGTTAATAAAACTCGTTAATAAATCTCGTTAATAAAACTTGTTAATAAATCTCGTTAATAAAACTCGTATGGTTTATATCATTTCGAAAACCTCGTTTGTGTGACATCGTTTCAAAATCGTTTACCCAAGTGAACTAAATAACGCCACGGTATGTAATACGATGAAAACACTTATATATAGGAAGTACCAGTGGCGTATCCACCATGCTTTCATCACATTACACCCGTCCCGTTATCTAAACACTAACCGAAAACCAATCGTTTACCCAAATCGTTTAATTCGTTAAAAATCGCTTTAGTCGTTTAAATCATTCTCGTCTTAAATCGTGAAAACTACTTTTGATTGTCTCGCTAATAACATCCAAACCTTCGTGACTCGACTATCTCGCCTATCGCTTCTCGCATTAATAAACCACCAAAGGGTAAATTAACAATCACAGATTCAGTAGTTACCCACCTAACCCACACATAAACTTGGGTGCAGTGTGATAACGGGATTTGTCAGATCCTATGGTACCATAACCTAATACTGGTCGGTTCGGCCAAAACTAATGGATATTATTCGTTATGTAAATACAACCAACAAGTTTGTTTACTATATCGAAATCGTTATTAATTTAATATAAACCATTTTAATCGTTTTTTAAACCATTGTTATAATATCGAAAATCGTTTTGAAAACCATCGTTAAAACCTTGAAAACATTTAGCACATATGAATCACCCCAAAACAATTGAAAACGGTAAAATAGGGGAACTATGTACTCACCTGAGAATGCTTAGAGGTCTTGAACAATAAACAAGCACAGCTAGAGGGAGCACGGCATCAATCGGCAACCTAATAACTATATAAATAACCAGGACCTAAGTCGAAAGATCGGATAGGATGAAGTTTTGTAAACCAAATGAGTATTGGAACTCGGATAGGATGAAGTTTCGACCCATTGTGACCCATTAAGGTAGCTTAAGCTACTTTAACGTGTCGTTCGCGCAAAAGCGCGTTCGAGACGTCTAACTAGTCCTATGACAAGTATTATATGCCTAAACATGATTAGATATGTTGCATAATCAATTAAGTGACAAAAGTTTGTGTTACATATGCTTAATTACCAATTATGCATGAAAAGGGCATTTTGGTCATTTACCTAAGGCATATAAACTACCTATCATACAACTAATTAAACCTAAGTGACCATAAGGTATAACCTAAGAAGGTTATTCCCTATGCAACTATGGTCACTAAACATGTTTGGTCGGATCCTAATGATCGACCAAACGGGTCGTGTTCGAAAGTCTAAGCGGGTGTTTACTCCGCTTGAATTACGACTCTACACAAGCACTAATCTAAAAAGTGATGAGTTAAACATGTTAAAACATGTTTAACGAATTTAGAAAATAGATTTGGTATCAAAACAAACGGTTTTGATACCTATAAGTAATTTGGTTACAAAATACGCAAGAATGCGCATTTTGGCCGAAACTACGACTCGTCACTACACCTAGATAACGTGGTAATCAGTAGGTATAGTCACTAGGTACTATAACCATCGTGATTACGCTCACGTTATGGAGTTCATATGAACTTCGCATTGACCATAAACTGGTCAATGCAGAAAGTCAAACGCAGTTTGACTTTCAGACTCGAAAAGCGATAAAAGAACGAAAGAATACTTACAAAAGGTCCCCGCAAGCTTTGATCCGATTTACTCTAAGGTATGAAGCATAAACTTCAACTTAGAGAGCCAAAATCAGATCAATGTGGGTTTTGCAAGTGAAAGGGGATAGCTATTTATAGGAAAACTAGAACCGTTAGGATTGTTCATCGTAAAACGAGCTTTGATCTCATCCGTACACATGTGCCCATGGTTTTGTGAAACCATGTGAGCCCATAGTTTCATTAAAACCATGTGAAAATGAGGGGAACAGCTGGAACAAGCTGGAATTTAGATTTTTCATTTTGGTACCTTCGTAAGATAACTATGGCAGAATGACAATTTTGGTCCCTGAACTTCAGAATCTTGCATTTCAGCTCATTTTTGACACGTTTAAGCCGTTAACCTCATTTCAAGGGTCTAAAATGAAGTTAAAGTATAGGGAACTCAAAACATGCTCAAAAATATCTCGGATGTCGGTTCGTTTAGCCGTACGGTTGCGTTGTTCGGTTAATTACGACAGAAGTCGTAACGAACGCAAAAACGATCCAAATTACGCGACGAATGGAATTCTATCATGCCAATCACTAAAATAAAATATTTTAATGATTACATAAAGTTTTGGATGTCCGGATGTATTCAGAACGTAAGATATGCGCGAAAATGCAAACTTATACACTTTTGACGCTTTTAGTCCCTGAATGACCAAAAAGTTTATTTTAGCACACCGAACCCATCAAAGCCTATTTCTAAGCTATGAAAAGGATATTTAGGGTATGTTTAACTTATGGTCATGTTCCGGAATGTTCGTTACAGTACAAATCGGCATACTTTCGCAGTTTGTCGAAATTAGTCCTTGTAAGCGAATAAACTTGATTTCGCCACACCAAACCCTCCAAAACTTATTTCTAAGTTATGTAAAGGTTATTTAAGGTATGTTAAGCCTATGTCACTGTCCCGGAGTGTTTTTTGCGTTAAACTGGTTATATTTACGCATCAGTGCGCGTATAACCTTCCAGAAAGCGATTTAGAGCCCGAAATCGAACAAGAGTTGATATGTGCAAATGATACACATATTTATACAAACCCAAAGTATGAAACACAACATTTCATTGATTTGGTATTTGTTCGATGGCCGTGGAGGCACAGATGTCAGTCTCTCCTACTTCAGGAAATTTCGTCCCGAAATTTAATTAGAGGAAACTTGTGAGAGCTCGAAACATGAAGTCGAAAAGATAAAACAACACTGGTTAGGGTTCTGAACTTCTAGTAACTTTAAATAACATTATGCTTGCAATGTAAGAGAGACACTTATATACAAGTATATGAAGCGCCATTGGTGCGTCCACCGTACCTCCATTACATTGTTCACGTTTCGTTATTGTTGTCACTATTGGTTCTTACACATGATAAATCTTACTGTGGTTTCCGTGCACTGAATTTTTATAATTATGTACGCGTCTATAATTACGTAATTCCTTGCATAGTCCACACAATGCATTTGATAATGTGTAGGGGAAAACCAAATGAATGAACCTGTGATGAGTGTGACTGGACCACCATAGGGTCCTTTCAGCTGTATCATCACATGCCACTCTTAACCAGATTCTGAATCAATCTTTAACTAGACCACTCAAGGGTCTCTTTTCGAATCATGGAATGGTACTATATAACCCAAGGGTCTTAACTACCACGTAGAAGCCCATTAAGGATTTAAGGTAGTACCTTTTGAATATCCTACTATGAATCCCTCATGTGAAGATATGAAAGATTCTATGAGGATTTGGATAACGAAAATCGGATCACACAAAAACATAGAGGAGAACACATAATCACATAATCGCATAATTGTTTAATTTGACCTTTAATTTGTTATCTTTGGACACGGGTATTTAAAGCATACCAGGAATCCAATCCGTGGATTTCATTTGGCACTTTAAATATTTTCAAGAATCTAACTTTGAAGATAGGAAAATCTTAATAGGAATTCGGTTTGTCCTTATTGAGTTGTAATGTACATATTAAGGTGTACAAGGAATCCAATCCGGGCTCCGATTTAGGTGATAATCATCCACAAGGATTCTTAAAATAGAGCAACCCATCGCCCCTTTCGTTTCGAGTTTAAGCTCAAGTTGAAGTGGTAGCTCATATTTCAATAAGCCTTCGTTTTCACAAGATCGTTGTGCTTGAAGGACAAAAGATTTGAATATCAGATAGAGTTTGAACATAATGAAGCTTGACTCATTCTGTTTGACTAAGCGCATTGGCTACGATATTCGCCTTACCAGGAAGGTAGCGAATCGCGCAATCGTAATCGTTCAAGAGTTCAACCCATTGTCGTTGCCTCATGTTCAGCTCCTTTTGATTAAGAATGAGCTGTATACTTTTGTGGTCTTGTGAAAACCACACACTTCGTTCCATAGATGTCACACCCCGACCACGTGGAACAATCAAACGTGGCGGAAACATCGGGGAGTGTTGTAACAGAATCATTGTTTCATAACCATGGAATAAATAAATTCTGTTTTATTGAATAAATGAACTCACTGTTTTAATACAATCAAATAAGTACAACTATGATCTTCCAAGTTTTAAAGTTGCTAAGGCACGAGTCCATCCTAAATGTAGCATGTATCAACAATCATCTCAAGACAGCACCTGAAACATGTGTAAAAATAGGTACGTCAGCATAAAAATGCCTGTGAGATACATAAGTTTTGTGAATATAGGATTCATGACTTATAAGTTTAGAAAGAGTTGTTTAACAAAAGTCAGTCATGATCCTTGTAAAATGTTTTGTTTTATAAATCATTCGAAAAACAATAAGTTCAGATGATATATGTAAGTAAGAGAATAATGTATGGTTAAATGAATAACCATGTGAAATGAGTTTGTATAAGATAAGTTGTTTGTAAAACAATGTCTTGTGAAAAGTATGTTATTTGTATAAAATGTTACATGTCTTAAATTGAAATGATTCAAATAACGCTACAATATGTGATACCATACAAACACTTATATATAGGAAGTACCAGCGGCGTATCCACCATGCTTGTATCATATTACATACGCCTCGTTACTTAAGTCACTTACTCAAACCAAACCACCAATATAGAATGTTCATGTTTAAACCAATAGTCCAATGTTATTGTATAACTCAAGTTAAATGTACACCATGTAATGTGTACACAAAAGTTATGTATGGTAAGTAAAATGAGATTTCTTAAACCACAAGTAAAAATGTACAAAACATAGTGTTTGAATACATCAAAAGTTATGCTTTGTAAAATAATGTAAGGTTAAACGAATAACCTTATAGTAGCATATTGAAAGTATACTTTGGATTTGTAAATAACATATTAAACTATGTTTTGGTTTCATAAATAACATATCAAAATATGCTTTGGGTTTTATAAAATATATATGTTGGTTTTGTACAATATCACACATGGGAGTATATCAAACTATACTTTAAAAGTGTGATTTAAGAATTCATTCAGACCTAGTGCATCAAACTACACCTTTGAGACTATAAGGATACCACAAAGGCAGTCCCTATTTGGATGGAGAAACAAATTGGTTTCAGACATTCCATGACAACAGGAATGGGGTGTCTAATCCTATAGCGCTATATCATACTAACAATCGGTCTGGTGAACATAAAATAAGTACAATTCAACATTTTTATTTTATGTTCTTTGAGAAATCAGTGTTTAAACCATAGATAGTCATTTAGTTTGTCAAAAGATAAGTAATAACATGTATAATCAATTATACTTTGAAATCATGAAAACACATGCTTCACCCCAAAACAGTTTGGAAAACAGTAAAATAGGGGAACTATGTACTCACTTGAGATTGCTCAGAAGTCCTAATATAACCACCAAGCAATGCTAGAGATCACGGAATCAAACAGTACCTAATATAGGGAACTACATTAATAACTGGACCTAAATCGGAGGATTGGATAGGATGAGGGCTCGTAAACCAAATGAGTATGTGAACTCATGTAATATGGTTTAACAAAACGTACATACTACAATGAAACTTAACCTAAGTGTTTACGACCCATTACGACCCGTTTAGGTAGCTTATGCTACTTTAACGCGTCGTTCGCGTAAAACGCGTTCGGACCGCCTAACTAGTCCTATGATAAGTAAAATATGCCTTAACATGTCTAATATTGTTGTCAAATCAGTTTAGATACCAAAAGTTATGTTACATATGCTTAATATGAATTTTGGCGTAAAAAGGGCATTTTGGTAATTTACCTAAGGCATATAAACTACCTATCATACAACTACTTAAACGCAGCGACCATAAGGTATAACCTCGGAAGGTTATTCCCTATATACTATGGTCACCTAATGTGTTTGGTCGGATCCTAATGATCGACCAAATGGGCCGGGTTCGAAGGTATAAGCGATTTATTAGATCGCTTACCCTACGACCCTAGACAACGTGGTAATCAGTAGGCATAGTCACAAGGGACTATAACCATCGTGATTACAATCACGTTGCGAAGTTCAAACGAACTTCGCATTGACCATAAACTGGTCAATGCAGAAAGTCAAACAAAGTTTGACTTTCGGACTCGAAAAGCAATAAAAGAACGAAGGAATACTTACGAAGGGTCCCCGAATGCTAATCGTGATCCAAGTAGCTCAGGTATGAAACAATGGTTTTAACTTAGAGCTTCTAAGATCAGATTCTTGTGGGTTTGAAGCAAATGGGGGTGGGGTATTTATAGTATTTCCCGAACCGTTAAGATCGTTTCTTGAATAACGTGGTCGAATCTCGTGCGTACACTTGTTGAAATGTTGTGGTGACTAAAAATGGCCTCTCATGGACTGAAAGGGCAAGTGTGAGTGTGTGGTTGTGGGTTTAACAGCTGTAATCTGCTGAGTAATCGATCTTATCTGATCTGGGACATTGACGCGGGCCGCGTAAGGATACACACAAACCTTACGCGGGCCGCCTGGCCATGTCTGATCAGAACCAAGTTTGCTAAATGACAGTTTCAGTCCCTGTTATGTGTTTAAGCCATTTCCGACACTTCTAAGGCCCGTAGAGCCAACTTTAAGGCCCTAAAATGATGCCTAAACATTGTGGACATGAAACATGCTCAAAAATATGCCGGATGTTGGTTCGTTTGGTCGTACGATCGAGATGTTCGCTTAATTACGACGGAATGCGCATAAGCGCGAAAAACGATCCAAAATGCGTGACGAATGGATTTTTCTCAAGCCAAACACTAAAATAAAATATTTTAGTGCTTACACAAATTTTTGGATGTCCGGATGTATTCAGAACGTAAGTTATGCGCGAAAATGCAAACTTGTGCACTTTTCGTCCCTGAACTCAAAAGTCTATTTTATCACACCGAACACCTCAAAGCCTATTTCTAAGCTATATAAAGGATTTTCAAGGTGTGTTTAACTTATGGTCATGTTCCGGAATGTTCGTTACAGTTCAAATTGGCATACTTTCGCAGTTTGTCGAATTAAGTCCCTGTAAGCGATTTAACTTGTTTTTGCCATACCAAAGCCTTTAAAACTTATTTCTAATTTATGTAAAGGTTATTTAAGGTATGCTAAGCCTATTTCACTATTCCAGAGTGTTCGTTGGATTAAACTGGTTATATTTACGCATCAGAGCGCGTATAACCCTCCAGAAAGCGATTTAAAGCTTAAAATCGAACAAGAGTTGATATGTGCAAACGATACACATATTTTTGCAAATCCCAAGTATGAAATACAATATTTCATTGGTTTGGCATTTGTTTGATGGTTGAAGTGACACAGGTGTCACAATAGAGGTAGTGTCTCCAGATTTTGAGAGCAAATACCACAACACCTAACTCAAGATCATGAGTTGTGTAGTTCTTTTCGTGAACTTTCAACTGTCTTGACGCATATGCTATGACTTTACCTCATTGCATAAGAACACAACTAAGGCCCAGATTCGACGCGTCATAAAAGACAACGAAATCATCGTTTCCATTGGGCAAGGACAAAACAGGAGCATCACATAGCTTCCGTTTCAGCGTTTGGAATGCTTCTTCTTGCTTATATCCCCACTCCAAAGGCATATTCTTCTGAGTCAAAGCAATGAGTGGCACCGCGATCTTCGAGAAGTTCAAAATAAAACGACGATAATAACCAGCGAGACCAAGAAAAGAACGAATTTCTGTAGGTGTCGTTGGTGTATTCCAATCCTTAATTGCAGCAAACTTGGATGGATCCACATGAATACCCTGCTCGTTGACTACATGACCCAAATACTGAACCTCTTTAAGCCAAAATTCACACTTGGAGAATTTAGCGAAAAGTTTGTTCCTTCTTTAGGAGTTCCAATGTCAAATGAAGGTGTTGCTCGTGATCGGCTCGAGACTTCGAATAAACAAGGATATCGTCGATGAACACATTAATGAACTTATCTAAATAAGGTTTACAGACCCTATTCATTAAGTCCATGAAGATAGCTGGGGCATTCGTCAAACCAAAAGGCATGACAGTGAACTCGTAATGCCCTTATCTTGTGCGGAAAGCAGTCTTAGGAATATCTTCTTCGAATACACGAAGCTGATGATACCCAAAACGCAAATCGATCTTGGAAAAACAGGTAGCACCTTGCAGTTGATCAGAGAGATCATTGATTCGAGGTAGGGGATATCGATTCTTGACGGTAAGCTTATTAAGCTTACGATAATCGATACACATTTGAAAAGATCCATCTTTCTTCTTCACAAAGAGGACAGGAGCTCCCCTAGGGTGAATAATTTGATCGGATGAATCCTTTATCAGATAACTCTTGAAGCTGTTTCGATAATTCTTGCATCTCAGACGGTGCAAGACGATAAGGTGCTTTCGAAATTGGGTTGGCATTGGGTATAAGGTCAATATGAAACTCGACTTGACGAACTGGAGGCAAACCAGGCAGTTCATCAGGAAACACCTCAGGATAATCCTGAACAATTAGAACATCCTGAATACTGCTGCTCTTGCCTTTCTCCTCGGTGACGTGTGCCAGAAAAGCAACATATCCTTTTCGTAAATAACTTTGGGCCTTCGTACACGACATGAGCTTCAATCCACCAGAAGGTTTCTCGCCACGAACTTCCAGAACATCGCCAGACGAAAGAGGAATGCGAACAATCTTATCGAAACCAATCACCTCAGCATGATGTTTGGTTAACCAATCCATCCCTATGATAATGTCGAAACTCCCAAGTTGCATCAGTGTGAGGTCAAAAGGAAAAGATGATTACTCCAATTGCCACTTCGTTTCTTAGAATGAAACGAGCACTTAGAATTTTCGAGTAAATCATGAGCGATCAAATGAACGAGAGAACTACAAATACGATTGTTTGGTGTAATCGTAGGGGTATGCCATACACACATGCAACTATATTTGTACATCAGAATTGCAAATAAAGATTTATTTATAAACAAAATCGATTGTTTCCGAGTTCAAAGGAAAACACTAGAAACATAAACATAAGATTCAGATTATTCAAAGCAGCAGCTTCTTATAATTGGCCAAATGCTCATTCGTGGGTCGGATTTGCATTGAAAATCTTTGGGTATCTGTCCCTGACATAACCCGTCTTGCCATAGGTGTAGCAAATACCAGGAGGAAAATGAGCCTGTGTTGGATCTGCTTGAAATTGAACGGGGTTCTGAAAAGCTTGGTTTAGCACAGTGACTGAACGACAGTCTCGTGCCAAATGACCAATAAGTCCACAGTTGAAACATTTCCGACATTTGACACTGGCATTGTGGTGGAGGTTACACTGATTGCACAGAGGAGCACTTCCTAAGTACGACTTCTTGGCTGGTGGTGCTGCCAACTGGCTAGGTTTTGCTTGATTTGGTGTAACGGCTACGGGATCCTTTGGAGCTTTACGCTTCTTTGACTTTTTCGATGGCTCGGCTTCTGCTTCTTTCGATGCTTCTTGGGTGGCTTCATTATTGAGACGAGACATGGCGATACCTAAATCCACAGTCTTCAGGATTACTTCGCCTATTCGCTGGGCAAATTTGGCATTTTGCTTAGACATTTGAGTGTCGTTGCGATGAAGAGATATTCTAGAGGAAATGAAAGACATAGGAGAAAACAAGTGAAATGTTATCGGATAATTAAAACAGAACGACAACACATAGAAATTGCAATCATTTGTTTGTTACCTAAGGCAAACAAATGAGACGGTGATTAATCAAAGTAAACGAGTCATATTAATGTATCACTGAAGACATGCTCGCCTATAAGTGAATACTCACCCCAAGAGTTCCCAGGTAAGAGTGACTGGTCCGATACTGCAGATTTGTATGAACACTCTAGCCTTAGACAGAAAACTGAGGGTACAGGCATTCACTCTTCCAGTTTGCACGTGTTCACATTATTTAGACCCAAACTTTGATGAGATTTCAAAAACTTAGAGGGTTCAAAACCTAGTAATCAATCATCCTAGAACAGATGATTGGTTTTTGAAGCGGATTTGAAATTTGTGTTCTTGTTGTGGTTGTCACCTAAGGATAAGTGACGGTATTGTTTTAAGATCTAAACACAAGGATCTTGTGTTAGGGTCCTAGGAAGGTTATAGTCTAGGTCAAAGCATTACTAATAACCTAATTCCCTATAACCATGAGCTCTGATACCAACTTTTCTGTCACACCCCGACCGCGTAAAACAACAAATCACGGCGGAATCGTCGGGGAGTGTTGTAACAGAATCATTGTTTCAAAACACACGGAAATTTGAAGTTTCATTTTATTACACATTAAATATTTACATCGTCTGGAAATCTAAATAAACAAGTTAAACATAGTCTATCATTGTTATTAAGTCACTAAGGCCTCGTCCAGTCCTATGTGAGCATGCATCCTAGCAATCAACATCATTCAACAACACCTGAAACATATGTGAAAACAAAGTCAGCGAAGAAATGCTGGCGAGTACATAGGTTTTTGAGAGTGTCGGATTCATGGCTAGTTTACATGTTGCAATACTTAATTAAAAACCTTGTTTTGAAAAGTATTGTATTGCGACATAATTAACAAACTCAAATCAAGTTGGTTATAATTTATAAAATCTCGTAGCCATGATTCTTAACCCAAAACATTTATTTAATAAAATTCTCGTTAATAAAACTCGTTAATAAATCTTGTTAATAAATCTCGTTAATAAAACTCGTTAAAAAATCTCGTTAATAAAACTTGTAAATAAATCTCGTTAATAAAACTCGTATGGTTTATATCATTTCGAAAACCTCGTTTGTGTGACATCGTTTCAAAATCGTTTACCCAAGTGAACTAAATAACGCCACGGTATGTAATACGATGAAAACACTTATACATAGGAAGTACCAGTGGCGTATCCACCATGCTTTCATCACATTACACCCGTCCCGTTATCTAAACACTAACCGGAAACCAATCGTTTACCCAAATCGTTTAATTCGTTAAAAATCGCTTTAGTCGTTTAAATCATTCTCGTCTTAAATCGTGAAAACTACTTTTGATTGTCTCGCTACTAACATCCAAACCTTCGTGACTCGACTATCTCGCCTATCGCTTCTCGCATTAATAAACCACCAAAGGGTAAATTAACAATCACAGATTCAGTCGTTACCCACATAACCCACACATAAACTTGGGTGCAGTCTGATAACGGGATTTGTCAGATCCTATGGTACCATAACCTAATACTGGTCGGTTCGGCCAAAACTAATGGATATTATTCGTTATGTAAATACAACCAACAAGTTTGTTTACTATATCGAAATCGTTATTAATTTAATATAAACCATTTTAATCGTTTTTGAAACCATTGTTATAATATCGAAAATCGTTTTGAAAACCATCGTTAAAACCTTGAAAACATTTAGCACATATGAATCACCCCAAAACAATTGAAAACAGTAAAATAAGGGAACTATGTACTCACCTGAGAATGCTTAGAGGTCTTGAACAATAAACAAGCAAAGCTAGAGGGAGCACAGCATCAATCGGCAACCTAATAACTATATAACCCGGACCTAAGTCGGAAGATCGGATAGGATGAAGTTTTGTAAACCAAATGAGTATTGGAACTCATATGACATGGTTTAACAAAGTCTACATCCTAAATCGAAACCTAACCTAAGTGCTTTCGACCCATTGTGACCCATTAAGGTAGCTTAAGCTACTTTAACGTGTCGTTCGCGCAAAAGCGCGTTCGAGCCGTTTAACTAGTCCTATGACATGTATTATATGCCTAAACATGATTAGATATGTTGCATAATCAATTAAGTGACAAAAGTTTGTGTTACATATGCTTAATTACCAATTATGCATGAAAAGGGCATTTTGGTCATTTACCTAAGGCATATAAACTACCTATCATACAACTAATTAAACCTAAGTGACCATAAGGTTTAACCTCGGAAGGTTATTCCCTATGCAACTATGGTCACTAAACATGTTTGGTCGGATCCTAATGATCGACCAAACGGGTCGTGTTTGAAAGTCTAAGCGGGTGTTTACTCCGCTTGACTTACGACTCTACACAAGCACTAATCTAAAAAGTGACGAGTTAAACATGTAAAAACATGTTTAACAAATTTAGAAAATAGATTTGGTATCAAAACAAACGGTTTTGATACCTATAAGTAATTTGGTTACAAAATACGCAAGAATGCGCATTTTGGCTGAAACTACGACTCGTCACTACACCTAGATAACGTGGTAATCAGTAGGTATAGTCACTAGGGACTATAACCATCGTGATTACGCTCACGTTATGATGTTCAAACGAACTTCACATTGACCATAAACTGGTCAATGCAGAAAGTCAAACGCAGTTTGACTTTCAGACTCGAAAAGCGATAAAAGAACGAAAGAATACTTACAAAAGGTCCCCGCAAGCTTTGATCCGATTTACTCTCAGGTATGAAGCATAAACTTCAACTTAGATAGCCAAAATCAGATCAATGTGGGTTTTGCAAGTGAAAGGGGATAGCTATTTATAGCAAAACTAGAACCGTTAGGATCGTTCATCGTAAAACGAGCTTCGATCTCATCCGTACACACGTGCCCATGGTTTTGTGAAACCATGGGAGCCCATAGTTTCATTAAAACCATGTGAAAATGAGGGGAACAGCTGGAACAAGCTGGAATTTAGATTTTTCATTTTGGTCCCTTCGTAAGATAACTATGGCAGAATGACAATTTTGGTCCCTGAACTTCAGAATCTTGCATTTCGGCTCATTTTTGACACGTTTAAGCCCCGTTAACCTCATTTCAAGGGTCTAAAATGAAGTTAAATTATAGGGAACTCAAAACATGCTCAAAAATATCTCGAATATCGGTTCGTTTGGTCGTACGGTTGCGTTGTTCGGTTAATTACGACGGAAGTCGTAACGAACGCAAAAACGATCCAAATTACGCGACGAATGGAATTTTATCATGCCAATCACTAAAATAAAATATTTTAATGATTACATAAAGTTTTGGATGTCCGGATGTATTCATAACGTAAGATATGCGCGAAAATGCAAACTTATGCACTTTTGACGCTTTTAGTCCCTGAATGACCAAAAAGTTTATTTTAGCACACCGAACCCTTCAAAGCCTATTTCTAAGTTATGCAAAGGATATTTAGGGTATGTTTAACTTATGGTCATGTTCCGGAATGTTCGTTACAGTACAAATCGGCATACTTTCGCAGTTTGTCGAAATTAGTCCCTGTAAGCGAATAAACTTGATTTCGCCACACCAAACCCTCCAAAACTTATTTCTAAGTTATGTAAAGGTTATTTAAGGTATGTTAAGCCTATGTCACTGTCCCGGAGTGTTTGTTGCGTTAAACTGGTTATATTTACGCATCAGTGCGCGTATAACCTTCCAGAAAGCGATTTAGAGCCCGAAATCGAACAAGGGTTGATATGTGCAAATGATACACATATTTATACAAATACCAAGTATGAAACACAACATTTCATTGATTTGGTATTTGTTCGATGGCCGTGGAGGCACAGATGTCACACAAGTTACAACTCTGGACGAATACCTAAAGTACCACTATAAATCCATAATAGGGTACCTAAGGGTACTTCCGTAAGCCCTTGATTGGTCTTACATATCATATCTTCCCGACTTCATGATATTTTACACAGCATATGATTTCAAAAGATTATGCATGTTTTCAAAAACCTCATACATACTTTCAAAATCACCTCGCATGTTTTTAAAACATTTCATAAAAATGTTTATCTAAAATACTTAGTACGTGATTTCAAAAGCATTACAAAAAGGTTTTCAAAATCATATTTTTAACAATTCCTAGCATAGCTTTCAAAAACAATCTACCCGTATGTTGCCTTAGCATATGCGGTATTCAATTTTCAAGAACACCCTGCATTGTATGCTAGCTTTGCATGCTTGGCATAATGACTTCAAGAATCCGTTTGCTTCATATGTTATCTTCGCATAACTAGCACCTTGATTCCCTAAACACTATACTTTGTATGTGGTCTTAGCATACTTAGTACCAAGTTACGAATTCCAAATCCTTAGAGGTTCTTCTTCATAGTTAGATCCTCGTGGATGTTCAAAGCGAAGAATCAAAGTCCTTAATTGGATTCCTTGTGTACCTTAATTCGAATGTTACGATTCCTTGTAAACGAAATCGGATTCTTTTAAGATCATCCTATCTTTTCAGATAAATTCTTGAGGACGTTGAAGTCCATCGACTGGGTTCCTGGTGTACCTTGAATACCCATGTACAAATCGACAACAAGTTAATAACAATTAATAACAAACTAATAACAATTTAATAACCAAGTGAACAATTATGTGCTTATGTGTTTATGTGTTGACCTAATCAAGGATATCTCGAGCTTGTTCAACAAATTCTATCCTCTTCACATTATAAAACAAACTGTGCAAGGAATTACGTAATTATGGATGCACACATAATTATGGAATTTAGTGCACAGGAATCACAACAAGTTTTGTCATGTATCTAAAGTTAACTCTATTCATTTCCATTTCTGACGAAGAACCCGTTGAGGAAAATGAAACATCCATTCATTTTCACTTCTGAAGAATATCCATCGAGGGAAATGAATATCCTTTCGATTATCCCTTCATTTCCATTTCTGACGAAGAACCCGTTGAGGAAAATGAATCATCCATTCGTTTTCGCTTCTGAAGAATATCCATCGAGGGAAATGAATATCCTTTCAATTATCCCTTCATTTCCATTTCTGACGAAGAACCCGTTGAGGAAAATGAGTCATCCATTCATTTTCGCTTCTGAAGAATATCCACCGAGGGAAATGAATATCCTTTCGATTATTCCTTCATTTCCATTTCTGATGAAGAACCCGTTGAGGAAAATGAATCATCCATTCATTTTCGCTTCTGAAGAATATCAATCGAGGGAAATGAATATCCTTTCGATTATTCCTTCATTTCCATTTCTGACGAAGAACCCGTTGAGGAAAATGAATCATCCATTCATTTTCGCTTCTGAAGAATATCCATCGAGGGAAATGAATATCCTTTTGATTATTCCTTTATTTCCATTTCTGACGAAGAACCCGTTGAGGAAAATGAATCATGTTGGGTTTTTCACATGTTTATCAAAGTCATTTTATCCTTATAAAATAAAAACGCAGCGGAAGATTTATTTAAAACATGTTACTTTACAAGATATAAAACTCATTTATGTGTAAAAACCCAATCCCCGGATCCATATACGAACATGCATGCTATAAAAAATAAAACACAACCATAGGGTGTTTAGAATACTACCTTCCAAGGAGTAAAGGATATGAAGAAGATGATGCTTCTTGAATGGTAGTCTTCAAGTGTAGAATACCTCAAGCTTGTATACCCCAAGCCTTCCAACAAACACTTTGATTTTAGCTAGGATTTCTTCACATATGAACTCACTTGAAAATCCCTCATAAAACCACCACCTTGGCCGAAAATATGAGAGACAATTTTAGAGAGTTCTTACACTTGAAATTACAAACTTGAAAACCTTTAGAACCAACATATGTTGGCCGAAAATTAGAGAGGGAATTCTCTAGTGTTTTTCTTCAAGTCCATCTCTTAAAATTCAAAGTTAAAACTCCTTAGAAACCTTCTCTTTGCTGAAAATTAATTATCTAGGAATATGGAGTTCTTGCAACTTTAAATAAGTAAGAGAAAGTAGGAGAGAGAATCAGCATTTAATGTATCTTGGAAGAGATGTGTTGCATGCATTTTTAGTGGTGGAATCCCACCTTGGGAAGCCATAAATGGGCGGGCCATTAAATGATTTTACCACCATAAATTTCAAAATTTTCCATTAAATTTAGTCTTGTATTTATTTATAACTTTTATAAATATAACACAATATGTTACAAGACTTATGCAACACATCACAACATTTTAAAATGTTAACCCATTAAATAACACAATAAAATATTCTCTCTAAAATAAATTATCCATATAATTTATTAATTTGTCAAGTGCAATTATCTAGAAAACCAATTTCTAAATATTCTAAGTGTTAATATTTATTTGTTTGATCATATCATAAATAAATATTATAAGTGTTTGTCTAGCTTGCATTTGGGTATGACTCGACTTGGATCATAACGTACTAGCCACATCAATTTAATATGTGTCTTGGGCATACAGAATCCAACAATCTCCCACTTGCACAAGATACATAGAAGATTGATGCAAGTAGTAAATAACGCCTAACTACGGTTTACTACCCCTAATACGTATGACTATATGTCCCATTCAATAACATCATCCCCTTCAAGTCCCTTACTTGAATATGATTTAGGTGAATTTATCATTTATCCTTTCGTTACAGATGTAATGTCAAATCCAGAGACATAGAGTGATCACTCTATGTTGATTTAACTTTAGCAGGCCTTAGACATCTTACTCTCAACGAATAAGAGGAACAAATCCCTTCTTGACTACATACGTCTCTCACAATCACCTTGTACCACACCTGAGCTTAGCCTTATGTACTGTCTTATTACAGACAGTGAAGAAATAAGTCAAGGTATAATATTTGATGAATATAAAGACCCAATATGTATCTCAGGTCAGAGGATACTATGATATTCTCCTTTACTCAAATTTACTTATGATCAATCACAAATGATTCCATGCAGTAAGATTTGAGAGCGAGTCAGTCCAATATTTGTATCCCACAAATATCTATGAACTTTGGCAGCAACAATTTGCTCTATATTCACACCTAATGAATATCCACCAATCCAAGTTCATAATAGTCCTACATTCATATTTGTTCCCACAAGTATGATCGACTACAGACATTTAGAATAAGTAACTTATTCATGGATTTAAACATGCTAAAATGGAACATAACTCAACATACCGTGTGAGAGTCATAATAACATTTGTTCCAATATCCAAATACAATATAGATCAAATCCAATCACTAGAATATCGAAGTCCTAAGGAACAAGTATGAACCTTCATGCTTTGCCCGTTCAAGGAGCTTCGTGAGTGGATCCGCAATATTTTGATCAGTGTGAACTTTGCGAACACATATCTTTCCTTTTTCAACTTCATACCTTATGTAGTTGAAATTCCGCTCAATGTGCCTAGTCTTTTGATGTGTAAGAGGTTCCTTGATTTGAGCAATCACACCATCGTTATCAAAAGGATCTCTAGGGGTCCTGAATGGTAGGGACTACCCCTAGATCGGCAATAATTCAAGTGGCAGATCCACATGAATCATTTCAATCAATGAAGCGGCAATGTATTCTGATTCTGTAGTGGACAATGCTACCCTGATTGTGATCGAGAACCATCTCGATCAGTTTGGAAACTCGTATCCATGTAACCCTTTACAACGAATTCCGAAACTAGCATCCCTGTAACCCTTTACAACGAGTTCTTCTTTACCAGATCCATATATTAGAAATATATCCTTAGTCCTTCTAAGGTATTTCAACATATTTTTAACAGTCACCCAATGACCATTACTTGGATTTCACTGGTATCTTCTCGTCATGCTTAAAGCACATGACATGTCCGGTCTAGTGCATATCATTGCATACATAATAGATCCTATAGCAGATACATATGGGATTCCTTTCATTCTTTCTTGCTCATCCTTTGAGTTTGGACATTGAAACGCACTCAATATTGTCCCCTCTTTGAATAGGTACCAAACCTTTCATAGAGTTCTCTATCTTGAACTTTTCAAGACTTTTGTCAATGTATGCACTTTGGTTTAAACCTATCAAGCGCCTTGATCTATCCCTATAGATCTTTGTTCCCAAAATATAGGCGGCTTCACTAAAATTCTTAATGGAAAAACAACTTCCAAGCCAGGCTTTTACACCTTCCATGGTTGGAATATCATTTCCATATAGTAGAATGTCATCGACATGCAATACTAAGAAAGTAAAATGCTCCCACTAGCCTTCTAATACACACAAGCTTTATCGACGTTCTTGATGAATCAAAATTCCTAATTTCTTCATCAAAACGGTGATTCCAACTTCTCGATGCTTGTTTCAATCCACATATTGATTTCTTTAACTTGTATACTTTATTAGGATGTTTTGGATCGACAAACCCCTCAGACTTAACCATATAGACATCTTCATTAAGATATCCATTGAGGAAAGCCGTTTTGACATCCATTTGCGAAATCTCATAGTCATAATATGCAGCTATGGCAAATAATATCCTAATTGACTTTAGCATTGCCATGGGCGAGGAGGTCTCATCATAATCAACCCTTTGAGTTTGAGTGAGAAATTTTGCTATAAGTCTTCCTTTATAAGTATCCAAGTTTCCATGCATATCAACCCACTTACTTCCAACTACTTTGGAGTTAAGAGACGGTACACCAATTCCCATACTTGGTTGTTATACATGGATTGCATCTCTACGTTCATGGCTTCAAGCCATTTGTCACAATCAGATTTTGACATTGGATCATGGTATGTGGTAGGTTCACCCGAATCTACACGTGGTGTGACAACCCTCGTAATTCCATGTATCCGTACAATTTATAAATAATAATTAAAGTGCTTGATGATTGTGCTAAATTATTTAACTGCTCTCTGATTACTGTGTTATACTTACATGTGCATGTTAGCCTAGTAGTATGTAGAAAACTTGACTAAATGGTCCTGAATATTTTCCTATGTGTTAGGAATTAATTGTGTTACAAAAATATATGTATAAGACGCCTTACAGAACAACTAAACAACTTAACGGAACAGTATCCGACCGAACAACCGGACATTACCCGGGATACCAAATATTTGTCAAACACATTATTTAATTATTTGTGGCTAGTCATGATCCCCGTATGCCATAACACCCGCTAGAAATCAATTCACTAACATATAAAATCTAGCCACTTATAATCTAACTCCCCCAACGATTCTAGTTCCCAAGGGACCCCACATATCAATCTAACCATACTTCAAATATTATGCAAGATCATAATTGATTTGTTTAATCTTACTTGTTACTAAGCAAAATATATGTAGGATGATTATAAGAAGCATGGCCTCCTAGATCACATTTCATTTCACAAAAATATCACACTCAACCTCACTACTCTCTCTCTCTATTCGGTTCCCCCAAACCGAACCCACCCCCCTCTCTCTTCACATCTTCATCTTCCATTTTTACAAGTCCCTTTTTAAGCTTAGAAGGATTCAAGAAGGTAGCTACTTGTGGAGCTTCAAGAAGGACTTTGTCTTGCTTGTTCTTCATCTTTTCTCATCATCATCCTCAATAGATTCTACCCTAGCTATAAGCTAGTAGTAAGCTCTTGTTTAACCTTTGTTCATCTTATTTTATGGCTAACATTGTAGTATGATGCTTATGTTTACAACTAAAATGCAAGAACACTAAAAATATAAACATAAAGGTTACATGAAGTTTACTTGTATATGAAATGCTATTAGTTGATGTTGTCATGGGTATGTTGTTGGTTTAGGGTTGGTTAATACATATATGATGATTGATCGTCGAACTCTTGATAAATCCGTTGTTCGGACATGTGTTGATACAATATAGTAACATTTAAACTATAAAGAACATGCTGAATCACATTTCCAGTCGACTTCATCAGGCTGTAAACAATCCATAATAAAGCGAAAAATGTATTTTCTGAAGTCTAGGTTTGTGTATTATGAAATACGGTTCTAATGGCACTGGAATCATAATTTTTGGACTTCGTTTACTATTTTTAAAGCGTCTTTTTGTAACAGCAGCTCAAGCTGCATTTTTGCTGCTGAAAATGAGTGATATGTTTTGAGTCATAACTGGAAATCTATGTTGAATCAACTCATGAAATTTATACAGTAGATGACAACTTATGTATTTGTAATTACCCCACTGGAATTTCGTAAATCGGACGCTCGATGAATTTTAAATAAATTATCTCGTGGACTGAGGTCAGAAAAATATAAATCTGAGTTCTGTCCGGAAAATAAATTTTTATAAAATATTCGTAATGAACTGGACCCCGATATTTTTACACAATAAAATTTGGAACGTTTAAGACATTCTGTAAAAATTTGGGAATTTTTGGAATAAGTTAACTATTTTATTAAAATGTCCAAAAACAGCCCGGTTTTGAATATTTATGCTGAAATGACATAAGCTGTAATTTGCGTGTCTAAATGTCGAGTATGCTATCTGTGAATGATCTAACATGTTATATGTGTTATGTGCATTATCGTATGTTTGATTATGAGTGGGGAATGGATGGGAAACTTAGATAGGCATAAACCGTTAAAGTGATGCATGTTATGTGATAGATACGTGTAGGAACTTTGTGCTCTATTTGAAAATCACTAAATGACTAACTGGTAATCATATTAGGACGTGATTGACCGACCTTGACTGTTAGCTATATTTGAGAATCTAACCGAGCAAACCGAGGTGAGTTCACACTTTCTACAAGGCATGGGATTCCCGGTGGTTTGGGAATGGGTTAAAGAATTTAAAACTAAATCTACATATCCTCCTTGGGTAGGATATGTACGGCCATCCTCCACAAATTGGATGCCATTATTAATCCTATGAATTCTCCTGGTGCAGAATACGTACGTTCGTCCTCCTTGGGTAGGACAACAACCTTAAAACTAGCTAGACAAAACTCTATCATGAAGTCCCTCATTTTATATCGACTTAATCGCCGAGGCCAATGGCGAGCGGGTCATTAGTTAATAGCGCTATTAGGTTTAACAAACCTCACACCGTGCCGTTCGGACGAGCGTGTACTAATGGACTATGGCAAACTGTCAGTGATGATAGACACTGATGTAGGGCACAACTATTGTTCGTCAGTTGTCGATATGTATGGTCTAGTAGTTCACACGGGGAAAGCCCCCACTGATTATGGATATGGTTTGGGTAAAAAAAAGGAACTGGTTAAACATACTTTCAACTACGGGGTAACCCCCACGGCAATTAAGCCAACGAAAGTCAAACCACGTTTTTCAGAAACAACTTAAAACTAAACAACCAAACGTGAACTCACTCAACTTAGTTGTTGACTCGTTGTTACATGCCTTACAGGTCGCTTTGCACGAGGAAGGAGTCGTTGTGGTGTACGGACTGTTATGTTCCGTACTTATTATTTAAATCCTTATGAACTTATTAAACTTGCATTTTGAACTTTAACTCATAAACTGTGGACTTATGCATTTGGATTTACTTTTATGCTTCCGCTGTTTAAACTGAACATGGTTAACTAGCTTTGGTCACCAATCGCATTGTGGTTGGTCTTATTTACTTAATTACGATGTTCAATATGATTGGTGGCTCGATCCTGGTCACGTCACGCCTCCAAGCGGTGGTACTCCGCATGGTGGATTTTGGGGGTGTGACACGTGGCATCCATCCATGAAAAATCCATATCTTTCAGGTGGACTACTAATTCTACCAGATCTGCGAACGTTTTGTGTGCTTTGATCAACCACTTGATCGTTTTTCAACAACCTCTTGTTGAGTGCTAGTTTTAACCAAACGTGTATCATCTTGTGGTTCTTGATCCTTATCAAGTTCCATTGTTCTACTAATTCCTTCCACAAGGAACTTAGCTTCCAAGAACTCAGTCTTTCGAGCAACAATTACTTTTGCTCTGTTGGATAGTAGAATTAATATCGTACTCCATCTTTAGGATATCCTACAAAGATACACTTAGTGGATCGTACTTCTAATTGTTTGAGGTGTATAGCTGAACTTAAGCTTCACAACCTCATACCTTCAAATATGATAATGATGGAGCCTTTCCATGCCATAGTTCAAAAGGTGTCTTATCCACTTTCTTGGTTTGGGCCACATTGAATGTACGGGCCGCGGAGAGCAAAGCGTAACCCCAAAATGATAGAGATAATGCGCTCCTAGCCATCATAGATTGAACCATATCCAAATAGAGTTCGATTCCTTTTCTATCGGAACGAAGAACTTGTTGGAATCTGTATGCCCAAGACACATATTAAATTGATGTGGCTAGTACGTTATGATCCAAGTCGAGTCATACCCAATAACAAGCTAGACAAACACTTATATTATTTATTTGTGATGTGATCAAACAAATAAATATTAACACTTACAATATTTAGAAATTGGTTTTCTAAATAATTACACTTGAGAAACCAATAAATTATGTGGATAATTTATTATGAGAGAATATTTTATTTTGTTATTTAATAAGTTAAATAACATTTTAAAATAGGTGCATAAAGTCTTGAAAACATATAGTGTTTATTTTATAAAAGTTATAAAAATAAACAAGACTTTATTTAATAAAATAAAATTAATTTTTTTTTTTTTTTTTTTTATAAAACCCACCTAGGGGCCGGCCCCCTTTCTCTCTTACCCAAAAAGTTTGGTCCAATCTCCTTTCATGCTTTTTGCATGTGAAAGAAGCCTCTTGATTGGGCAAAAAGGAGGTGGCTCTTCTATCATGATTTATATATATTTTTGTGTGACAAAAATAAACAAATTGAGAGATAATCTAAGAGGAGAAGAGCTGAATTTTTGCCTAAAAATTTCGGCCAAAGGAGTGTTCTTTCAAGTGTTCATTCTTTGATCTTCAAGTGTTGAATCCTAGCTAAACTTGTGGTGTTTGTTGGAAGCTTGGGGTATACAAACTTGAGGTTTTCTACTCTTGAAGACAACCATTTCAAGAATCATCATCTTCTTCACATCCATTACTCCATGGAAGGTAGTTTTCTAAACATCCTATGGTTGTGTTTTGATAGTATGTATCTCATATATGGATCCGGGTTTTGGGATTTTGCATATAAATGGGTTTATATCTTTTAAAAGTAACATGTTTTAAACTTATTTTCCGCTGCGTTTTTATTTCATATGGATGAAATTACTTTGATAAACATGTTAAAATCCCATCAATGGCATCTAGAGCCGCTTATATGAGTGCATGCTTCAATAGACTTAAAATTTTCGGGTTTCGGGTTTGGTGAAAACCCTATGGCCGAAATTCTAAGTATGGTTATCCCTTTGTTTTTCAAGATTATATTCTTACATGCATAAATGAATCTTGAAAAATTATTTCATATGGATGATTTGTTTGTTTGGACAAAACTAACCTTTTCGGTTTTTTGGACATAGCCGAAAATGGTTATTAAAAGGGAACCATTTTTTATGCTTCTTGAAATTAATATAAATATATATGTGGATATATATTTTGGTGCATATGACCTAGCCATGACCTTGTGTTGAATGTTTGTGTTTGTGATTTATATTAATTATTTCAAAGGTTGTAATAATTATTAATTTGTCTTCCATTTGTAAAGATATGTAATTTATTTATTTTTCATTTGGCATGTAAAATAAATAGATTAGGTGCATTTTATTTTACTAGAAAAATGTATTAGGATATATTTTGTAAAAGAAGATGCACACAAAAATGTGATTTTGGGTTTTGCCAATTTCGGGCATAAAGGACTTCATAGTTCTTAACGGGATTTTAGCCCGAAAACCAAAACACATTTTCGGAGCCCAAAGGTGTTTGGAGCTGAATTAAAGAACATTTTGGAAGCTCAAAGAAAGTGGAATAATCACAACACAAGAAGGATACTTGAAGCATTTGGATGCGGGATCAAGTGGGAGTTCAACGACACATTATTTGTGTCAACATTCACCCTTTAGGAAGGACCTTTTGGCACACTTGTTTCGGCTAACAAGTGTGGTCAAAATAGTTGGCTATGGTTATGCACCTATTGTTATATATGTTGTGCTTGTGTGGTTGTTTATTTATGTTGTTTAGATGATATTTGGATATGCATGCTTAACAAACTAATAATCAACAACAAGCGTAAAATTGGTTCTTGACAAAATCATTAAAATGATTAATAAAGGTTTTATTAAAAATTAATGATTTTTTAATAAAATGGGTTTTATTAAAAGAACCATGAAAATTTGTTTTCACTAAAGTACCAAGGATTTGAATGCATGCAAATATATGGTACATAAAGTTTTCTAAACTAGAATTTTGAAAACTCAAAATCCCTTTTATAAAACAAGTCAAACACCATCCTTTTATACAACACTCAAATTACTTGGGAACTCTTTGTGGGATAAAGGTCACCTAACCACATTTGAGGAAACTTGTATGTTCGAGGTGGGTTTACCATGTTTGTGGGATAAAGGTCACCTAACCACTTATGTGTATAAACTCACACGTGTGTGTAAGTTGGACGACTTGATTTGGAAACCATGAACTTAGGGTCACCGAAGCATGGCGAACAAAAGGTGTTGATGGGATTAAACATGCCAACTAAACATAAAGATGTTTAACCGATCCCATATGGCTAGAAGTTGCAAAGAGTTGCAATTGTCAAACGTTGACTACCTTGTTAATTTAAATAGAGGGATAAAGGTCACCTAACCAATATTTAAATGTAACGTTGGATTCTAGATTTTAATTATTAATTGTCTATGAGACACAAAAGGGTATTAATGATTAAAATATAAATAATATCGAAAATACTAAAATTGAACCTTGTTAATTTTTGTAGATGGCCGCTAACAATATTACCCAAACCGTCCGTAACCTATCACTAGAAAAACGATCCTAATCCCGATGAATATCTTATGGAAGATAAGGATGCCTATAACGATTGGATTAAGTATATCGAGGATACTTCGCAAGCCTCTTGCCTCATGTTAGGAATTATGATTCCCGAGATTCAAAAGGTTTTGAACATCATGAGCACACGACATGATTACCCAATTATAGGAAATGTTCCTAAGGGTAGAACGCTTCGAAACTGTTCGAACGCTTCATGCATGTCGAATGGAGGAAACCCAATCGGACTCATCTTATGTTTTAAGATGAAAAGCCACATTGATCACCTCGAAAGGCTCGATATGGATAAAAGGATTTTATCCATTCTAACGATCAATGAGGGTGGCAACAAGAAAGGGCATCACCCCGACACCAAAGCAAATGTTGCAAATGGAGACGGGTAATTCAAAGGGAAATAATTAGAAAGACTAAAGCGGAACCACCGAAACCAATAGAAAAGAAGGCAAAGGTTGCCATGAACGATCCATGCTTTGAGTGTGGTGAGATAGGGCATTTAAATAGGAATTGTCCAACCTATCTCAAAGAGTTGAAAAACAAGAGGGATGCTAGGCAAACCTCAGGTACAATCTTAATGATACATATTGACCTTAATGTTATTTCTTCTAACACATGGGTATTAGATACCGGATGTGGAACTCATGTTTGCAATTCGTTGCAAAAGGTTTAAAAGAAATAAACATTACAAAAAGGAGACTATGTTTTGAAACTTCCAAATGGTTTGGAAATTGTTTTAAATGTTTTGAATGCTCCTAGTTTGACTAGGAACATTATTTATGTTTCCCTTTTCAGACAATATGTTTTAATTTAAAGTTTTAAACAATGACATTTATATTTCGATGAATGACATGTTTTACTTTAAAACTATGCCTTCAAATGGTAATTATGAATTGGTTCATAACAATACATCATTTGATAGTTCAATGTACCAAGCAATCACCAACAAACTCAAAATGGTTTTGAGTGAGACTTATCTTTGGCATTATCGCCTTGGTCATATAAACAGATGTCGCATATAAACACTTCGAAAGAATTGTCTCTTGGAAACAAATGAAATTGGTTCATTTGATACATGTGAATCTTGTTTACAAGGTAAAATGACTAAGAAACCCTTTAATGGGAAAGGGCAATAGATTTCTTAGGTATCATACATTCGAATGTATGTGATCCTTTTAAGCCAATGACTAGGAATGGTGAAAGATACTTCATTACTTTAACCAACAACTATAATAGTTATCGTTATGTGTACTTGACACAAAGAAGAAGTTTTGAAACGTTCAGAATCTTCAAAAGGTGAAGTACAAAATCAACTCTTTAAAGTTCTTCGTTTTGATAGAGGAGGAATCGAACTCTATTAGATATGGTTCGATCTATGATGGCTAGGAACGCATTATCTCTATCACTTTGGGGTTACGCTTTGCTCTCCGTGGCCCATATGGCCCCAACCAAGAAAGTGGATACGACGTCTTTTGAAATATGACATGGAAAGGTTCCATCATTATCATATTTAAAAGTATGGGTTGTGAAGCTTATGTGAAGCAATACACCCCAAATAAAAGTACGATCCACTAAGTGTATCTTCGTAGAATACCCTAAAGATGATATAGGATATTATTTCTACGATCCAACAGAGCAAAAGGTATTTGTTGCTCAAAAGGCTGAGTTCTTGGAAGCTAAGTTCCTTGTGGAAGGAATTAGTAGAACAGTGGAACTTGATAAGGATCAAGAACCACAAACCGATACACGTTTGGTTGATACTAGCATTCAACAAGAGGTTGTTGAAAAATGATCAAGTGGTTGATCAACACACACAATACGTTCGCAAATCTGGTAGAATTAGTAATCCACCTAAAAGATATGGATCTTTCATGGATGGATGCTACGTGGTAGATTCGGGTGAACCAACCACATACCATGATGCAATGTCAAAATTCGATTGTGACAAATGGATGAAGCCATGAACGTAAAGATGCAGTCCATGTATAACAACCAAGTATGGGAATTGGTTGTGCCACCACTTAACTCTAAAGTAGTTGGAAGTAAGTGGGTTTTCAAGAAGAAAACAATAATGCATGGTAACTTGGATACTTGTAAAGCGAGACTTTTAGCAAAAGGCTTCACTCAAACTCAAAGGGTTGATTACGATGAGACCTTCTCGCCCATGGCGATGCTAAAGTCAACTAGGATATCATTTGCCATACTTGCACAATATGATTATGAGATTTGGCAAATGGATCTCAAAACGACTTTCCTTAATAGATATCTTGAGGAAGATGTCTATATAGTTAAGCCTGAAGGTTTTGTCGATCCAATACATCCTAACAAAGTGTGCAAGTTAAAGAAATCAATCTATGGATTGAAACAAGCATCTAGAAGTTGGAATCACCGTTTTGATGAAGAGATTAGGGAATATGGATTCATCAAAAACATTGATAAAGCTTGTGTGAATAAGAAGGCTAGTGGGAGCATTATTACTTTCTTTGTATTATATGTCGATGACATTCTACTATTTGGAAATGACATTCCAACCATGGAAGGAGTAAAAGCCTGGCTTGGAAGTTGTTCTTCCATTAAGGATCTTGGTGAAGTCGCCTATATTTTGGGAATAAAGATCTATAGGGATAGATCAAGGCGCTTGATAGGTTTAAACAAAAGTGCATACATTGACAAAGTCTTGAAAAGGTTCAAGATGAAGAACTCTATGAAAAGTTATGGTACCCATTCAAAGAGAGGACAATATTGAATGCGTTTCAATGTCCAAGCTCAAAGGATGAGCAAGAAAGAATCAAAGGAATCCCATATGCGTCAGCTATAGGATTCATTATGTACGTAATGATATGCACTAGACTGGACAAGTTATGCGCTTTAAGCGTAACAAGAAGAAACCAGCAAGAAACGGTCATTGGGTGACTGTTGTATATATTGAAATACCTTAGAAGGACTAAGGATATGTTTTTAATATATGGATCTGGTTAAAAAGAACTCGTTGTAAAAGGATTACAAGGATGCGAGTCTTGGAATTCGTTGTAAAGGGTTACATGGATACGAGTTTCCAAACTGATCAAGATGGTTCTCGATCACAAATAGGGTAACATTGTCCACTACAGAATCAGAATACATCGCCGCTTCATTGATTGAGATAATTCATATGGATCTGCCACTTGAATTATTGCCGATCTAGGGGTAGTCCCTACCATTCAGGACTCCTAGAGATCTTTGTGATAACGATGGTGTGATTGCTTAAATCAAGGAACCTCGTGTACATCGAAAGACTAGGCACATTGAGCGGACTTTCAACTACATAAGGGATGAAGTTGAAAAAGAGAAAGATATGTATTCGCAAAGTTCACATTGATCAAAATATTGCGGATCCACTCACGAAGCTCCTTGAATGGGCAAAGCATGAAAGGGTCATACTTGTGCCTTAGGACTTCGATATTCTAGTGATTGGATTTGATCTATTTTATATTTGGATATTGGAACAATTGTTATTATAACTCTTTATGGTATTTCGAGTTATGTTCCATTTTAGCATGTTTAAATCCGTGAATAAGTTACTTATTCTAAACGTCCGTAGTCGATCATACTTGTGGGAACAAATATGAATGTAAGACTATTATGAACTTGGATTGGTAGATATTCATGAAGTATGAATATAGAGCAAGGCGTTGCTGCCAAGGTTCATAGATATTTGTGGGATACAAATATTGGACTGACTCGCTCTCAAATATTACTGCATGGAATCATTTGTGATTGATCATAAGTAAATTTGAGTAAAGGAGAATATCATAGTATCCTCAGACCTGAGATACATATTGGGTCTTGATATTCACCAAGTATTATACCTTGACTTATTTCTTCGCTGTCAGTAATATGACAGTACATAAGGCTAAGCTCAGGTGTGGTACAAGGTGATTGTGAGAGACGTATGTAGTCAAGATGGGATTTGTTCCTCTTATTCGTTGAGAGTAAGATGTCTAAGGCCTGCTAAAGTTAAATCAACAGAGAGTGATCTATCTGTGTCTCTGGATTTGACATGACATCTGTAACGAAAGGATAAATGATAGATTCACCTAAATCATTTTCAAGTAAGGGACTTGAAGAGGATGATGTTATTGAATGACACATATAGTCATACGTATTGGGGGTAGTAAACCGTAGTTAGGCGTTATTTACTACATGCATCAATCTTCTATGTATCTTGTGCAAGTGGGAGATTGTTGGAATCTGTATGCCCAAGACACATATTAAATTGATGTGGCTAGTACGTTATGATCCAAGTCGAGTCATACCCAATAACAAGCTAGACAAACACTTATATTATTTATTTGTGATGTGATCAAACAAATAAATATTAACACTTACAATATTTAGAAATTGGTTTTCTAAATAATTACACTTGAGAAACCAATAAATTATGTGGATAATTTATTATGAGAGAATATTTTATTTTGTTATTTAATAAGTTAAATAACATTTTAAAATAGGTGCATAAAGTCTTGAAAACATATAGTGTTTATTTTATAAAAGTTATAAAAATAAACAAGACTTTATTTAATAAAATAAAATTAATTTTTTTTTTTTTTTTTTATAAAACCCACCTAGGGGCCGGCCCCCTTTCTCTCTTACCCAAAAAGTTTGGTCCAATCTCCTTTCATGCTTTTTGCATGTGAAAGAAGCCTCTTGATTGGGCAAAAAGGAGGTGGCTCTTCTATCATGATTTATATATATTTTTGTGTGACAAAAATAAACAAATTGAGAGATAATCTAAGAGGAGAAGAGCTGAATTTTTGCCTAAAAATTTCGGCCAAAGGAGTGTTCTTTCAAGTGTTCATTCTTTGATCTTCAAGTGTTGAATCCTAGCTAAACTTGTGGTGTTTGTTGGAAGCTTGGGGTATACAAACTTGAGGTTTTCTACTCTTGAAGACAACCATTTCAAGAATCATCATCTTCTTCACATCCATTACTCCATGGAAGGTAGTTTTCTAAACATCCTATGGTTGTGTTTTGATAGTATGTATCTCATATATGGATCCGGGTTTTGGGATTTTGCATATAAATGGGTTTATATCTTTTAAAAGTAACATGTTTTAAACTTATTTTCCGCTGCGTTTTTATTTCATATGGATGAAATTACTTTGATAAACATGTTAAAATCCCATCAGAACTTTGATTGAGTTGATTTTTGTACTTCACCTTTTGAAGGCTTTGAACATTTCAAAACTTCAATTTTGTGTCTCAGCAAGTACACATAACCATAACTACTATAGTTGTCGGTAAAATTAATGAAGTATCTTTCACCATTCCTACTCACTGGCTTAAAAGGATCACATACATTCGAATGTATGATACCTAATAAATCTTTTGCCCTTTCCACTAAAGGGTTTCTTAGTCATTTTACCTTGTAAACAAGATTCACATATATCAAATGAACCAATTTCATTTGTTTCCAAAAGACCATTCTTTTGAAGTGCTTACATGCGACTTCTGTTTATTTGACCAAGGCTATAATGCCAAAGATAGCTCTCACTCAAATCCATTTTGAGTTTATTGGTGATTTCTTGGTACATTGAACTATCAAATGATGTATTAATATGAACCAATTCATAAATACCATTTGAAAGCTTAGCTTTAAAGTAAAACATATCATTCATCGAAATATAAATGTTATTGTTTACAAACTTTAAAACAAAACCATATTGTTTTATAAGGGAACCTTAAATAATGTTCTTAGTCAAACTATGAGCATTCAAAAACATTTTAAAACAATTTCCAAACCACTTGGAAATTTCATAACATAGTCTCCTAGGGTTTCAACTTGAACTTTCGCTCCATTGCCCATGAAGAGACTAATGTTTCCCTTCTTTTAATGCTTATTTCTTTTGAACTTTTGCAACAAATTGCAAACATGAGTTCCACATCCGGTATCTAATACCCATGTGTTCACATCCGGTATCTAATACCCATGTGTTTGAAGAAATAACATTGATGTCAATATGTATCATAAGCATTGTACCTGAGGTTTGCCCCGCATACCTCTTGTTTTCAACTTCTTGAGATAGGTTGGACAATTCTTTTCCAATGCCCTATCTCACCACACTCAAAGCATGGATCGTTCGTGGCAACCTTTGCCTTCTTTTGGTTTCGGTGGTTCCGCTTTAGTCTTTCTTTTCTTTATCCCTTTGAATTTCCCGTTACCATTTGCAACATTTGCTTTGGTGTCGGGGTGATGCCCTTTCTTGTTGCCACCCTCATTGATCGTTAGAATTGATAAAGCCCTTTTACCCATATTGAGCCATTTGAAGCGATCAATGTGGCTTTTCATCTTAAAGATATAAGATGAGACCGATTGGGTTTCCTCCATTCGACATGCATGGAGCGCTCGAACCGTTTCGATGCGCTCTACCCTTAGGAACATTTCCTACAATTGGTTAATCATGTCGTATGCTCATGATGTTCAAAATCCTTTTGAATCTCGGGAATCTTAATTCCTAACATGAGGCAAGAGGCTTGCAAAGTATCCTCGGTATACTTAATCCAATCGTTATAGGCATCCTTATCTTCCATAAGATCGATGTTCATCGGGATTCGGATCATTCAACACATAGGATATCTTTTCTTACTTGAGAACGATTCTTAAGTTTCGATATTAATCCATAAAGTGTTTTAATTGAGACGATCCTTTTCAAGGATTGTTTTAGTGATAGGTTACGGACGGTTTGGGTAATATTGTTAGCGGCCATCTACAAAATTTAACAAGGTTCATTTTTAGTATTTTCGATATTATTATATTTTAATTATTAATACCCTTTTATGTCTTATAGACAATTAATAATTAAAATCTAGAATCCAACGTTACATTTAAATATTGGTTAGGTGACCTTTATCCCATTATTTAAATTAACAAGGTAGTCAATGTTTGACAATTGCAACCCTTTGCAACTTCTAGCCATATGGGATCGGTTAAACATCTTTATGTTTAGTTGGCATGTTTAATCTCATCAACACCTTTGTTCCCCATGCTTCGATGACCCTAAGTTCATGGTTTCCAAATCAAGTCGTCCAACTTATACACACATGTGAGTTTACACATATAAGTGGTTAGGTGACCTTTATCCCACAAACATGGTATCCCCACCTCAAACATACAAGTTCCCTCAAATGTGGTTAGGTGACCTTTATCCCACAAAAGAGTTCCCAAGTGATTCGAGTGTTGTATAAAAGGATGGTGTTTGACTTGTTTTATAAAAGAGATTTTGTGTTTTCAAAATTCTAGTTTAGAAAACTTAATGTACCATACATTTGCATGCATTCAAATCCTTGGTACTTTAGTGAAAACAAGTTTTTCAAGGTTCTTTTTAATAAAACCCATTTTATTATAAAATCATTAATTTTTAATAAAAAAACTTTTATTAATCATTTTAATGATTTTGTTAAGAACCAATTTTAAGCTTGTTGTTGATTACTAGTTTGTTAAGCATGCATATCCAAATATCATCAAAACAATAAAATAAGCAACCACACAAGCACAAATAACAATAGGTGCATAACCATAGCCAACTATTTTTGACAACACTTGTTAGCCAAAACAAGTGTGCCAAAAGGTCCTTCCTAAGGGGTGAAAATTGACACAAATAGGGATAGGGGGAGCTCTGGGCGATTTTTGGCGACTTTGTGAAACCCTAGAAGATTCAACCTTCTACCTGGTATTGATCGATCTTGGCTAGCATCTAAGGATTCCAATCATCCTTTACACGCTAGACAATTGAAATCTGTCTAGGTATTCCGTTTTCTAGGGTTCAGTTTTTCTGTTTCGTTTGCTGTTCTAATTGACGACAGGGTGAGCGGCCGGTTTCTTTGTGTTAGGGTTCCGGCGTCCTTCTCCTTTGTCGCTGATTGAGTTGTGTCCAGATTGGGTTATTTTCAGATTTGTTTCATGTCGGCTGGTTTGTAATTCTGAATCTGGGCGAATACAAATTAGGGTTACGTGTGTTTTGCTGCATTTTACACAGTTGCTGCATAGTTTTCGTATGCTTCAATTTTTCTTGAACGAATTTCTGTTGACAGCTGCTAGGGTTTTCTTTTGCTGATCAGATTGGGGTTTAATGAATGAACACACGAAACCTGGTGGAAAGCCGCCACTGTCATTCAAAGAAATAGCGGATCATATACTTGATGTTGATGGGAACAATATACAGCCAAGACGTGGTATAAACATTATCGATGAACTTACTAAGGTCACGGTACCGGTTCAGGTGGATAAACTGTTCTCGCCATTAACAGGTGTTCAAGTTCCTGTGGAGAATATGCAGCCTAATTCTAGGGTTTCGGAAAATAGGGAACATCAGGCAAATTTCCAGGTTCAATCTGAACTGGGTAGTGCATCGAAGCCAAGGTCTTATGCTGAATCCGTTGTGGCAGCCAACACCAAACAGGTAAATTTCAGAACTCTTGCGAGTCCGGTGTTGCAGGATGGTTGTGATGTGGTGCTTTCCCGGGAATCTGTTAAACTGGTTCAAGACAGGTTAGCTAATACACTGTATGGGTACTTCTTGGGTGATCGTGTGGCTTATCCGGTGGTTGAGTTCTTTGTGAAAAACAATTGGAAAAAGTTTGGTTTGCAAAAGTCTATGATGAATGCGAACGGGTTTTTCTTTTTCAAATTTGCGGACAAAGAAGGTATGTTGAATGTCCTTAAAGAGGGACCCTGGATTATTCGTTCTCAACCTTTCTTCCTTAGTGTGTGGTCGCCTACTGCGAGACTAGAGAAGAAGGAAGTTAAAAAGATTCTAGTATGGGTTAAAATTCATGATGTTCCTATAGTTGCCTATACGGAAGATGGTTTGAGTATGATTGCTACGGCTATTGGTGAGCCGAAATTGTTGGATTCGTATACTACCTCAATGTGCACGGATGCTTGGGGTAGGAGCAGTTATGCAAGAGCCTTGATAGAAATTTCAGCCGAGAGTGCCTTTAAAGAGGTAGTAGTTATTGCGGTGCCTGAGCTAGAAGGTGAAGGTTTTATTAAAGTGAAGCTGAATGTGGAATATGAATGGAGTCCATATAGGTGTGACCATTGTAAGGTCTTTGGACATTCTGATGTGTCTTGCCCGAAACAGCCTAGGAAATCTCCCAAGGTTGTTCCTAAAGCCCCGAAACAAAACGCTGGGAAGCAATCTCGTGGTCCGGTGAAGATTCCAGAAGTGGATGAAGATGGTTTTATGGATGTGGATGGTAAAAAAGCGGCTAGGAAATCTGGTTTTCATGTTAACAAAGCTAAGCCGAAATTTGAGTACAGGCCGGTTGGGTTCAAATCGAATGGAGGGGTAAAAAAGTCGGATCCGTCGACTAGAGTAGTGACCCAGAACCCGTTTGATGTTCTAAGGGAGGAGCAGGGTACGGTCCATCAAACGGGTAAGGGGATGAGGGATGATATTGGTGATTCTGATGATGAGGAGGTTGTGGAAGTCTATAATGAAACAAATGATTTTATGACGTCGGGTACACATCCTTTGTTTTCAAAAGCAGGGGCAAGCACCTCTTCCACAAAGTTCTCCAATGGCTAGTCAGTTTTTGGTTCGTGTTCTGGGGATGCTGTTTCGAAGCAATTTCATTTTTGACGATGGCGGATAACGTCCCTTGTTGGTTTCTTTTTGTCTGTCTACTGGACATTTTTTCATGATGTAAAGTAGACTAGGTTTTGTGGAGTCATTGGTATTTTGTTTTTAGTGGTTTACATATATGGGGCATGTCCCGTATATGAACTAGTGTGGATCAGCCTCACTACTTGTACTTAATTGCGGTTGTTTTTTTAATAGAATCACCGGGGTAACCCTTTACCCAAAAAAAAATTGACACAAATAATGTGTCGTTGAACTCCCATTTGATCCCGCATCCAAATGCTTCAAGTCTTCTTCTTGTGTTGTGATTTCTTCACATTCTTTGGGCTTCCAAATGTCTTTTATATTCAGCTCCAAACTTCTTTGGGCTCCGAAAATGTGTTTTGGTTATCGAGCTAAAATCCCGTTAAGAACTATGAAGTCCTTTAGGCCCGAAATTGGCCAAAACCAAAACCGCATTTTTGTGTGCATCTTCTTTTACAAAAAAAAATCCTAATACATTTTTCTAGTAAAAATAAAATGCAACTAATCTATTTATTTACATACCAAATGAAAATAAATAAATTACATATTTCACAAATGGAAAAACAAAGATAATAATTATTACAACCCTTTGAAATAATTAAATATAAATCACAAACACAAACATTCAACATATTCATACACAAGGTCATGGCTAGGTTATGAACACTATAATATATATCCACATATATATAAAATTCAAGAAGCAAAAATGGTTCCCTTTTATAACCTATTTTCGGCCAAGAATGAAAAACCGAAAAAGTGGGTTTTTGTCCAAACAAAACAATCATCCAAATGACATAATTTTTCAAGATACTTTTATGCATGTAAGAAAATAATCTTGAAAAACAAAGGGAGAACCATGCTTAAAATTTCGGCCATAGGGTTTTCACCAAACCCGAAACCCAAAAATTTTAAGTCTATTGAAGCATGCATTCATACAAGCGGCTCTTGATGCCATTGTTGGGTTTTTTCACAAGTTTATCAAAGTCATTTTATCCTTATAAAATAAAAACGCAGCGGAAGATTTATTTAAAACATGTTACTTTACAAGATATAAAACTCATTTATATGTAAACAATCCCCGGATCCATATACGAACATGCATGCTATCAAAAATAAAACACAACCATAGGGTGTTTAGAATACTACCTTCCAAGGAGTAAAGGATATGAAGAAGATGATGCTTCTTGAATGGTAGTCTTCAAGTATAGAATACCTCAAGCTTGTATACCCCAAGCCTTCCAACAAACACTTTGATTTTAGCTAGGATTTCTTCACTTACGAACTCACTTGAAAATCCCTCATAAAACCACCACCTTGGCCAAAAATATGAGAGAGAATTTTAGAGAGTTCTTGCACTTGAAATTACAAACTTGAAAACCTTTAGAACCAACATATGTTTGCCGAAAATTAGAGAGGGAATTCTCTAGAGTTTTTCTTCAAGTTCATCTCTTAAAAATCAAAGTTAAAACTCCTTAGAAACCTTCTCTTTGCTGAAAATTAATTATCTAGGAATATGGAGTTCTTGTAACTTTAAATAAGTAAGTGAAAGTAGGAGAGAGAATCAGCATTTAATGTGTCTTGGAAGAGATGTGTTGCATGCATTTTTAGTGGTGGAATCCCACCTTGGGAAGCCATAAATGGGATGGCCATTAAATGCTTTTCCCACCATAAATTTCAAAATTTTCCATTAAATTTAGCCTTGTATTTATTTATAACTTTTATAAATATAACACAATATGTTATAAGACTTATGCAACACATCACAACATTTTAAAATGTTAACCCATTAAATAACACAATAAAATATTCTCTCTAAAATAAATTATCCATATAATTTATTAGTTTGTCAAGTGCAATTATCTAGAAAACCAATTTCTAAATATTCTAAGTGTTAATATTTTTTGATCATATCATAAATAAATATTATAAGTGTTTGTCTAGCTTGCATTTGGGTATGACTCGACTTGGATCATAACGTACTAGCCACACCAATTTAATATGTGTCTTGGGCATACAGAATCTAACAAATCATCCATTCATTTTCGCCTCTGAAGAATATCTATCGAGGGAAATGAATATCTTTTCTATAATCCTTCATTCCCACTGCTGACGAAGAACCCGTTGAAGGAAAATGAATCATCCATTCATTTTCGCTTCTGAAGTATATCCATTGGGAAATGACAAGATTTTGCCTTGCATAACTTTGATGGGTTACTCTACGCAAATAGATGACACCCTAGATTCCATACAAGACAATTATTTAACACAACGTCACAGACAGACTCCTACGAATAAATTTCGAGATGAAATTTCCTAAAGTAGGGGAGATTGTGACATCTGTGCCTCTACGAACATCAAACAAATACAAAATCAATGAAATATTGTGTTTCATACTTGGGATTTGTGTAAATATGTGTATCATTTGCACATATCAATTCTTGTTCGATTTCGAGCTTTAAATCGCTTTCTGGAAGGTTATACGCGAACTGATGCGAAAACGTAATCAGTTTAATGCAACAAACACTCCGTAATAGTGACATAGGCTTAACATACCTTAAATAACCTTTACATAACTTAGAAATAAGTTTTGGAGGGTTTGGTGTGTCGAAATCAAGTTTATTCGATCGCAGGGACTATTTACGTCAAACTGCCAAAGTATACCGAATCGAATGGTAACGAACATTCCGAAACTTGATCATAAGTTAAATATGCCCTAAATATCCTTTACATAGCTTAGAAATAGGCTTTGAGGTGTTTCGTGCGCAAAAATAAACTTTTTGATCAATAGGGACTAAAAGCGTCAAAAAGTTAATAAGTTTGCATTTTCGCGCATATCTTACGTTCTGATTATATCCGGACATCCAAAAATTTTTGTAATCATTGAAAATTTTTATTTTAGTGATTGGCATGCTAAAATTCCATTCGTTGCGTAATTTGGATCGTTTTTCGCGTCCGTTCGTGTTTCGTCGTAATTAACCGAACAACGCAACCGTACGACCAAATGAACCGACATCCAAGATGTTTTTGAGCACATTTCATGTTCCCTATACTTTAACTTCATTTTAGAGCCTTGAAATGGGGTTAACATGGCTTAAACGTGCCAAAAATGCATCGAAAACCAAGTTTCAAGCTTGCAGGGACCATTTTTGACAATCTGTCAAAGATGGCTAGGAGGAGCGCGTAAGCCATAGGCATTTCTTACGCGGCCCGCGACAGCACATCAGACAGAAATATAGAATTTGGTCAAATTCAGCCATTTTGATGGTTTTGATCCTTGTTTTGCAATACCATTTGATGGTTTTGAGTGTCCCTTTGTATTATAAACCATGGGCTACACATGAAGTGTCAAGATCAAGGCACGAATTACGAGAAACGATCCTAACGGTTCTCCGAAATCTATATATACCCACCATGTTTCATTTGTAATCCGCAAAATTGATCTGAATTCATACTCTAAGTTGAAGCCTTAGCTTCATACCTGAGTATTTTAGATCAATTTCTTCCTTGCTTGGACCTTTTGTAAGTTTCTTTCGTGCTTTTATTGCTTTTCAAGCGTGAAAGTCAAACAGTGTTTGACTTTCTGCTTTGACCAGTCTTTGGTCAACACGAAGTTCGTTTGAACTTCACAACGTGAGCGTAATCACGATGGTCATAGTCCTTTGTGACTATACCTACTGATTACCACGTTGATTGAGCATAGTGACGAGTCATAGTTTCGGTCAAAATGCGTATTTATGCGTATTTTGCAACCAAACTATTCTTGGGTATCAAAACCCTTTGTTTTGATATCAAACTTGTTTTCTAACCTAGTTAAACATGTTTTAACATGTTTAACTCGTCACTTTTAGTTTAGTGCTTATATAGGGTCGTAAGATAAGCGGTCTATGCAACCGCTTAGACTTTCAAACCCGACCCGTTTGGTCGATCATTAGGATCCGACCAAACATATTTTTGTGACCATATTTGTATAGGGAATAACCTTCCGGGGTTATACCTTATGGTCACTTCGTTTAGTTAGTTGTATGATAGGTAGTTTATATGCCTTAGGAAAATGACCAAAATGCCCTTTTTACGCATAATTTCATTTTAAGCATATGTAACCAAAATTTTTACATCTAAACTGATTAGGTAACATTATTAGGCATGTTAAGGCATATAATACTTGTCATAGGACTAGTTAGGCGGTCCGAACGCGTTTTACGCGAACGACGCGTTAAAGTAGCGTAAGCTACCTAAACGGGTCGTAATGGGTCGTAAGCACTTAGGTTAGGTTTCGATTTAGAATGTAGGCTTTGTTAGACCATATTATATGAGTTCCAACACTCATTTGGTTTACAAGACCTCATTCTATCCAATCTTCCGATTTAGGTCCAGTTTATTAACATAGTTACCTATATTAGGTGCCGGTTGATTTCGTGATCCCTCTAGCTTTGCTTGGTTGTTATTTAAGACTTCTAAGCATTCTCAAGTGAGTACATAGTTCCCATCTTTTACCATTTTAAACTGTTTTGGGGTGATTCATATGTGCTAAACAATTTCGAGTTTTCTAAATAAATGTTATGGTTAACTACCTGAACTATTTGAACTGTTTGAACCATTTGGAACTATTTGATCTATGTGAACTATTTGAACTGTTTGAACCATTTGGAACTGTTTGATCTATGTGAACTATTTGAACTGTTTGAACCATTGGGTTAGGGAAGTGATTAGGTAACGGGAAGGGTGTAATGTGATAAAAGCATGGTGGATACGCCGCTGGTACTTCCTATATATAAGTGCTTTTAACACATTATATACCGTTGCCTTATCTAGATCACTTGGGCAAATGTTTTCAAAACGAAGTCACATTACAAGGTTTTTCTAACAATATAAACCATTCGAGTTTTATTACAAAAACGATTTACGATCTGGGTTTACATAAACAAATGTTTTGTGTCACACCCTCAAAATACCACCTAGGGAGTGTCCCTGTTAGGCGTGTGACCCACTAGCAACGAGCCACCAATTACGTTGAATCCATAAGTTTAAAATAAAGTTTCATCATTTAAAATTAAAATCCAAACATAAGTTAGTCGAAACCAGCAAATTCAGCGGAAGCGTTAACGTATCACAATATAAACATTTTTCCAAACAAATGTAAGAACCAATGTTCAATAAATAAAACCAATCGGTGTGAACCATGACCACTCTTGCCCTCCAGCCAGCAAGTTCCTGTTCCAAGATACCTAACGACATGCGAGCATGTAACAAGTGTATCAGACAAAGCTGGCGAGTTCACAGTTTAAGAAAACGTTTGTTACCAGTTGTATGTAAAACAGTTCACTGACAAATGCAAGTAATATTGTTAATATCTCAATTCCGAACAAGACGGCTCCTGAAATACATGACTGCCCTTCCCACGTACTCCTATATAGTACTGGGCCCCGACTGGGTCATTAGTTCACATCCGTCCTATCTAGGAGCGGTGTGAGGGTGCCAAACCTAAGTAGCGCTACCAACTAATACCCGTTACCCTCCAGGTAACATAATAAGGGACTTACAAAAATGATAGGTGAGAATATTAACCAATATACCCGTTATTACCCAGACCACTGACTGTCCCCAACCACTGGGACGCATGCTCGAATGTAGTGAACTCACCTTAGATTGCTCGGATTGTTAAGTTACTTGTTTACAGTTGATCAAACACGTCCTATCACGAATACCGACCACAGTCAGTTTCATATGCACATAAACCACATATCACGCACACCAATAATTTATGTATTTCTCGTTCACATGTTACACCATTATTGCACAAGTAGCACACATATAGTTCAAGTCGTAATCTGTTAACACATCAGCTTAGTGTTATCAAACAAACACTTAGCATACATTGGTTCTAGGGCGGATTCCCTTCCTGTTTACAAGACACCTAACTTAACTCTTTGACACAAGGATTGGTGAATTACTTAACTTAATAATTCTGCCACATATATTCAACATTATGTAAACCCAACGATTTAACCCAATCATGCAGCCCACTTAATCATATCATCATCACCATTAACATCAGTAACTTTTCTTAACATGCCACCCTTTTTATAAACACAACAATATCAAACACTCAAACGAAACGAAACCAAATCAATAATTATTGTTATAACCCTAACATTTGACTAACTGTTGTACCACAATCCATATTCAACCTTTGTTATCATTCACAAGAAATTTATCACAAACACATACCAGAACCGATTGAATCATTTGGGATTAATGAAACCCTTGATTATTAACATGATACAACTTAGTTTGTAATTTATCATAGAACAATATTACCATTTAATCATAGCAACTTACATGATAATTAATCATCACAGCAATAATGTTCATTATTCCCTAGACCATCAAATGACAACTTTATTAGAATACATGCCAAATTCGATTAGATCAAGGCACACATGGCAGCCACTTTCATTCAATTGTCAAGTTTGTCAGACCACTCATCCTTCACATTATTGGACCACTAAGACCACTAATATATCACATTGGTTATTTAATTTTTGGTGAATTCAGTGGACTACTATGATAGGACCAACACCAAGAGGATCCCATATTGACCACATGCACACATCGATATTAACAAGCACTACACAGATCATTATAATCTCAGTCCTTCCTTTGTTATTCGTTCAGCATGTAACAATGATCAAGAATTATAATAAGTCTGCTATACCTAAACATCTATCAAAAACTTCAACACACATTTAATTTGCAATAACATATAGCATCACGGTTATTCTATACGAACCCAGCCCATGTACCCGGCCCATTTCAATCGGTTCAGTAACGAAAGTCTAACCAACATGTTCATAAATTGTTAATGTATTGATTCGGCCCTAGATTGATATCATTTGTACACGATCTATGCTAGTGGTCCGAACATCGTCTAAGTCATGCTACATAGAAAAGAATTCAATCATACACGCTTGACTAACAATACCATCAGTTTAACATATTCAATCGATAATCATGCTAATACTTGATCGGACAACCTATCTGAGTATCATAACACGTTTAACACATATAGACACTTGATCGGTTCAGGCAACAATCGATCAAACATCATCACACCAACATATAATAAATAAGTGAGGATTTACTAACCCAATGATCTGACAATAATGAGATAAAACTCGCACTAGAGAAGGTCTTGCTACTGCCGTCGCATGTAGGGAACTAGGGTTGTTGTGTTACAAGTTGTGATATATGCAAAGTGGATACGTATCCTTGTTTTATAAGGCTAATCACATAACAAGTGGGCCGGTTATGTTTACTAGACCAAACCCTAATCTGGGCCGGTTGTGGTTGATGTTAAATACATGTAGGCGGGCCAATGATCCATGGCTTTGGGCCGGATTCTATAATGGAATCACACAGGGGTGTAATGGGCTCATTCGGCCCATGACCATGATATGTTTCACCGTGGACCGTATGTAATGTAATTAAGTGGCCCAGTTTGATAAACGTACGCAATCGAATATAGCTATCTAGTTAAATTCGACTAATGCTAACCTTAAATATTCGGGTTGTCACATCATCCCCAACCTGAAAGAAATTTCGTCCCGAAATTTGGCAAGTAGTCACAGAGGAATGAAGAGAGCAAGTCAGGATTGTTGTGGATTTTGCTCAGGTGTCACATTTTGGGTTAAGATTCATGGCATCGAGGTTTTATAAACTATAACTAATTTGTTTTTGACTTGGTTATTTCAATTTACATTACAAACATTTTACAAAACTAGGTTTTCTAATATCAATTAACGAAGTTGTTCGAGTTATTTCAAAATACAAACGATCCATGACTCTGACACTCACACAAAACCTATGTACTCGCCGGCATTTTTATGCTGACGTATTTTCACATATGTTTCAGGTACCATAGTTGATGATGTTTGATGATGATATTGGTGCATGCTCACATAGGAATGGACGAGGCCTTAGTGACTTAATAACAATGAAAGTCGATTTGTTCATGTTTTGTTTCTAATTTCAATACAATGTAATAAAATTAATTCAATAAAACGAAACTTTAAACCATGTGTTGTGAAACAATGATTCTGTTACGGCACTCCCCGACGTTTCCGCCGCGGTTTGTTGTTTTAACGCGGTCGGGGTGTGACAGATTTTTTTTGGGTAAAGGGTTACCCCGGTGATTCTATATATTCACAACCAAACAAAACAAGTAGTGTAGAGAGTCTACACTAATTCAATCATGGGACAGGCCCCATGAAAGTGAAACAAAAAACAACCATAAACATCCACACAAGACAAAAAGACAACTAGACTACAATCTAGACAAAAACGCCATGGAACCAAAATTAATCAGCCTCCATCATCCTCGACTTGATCCCCTCGAATCTCCCACTCTACACGAAGTCTCCTCACACTTGAAGTGTTCTTTAGTTTAGCTCCCATCAACTTGTATCTGACCGTGTTTACGATAATCTCACTAAGTTTCTCCGGCGGTCTCAACTGATTTTTAAAAAGTCTAGCATTTCTTTCTTGCCATAAGAAGTACACAGCAGCCGCAACAAGAAGTTTAGCCACATAATTCATTGCCGATTTGGAACGTACCCGAACCAGCAACCAATCAACTATATCAGTCCATTTCGGACTAACAGCATCCATGTTCACCTTGTTACGAATGATATGCCATACTTGAGACGAGTATTTGCATTCAAAGAAAAGATGCGGATGTGAATCAAAATTCTGATAGCATAAAAGGCAACACATCATATTCATGTTCTTCCTCCGCGCGATATCCCATTTAAGAATTTTGTCTTGAGTCAAGAGCTTACCTTTAATGACCAGCCACATCATAAAGGCATGACGGGGAATACACTGCGAAAACCAAATAATATTACACCAATTCACTTCCGGAAGCTTGTACCGAATCGATTGCCAAACACACGAAGTGGAGAAGTCCATTATATCACTACCATCCCTCCAAACCACTTTATCATGTTTTGTCGGATTTAACTGTATTTGGTCTACTTGAATGATAACTGGAAAGAGATCTCTCCAAGCCATAGGCCAAGACCAAGAACCCTGCGAGTATATGTTCGCCACAGTATCATCCAATTTGAAATCTGCATCCGTGATGGTTCTTGGTGAAATAAAGTCACCAAGAGGACCTATATCACTCCAGTAATCGAACCATGCAGAAGTATCAGCGCCATTCCCTAACTTCGACCAAAAATGATTCCTGATGAGGGGCCGCATTTGCACTAACTTTCTCCAGGACCAGCAGCAATTAGAGGGAACTTTACACACCCAGAAACTCTTGCCTTTTAACCGATAACTGTGCACCCAATCCACCCATAAAGAATCCCGCTTTGAAACAATGCTCCAAATATGATAAGGCATAAGAGCCGTATTCATATCCCCAATTCGTTTAATTCCCAACCCTCCTTCATACTTCGGAGTACAAACAGTCTTCCAAGAAACTTTTGATTTCCCTTTAGAATACGTACTCTCTTGGGACCATAGGAAATTTCGCATACAAGCTTCAAGTTCATGAATAATCCGAACCGGCAACATAAAGACAGAAGACCAGTAGATGTGCATAGAAGAGAGAACAGAAATAATAAGCTGTAATCTACCTGCAAATGAAAGCAACTTGTTCCTCCAATGCGTTATACGTTTCTCTAATTTCTCCACGAGCACTCGACACTCATTATAACCAAGTCTGGATGATATCAGGGGCACCCCCAAATATTTGACAGGCAACGTTCCTTCCGTAAACGGCATAAGATCCAAAATAGCATCTTTGACATGGCCGTTAACATTACAAAAGAATATAGTGCTTTTCTGATTACTCGGCACTAACCCCGACATCTTTGTGAAATTAGAAAGAGATGTCATAATACACCTGGCTGAATTTATTTCTCCTCTGGCAAAAAGAAACAAGTCATCCGCAAAGCAAAGATTGATAATCTGCTGTTTTTCGCATTTGTTATGAAATTTAAACGATGAGTCAATACGAACCGCATGATGAAGAATGGACGTCAGAACTTCCATAACTAAAGTAAAAAGATAAGGGGAAATTAGATCCCCTTGCCTTAAACCCCGGTTGCCCTTAAAGAACCCATGAACAGAACCATTGACACAAACGGAAAATGAAGCAGTCGAGACACATACCATGATCCAGTCAATCATCTTGTCTTTAAACCCAAATCCCCGCAAAGCACTTTTTAAAAAACTCCAGTCCACCGTGTCATAAGCTTTCTGGATATCCACTTTAAACGCACACCTTGGAGGCCCCGCATGTCTATGATAATTATGCATTAATTCTTGAGTCAACATAATATTGTCAGATATTCTCCTCCCTGGAACAAATGCCGATTGATTAATACTAACAATGTCATTCAGCGCACCTTTAATTCTATCCGCAACGATTTTACTTATACATTTGTATAACACATTACAGCAAGCAATCGGCCGATAGTCAGTAACTGTCGAAGGAGTAGGAATTTTCGGAATAAGCACAATGGTATATAGGATGTTCTTGAATGTTTGAACAACACAATGGTATATAGGATGTTCTTGAATGTTTGAACAGATGATATATGAAAAAGATGATGTTCTTGAATGTTTGAACATGAGTAAAATGCATGATAGATATGATTTAGTTCATGCATGTTGATGATGATATGATATGGGTGCATAGGATGCATATATTCGGACATGCATGTTGAAAGATGATCAAGAAATGATGTTTTGAACATGATTTAATAAAGATGATATTTAATCAGGCCCTAAACACTAAAAACATGATTATTTTGAAGTGTTAAGTGATATAAAACTTTGTCATAAAGTTTACTAGTCTTGCATGTAGTACTTGGTGCTTTAGAAGTTGTAAAATGCGTGAAATCGCATGATTTATGTGACTTACACAAAAACTGCAGTAATCTGATTATAACCATCATTTTAATCGGTAAATAAAATGTATTGTGTTAAAATATCAAGTCTTTTCGAGTCGGGATGGTTATAGTAATGTTTAACGCAAAACTGTGCGCTAAAACGACCAAAAACCGGCTTTTCGAACGATTTTTATGAAACTGATTTAGATCATTAAGTAAACTGATATTTTTAGATTAAAAATAAGTATTTTAACTAATTTTAAGTTTACTTGGTGTTTGGTTAGTCATACGTGACTTCCGACGCCCGAAAACGTTACCGAATCGCTAAAATACACATTTTTCAATGAACACTAGTATGGGTAAATTTTGGGTGAACCTTATGTGTTAAGATGTGTTATGTGATTTAAACATATGAATGTGAAAATATGTTAAGTTTTATCATGATATTGAAAATTTAGATTATGCATGTATACTTGAACGTTTTGTGCGGTAGAAACGGTAAAAACCGCGTTAAATGTGTAACTTGTTTCTCGAGCATGAAAATTGATATATATGAGATATTTTATGTATATTTGCCTTAAAAATGACAACATAAATAAGTTTTTTTTTTGGGTAAAGGGTTACCCCGATGAATTTTATAAATGAACCAAATAAGTACAAGGGTGTGTCAAAACGACACACCAACTAGACTTGACATGCCAAGCCTAGGAAGACAAGAAACAAAACAAAACCAAAAACAAACAACCAAACAAAGACAACCACAATAACAACCAAGACCGAAAACCTAAGACAGAAACAAACTAGCCCGGATCCGTTACATTGTCTTCGTTCTCTTCAATCTTCCACGACTTGAAAATCCTTTCCTTAGCCGAAGCCACCCGAAATCTGAACCCCATCAGGCGCAAACGAACCGAGCTTTTAATTATCTCAACAACTTGAGCCACCGTCCTCTTATTATTCTTGAAAATCCTGTTATTCCTCTCTTGCCAGATGTAGTAAGACGATGCAGCAATCAACAATTTACAAACAACATGATCCGCTTTCTTAGAGCTGGAATGTTGATCCACCCAACCTAACAACGAAGACCATGAATTATCCACGCTCCCCAAATGAACCAAATTCTTAACGTTACTCCACACTTGATCCGCAAAAAGACAACGGAAAAACAAATGGTCCCGACTATCACGATCAGAATAACACAGCGGACAGCACATCAAATTCAAGTTCGTTAGACTACCTGCTTCCCAAACTGCCAAACGATCCTGAGTTTTTAATTTATTTCTAAATGCCAGCCACAAATGAAACGAATGCCTCGGAATGCATTGAGAGAACCAAACCATGTTAGACCACATTACCTGATTTTCCCTATTCCGAATTGTATTCCAAACTTGAGCCGATTGGAACTCACAAATTTTCCCATCCAAATCTTTCCAAACCAAATGATCAACAATATTAGGAACAAGAGAAGGAACCGATATCGTGATTAACACCGGAAAGAGATCCAACCAAGCTTGAGGCCACTTCCATATAAAGATTGTAGGATCCTCATTGAGCGTATGGATAAAAAGATTGTCAATTGGGCGACCAAATCATTGTCTTTTGCTGGTCGTTTACAGCTTATTAACTCGGTTCTCTCATCTACGCACATCTATTGGGCGTCAGTTTTCATTATCCCTGCTCGGGTTATTAATGAGCTTGAGAAGCGTATTCGTAGATTTCTGTAGAATGCAGGTTCGGATGGTAGAATCCGTGCTAAGGTCGCGTGGAAAGAGGTGTGTTTGCCTAAACATGAAGGCGGTTTGGGCATTAGAAGTATTTCTGATGTTAATAAATCGCTTATGGCAAACCATATTTGGAGTATTATCACTAAGCGGGATTCTATTTGGGTTCGATGGATTCATGATTATAAGCTTAAAGGTCGAAACTTTTGGGAGATTTCGTGCCGTGGGAGTATGAGTTGGGGATGGCGAAAGATTCTGTCTATTCGTCATATCATTCGGCCTCACATATGGTCTTCTATTAAAAGTGGTGTTCAAACTAATGTTTGGAGTGATATGTGGTGCTCGCTAAGTCCGCTTAGTTCTTTTATCTCTCCTCGGTCCATTGCTAATGCTGGATTTTCGTTACACTCTACAGTTGTGGATGTTATTGATCAGAACGGACAACATAAATAAGTTGACAAGATTACGCGTGTTACGGTGTTAATTTATGTGAACGTTTATGTATATATATTACGACGTGCAAATCGTAGATATATTGCGTATAAACGGGTGTGTAAATGGATTTACATGATAACGGTCACCAATAAAATCGTTCAATTCGCAAAATCTTAAAAATATATATATATATGAACTCATATATATGATAACGTGCCAACATAATCAAAAACGATGATTTTTCGAGAAAATCTCAAAGTTATGTGAAAATTCTAAGAAACATAGAAACTTAGGATTTTTGTGATGTATATATGTATATTGATTTAAAACTCCTTCCTACATATATTAGGATGTGTAGAAATCAATCTCTGGTATTGCGCTATTTAAAATACGCACCCAAAGGTGAGTGTCACTAAACCCCTCTTTTTACTGCTTTGTATATATTTTGTGGGTAGAACACGCCAATAAAAGGGTTTAATAATGTTTTTGGATTAAAACATACCTTTTAATATAAAATATATATTTTCGATGAAAATATATGTAGTTTGATAAGTCATATGTTTCGAGGTAAAACGTTTTTGATGAATGAATGTTTGGAGGAAATTGGGATGGTACGGTGTTTCCGAGGAGAAACAGACCGTAAAGTTGGGACGGATGCCTGCCTGGTCTCAAGGGAAGGGGATTCAGGGGATTCGTACAACTTCGTGTATTAAATTTGTCATATTAGTAGGATATATATATTGTACGTGAGGCAGACATCATATTGGTCTCAAAATGGACCCTGCGCCCATGATGTCGTTTAATCATTTAAGTGTTGCACGCGAGGAAGTGTTGGTAGATCTATCGGATTGACAACCCCGTCATGACCGGTCGCCCCGTGTCAAGTCAAGCGACGAATTTAGATTCTGTTTATTGTCTAGCATTGATTATCCCTGTATGGTAAATATATAGTTCGTATTGTCTAGGTAACATTACGAGTCTGAAAATTGACGCTATGAATTTAATATACAAAACCTGGGTAAGAGCTTTATTGTCGGGTTTTTGAACTGCGACGGATGACCCATGGATTTTATTAAGGAAGTAAAACGGACATTCTAAAAATTATATGGATGTTTTAAAATAAACACATAATCAGAAAGTTTTCCTTTAGAATGAATTGTTTGAATATGAAGATGTGAACTCACCTTCCTTTGTGTTGACACTTGATTTTAACGTGTTCTACAGGTACTTGAGTTATGCTTTGGGAATTATGGCGTATCTTGTGTTTGTTGATGCATGTTTTGTCACTTAAAAATGTTGGACTAACTTTTAAACTTTCTGGGACAAATGTAATAAGATCCGCGAGGATCAAAGACAATTTGACTATGTCGTGATTATGTCATGTAATGGGACGTTGTGTTTAAAAACTTATGTTTTAATTAAGTTAATATGTCCAACAATTAAATGCATCAAACATCAAGATAGAAATGGGCACCAACTTCCGTCTCCAGTACGTTTTATATTCCGTTGCGACGTTTTTGGGGTGTGACACCATTCATATAATAACTGTTTACATCCACGAAATCAAACGGACATGGCTTCACCATCAGTTCTACAAAGTTATAAAAGACTTGGTGCGCACGAGCTATTTATACTACATCAAGACTCCTTCGTGCGGACCAATTGTTACAACTAGCACAAAACCGGTATTTTCCGTACTATTTTAATAACTATTTATTATCTGCAATTATGTGCTTAAACGTCAACATTATGTGCTTACTTGCTTTACATATGAATTCATGCATGTTTTTATACTTTAAATATCGCATTGTGCATTACATTAAGGGTTGCGTCAGAAAGACTAGTAAATTCACCGGTAAGACAAGCTGCGTCAGCATGACTGCAGAATACAATTAGACAATAGAATTAGGGCCTAGATGTAGGTCCAGCATAAAAAATACATTAAAACCAAAGTGTGGGTACAAGGGTTAACATAAACACTGTCCGGAAGCTAAAACAAGCACAAAAAAGTACCCGAAATGCACTATAAATGCATATTTCTACAGAAATTCAGCAAAAACAGCTTTTAAACAATAAAACAACATGCAGAAATTGTGTTTTAATGTCCAGAATAACTTGTAAAGTGTTGGGAATGAAAACTGTCACAAAAGGGGCTTCATACCTAGCAAAACTGCGCAATTTAGCACCTTAACGAACCGGTAACTGAACAAATAACCGGACACCACCCAAAACATCAAAACTAGACTAGAAGCATTGTTTTTATGATATAAAGCTAGTATTAGTGATCAAACACCTTAAAAATCATAAAAACACTTGAACATACCTAATTTAAACATAAACCTTCTAACTTACCTTCTAGTCCCTCAACTTTAAATTTTTACATTTTACCCCCTATCTATAACTGGCCCCAAGGGCCCCACCCCGCTTTTTGATTATAATATTTCCATTGTAATCTAGATATGGGACATGTTAACTATTGGTTAAACATTTGTTGGAAAAGTTTGATTATAAAACACTAAAGAACACTTCACTTAATCATAAATCACTTACATTCAACATCTTCTTTTCCTTCTTTTCTCTATACCTATGGCCACCATTACCACACACACATCCACCATTTTCAATCATCACACAAGCAATCCAAGGTTATATTAAGGTGTAAGAAGGCTATCTAAGAAGGTGTGAAGCAAAGGAAGCTCAAGGACCACTTGGAGGAGCTTTTAACCACCCATCTTCTTCATTCCTCATCTTCATCTTGTTTGTGCCACTTCCCTAGCCATTAGAGCTAGTAGTAAGCATGGTAAACTCTATTTTACATCATGTTAGTGTTATGTACAAGTCACACCATCTAAGAAACTAAACTTTAAAGGATGAAGATATGAAGATCTAACATAATCTAAAGAAAAACAAGTGTTTTTAGGGATGTTTAATGTATGTGATGAAGTTGTTGTTGTTGAATCTTGTGTTTATGTTTAGATCCATCATGTTAAAGCTTGTTAGAAGCTTAGATCTAACAAGTTTAAACTTGAAGATGAACTTGAAAAGTCTTTATCTGAACTTGAAAAATGATTTTAAAGAATGTTCTTGTGTTCTTGAAGTGACTAAGTCTATGTAAGACTAACTTATGAGACTAAACATCATAAAAAGTTTGTAAAAAGTTCATCAAGTAGGTTACTTTTGAAAGATTCAAGAATGTTAAGTATGGATTTTGAAAGATCCATGATGAAACTTGATGATGAACATAAAGATCTTCTAAATGAACATAAAATGGTTTTAGAATATGTTTTTCAAGGCTTTGAACCCTAAAACTCATGGATGGTTTAGTTAGTAAGTTAAAGTTTCATAAAAAAGTTAGTTTAAAGTTAACAAGAACACTTGTTTTTGAAAGATCCTTGTATGTAAAGTGTAGATCTAAAAGACTACACATTTTTAACAAAAATCAAGTTCATCATAAGGTTTTTCATGGTGATTTTAGTGTATGTTGTTTGTGAAATTTGTTGGAAATTGATTTTGATGAAGAAAAGAAAATAAACACGTGTTTTGAATACATGGGAAACCTCCATTTTTAGGGGAAACTATGTCAAAATTTTACACTTAGAAAAATATAAGTTTTGGTGAAACTTATTCCCCAAAAATTCACCTAAAAATATTTACTAAGGTTTCCTAATTTTTGTACAAATTTACAAGCTAAGAAATAAGGATTTCTTCAAGTTAAAATCAATTTAAGTATGTATATTTTTAGGGAAAATATATATATTTAGTGATCACCAAATTTTGTGCTAAGTGTATACTATCTGTATTATATGTAGTAGCGTATTAGGAACATGAAAATACACTAAATACTCCCTAGGAGTATCACCAACAAAATACACCTAAAAATACATAAGAAGTACCTAAGAATATTCATACAAAATAACCCATGAAAGGGTATAAGGACAAATACAAGAAAAAATATTTATATAAATATAATCCTTAACAAATTTTGGACTTGGACAAATAATGGACAATTTTGAACATAAGAATATATATTTGGACAAATATATATAACTATTACCAAGTGGTAGAAATTATACAAAAAGCGGAAAATGACAAAAATAAATATATATATATATATTTTACAAGCATAACAAAATGTATATATTTTAATCAGAGTTCGAGAGTTGCTGGAAGAATGGGATGTTCATGACGCTGATTTACTTATAGCGAATGGCTGATTCTTGATGACTAGTGTCGTAATGGTCTAGATAGTTGTCTAGTGGTTTTTGTTTCGTTTCTCCTTTGTTTGGTTGCTTTATTTGTGCTCTACTTTCATGAGGGTATGTCTCATGTCTGAACTAGTAAGGATGTCACCTTACTACTTGTTTTGTTTGTTTGTGAATATATAAAATCACCGGGGTAACCCTTTACCCAAAAAAAATGTATATATTTCACAAAAGTTTTAAAAATATATTATTTTTAAGAAATATAATTCCGGAAAGTATTAAAAATCAAAGTATTGATTTTGGCAAATAATGTAAAAATACACAAGTATTTACATAAAAATACAAGTATACTTTCCTAAGTATACTTGCACAAAAATAATATTGGAAATATTATTTAACAAAATACTTATATTTATTTTTGGGAAAATAATATAAGTAACATATATTGGATAAGTTAAAAATATGAATTATTTTTAACACTTTTGATCTTCACATATTACATAAATAAATTTATATTTTTGGGAAGTAAAATATATATTTACGAGAGAACAATACAAATTCAAAATACAAGAACACGACGAACGAGGGAGACCCGACAAACAAGGGCACGACCCTCACTCCTGATGAACATACACAAAACAACTACTCAACTTAAGATGGTGACTTGTACTCCGTGTGTTACAAGTCTAGTGACTAATGTACATCGAACACATATAGGCCACGACGCTTACGAGACAAACCCGGTGAAGTTTACAACGCAAGATACGCAAAACAGTGAGTTCATGTCCCCACTTTTAAACTTTTTACTTGTTTTCTAAACTTGGGGAAAATACTTGTACAATTGTATGTAGAACATAAAACTAACGAATGACACATAGATCATGTAACGAATAGGGTGACATAAGCACTATTAATCAACTATATACCTAGACCGTGGAACAAAATGTTAGATCTAATGGGTTTCAGGCAGCCACACTCTGGGCCACGTTCTACCTTGAGTAAATTGACAGAAAAATGCCTATAGTTTGTGTGCTTCCTATGTCGTGACATATGTTAATGTCGTAGCTAAACATTAGCGATCTCGTATTCCTTACATTTGCAGAACGCAGTTTACAGATATGTTTTACAAATTACATACCATGTTTTCATACAAGTATACAAACATTCTACACGAAAAACTGCATGAATTCACACCAAATTTTGTTGACGATTTTCAAAACTTACATGTATTTTAGGGAACTAAGTGGATGTGCGAGCGGTCTCTTGCTCAAGAATGTTGTTTGTGTTTCAAGTCATTTTATGTCGATGCTCCATTACCTCTTTTGTAGGATTTGTTTGTTATATATCGCCTGTTTGCGGAGATATAATGAACAAAACCTTGATATTTTTTTTTTGGAATGAAGTTGTAGACTTTTCAAACAGTTATCTTCTGTGTGATGTGAACTTTAAACTTAACTTCTATTTTGGGACGTTTAAACTATGAATGGCAATTGGAGTTTACTTTTAATCATGTAGAATGTTTACCATTTGTATGCAATGAGAACCTTTCAGGATCACACCTCATGCTTCCGCCTTAGATAGGGGTGTGACACCAACTACCTCCGTACAGATGATACTACATCCATGCGGACTAGCACTCATCTGTGCGGGTGTGCTCATCCATACGGATGTACTACAAAACATACAATCTAAACTCTAACATTAAGATCCTATTACAATCTTGACATGACTTGATGACGTAGGCAACAAACATTGTGTATCAACAAAAATAAAGGGGCATTATAAAGTGGATGAGTGACATAGGTTTTATGGCCAAGTATATGGCAAAGTTTTGCATTGCAATACATTGTCAAACTGCAAGAGTTGGTGAGTAAAAGTAGGTTTTTGTAGCCAAGTAAATGGCGAAAACTTTAGTATTGCAATACATTGTGTTTGATTGTAAAAGTTCGTAGAAAAAGTGTAATTCAGATGAAAATATGTATAATACCAAGCAATTTGTTTAAACAAAATTATAACCTATGATATCATGACCAAATGGGAAAAATTAATTAAACTTTGAATTGACCAAATGGCTAGAACCAAAAGTAAAAAAAAATACAAACTATTTAACTTTCAGGTTAATACTAGCTACAAAACTAAAATTAGTATGAAAGAACACTTACTAGCGTTAGGAGGGATGCTTAATCTTAGAAGAGGAGGCTCCTATAGATTTGAAGCAACTCCAAGAGTGTTTTAAAGAAGAGAAGAATGAATGTTGTGAAGAAAGCTTAAGAACAAACGCCTATCTATACTAATTGAGGATCAAGGAAGTGATGCAAAATGTGTTAAGAAGCTAATGTCCCATGATGTGTCACAACCAGGTTTAAGGTGGCAAGGTTTAGAGATATGTGGCAAAAGATGAAGAAAGGTGGCAAAACTTGGGATCAAGCATAATTCTGTTGTTAGGGGTCCATTACAAACCGTAAGTATTAGGGCCTTGCGGTCTGTAAGGCCCTCTAATGTGCAGTAAGTTTGTTTGTTGACAGTTTTAGCCCATGAACTTGTATTTTCAACTTTTTGACATTTTTAGCCCCTCTAACTTATTATTTGAGTTATGTAAGGGTATCAATGCATGTATAACTTATATATTTTTTTTCTAAAATGTTTTGAATATTGGTTTGCTTGAACGTACAATTATGAAACTCGTAAATGAATAAAATTTCATTAAGTTACAAAAAAAATGATCAATGGTTTACAAATCTGAAAGTTTGCTATGGTTACAGTCTCCCCACCTTGGGTCGGCACACCTATAATGCTATAACATTTAAACCTTGATAGAATAAACCCAAAGGGTTTTTACCTAAAAAACCGGGTAGGTTGTCATGCTTATAGCGCTATAATATATTTTCGGTAGGCTTGACAGAGTTAATGAATGTACTAGTTTTGGATATTGCACACGTCGCACACACATGTAAGTAGATAATTCATATGGGTCCAAGATCGCATAGGCTCTTTAAGTGATTTGAATAATGCTACGATGGATAATACAATAAGAGCACTTATATATAGGATGTACCAGCGGCGTATCATCCATGCCCTTATCGTATGACACTCGTCCCGTTATCCTAAATCACTGTAGATTCTATGGTATAATATCCGAGAAGACTTACTATGATTTCCATGCAATGAATTTTATAATTATGTGTGAACCCATAATTACTCAACTCGACGCATAGTCCACATAGCTCATCTTGTTAGGTGGGGAAGAAACAAACGGGCTCAAAGAAAACACTTAAATAAAATATGTTTCATAACTAGATGATCAAAATGATTAAACAACTTTGTAGCAACACAAGTTTCACACTAGCACAAATGGTAACACATGTTTCACACTAGCATAAGTTTCAATATGGCAACACAAATTTTACGTTTACACAAGTTTTGGCATAGTAACGCGAGTTTAAAGGTAAACGAGTTCATAGGATTGTTAGAGAATGTGTGGCCGCACTAGGTGGGATTGCAAAAGGGGGAAAAGTATGAGAGTAGTTCTAATTTGTAAAGAACAGAATCTTCAGGATCAGGTATATAGATGTATATTACACACACATGTAACCATTTTGGATTTGTAAATGAAATACAAAATAATAAGATGGAGAAAGGGAATAATTTTTAAGATAGATATGTCATTACAAAATAACCGAGAGGTGTTCACCATTTTTGGATGACAAAAGGAACATGTAAAGGTTTAAATGTTCATATGGGCATCGTTATCGGTAATGTTAAATGTGCGTCCATGGGTTGGGTTCTCATTTGCAAGCCCTAGGGAAATTGAGTTTGCAATGATTAGGATCGCTAGAATTGAAGTAGATTCCATATGAATAAAAGGAAAGGATAGTTAACGCATGTGGAGGAGGTGAGACAAGTTGACCAGGAATTACAAAAGCTGGATTTGCTAGTGTAGCAGCAAAATGGCAAACTTTAGCCAAGTGACCTAATCGTCCACAAATATTGCAATGATGACAAGGTACATTGGTATTGTGGTGACGGTTACAACGATTGCACAGTGGTGCTCTTCCACGATAAGGTTTCCTATCGGGTGGTGGGGCCACCTGGTTAGGAGCCACTTGATTAATTGGGACTGGGGCAATAACTGTAAAAAACTTTGAAGCTTTATGTTTCTTAGAATTTTTGGAAGGTTTAGCTTTTACTTCTATCGGAGTTTCGTGATGAACCTTAGCAATCTCCTTTTAACCACTCTTACAAAAAAGCTTTCCCTTCTTGACTTGAGAATTTGTTAAAGTTGCAGCTAGTTCGATAGCCTCCCTAACAGTAGCTGACTTGCTACTAGTGACAATGTCTTGGATTTTTTAGAATTTTTGAGGGTTTCTTAGAATTTTTGGAAGGTTTGGCTTTTACTTCTATCGGAGTTTCGCGATGAACCTTAGCAGTCCCCTTTTTACCACTCTTACGAAAAAGCTTTCCCTTCTTGACTTGAGAATTTGTTAAAGTTGCAGCTAGTCCGATAGCCTCCCTAACAGTAGCTGACTTGCTACTAGTGACAATGTCTTGGATTATTTCGGGCAGACACTCAATATATTTCTCAATGGCTTGGTCTAAATGTGTAACCATGCTTGGGTAAAGAAGGCACAACTCTTCGTACTGATCAGTATAAGGACGAGTCTCACCACTGTCTTGTTTGAGCTTATGAAATTCGTTTTCAAGGGCCCTTATTTCATTATGTGGCCAAAATTCCTTTAGCATAAGTGTTCTAAATTCCTCCCAAGTTAGTGCCATGGCTGTATCTGCACCAAGGTCACCCATGACCCCATTCCACCATGTGAGTTCTCTTTTTTGAAAGACACTTGAGGAAAACTTCACCTTACAATCATTGGGACATTGGCATTGGCCAAAAGTGCATTCGATGCCCTTAAACCATTGTAGGAGTCCAGTGGCTCCCTCGGACCCAATGTATTTGATGGGGCAAGCAGAGTTGAACTGTTTGAATAAACAAGGTATAGGCGCCTTATTATTGTTGCCTGCATTTGCTTGATTGAGCCGATTCACAAGAGTTGGGAGTATCGCAGCTACTTGTTGAGCGATTATAGCATCCAATTCATAAATTTGAGTATTATCGCGTTGAAGAAGCATCTTAAGGGAAGAGAATAGATCAAGGAAAATCGAGTGAGATCCACGGGGGCATAGGTAGAATATAAATCAAAAGGAATATGGTAATTAAGTGAACAATTAATTTGTATGGGTAAAAAATTTTGCTTTTGGATTTAGGAAAACAGGGTTGCAAATTTGTTTTGAAAGAAGGTATGATTGGTGGATAAATATTATTGTTATTTTTTAATTGAATTATTTGAATAAAGAAAAATATGTAGATAGTTAGTTGTATGGGAATATTTTTTTAAAATTTTCATCTAAATGAGATTTTTTTTGTAGTATGGGGAGAGTAAACACATGAGGGTGTTTGAGAACACAATAGAGACACAAAGAGTTGAGAGGTGACATGAAATACGTACAAAAACAACGACACAAGGGTTGTAATGTTTTGAAAACGTGTGACTAATCAAAGGCCTATTTATACTAACTGATGATCAAAAAGGTGATGCAAAATGTGTTAAGAAGGTTATTAGTGTCCCATGATGTGTCACAACCATGTTTAAGGTGGCAAGGTTTGGAGATATGTGGCAAAAGATGAAGAAAGGTGGAAAAACTTGGAGATCAAGCATAATTCTGTTGTTTGGGGGTCCCTTATGGACCGTAAGGATTAGGGCCTTGCGGTCTGTAAGGCCCTCTAATGCGCAGGAAGTTGTTTGTTGACAGTTTTAGCCCGTGAACTTGTATTTTCAACTTTTTGACATTTTTAGCCCTTCTAACTTATTATTTGAGTTATGTATGGGTATCAAGGCATGTATCACTTAGATTTTGGGAGATCCAAGGGGCATAGGTAGAACATAAATCAAAAGGAATAAGTTAATTAAGTGAACAATTAATTTGTATGGGTCAAAAATTTTGGTTTTGGATTTAGGAAAAACAGGGTTGCAAATTTGTTTTGAAAGAAGGTATGATTGATGGATAAAATATTTGTTGGTGCACCTAGTGTCTGTTAACTTTGTCTTAATCGAGTCTTATGTCTACATAGGATAAACGAGCACACAATAGGATAGAAATTAGGGTTTATACATGTGTAACTTGGTAATTTCGCTTGAGAGTGACATGGACATGTTCAAGCGAAATCAACACATGTGATTCCGCTTGAACAGGGCCATGACACATTCAAGCGAAATCTCCAAGTCTATATATAGGTGTGTGCTGGTTCATTTGAAGAGGAATCTGGTCATTGTCTCTGAGCCGAGGTGCTGTCCGTTTGACATTTAAACGTGTAAAAAGCTCAGGATTGATCAATAAAAGGATAATTAGAAAGGAAACAAGCTGTTTGACATTGTTTGCATTGATTCCGCCTTTGTAAATGATGATGAACTACTCTACTTGACTGTTTAGGGTCACCGGAACGATCCAACAAGTGGTATCAGAGCTCTGGACGAGGAGTTCATACCAATTCAGCTTGAAATCACTGTACGTGAAAGATGGACGAATTCATGAATCCTTTCAGGGATATGTATGCTTCTAACAACACCAATGAGAACACGACGATTGCAAAGAAAACTTTGTCGGATGCTTTAGGTGTGGAAAGTGCATACGGAACATATAACAAACCCCCAAAGTTGATGGCGATCGAAGAGTACAGTCGGTGGGCCAAGAAATTTGAAGAATGGTTAAAGACATTTGCATATACCAGCTGGAAAAGTCTAAAGAATGGATACAGTGATGGAGGGAAAAATGGTGAAAATTTGACATCAACTGAAGAAATAGAAGTTTTTGTTGCCGAGCAAAAGTGTCTGTGGAAAAATGCTAAATAGAAGTTCAGTTTGTCCGAGAAGATATAATATCTTTGATCGAGTATAACAATGCTAAAGATCTGTGGAAAAAGTTAGAAGTGAAATGCTTGGGTAGTGCAGAAATAGTGAAAAACAAAAAGAAACTGCTAAGAAAAGAGTTTGATTTATTTGGTTGTTTAAAAAATGAATCAGTTTGTAAGATGATTGAGAGGTTTGGGCACTTGAAGTTGGAGCTGGCGAGACATGGAATTCTCTATTCTCAAGAAGAATTAGTCGACAAATTGTTTGACTCGTTGCCAGATGAGATCTATGGCAATACTATGCCTTGATGTTGAAGAATACGATCAAGTCTGAGGATCTTACAGTTGATTTGTTGATTGAAAGACTAGAGAGTCAAGAGCTGGAGATAAAGAAAACACACAAAGTCAATCACTCGTCATATCAGAAGAATTTGGAGTTGTATTATCCAAAAAGAATGATTCCCAAGAATGCGTCTCCCAAGACAGTTTTTTCTGCTGAAAATTCCAACACATCTAGCAAAGAGAGTGCAAGCAGTGGATTTCACAGTGGCTCTTCGTCAACTTCAAACCAATCAGTTGCAAAGAACTTATTTCAATGCAACATAGCTGTAGATTTAAAGAACGCTCAAAACTTCAGCGAGGAATCTGCAAAGTAATAGATGGTTTTCTTAGCTTCTGTGCTAGAGTCGTATGAGAGCCTTGTGGCAGGCAAGATAGGCAACACCAACCTAACAAAGGAAGACTACGATCAAATAGATCTTGAGGAGATGGAATTGATCGACATAAGGTGGTGTATGGCCAGTGCAGTGAGAAGGGCACATCGTTTTATGGAGATTACAGGAAGAAAGTCTATTGGTGGACCATCTACCAAGTTAGGCTTTGACAAGTCAAAAGTGACCTGTTTTAAGTGTAAACAGAAAGGTCATTTTAAAAGAGAGTGCCGGAATGCTTATGCTGATGATTCTGAAAATCCGTTCAAAGAATATTACTACAAGAGAGCGATTTATCATCAGAATAAATCAGAACCGCCCAGAATGAAACAACTTGAGGATAATAAAGAAAAATCCAGAGCTCTTGCTGTGATTCATGACGATGAAGGTTTTGACTGGAGCGAGTTGTTACCAGAGGAGGATGCGGTTGGATATGCTTTTATGGCAAAGATTGTTGAACCTGTTCCTTTTAAAGATAACATAAATGAAGAAGAAAAGTATGTCAACAGAAAGATGATAGCTCAAAACAGAATGATCAGAATATCTGATATATACACTGAAGCAAAAAGGGCGAAGAGATGGGATCCAGACAGAGAATGTTATCTTGACCCCATGGGAAACATTGCCATTGACTATAAGACCCTCGATCTTGAAACCATAATTCAACAAATTGCTGAAGAAGAAGAGGGTTGGCAAAGAAAATGGTGGGGAAGCGGAGAAGAGAAAGAAGAGAAAGAAAAAGAAAAAGAAAAAGAAGAAAAGTCAAAGAAGATTGATGATGGGATCATTGATACATCACAAGAGTTGAATGCTGAAAACTTGGGAAAGATGGCTGACAAAGTGCTGGCTGCTAAGGAACTTGAGGTAGACTCTAAGTCCGTATCTGAGTCTAAAAGCCAGGTCAGTTCAAATGCATCAACGAGTGCGTCAGGTAAGAAAGTTAATGGTAACTTTGACTGCAAAAATTGCATGAAAGAGTGAAAAGTTTGTAGTACAATCACTTATCTAAATGGTAAGAAAGTTGATGATCTGACTGATAGAGTCCGAAGTGTTGAGTGTCACACCCCCAAAATCCACCTGCGGAGTATCACCGCTTGGGAGCGTGACTGACCAGAATCAAGCCACCAATCATATAGAACAATGTAAAAAGTAAAAGTAATTGCAATTCAACCATACCAATCCATATGAAAGGTGTTCCAAAACATAAATATGTTATCACTGTTTAGCGGAAGCGTATAAGTAAAACCCAACATAATATAGTATGAAAAGTCATAAGTGTTTAATGAAACAATCACGATCCAAGCCCACAACGATCAGCTCCTCCTTGTGCAAGCTCCATGTATCTAACGACCTGCAAGGCATGTAACAGAGGATCAACAACTAGTTGAGCGAGTTCACAGAAAGTAAATGCGTAATAGTAAGTTCGTATGTAACATGTGGCTCTACTGGGCCGATAGTACGTTCTATTGGTGGGGGCTTCCCATGTTGTATATCCACTAGACTATTCGTAACCATAAGTGTTCTTCACATCCGAGAATAGTAGTACGTACAAGCTTTACGTAGGTTTTACGTAAGTGTCCTTCTGTACCCGAGGACAGTGGTACGCGTGGGGTTTACGTAGGTTTTACGTAAGTGTCCTTCCTGACTCCGGAAGACAGTAGCATGTTATTGTTTACGTAGGTTTTACGTAAGTGTCCTTCCTGACTCCGAAAGACAGTAGCATATTCCTGTTTACGTAGGTTTTACGTAAGTGTCCTGCTTAACCCGAGGACCATGGTAGATAGTCTAGTAACCGTGTATGTACGCGTAATTGTTCAATTCCATCATTCAACCCATTCCCTATCCCCGGGAACCCCATGCCTTGGTAAAGAGTGTGAACTCACCTTGGTTTGCTCGGTATGCTAAGTTAAGTGCTCACAATTAATCAGTCACGACCTATAGTACGCACGCATATACAATCAGTTTCGTTCGTAATGACTCGCATGCAATCTTAACATCACATATTGCTTGGCAGTTATCATCGTATAATACATAACAGTTTATCAAATAAATTTCATGTAATTCATGTTTCATATACAAGTCCTTCACATAACAAGCTTAACTGAATTAACATGTGAAATGGAGTCACATATTTAACAGGGTTAGTCCTCTTAACAGGGGTAATAAATTAACAAAGTTAATTAACTAACTGAGTTATCAACCAAAAGAGTTACATAATCTCATAAAGTTACTGAAGCTAACAAAGTTAATAACTTAACTGGTTTAATAAACTAACAGAGTTAGCATCCAGAGTTAACATACTTAACAGAGTTATTGCATCAATACAGAACATATGGCGAAATCACTTTTCATGAAAACACTTCTGATGGAAACACTTGAAGAAAACACTTTTCATGAAATCACTTTTCATGAAAACACTTTTGATGAAAACACTTCTCATGAAATCACTTTTCATGAAAACACTTCTGATGAAATCTCTTTTTGGCGAAAACACTTGGGCCAAGTCACTTGGGTTTTCGTTGACACTTTCATCATCAACAACAGCAGATTACGAATCCCTAAACCCTAATGATCATCAAACAATCATGCCGACATAATCATTCTGTCATAACGAGTCATCATCCCACAAAAAATTAATATAATTATCATATTTTATGCACTGAATCCATCCACTAGTTCATAAACCATAAACCAATCATCATGAAATTAAACAATCAACATTCAAATAGCCAACCATGGCCGACATGTGTAGTCTGCTATCATGCTGCTATTTGACCAAACACCTGTTACTCATCTACTATCATGACATCACATAACAAGACAATCAACATTAATTGAACATAGACAATGAGTATTACATCAGATTATATGGATTCCTAGCATGCAAATCAATTCGATCATAAGCTCATACATATATAATCATGATAGCAGTCAATACGGAAAACCAAACAAACGATTAATAATGATTTCGATCCAACAGTCATCGGTAGAAGATAACTAACCCAAACAGAAAGCACAACGAATATGTGAGGAGGCTTCGAAATCTTAGATTTGCCGTCGAACAAGGATGATGAGAGAGGGATAGTTAGGGTTTGCTAGTTATCGAATACATACGCACAGGTTAAGGTTAAATGAAGTTCATATATGATTCACTTCTGGGCCGAAGCCCAGTTGTTGTTTTCGGCTGTGTGGAGTGGACGAAAACACTAAGGTGTTTTCGGTCATTGGGGTGTTTTCGGGTGGGGCATTTGGGTTGGGGTGATTTCGAGTGGGGTGGTTGTTTGGCCAAGTTACATATTCATTCATAATACACACAGAACACATATCAACATGATTCTATTTTGTTTTATATTAATTATACCAAACATGTTATCAACATTCACACTTTTAAGGCACGCCATACATAACAATCACAGTACGATTTAATATATTATCACGTTACAACGTGTACGGTTGTGGAACAACAAGTCCTATCAACGAGCAATCAAAACAATTAACGTACAATAGTGCCGAGACGGAAGTCCTGGAAACTCGAGTTGTCACATTATCCCCAACTTGAAAGAAATTTCGTCCCTAAATTTAGCATGTGGTTACTGAGGAAGCTAGGTGAGTTGTAATCGTTTACTGGTTTTCCTGGGGTGTCACATTGAGGATCAGATCCTTAACCGTGATAAAATGTTGAAAGCTTCGAACGACAGATTAAAAGAATTAACTGACAAAATCGAAACTGATAAAATTGACGTAGAAAGAGTTAGGAAAGAAAATGAAAAACTAATTCTTGAAAATCGTCAAACTTCTGAAAGTTTTGAGAAGCTAAAACGCACGGTGAAAGATTCTGATGATAGAAACAGTAAAACATACAAAGAAAATTGTCAATTGCAAGGTGTTTTGAGGGTTAAAGAAGAATTAATCAACCAAAAACTGGATGAGATTGCTAAGTTGAAACTTCAATTTCAAGAAGTAAAAATTGAAAATGAACGCATCCAGTTGAAGCTGAACAGTTACAGCTCTGCAAGCTTTGTTTTACAACACATTGTTCCCAAACCCATTGGGAAGAACAAAGCAGGCGAAGATGTGTATGCTGATGGAACTGGGGTGGGGTATCATCATGTTCCACCACCAGTTCGAAACATTTTTTCAAAGAAACTTCCAGAGTCAATTGATGTGACATTTTCTTCATCATCATCTGATGATAGTGTTCAAACTGATATTGTTAAAAGCATGGCTGAAAGTGTTTTGAAGTCTGATAGTGATTCAGCTGATGATGATGAATGTTTTCTGGACAAATACATTCCGAAATCAAAATCCAAAAGCAACTTAAATGATGAACCTGCTGTTGTGATGTATAAGATGGTGGGATCTGATAAGTTGTATTCGGATCTTGAATTTCCTTTAGAAAATGTGAATGTGGGAAAATTGAGAAATGTTTTTAAATTGACTGAGATTGATATATCAGAAATCGAAGGTTTGAGAAATTCAAAGAGGCAATTAAATTTTGAGAAAGATAAAGCTTACTACAAAAAACCTGTCATTCCACCACGTTTTTATAACAACAATCGAAACAGATGGTCGGGTGGTTATTAGGGTAACAAGAAATATCAGAGAAAGAATTTTCAAAACAAAAAGTTTGCTGAGAAAAAGGTGTTTGTCAAGAGCTCGCGTTCTCATTCCGAGCAAGAGTCTGAGATTTTTTCAAAGTCAAATGAAGAGTTCTTTGAGGAAAGGGCCTCACGACCTCAGACTGAAGGCACAAGTCGAGTAGTTGATACTCGTACATGCTTCAAGTGTAACAAAGTTGGGCATATTGCACGAAAGTGTACCAATTTTAATCCTAAGTCTGAAGTTGTTGAGAGTCAAAAGAAGAAGGTTGATGCAAAAGGAAAAGCTCCAATGGTTGTTGAGAAAATTTTGAAAAATGAGAAAACAAAAATCAAAACTGAACCTGTTAAGAACATGGTAACTAAAAATGACAAGTTTTACAAACGGGTTGAATCGTCTCAACAAACATGGAAGCCAAAAGTAGTTGACAAGAAAGAAAGTTCATTTAAACCAAAGGTTTCAGAGTCAGAAAAACAATCGTCTTCTACCACTCCGGTAAAGATGGATGTTCCTTTGGATTATCATGAACAATTGGAGAAACAATCTTCTACTCCACCAGAGAAGAAGAATGTTCAAAAGAAAGATCAACCAACCGGTCAACTTAAGATAGATGAGTTTTTCTTATACAAAAAGGTTGAGGTTGGATCAGAAGAAAACTTGAAGATGAATGATAAAAATTTTCTGCCACTTTACACTGCTAAAACTCACATTAATGTCAAGTTACCCGAGTCAAAAGAGGCTTGGGTGGCAACAAAATCTCACTAAATGTTTGTGATATGTGCAGGAGCTTCCAAGATCCGTTTCACGATAGATTATGGATAGTGGCGCTTCTCGGCACATGACAGGGAAGACAGCATTGTTGTATGATGTTAGAAATTTCAATGGAGGTTATGTAGGGTTCGCAGGTAACCAAGGTGGTAGAATTGTTGGTGAAGGAACGTTATCCAATGGGATTGTTACGTTTGAAAGGGTTAACTACATCGCCGAGCTTGAAAACAATCTTCTGAGCATATCGCAAATCTGTGATAGGATGTATACAACACACTTCACAGACAAAGAATGTTTGATCTTGAAACCAGGATTTGTTGTTACCGAAGAGTGGATTATCAAGAGGGCACCTAGAGTGAATGATCTGTACGTGTTGGACATGAGTGTAGCAACTACAACCACGGGTCAAGCACACTGTTTTCTGTCAAGAGCAACAAAAAAAGAATCAAAGTTATGGCATCGAAAGATGGGCCATATTCACTTGAGAAAAATGAATCACCTGGTGCATAATGATTTAGTTCTGGGTGTTCACATTAAAGGTTTTCATCTGGAAGGGGAGTGCATTAGTTGCGTTAAAGGCAAGCAAAAGAAGAAATCACATCCTCAAAAGAAAGTCAATTCAGTTTCCAGACCGTTAGAGAGAATACATATGGATCTGTTTGGTCCAGTAAACATCAAAAGTGTTACAGGGGATCTCTATTGTCTTGTGGTAACGGATGATTATTCCAGATTTTCGTGGGTATCATTCTTGAAGTCTAAAGATGAGACGTTTGAAAGTTTGATGGCGTTGTTCAGAAAAATTGAAAACTTATACCAAACTCGAATTAGAAGAATCAGATGTGATAATGGTACAGAGTTCAAGAACAACAGGATGGAAGAATATTGTGATGAGAGAGGTATACTGCAAGAATTTAGTGCTCCTTACACTCCGCAGCAAAATGGAGTAGCCGAAAGGAAGAACAGGACACTAATTGAAACGGCCAGGACGATGCTTGCTGATTCAAAACTACCAGTAAATTTTTGGGCAGAAGCAGTGTCAGCCGCTTGCTATACACTCAACCGGGTTCTCACTGTAAAGAAATTCAACAAGACCTGTTTCGTGCTGATCAACAATCGCAAACCGAACCTGAAGTATTTAGAACCGTTTGGGTCTCCCTGCACAGTTCTAGAACCTTCTGGAAAGTTTGGTGCAAAGAGCTTTGAAGGAATTTCCGTGGGATATGCTAGTCCATTGAAACGGGTCTTTGTTCCAAGCTTGAAGCAGATCATCGAAGCACAACATGTTGAGTGTCAGGGGTATACTATGCCGCCCCAGAATCCCGGTGACTCATGGCGTTTTAATTACGATAAATTGTGGGATTCGTTTGACATTGAAGAAGAACAGGATTTCTTTGACGAGTTGGATATTTTGAGAGAGTATGAAGAAGAATCGGAGGAAAGATTCCCAGCAGAAACTTTTGTTCGTCATCAAAAAGCTTCAAACAATGATGAAGCAGGTCCAAGTAATGCTGGTGAACATGACGATATTCAGGAATCTCTTAACAATCAGACGACAGTCAACGATAATCAAGAATCTGATGCTAGACCAGTGTTTGATCATGGTGATTCAGATTTTGAAGGGGAGCAAATCCAGATTTCAAGTCAAACAGTTCCAGTCGATGAACAAGGTGCAAATCAGAATATCACAAATTTGGAAGGCGAGGTAGATGTTCCAGGAGAGGTGATGCCAAGAACACTTTCATATCATCCAGAGGAGTTGATAATCGAAGAATTACAGTCAGGCGTCCGCACTCGACGACAACTTGATCAAGGGCTTACATGCTTTTATACAAAAGTTGCTCCTTTACAAACTGAATTCTCATTGATTTGTTTTATTTCGCAGATTGAGCCAAGGACTTATAAAGAGGCGCTTACTGAAGATTCTTGGGTCAATGCGATGCAGGAGGAACTGAGTCAATTCGAGAAGTTAGGTGTGTGGAAGTTAGTAGACTTGCCTGATGGTCAGAGGAAGATAAACACCAAGTGGGTGTTCAAGTGCAAGAGGGATGATAGAGGAGTTGTGGTTCGTAACAAAGCTTGACTCGTAGTCCAGGGTTTCAGTCAACGGGAGGGTATAGATTTCACCGAAGTGTATGCTCCAGTTGCAAGACTAGAAGCGATCAGAATCTTCCTAGCATTTGCATCTTGGAAAAATTTCAAAGTTTATCAGCTAGATGTTAAATCGGCGTTTCTCTATGGGAAGGTAAAAGAGGAGGTATATGTCGGTCAGCCACCGGGCTTCACCGATCCAAACCACAAAGACAATGTCTACTTGCTAGACAAAGCGCTGTATGGTTTACACCAGGCCCCGAGAGCTTGGTACGAGACATTGTCTCAACACCTGCTAGCCAACAGCTTCATTCGTGGAAAAGTGGATGCCACTCTCTTCACCAAAGAGGTCGACGGACATCTTCTGATAGTTCAAATATACGTGGACGACATCATATTTGGGTCAACGAATGAAAATCTGTGCAAAGATTTTGAACGAGTTATGAAGCAGAAATTCGAAATGTCATCGATGGGTGAGATGAAATTCTTTTTGGGACTGCAGGTTGATCAACTACCCAAAGGAATTTTCATACATCAAACGAAGTACGTTCATGATATCTTGGAGAAATTCGGGATGTTAGGTTCTACTCCAGCTTCCACCCCATTAGCGACGAACCATGGGATAAACCCTGATCTCACCGGAGAGAAGGTAGATGAAACGATGTATCGTTCCATGATCGGATCGCTGATGTATTTGACAGCTTCAAGACCCGATATTATGTACCCAACCTGCCTCGCATCAAGATTTCAATCTAACCCGAGAGCTTCGCATATGGTGATTGTGAAAAGGATATTACGCTACCTGAAAGGAACTCCATCATTGGGGTTGTGGTATCCAAGAGAAGGCGATTTCACGCTCGAAGGGTATTCCGATTCAGATTTCGGATGCTGCAAAGTTAACGCTAAATCAACAACAGCAGGGTGCCAGTTTTTCGGACCACGATTGGTCACCTGGCAATGCAAAAAGCAGACCTCTGTGGCTCTATCCACATGTGAAGCGGAGTATGTATCTGCTAGCAGCTGCTGCTCACAGATCTTGTGGATCCAGCAACAGATGCGCGACTATGGTTTGCAATTTCTAAACACCCCTATCTTTGTTGATAATGAGGCAGCGATTAACATTACTAAAAATCCTGTTCATCACGCTAAAACTAAACACATTGAAATTCGTCATCACTTCATTCGCGATTGTTTCGAGAAGAAGTTGATACGAATTGAGAAAATCCACACTGACGAACAAAAAGCTGATTTTTTTTGGGTAAAGGGTTACCCCAGGTGAATTTTATAAATAACTCAAATAAGTACAAGGGCATGCCAGAATGACACACCAACTAGGCTACACAAACCGTAGCCTAGGAAACAAACCAAGAAATGTACACAACCCCAACAAGAAACAAGCGTCAAACAATAAAACCAAACGCTCAACAAAAACACACAGCCACGAGCCACACACTCGAAAGCAGACAATCCATGAACTAGCCTCTAACCCGGGTCATCCTCTTGTTCGTTTCTAGCGATCTCCCATTTCTTTAGCATCCTGTCAACTTTCGAATCCCCTTTAAAGTCGAACCCCATAAGACGTAACCTGACCGTTTTCTTAATCCTCCCAACCACCGACGCGACTTTAGCCTGATCATTGGTAAATAAACAATTGTTCCTCTCAAGCCATATAAAGTATGTAGTCGCCCCAATTACCAACTTGCTCACAATATGCTCTGTCTTCTTCGACGAAGCATTTAGAGACAACCAATCCATAATGGATTGCCAAGAATCATCAACCTGTTCCAAAGACACCATCAGCTTAACATCCTTCCATACCTTTGAGGAGAACGAACATTGAAAGAACAAATGGTCCCTAGAATCACGATTATTTCTGCACAAGGGGCAACACATGAGATTAAAGTTAGTTGCACTTCCTACTTCCCACACAGCCAACCTATCTTGAGTTTTACGCTTATTCTTGATAACCAACCATAAGTGAAACGAGTGTCTTGGGATACATTGGGAAAACCAAACTCCATTAACCCATGACACTAAGCTCTCACGATGTCTAACCACATTCCAAACCTCCAATGACCGAAAATGACAACTATTACCCTCCAAGTCTTTCCAAATTGTACGATCTTGAATGTTATGGCTCAACTGGGGAACATCCAGCTCAATTAACACTGGATAGAGATCATACCAAGCTTGCGGCCACTTCCATTGCCCATTAATATCAATCAGATCCGCTAAAGAGGATGACATAGAAAACCCCGCATAAGCGATGCGTCTAGGAGTTATGAATGAGCTAAGGGGACTAATGTGGCACCAATTATCAGTCCACACATTAGTTTGAAGCCCACTCCTAACCACCTTCCAAATGAACGGCCGAACAATGTCACGAATGGATAAAATTTTCCTCCATCCCCAGCTAATACTCCCACGTGTTTGGATATCCCAAAAGCTGCGATCTTTCAACTTATAAGCATAAATCCAATCAACCCACAGGGACTTCCTTCGAGTAACAATGCTCCAAATATGGCTGGTCATCAAAGCCTTATTGACGTCTGATATGCTTCTAATACCAAGCCCACCTTCCGTCTTAGGCAAACAAACATCCGACCAAGCCACTTTGGCTTTCGCCCTAACCTGAGACCCCGCATTCCATAAGAATCTCCTCATATACTTCTCAAGCTCATTTATAACTCGAGTAGGAATAATAAAGACTGACGCCCAATAAATATGCATGGAGGATAACACCGAGTTAACAAGCTGTAACCTACCCGCAAAGGACAAAGATTTGTTTAGCCAACTATCAATCTTCTTTTCCATACGCTCAACTAGGGGTTTGCAATCTTTATAAATCAGCTTTGTTGTAATTAACGGCACCCCCAAATATCTAACCGGGATAGAACCCTCCTAAAACGGCATCAAACGGATAATTTCCTGTCGAACATTAAATGAAACATTACAAAAATACACCGTACTTTTAGCTGGACTCGGCACCAGACCAGAAACATTAGTGAATTCCTCAAGAGCTTGTTTAACCTTCCCCACGGACAAAGCATCCCCATGCACGAAAATAAAAAGGTCATCCGCGAAGGAGACGTTAATTATTTTCTGTTTAGCACATTGAGCATGATACTTGAAGCCATTACCGGACGCAGCCGCATGCTGGAGCAACAACGATAAGATTTCCATAACCAACGTGAACAGGTATGGGGACATAGGATCACCCTGCCTCAACCCCCGTTTCCCTCTAAAATAACCATGCATCCCTAATAGATTGAATTTTAACAAAAAGCTGATTTACATACCAAAGCATTTGATAAAACACGTTTTCAATATTTGCTATAACTGAACGGTATGAAGCTTTTATCGGTGTTGGAAGAGATTCTTGGTGTTGATGAAGGAGACATTGTAGATGATGTTGAGAAGCAATCTGCAATGGTTTGTCGATTTTTTACTTGTTTTGGTATTTAGGGGGAGGTATAGGGTAATATTTTTAGAAAATAAAAAAACAGTAAAAAATGTCAAAAATACAAAAACATGAGATATTTTCAAAATACAAAAACAATAGAAAACCAGAAAAGAGCTTGTGTAAAAAGGGAAAATGATAGTACATCGGCTTGACAGTTACGGTATGCTAAAGAAATGGAAAGTTTAAATGCGTTAAACAGTCTCGCTGATGATGTGCCAATAGGTTTTTACACATTTAGTAGGTTTGTTCGGGATATAAACCTAAATCTTTACTTACTTATTTCGTGTGGAACACTACATGGATATATAGGTAACCCCTGAAATCTTGTTTGAAAGATCCCTCTTTCTGAGATACTAGGTCTTTATACTCAGTGATATCTGGGGTATTATCCCGGGACTTCTGATTTTGCAGAAGCAATGGCCTAGTCCTCGGAGAATACTTTACCGCATGCTTGAAATATAGCGCCGCCCTCAGCATAAATGATGAGACAATAAAATTGCTAGTCAATGCTGTTGTAAAAAAGATCCTCTAAAGGGGACACACCCAAGTCGAACTGTCATCTCTCTGCTGAACGGTAGTTCTGACCTGAGCTCTCACGGTTTCGTACTCTTTTTTGGGTAAAGGGTTACCCCGATGAATTTTATAAATGAACCAATAAGAACAAAGGTGTATCAAAGCGACACACCAACTAGGCTTGGCATACCAAGCCTAGGAAAACAAACAAACAACCAACCAACAAAACAAAAAACAACCAACAAAAAACTAGGTTTCGTACTCTTTCATAATTTATTCCCCTTATAGATATCATCTGTGGTATACTCACCTGTAAGACTGAATATTGGGATCTGGATACGGGAGTATATTCAAGAGGTGGGACACATGAATGAGTTTAAGTCTTTAAAACATTAAATCCGTATCCTGGACAGATTGAAATGTGTGTGAAAATTTAAGTGGATCAGTATATCGACAATCTAAGTGAATTGTTTAATTCTGAATATGTAATCAAAGCTTAACGGTACTTGTGACTTGTCGAATAGCTGATATGATTCCTTAACACGCTCAACAAAAATATGTTTGTAAATAGTTTAAATTCATTGCATTTTATTTCTGTATTTCATTTCTAGTTTAGAAGCTTTATTAAAATCCAAAAAGATTTTTTATTTCTGTTTTATTTTCCGATAAACCAAAGTGGAGAGTTGATCTTCAGATTCGAATTGAAGCAGATGCAGGAAGTTTCTGGGCTGGAGGATGAGTTTGGAGCTAATCATAATAAGTTTGTGAAAGTTGAAAAGTTAAAGCAAGTTCATTAATTTGAAACTTGTAAATTTTCAGAAAATGATTGAACTAAATATCAGTGTGAATTGTCTCAGATCAACCAATGTCATTAAACTGGACTTGGTAGATAAATTAAGTAATCAGGGTCATTAGATTGGACCTGAATACTTAAGTAGATATCACAAGAGTGGGAGGGGTTGTTCTTTGCTGTCGTAACTTAGAGAGGAAGGTTCAAGAGCTAGGGTTTTGTTTTTTCTTTGTACTTGGAGAGAAAGGGACAAGAGCTAGGGTTTTGTTTTTGCTACTACCCAACACACACATGCATCCATACTTTAAATAAAAAGGCATGGGGGGTAACTTGGAGAGGAAGGGACAAGAGCTAGGGTTTTGGTGGCCGATTGGGCTTGAGCCCAATAAAAGAAGATGGCTGTTGGACTTGTGTCGCAAGGGGGCAAATGTGAAAGGTTAGGGTTGGGCCGATTGGTTTTGTTTATTTATATATTTATATATATATATTTTTTTTTATTTTTTTAAAATATAATCACCTCAAATACAATCAAAATAAATTTAGGCATGATATACACATATAAATATGTATAGTAAACATTCGCTCATAAAGGTAAGCGATAATTAGAACGTATATGAAATGTAACTGAAGAAATTGAAAAGAATAAATGATTTTTACCTCGGAATAATGGGTTGTTACATCCTCCCCAAGTTGAAAGAAATTTCATCCCGAAATTTGACATACAGATGCTGAAGAAGCTAGTATGATTAAGAGTTTTCGGGGGGGGGGGGGGGTTCACATCATCCCCAGTTGGTTTGGAATTTCATCTCGAAATTCAGTAGTAGCTTCAGCATTGGATGCATTGTTCTTAAACAACTGAGGATACTTGCGCATCATTTGATCTTCCCGTTCACAAGTAAATTCTGGTCCACGACGTGAGTTCCAATGAACTCGAACTATAGGTATTTTGCTGCGCTTGAGGGTTTTAATTTCCTAATCCATGATCTCAACTGGTTCCTCAACGAAACGAAGTTGGTCATCGATCGTGAGTTCCTTGAAGGGAAGAATGGGAGGTTCATCTGATAAACACTTCTTCAGATTTGACACGTGGAAAATGTTGTGCACACCACTAAGCTCTTCAGGAAAGTTTAGTCTATAAGCCACTGTACCTATTCTCTCAGTGATTTCAAAAGGTCTGACATAACACGGATTAAGCTTGCCCCTTTTGCCAAAATGAACCATGCCTTTCCAAGGTGAGACCTTTAACAAACCCTGGTTTCCAACTTGGAATTCCAACGGTTTTCTACGCTTATCAGCGTAGCTTTTCTGACGGTCACGAGCTGCCGCCATTCGTTGTCTGATCTGGGCAATCTTTTCCGTTGTGTCGAGTACAAGTTCAAGGCCAGTGATTTGCCTATCACCAACTTCAGCCCAACACAGGGGTGATCGACATTTCCGTCCATACAATGCTTCGAACAGAGCAGCTTGGACGCTAGTGTGGTAGCTGTTGTTGTAAGAGAATTCCATCAAAGGTAGGTAGGTGTCTTTCCCAGCTATTGCCAAAATCGATGACACACGCTCGCAGCATGTCTTCATGGGTTTGGATGGTACGTTCCGTTTGACCATCCGTTTGCGGGTGATAGGCGGTGCTCATGTCCAAATGTTAGCCAAAGGATTTGTGCATAGCCTGTCACAAATTAGAGGCGAAACGTGGATCACGATCGGAGATGATTGAAGTTGGCACTCCGTGCCTAGCGACTACTTCCTTCATGTAAATGCTTGCAAGTTTAGAGAACTTGTCGGTTTCCTTGATCGTGAGGAAGTGCGTAGATTTAGTTAATGATCTACGATCACCCAAATGGTGTCGTTCCGGCTCTGAGATTTAGGTAAACCGGTGACGAAATCCATAGAAATTTGCTCCCATTTCCACTTCGGTAACTCTGGTTGTTGTAGTAGCCCTGACGGCTTTTTGTAGGAACGTGTTTGGACCGATTCCGATGTTCTTGAATGTACAATTGATTGCGAAGATCTCGTATTTTGTGCAGAATCCAAGTACGAGAGTGGATTGAACAAGAACAAACTAATTATAATCGGTTTCTATTGATTGTATGAAATTACAAAACCACAACACCACTTTGATAGAGTTTCCCTTCTAGCCAAAGTTCTCTAAATGACACAAGACAACAAGACTCCTATCTATAGCTGACCCAGATCCGCACCAACATGTATATCCGAACCTGCGCAGGTTCGTGCGAATCAACAATAAACCAAAATTCATGCGGACCCAGAAAACTCCATCTGTGTGGATCTGCTAGCTGCGCAGATCCGTGCGAACTGACTTGAGCGTATGTATGTTATACCTTAAACACTACAAAACCTTGTCTTGTTTGTTCTATTAGTTACGACTCGAAACATTTGACATTAAAACACATGATTGACGGAAGCGATAGACATGGTGCATTCACAGACTCCCCTTGGATGTTGCTGCAGTCTATCTCGTAGCTAATCTTCATCAACTCTGAGTCATTAAAAAGCTTTGACAGTTCAGAATCACAGACTCCTTCCTTTACATCTTGATTCATTAGCTCCTCCTTTCATCAGACTCTCTATCTTCAAGCTCCCCATTGTTTTGAGCTTTCAGAATCTGTACCTGACTCTCTGAAAATCTATTCAGTTAACAATTCAAAACACTTGTAAGAATTACTTTTAACTTTAGAATCAGATACCTAGCTCTCTACAAGATTCATTGACAATTAAATCTCCCAAAATTGTTGTCTGGCTCTAAACACAGATATTTGACATTAAAGAATCAGGATTGAAACCTGACTCAACTCCCCCTATTAAATAACTTTATATTTGACTTTAAAGCATCCAATCTTCACAAACCGTCACAGATGAGCAAGTTATATTGAATGACTTTGAATTATCTGATAATCTACCAAGTCCAAATTAATGACCTTGAAGACAATTACAAACTGTATTTGATTTTTCATTAAAACCTCAAGTTTTAAATCAATGAACTTGTTATTTTCCAAGACATGTTTAGCATACTTAGATTTTGAAACTTGGCTTTCCAACATCGGTTGTCAAAATATAAAGTGAAACAAAATCTTTTTGGATTTTACAAAGTTTATGCTAAAACACACCTAAAATCTTTTTTTTTTTTTTTTTGTAATTTTTCTTGAAGTGAAATGCTATAAAGAAATATTTACAAACATATTTTTGTTGAGTTTACGTTAGAGGATCATATCAGTTTATGACACATCACAAGCACCGTTGATCTATATAAACTTTAAGCTCTAAACGATTCGCTTGATTGTCAGTATACTGATCCACTTAAATTTTCACACAAACTTCAATTGATTCAAGATACGAGATTAGTGTTTTAAGAACATAACTTGTCACACCCCGACCGCGTTAAAACAACGAAACCGCGGCGGAAACGTCGGGGAGTGTTGTAACAGAATTATTGTTTCACATCCATGGATACAAAAAGTTTCGTTTTATTGATTCATTAGATAATTTACATTGTCTTAAAACAAACAAACAAGTTACACATCGTTTTAGACTATCGGCCAATCTCTTGCTGTAACGTTTTGTTTAAGTGTATCAGCAAGATTTTAACGGATAGGATTAAGGGGAGTTTGAATCACTTGGTCAGTATTAATCAGTCGGCTTTCATTCCGGGTAGGAAAATTTCTGACAATATTCTCCTTACCCAGGAGTTAATGCATAATTATCATCTTAATAGAGGGCCTCCTAGATGTGCGTTCAAGATTGATATTCAAAAGGCTTATGACACAGTCAGTTGGCAGTTCCTTGAATCTATCCTGCATAGTTTTGGGTTTCATCATAAAATGGTTAATTGGATAATGACATGTGTTTCTACGGTGTCATATTCGGTAAGCATTAACGGAGAGCTTCATGGTTATTTTGCAGGGAAGCGTGGGCTTAGGCAAGGGGATCCTATGTCCCCTTACTTATTTACCCTAGTCATGGAAGTCTTAACTCTTCTATTACATCAAACCTCGTCCCATATGGCGTTTAAGTTTCATGCTCGGTGCTCGAAGCAGAAGATCATTAGTATTTCATTTGCAGATGACTTGTTTCTCTTTGCTCATGGTGACAGTGGCTCGGTTAAGCATCTTCGTGAGGCCCTTGACAAGTTTTCTCTGGCCTCGGGCTTGTATCCTAATCTGGATAAGAGTACGGTATACTTAAGTAATGTTCCTCGTCCCATTAAAGATCAAATTATGAACATTATGCCATTTCAGGAGGGTTCGTTTCCAGTTCGGTATCTTGGGGTCCCGTTGATCTCTACTAGACTTACGGCCAAAGATTGCAAGACTCTTTTGGAGCGCATGGATAGGCGTATTGATAACTGGATGACAAAATCTCTCTCTTTTGCAGGGAGGCTCCAGCTTATCAATTCTGTCCTAACGGCTTTATGCTCATATTGGGCGTCGGTTATGATGCTCCCGTCTAGTATCTTAAAGGATTTGGAAAAACGTTTACGTAGATTTCTTTGGAACGGTGGTAAGTCAGGCTCGGTTCGTGCTAAAGTTGCCTGGAAGGATGTCTGCATGCCTAAAGATGAGGGTGGCCTAGGTATTCGAAGCATAATAGATGTTAATAAGGCTCTTTTAACTTCTCATATTTGGAGTTTAGTCACCAATCGGCCTTCTCTTTGGGTTCAATGGATACACTCGTACAAGCTGAAAGGTCAAAGTTTTTGGGAGGTTCAATGTCGAGCTAATGTTAGCTGGGGTTGGAGAAAACTCTTATCTATCCGTTCGAGTGTTCGCTCGTTTTTTTGGATGTCTATTCGAAGTGGCCATCAAACAAACGTATGGAGTGATAACTGGTGCTCTTGTAGTCCGATTCGGTCATTCATATCCCCTAGAGCTATTGCTAATGCTGGTTTTTCTTTAAATTCTAAGGTAGCTGACATTGTGACGGATGATGGCCAATGGCTATGGCCTCAGGCATGGTATACTCTCTTTCCTGTCCTTATAAATATCGACTCTATCCAGATTACTCCTAATACGAATGACCGATTTTGCTGGAAAGATTTGGAAGGTAATCTTCAAGGTTTTAGTTCTTGGGAGGTTTGGAACTGTTTGCGGAATAGGTGTCATAAGGTATTATGGGCAAGTGCGGTTTGGTTCAGCCAATGTATTCCCCGCCATTCTTTCCACTTGTGGTTGGTTATCAAGAACAAGTTGAAAACGCAAGACAGGATGGCCATTTGGGAAGCGGGTAGTGCTACTAATTTGCGTCTTATGTGTTGCCCTCTATGCAAGTCTGACCGTGATTCAAGAGACCATCTGTTCTTTCAATGTGTATATGCTTCAGACGTTTGGAGATTGGTTAGGCATTTGGTTGACATGGAGAATGTTACAGATACCTGGGATTCTATCATGCAATGGATGGAGCTTAATGCTAGTTCTAGAACCATGGATAACATCATTAGTAAGATCCTGGTAGCGGCTGCAACGTACTTTGTTTGGCAGGAAAGAAATAATAGGTTATTTTCTCCTCATCAGCGGAGTGCGAGTGTGCTTGCAAAGGTTGTCATTGAGACGGTTCGACTCAGAATTATGGGGTTCCGGTTTGGTAGAGACTCGAAACAAAAGAAGATTTTGGATAGGTGGCAGATCTCGAAGAACAACATAGAGATTGATCCCGGCTAGAGAGGCCTTCGGGGTTTTTTGGTGTGTTTGTTTAGGGCCGTGTTTTTATCTTGTATTTCCGTTTGTTTTGGTTGTGTCGCTTGTCGGGTTTGTTGGTTTGCTTACCTAGTCTTGGTATGCCAAGTCTAGTAGTGTGTATCGGTGTCTTGATGCACCCTGTTTTTATTTGGTTGATATAAAATTTCACCGGGGTAACCCTTTACCCAAAAAAAAAAAGTTACACATCGTCTATCATTGTTATTATGTCACTAAGGCCTCGTCCAGATCCTATGTGAACATGCATCCTAGTAATCAACATCATTCAATCACCACCTGAAACATATGTAAAAACAAAGTCAGCAAGAAATGCTGGCGAGCACATAGGTTTTATGAGAGTGTCGGATTCATGGCTAGTTTACATGTTACAGTACCTCATTAGACTACAAGAGTCAAAAGTTACAAACCTTGTTTTGAAAAGTGTAAAGTATTGCAACATAATTAACCAACTCAAATCAAGTTGGTTATTGTTTATAAAATCTCGTAGCCATGATTCTTAACCCAAAAACATTTGTCTAAGTAACCCAAATTGTAAATTATCTTGTTAATAAAACTCGTATGGTTTATATAATTTAGAAAACCTCGTTGTGTGACAGCGTTTTAAAATCCTTTATCCAAGTGATCTAAATAACGTCACGGAATGTAATATGATGAAAGCACTTATATATAAGAAGTACCAGCGACGTATCTACCATGCTTTTATCATGTTACACCTGTCCCATTATCTAATCACAACCCAAAACCAATCGTTTATTCAATTCATTTAACTTGTTTAAGTCGTTTCAAATCGTTTAACTTGTTTCAAATCGTTTCCAAAATTGTTTAAATCGTTCCAAAATCGTTCTTGTTTTAATTGTGAAAACTACTTTTGGTCGCCTCGCTAATAACATCCAAACCTTCGTAACTCGCCTATCGCCAATCTCGCATTAACAAACCACTAAGATTCGGTCGTTACCCACATAACCCCCACACATAACCATGGGTGAAGTCTGATAACGGGATTTGTCAGATCCTATGGTACCATAACCTAATACTGGTCGGTTCGGCCAAAACTAATGAATGTTATTTGTTATGTAATTACAACCAACAAGTTTGTTCACATTATCGAAATCGTTATTAATTTAGTATAAACCATTTTAATCATTATCGATACCATCGTTAAAACATCAAAAACATTTAACACATATGAATCACCCCAAAACAATTGAAAACAGTAAAATAGGGGAACTATGTTCTCACATTGAATTGCAAATATCCTCAATCTAAAGAACTCAACAAGCTCAGGCAAACCAAGGAAATTCAAGTAGCACCTAGTAATCGGATCACTAGTCAAATAATCGACCCCTAAATCGGAAGATCGGACAGAATGAGGTTTCGTAAACCAAATGAGTATTGGAACTCATGTGATATGGTTAAACAAAGCCTACATTCTAAATCGGAACCTATCCTAAGTGCTTTCGACCCGTTACGACCCACTACGGTAGCTTACGCTACTTTAACGTGTCGTTCGCGCAAACGCGCGTTCGAGACATCTAACTAGTCCTATGACAAGTATTATATGCCTAAACATGTTGCATAATTAGTTAAGTGACAAAAGTTTATGTTACATATGCTTAATGTCACACCCCAACCAATGGCGGAATCATCAGAGTGGGACTAGTTCAAAATTGTAAGAGACTTCATAACACTATTTGTGACAATATTTAATTCAACCGATTTCATTTCATAGATAAATTGTCAAAACATTACAAGAAATTCAAATAACAACATTGTTCAAACATAACATAACAAAACTGATACTACACTTTAAACCTAAACGTCTAAGTGAGTATCTAGGCATCTTTGCTAGTCCATTTTCATAGCATCATCAATCATCAACATGTAACATGTTTAAAATACAATTCAATGCAAAAGCAAAGGCGAGTATACAAGTTTATGAATAAGTATAAGTATAAAAGTTTAAAAACGAATCCACATGGCAACTTAGTTTATACAAGATCAACCTAACATGGCATGCAATATTTCTAGTCAACCCTCTGTTTACGAAAAATGATATAATTCAACATGACCACTAGTCTACGGGCGGTGCGTTACTCCTATAGCGCTATACATGTCAAATGGAGGCTCGTGAAAGCTAATGACTAAAACATATCACATAAGTATGGTCCACGTATAAGCATCAAGTATAACAACATAGCATTCATGTATAAGGATTGTTTTCGTGCATTGCATAAAGAATAAGTTTAAGTTAGTTTAATAGCTAAACATGTTACACCCCAAAAGTGATAAACATAGAAAAGGGGGTTGCGAGTATACTCACGGTTTTGCAAGTCTTCTACTTGAATCCACGAGTGAGTTGGTTGATTAGGAAGTTGGAACACCAAGTCCTTCTACACAAAGGAAACATAGGTGTGTGAGTTTGGGCATTCAGAAGATTTAGGGATTTAGGAAGTTAAAACACAAGAATATATGTATTCGAAAGTAATCATCCTTCAACATCCAGTACTTGTTCTTGACACTATGAAACCTCAAGGGTTAATGTTTTCATGAGTAGTATACTCATTAGAATCGTAACAAGTATTATGTCTTGGATGATGTATTCTAATACTTTGACGAATGAACACAAGTCCACCATCAAGAGTTCGAATAGTAAATATATGTATAAGTATTATATGTATTATTTAGTCCATTAATCAAGCATGAGGTAGAAGATAAATCTACATTTAGGTACCTCTATTGTGTCATAGAATTCATGTAGGAGGTAGGAAGAACAAGCTTCCATTTAGGTACCTCTTATGGTTCACCACTACACTTGATGTAAAAACATAAAAGGAGGGTCATGAACTAATACCAATACAAGAATAAGAAAGAACTACACTATGAGAAATCATCAAGTAATGTGGGGATTCTATGTTGGACAACCCAAGTTGATCCATAATCACACCTTCATCAAGCTTGAAGCTTGAACATGACTTGTGGGTTAAAAACCCTAAATAAAACAGAAAGTATTTGAGGATTAACCTCTGATTTTGTATGTCTCAGCCTCATTTTTAAGCTTAACTAACCATAGAAGTGGTTATAAGCATAAGGACGTGGGTTTGAGTGAGTTAAACTCAAGTTTGCACAAGTATAAACAAGGTTTGATTCAAAACAAAACAAATAGTGAACTTTGGAGCCTATTTTCCGGAGTTCCAAGGACTTATTCACTGTGAAATACCCATGGAATCAAAGCTAAGCTCAAGCCAAGCGTTCTAGAAAAAGAATGAGCTAAAACGGATGAGAAATGAAGAAGTTATGCTCACTTTAGTGGAGCTTGGTACTTCTGTCCGAACTTGCACTTGCAACTACATTTTTGAGTGATTGAGAGAGTTGTGAGAGTGTTTCTAAAGTGCAAATGGCTTGGACTAGTGTGGGTTTATATAGGGAATGAATTAGGGTTGGTTTAGGTGTGTAATTAATGCCAAAAACCCGGTTTTAAACTCAAAAACAACCAAATCCCGCTCAAATTCGTGAAGAGAAACAAGGAGGCTGATCTGGGAGTTTTCACATGGCCCGCGTAGCCCCCAGGCTTAGCTTACGCGGCCTGTATGGAGGTGTGGGCTGAACTTTCATTAAATTGCAACTATGCCCCTCTCGTTTTTCATTTAGGGCATTTAGGGTGTTTTAGGGACTTATTTCGCCATAAAAGTATAGTTTAAGGCCAAATAAGGTATGAGGAACATAATCAAGTATAATTAAGCATATGAAGGTCATATTTATATATCGTTTATGATCAAATCACGTTTCATGCATAAGTTTCACATATTTGCAAGTTTAGCACATAGTTTCCAAGAATTACGAATAAGCATCATTTGTTTCACAAAATTGAATGTATGAGCATGTATAAAGTATGAATAACATGAATTGAAGAAAATACGAGTTTCATTTATGATCCAAGTCTCGGATTTTACAACGGTTACAAAGAAAGAACGATTACAAGAGCACAAGACTTCCAAAAATAGAAATACAAACAAGACTTGCTATAAATGGAAAGTACAAATAAGCAGGGCGTTACAGTCTCCCCTCCTTTAGGGAATTTCGTCCCGAAATTTAGGAAGATGTAGGGAAAAGGTGCGGATACTTCGTCTTCATTTGACTCTTGAGTTCCCAAGTGAATTCAGCGCCATGTTTACCTTCCCATCGAACCTTGACGATAGGAATTTTACTGCGCCTCAATAACTTGACTCCTTGATCCATGATTTCGACGGGTTTTTCCACAAAATGCAAGGTCTCGTTGACTTGAAGGTCCTCGAGTGCAACTTGAAGCCCTTCATCAGCTAGACACTTCTTTAAGTTTGACACGTGGAAGACAGGATGTACATTGTTGAGTTCTTCAGGTAGGTCCAGTCTATACGCAACCTTGCCAATCCTTTCGAGGATCTTGAAAGGACCAACGCAGCGAGGTGTAAGTTTCCCTTTCTTACCATTCCGAACTACACCCTTCCAAGGGGACACTTGTCAGCGTAACTCTTTTGTCGGCTCCTGGCTTTCAGTAAGTTGTCTCGAATGTGACAAATGGCAATAAACCGACAATTCCGTACAAACTAATCACTATTTTATTTACATAATCTCATGCATTTAGCGTAATTTAATTTCGTAACAGTGTCGTTAATTGGATAACAAGGTTAGGACAAGGAAACAAAGCTAAAACATATGTTGGTTTTCTTCGTATTGCGAAACCAACCAAACAATGTCCTAAAAGTGTTGGTAGAAAGTGCTGCGTGCACTATTCACGGTTACACTATTCATGCCAGCAAACCGTGAAATCAGACCGAAACACTGAAAAACGACACTCGGATAACATAACTGAGTCCATTTATATAAGAAAACATTATTACAAAAACATATCTTGCAAAGATATAAGACTTTCCGGTATGACGCCCTAATTGCAAAAATGTCCGTTTCGGCTTAAAATATAGCATTTTTAACGTGTCCGAACCTATAACAAAGCATTTCCGGGACTTCGGAATAATGTTAATTGATAAAAAAACACACTAAAACAATAAGATGATATCAACGGAATGTTCAGAATCACAAGTTTCTGGTATTTCATAGTGGCCGTTTTTGGGTTGTGTTTGTTGCTTAAACTAGTTGTGATTTGTCTGGTTTTGTTAGTTTCTGGTTTTCCTAGTCTTGGTATGCCAAGGCTAGCTGTGTGTGCTATGTCAGGCACACCTGTGTACTTATTGATTATTTTATAAAATTTTACCGGGGTAACCCTTTACCCAAAAAAAGTTTCTGGTATTTCATCGCTATGCGCTAAATTAGTTCGTCAGCGAACCGACGAACTAGTAGGCGACAGTTTCGTCACGAAACAAGCAAACGAAGAGTCTAGTGAACTAGTTAAGTAAAATTTGGGACTCGGAATCACTCCATACATCTTTTGGATGTAGTTTGACCACTCGCGGAAATATTCGTCGGTGCGGCATAAAAGCGTCGTAAACACGTCGTCGACAAAACGAGAAGCGTTTTAAGCATCAAGACATGAATTTTACTAGTTTAGTAAACTAGTTAGTATTAATTTACGTTCCGAATCCCTAATTACCCCCTAATGGTGAAAGATTACCCCTAATCACCATACTTTGATTAATTACCAAAATATCTAGAATTTTTAATAACTTTTATAAAAAAATGTTACACTTTACCCCCCCCCTTCCATGTTGGTGGATTCATGTGGGTCCCACCCACTTGTTTGTTGTTGAAAATGTAGAGATTGAAGTATGGTGATGGTAGAAAATTGATACAACACACCATCATTTTAAATCATGAAACTAGACATTTTTTTCCTATCATTTCACTTCATTTTTCAAACACCAAATTCACCCTTATCCCTCCTTCAACTTACGGCAGCCCCAAACACCCCTTTCCTCACCATTTTCAACATTTAAACAACCCATTTCAAGCATCACAAGACCCTTTCATGATGATATAAAGAAGTTGCAAGCATGGATGAACACTAGGAGGTGCTTGGAAGCTTTATTATCTTCTTAATCTTCATCTAAAGTGCACTAATCACTTGCAATATTGTAAGATCATCTTTGGTTATTTTTTTAGCTTTTTATATTATGTAGATTATTAAAGTACAAGTTAATCATCTTGAAGATTAAGAAAAATATAACCAAAAACCCTAATCTCAAAGCTAATAAACACTAAATCTAACCATATTATGTGTTGTTATGTGTAGATTAGTGTAGTTAGTTGTGTGATCTTGTTATTTATGATGATATTTGTTAATATTAGTGAGTTAAAGTTTATGTTTATGATGATCTTGTGGGTATATTCTTGTAGTACTCAAGATTTACGTTTATCTTGGCATGGTGAACATAAATATATGATTTAAACATGGATATGTGTAAATCTTGAAAGATCATCATCCTCACTTTTATGAACTAATTACATAATTTTTAGATTACATAAAGAGACAAGTGTTTAAAAGGGTTTACAACCTAATCTTGGAAGATTAGTAAACTTTGATTTTACAAGACTAGTTAAAAGACTTGATTATTACAAAATATCATCATAAAAAGTCTTGTAATCAAAGGGGTTAAAGTGTGAAACTTGATTTGAAATTATGGCAAAAATGATTTATTTAAAAGTCTAGCAAAAATATGAAAATTATTTGTCATAATCAAGTTGTTAAAATACACTTGTTAAGTTCATGGAAATGAGGCATTAAAGTGTATATTATCATGTAAGTAAAGTTGAGGTAATGAAACTTGATTTGGAAATCGATTATGACTATGGGTTTAAACATGGTTTAAACGCGTTTTTATAACGTGGGAAACGTTATAGTTTTAGGGGAAACTATGGCGAATTTTTCTAAAAAAATCTAATCGCGATTAAAAATGGGATTAAAGGGTGATTAACAATGTTAAACGCGATTAGTGATCATAAACGTCATTTTGGAAACCCTAATAAGAATATTTAAGTCTTAAATATTCAATAAGTTTTATGGACTAAAACTTATTCTTTTACAAAAATAAATGGGTAAAAATAAACAATCCATACATGTTCCTACATGGTCCAAGAAATGCTAGTAAATCGGACAATTTAATAAAATGGCCGAAATGGAAATACATAACACTTGAAGACAACAGATTGGGCGTATCAACATCGTGAACAAGTTACTACAAAGTCGAGTCTAAAATAACATATTTTAGACATTAAAACGAACACATATCTAAACGATCGATAACAAGAATCCGGAAAGTCGAAAACTATACAAATTACCAAGTATTTTTCATAGGAAAAATGAACTTATTTAAAGTTTACTACTTGGTAACATTTTGGTAAAAATTGCAAGATTATGTTAATGGACTCATAAAGTTAGAATTGGGCCTATCAAAGCTAGTAATGGGCTAGGCCCAAATTCCTTAATACGTGGGCTAGGGCCCAATGGCAATGACATGGGCTCGGCCTAATAACATTAAAACATGGATTAGATACGATAACATAGATGACATGGGCTCGGCCCAATGACATGAGCAAAGGCTCAATGACATGCGTGCACTACACGAGGACGTGTGAAGAACGAAGCTGATCACACATAAGTCAATACACATAGAATACATGAATACGCTTATGAATTCAATACGTATAGAATACATGTATATACATAACAATCGAGCGAGTAAACTATCAACGCTCTAAAATACAAAGTTATTCCTAAGATGACAAACGAGAACATAATAAAGAATTCAAGATGAACAACTTGTACGAGGTCCGAAAGACCTAGTGTCTAACGAGATTAGTACACATGTAGGTTATTGACACGTACGGACGCTCACTTCGATATCATAATACACGGAACGCAAACTTGTGAGTTCATGTCCCTCCTTTCATTGTTTTCAATGTTTTGTTTTAAAAAACATCGAGGGGAAATACATGCTAAAACTATTGGTATGTTATTTACGGAGTAGTAGATAACATGATCAATGTGCATAAGTAGGGAGGTAACATTAGTAACCATTAATCAATTAGTGACCAAGGTGCAAAAGGTGTAGATCTATTGGGCTTGAGGCACGCCCCACTCCTGGTTGGTATACCCTGGAGTGCTTTTGTGATCCCAATGATGACAAAGTGTTCTCGGTTTGGTTATTTGCTTATGGTACATTATGTCAGGGGGCTCGCTACCCACTGATAGATCCTTAACAGACTCCATGAATGAATCAGAACATACCATGATTACAAGATCTCATTTTCATGAATACTATGATTACAAGATTTTATTTTCATGAATACTATGATTACAAGATTTCATTTTCATGAATACTATAATTACAAGACTTCATTTTCATGAATACTACGATTACAAGATCTCATCTTCATGAATACTACGCTTATAAGATTTCATTTTCATGAATACTACGATTACAAGATTTCATTTTCATGAATACTACGATTACGAGATCTCATTTTCATAAATACTACGATTACATATGATAACAAAAACTGCATGAACTCGCTCAACGTTTGTTGACTTTTTAAAACTACATGTATTTCAGGAAACAAGTCTTGAGCCGGTGATACATGATTGGATGCAATGATTACCTTTCTTACGTCACACGCAACACGCTTCCGCAATTAGCAGGGTGTGACAGATTGGTATCAGAGCTCCGATTGTAGTGAACCGGGGACAAACTTTTATAAAGTTTGGTCTACAATCACCAAGGGCTCTCACCTGAAAACAAAGTCGATAATAATACACAAATGATTTCAAAAGTATGACAAAAATGACAAAAGGTTTTCATTATGTCACGATAACATGAGGATCTATCACGCGAGCTCAATCATAAGTAACGCATATGGATCAATACATGTTTAGTCTATAAGGAATAGACTCGAAACACTAGGAATTACATGTGAAACACGAGAACAAAAATAACATGAGATTTAGTGATTATATATATAATGTATTTATATATGTGTTGTACGGAATATTTTGCCATGAACGAAAATAACTTCGACTACGAATCCTATTGTTACACTTGACTCATGCGATGAGAATGACGACCTCGCGTCTATTACGAAGCTTATGGCGGGCGTCGTCCCTGAGAGAGACCCAAAAGCATTGATCCCATGGAAGATGGTTGTTTTCCCTCGGATGGTATATGTCCGGCTTCGGTAGTGATGACGAGGTGGAGGTGATAGCCTTGGACAACAGCTCTATTAGTGGGACGAGGTCCCTGAGACTCATACTAATCGTGATTGATGACACTCTCGTCCAGACAAGGAAGATGAAGTACTCATCTTAAAGGTGCCCCTCCAGTTGTTATTGTTACGGATTCTTTTTATTTCTATTTCGGCTAACATTGTGCCCTTTCACGAATAATGACAATGGGCGTTAGCATGTGGACCATCACGAAGGTCCCTTCTATGTTAAGGGTATATAAACAGTAGTGTCCTTTCTTCGACTGATCGTTTGTTTTGAACGAGAGAATGCTTGGGTGACCATGCAAGACAATTTATTATTACGGGGGCCCACGTAATAACAAATTGTAGTGCATGGGGAATCCTGGTGGGCTCTGCGGCTCAAGCTAACGATCACTATCCATTCGAAATTCTTAAGTTTTTCAAGTTTCTATCTAGTAGAACACTAACCGGGATGGTTACTATAGCACTCTACGATACAGGAGGACCACCTGTATTATTCACACCTAGCATTCGGTTTATAACACGAGTCGTTTGAGACTAGTCGTCGAAAGCAAACAAAACTTGTTGGCCGCTCATGGAGGATTTTCCTCAACATTATTAGATTTCTTGTACATGGGCTGGTTCTTTGGTGTCCATGACACCCTACCTTATCTTAGTTATCGGAAATGATTACATTAAACTCTGTCGTTTGACATTTGTCTTATTCTAAGGGTGATATGGCATGAGCCATGCTACAACCCCTTCCTTGCATTATTCGACATCCATGGAAATTATAACAATCTTGTTGGAGCTCTTGGAGCACAAGGGATATCAATGTATTCGTCACACGGGTTAGTGCGGCGAAGGATTTTCCTACTTTGGATTATCGAGATCCATGAAGTATGGAATACACGTTGTAAATTGGAGACGACCGTTTGGTTTCTCCTCCTCAACGAATTACCTCTTTTCCCACTAAGGCATATGGTCAGTACATGCAGGGGTACTGCACATTTTGGGTTGCGTTTATTCATGTTATCATTGTTCGAACATGCATGAACAATGCGGTCTTGAGGTTTCCATGACCAATTATATTCTTAATTCTTAGACGCATAGTAGGCTAAATCTGTTTAAATACAAGTCTATATCCTTTGATACTATGTATCAAAAATAACATGGCGCCGAAAAGAAAATCTACGCCCTGAAGGGCCAGTTAATCAGCACTCTACTATTAAAGTTGAACTCAAGTTTTTATGGAACGGCATGAGGTCGCGGAAATTACACAAGATGAGGTTGCTGAGTCGACACTAGTGATGGTACTGATGGTACCAGTAGTTCAAGTGGTTCAAATTCCGGTGGGACGAGCACGAGTAGCAATGCCACACTTGGAGATGCAATCACACCAAATTTTAATTCTAAGGCATCTCCGGATTATAAGCGGCGAGACCTCATCGATACGAGAGGTGCGGTAAGTTATGTCCGCTAAATAAAGACAATGGAGTCAGTTAACCTTGCTAGCAAATGTGCTAATAAGTAAACGATTTGGTAAATGAATAGTCATCTGTTGAGGGAGACGTTAACTTGATGGAATCTCCAAGTGCAAACTATAAGGAGTAAGACAACAAAGAGGATGTCGTTGGAAGAACTCCAGGATCTTATACGAGAGGAGTATTGCTCGCTAGTGGGAAAATTCCAAGGTTGGGAACCGAACTCTAGGATTCGATCATGATTAGAACTAATGTTGTTAGTTACCCCGACGCCTCTACAATCTGTCAAGGATTGATTGCATATTGGATAACACTCGAATCCAAACGCATTGAGCGCTACATTTGGGGTTTAGCCCTGAGATCCGAATCATGATCACATCATGTCACTCTACCTAGATTTATTTTCAAGTAACTCTCTCAGTTAGTCTCACCAAGGATGTTGTGAGGATGGGGGACTGCCCAAGGAAGGTGTTAAGAGAAAGAGAAATCCCGTGACAAGCAAAGCGAAGGCGATTACTGCCATAATCGATGCTCGCATTAAGAAGTATGCTAATAACTTGTCAAAATTCGGAATGAGATAGGTGAAACTTTCATCATGAGGGCACTTGCAAAAGTGACAAGAGTAGCAGTGTGGTGAGACTTGGCACAAAACAGAAACTAATGAGTTAGCTATATTTAAGAATGAATGAGGTGGTTTTTACTGTGGCAAGGAGGTCACTAGGAGCATGGATGGTTAAGGATGAATCAAGCTAGTGAGTAAGCAAGTCTAGGGGTATGCTCTACTCTACAACCATCATGTATCAATTCTTTGGATACCAATGTCGGCTTAACTTAGTGTCTTTAGATACTAAGCATATACACGAATTAGAGTCTTGTAGGTTAAACATGTCTTGCTCTATCAAGTTAGCTAATGAGGAATTAGCGAAGTCATGTGAAGTCATTAAGGGTCACCGATACGTTCCTATCGACTGACCAGTTGCATCCGTGTTGTTTAACACCGGTGTCGGTATTAGCTCCATCCCCATAAAATTCAAAGTATGCTTGGCCGAGTCAAGTAAACAAGACGTCCTCCCATTCAATAGGATTGACCAATGGTAAATTAGTCAAGTCAGGAAAGACATCAAAGGATGCACACTCGAACTTGGAGCACGAAAATTCAGTAACGACTTTTCACTCATTCAATTAGGTTGTTACGACTTAACTTCTGGCATAGACTGGTTGGCCGACAACCGAGCAGAAGTAGTTGTGCTGCGAAAACTATTATTCTTTTTCCCCCTGTCTGACGAGAGAACATCTTTTGGTGCACGGATAGAAACACGACACACGGCTGCTGACCAACAACTGTATGAAGGCTTGGAAGAGTCTGAGAACAGGATGCATCGCCTTTCTTGTCCATGTGGTCGACAAGAAGGCCGAGTAGCGCAAGGTGGAGGACATCCATGTGGTAAGGGAATACCCTGAAGTCTTTCCAGAAGACTTGCCGGGACTACCTCCGCAGCGACAAGGCGAATTCAGTATCGATCTTGTGCCAAGAGCTGCACCGGTGGCGAAAGCTTCATATAGACTCGCACCCTCGGAGATATAAGAATTATCTACTCAGCTTTAGGAATTGTTTGACAAAGGATTCAATAGACCGAGTTTCTCACCTTGGGGAGCTCCGGTGCCATTTGTCAAGAAGAAAGACGGAACCTTTCGGATGTGTATGGATTACCGAGAACTGAACAAGTTAACCACAAAGAACCGGTATCCTTTACCAAGGATCGACGACTTGTTCGATAAGTTACAAGGTTCTAACTTCTATTCCAAAATCGATCTACGATCCGAATATCACCAGCTGAGAATTCAATAGGAAAGCATTCCTATGATAGCGTTCAGGACTCGTTATAGGCATTACGAGTTCCTTGTTATGCCCTTTGGCTTAACAAAGGCACCCGCCATGTTCATGGATTTAATGAACAGAGCATGTAAGCCATATCTCGACAAGTTCGTGATCTTATTCATTGATGACATTTTAATATACTCACGAACAGAGGCGGAACACGAACAACACTTGAGAACTATTCTGGAGTTGCTTAAGAAAGAACAATTGTATGCCAAGTTCTCAAAATGCGAATTTTGGATTCGCGAAGTGCAATTTCTCGGTCACGTGGTGAACGAGAATGGAATACATGTTGATCCAGCTGAGATAAAGGCCATAAAGAACTGGAACACTCCAAAGACCCCAACAGAAGTAAGACAATTTCTGGGTTTAGCGGGATACTATCGAAGATTCATTGAGACTTTTTCTAAAATTTCTCAACCGCTAACCTCACTCACTCAAAAGGATAAAAAGTTCGATTGGGTTGAAAAACAAGAAATGGCATTACAAACACTCAAAGATAAACTATGCCAAGCGCCAATCTTATCACTCCCTGACGGCACCGATGACTTTGTGGTGTATTGTGATGCATCGCACCAAGGTTTGGGTAGTGTATTAATGCAACATGAAAAAGTCATCGCGTACGTGTCACGACAGTTGAAAGTTCATGAAAAGAATTATACCACTCATGACCTAGAGTTGGGCGCAGTGGTATTCGCTTTAAAGATTTGGCGTCACTATCTCTATGGTACTAAGTGTACCATATTCACTGATCATAGAAGTCTTCAACATATATTCAATCAAAAAGAATTAAACATGCGCCAGCGGCGATGGGTAGAGTTGCTGAATAACTATGACTGTGAAATCAAGTACCATCCGAGCAAAGCAAATGTTGTGGCGGATGCTTTGAGCCAGAAAGATCAAGTCAAAACTTTACGAGTACAAGCTTTAGAGTTAACCATTCAGATGAACTTTCAAGCCGGAGAACATTCAAGCAGAATCCTTGCGAGGATTAGAGAAACAACTGGAAGAGATCAAAGATGGCACAAGGTACTTCATGGGAAGAATCTGGATTCCTTACTTTGGCGGATTGCGAGACTTAGTGTTGGATGAAGCACATAAGTCAAAATATTCAATACATCCCGGATCTGATAAGATGTATCAGGATGTAAAGGAATATTACTGGTGGCCTAATCTCAAAGGAGATATTGCGACCTACGTTGGGAAATGCCTAACTTGTTCAAAGGTCAAGGCCGAGTATCAAAAGCCATCTGGACTATTACAACAACCCGAGATTCCTGTTTGGAAATGGGAACATATATCAATGGATTTCATTACAGGACTCCCACGGACCTCTCGAGCTCATGGCATGATTTGGGTTATCGTCGATCGATTAACCAAGTCAGCTCACTTCTTGCCAATTCGAGAGAAAGACAGTACAGAGAAGTTAGCTGAGCTTTATCTCAAAGAAATAATAGCACGTCAAGGAGTACCTATTTCAATAATCTCGGAATCGCGATGGTCGCTTTGTGTCAAGAATATGGCAATCATTTCAGGAATCGCTTGGATCTCGTTTGGATCTAAGCACATCATTTCATCCGCAAACCGATGGACAAAGCGAACGAACCATCCAATCATTGGAGGACATGCTTCGCGCCTGTGTGATGGATTTGGGCGGAAACTGGGATACTCATTTACCGCTGGTGGAGTTTTCCTATAATAACAGTTATCACACAAGCATCAAAGCCGTCCCATACGAAGCACTATACGGACGGATGTGTCGATCACCGCTGTGTTGGGCGGAAGTCGGAGACAAACAACTCATTGGCCCTGAAGTAGTCCAAGAGACTACTGACAAGATAGCAAAGATACGAGACCGTATCAAAGCGGCTCGTGATAGACAAAAGAGCTACGCGGACAGAAAACGTAAACCATTATCCTTCGAGGTCGGAGACAAAGTCTTATTAAAAGTCTCACCTTGGAAAGGCGTAGCTAGATTCGGGAAACGCGGAAAACTAAACCCGAGATACATTGGGCCATTTGAGATTCTAGAAAGGATCGGTACCGTCGCGTACAAGTTGGAACTACCAAAAGAACTCAGTAACGTACATGACACATTTCATGTGTCGAATCTCAAGAAAAGTCCGGCTGTTGAGACAGTTATCATCCCAGCGGATGAAATTCTTATAGACGACAAACTCCAGTTTACCGAAGAACCCGTCGAGGTTATGGACAGGAAAGTCCACAAGACAAGGAGAAGTCGTATCAAACTAGTCAAGGTCCGCTGGAATTCACGTCACGGATCCGAGTACAGCTGGGAACATGACGATCAGATCAAGGCAAAATATCCTCACCTGTTCGAGAAGACTCCTGCAAAGGATGGCTCAACTTGAATTTTGGGACGAAATTCTTTTTAACAGGGGGAGAATGTGACAAATGGCAATAAACCGACAATTCCGTACAAACTAATCACTATTTTATTTACATAATCTCATGCATTTAGCGTAATTTAATTTCGTAACAGTGTCGTTAATTGGATAACAAGGTTAGGACAAGGAAACAAAGCTAAAACATATGTTGGTTTTCTTCGTATTGCGAAACCAACCAAACAATGTCCTAAAAGTGTTGGTTTTCTTCGTATTGCGTGCACTATTCATGGTTACACTATTCATGCCAGCAAACCGTGAAATCAGACCGAAACACTGAAAAACGACACTCGGATAACATAACTGAGTCCATTTATATAAGAAAACATTATTACAAAAACATATCTTGCAAAGATATAAGACTTTCCGGTATGACGCCCTAATTGCAAAAATGTCCGTTTCGGCTTAAAATATAGCATTTTTAACGTGTCCGAACCTATAACAAAGCATTTCCGGGACTTCGAAATAATGTTAATTGATAAAAAACACACTAAAACAATAAGATGATATCAACGGAATGTTCAGAATCACAAGTTTCTGGTATTTCATCGCTATGCGCTAAATTAGTTCGTTAGCGAACCGACGAACTAGTAGGCGACAGTTTCGTCACGAAACAAGCAAACGAAGAGTCTAGTGAACTAGTTAAGTAAAATTTGGGACTCGGAATCACTCCATACATCTTTTGGATGTAGTTTGACCACTCGCGGAAATATTCGTCGGTGCGGCATAAAAGCGTCGTAAACACGTCGTCGACAAAACGAGAAGCGTTTTAAGCATCAAGACATGAATTTTACTAGTTTAGTAAACTAGTTAATATTAATTTACGTTCCGAATCCCTAATTACCCCCTAATGGTGAAAGATTACCCCTAATCACCATACTTTGATTAATTACCAAAATATCTAGAATTTTTAATAACTTTTATAAAAAAAATGTTACACTTTACCCCCCCCCCCCCCTTCCATGTTGGTGGATTCATGTGGGTCCCACCCACTTGTTTGTTGTTGAAAATGTAGAGATTGAAGTATGGTGATGGTAGAAAATTGATACAACACACCATCATTTTAAATCATGAAACTAGACATTTTTTTCCTATCATTTCACTTCATTTTTCAAACACCAAATTCACCCTTATCCCTCCTTCAACTTACGGCAGCCCCAAACACCCCTTTCCTCACCATTTTCAACATTTAAACAACCCAGTTAAAGCATCACAAGACCCTTTCATGATGATATAAAGAAGTTGCAAGCATGGATGAACACTAGGAGGTGCTTGGAAGCTTTATTAATCAAGATTTATGTTTATCTTGGCATGGTGAACATAAATATATGATTTAAACATGGATATGTTTAAATCTTGAAAGATCATCATCCTCACTTTCATGAACTAATTACATAATTTTTAGATTACATAAAGAGACAAGTGTTTAAAAGGGTTTACAACCTAATCTTGGAAGATTAGTAAACTTTGATTTTACAAGACTAGTTAAAAGACTTGATTATTACAAAATATCATCATAAAAAGTCTTGTAATCAAAGGGGTTAAAGTGTGAACTTTGATTTGAAATTATGGCAAAAGTGATTTATTTAAAAGTCTAGCAAAAATATGAAAATTATTTGTCATAATCAAGTTGTTAAAATACACTTGTTAAGTTCATGGAAATGAGGGATTAAAGTGTATATTATCATGTAAGTAAAGTTGAGGTAATGAAACTTGATTTGGAAATCGATTATGACTATGGGTTTAAACATGGTTTAAACGTGTTTTTATAACGTGGGAAACGTCATAGTTTTAGGGGAAACTATGGCGAATTTTTCTAAAAAAATCTAATCGCGATTAAAAATGGGATTAAAGGGTGATTAACAATGTTAAACGCGATTAGTGGTCATAAACGTCATTTTGGAAACCCTAATGAGAATATTTAAGTCTTAAATATTCAATAAGTTTTATGGACTAAAACTTATTCTTTTACAAAAATAAATGGGTAAAAATAAACAATGTATAAATATAATTTTTGGTAAGAAAAATTATATATTTTGGAACATATCAAGTATATTTATATGTGCTATATATGTGTATGTATTAGATACCTATAGGGTGATCAAAATAAATATACATACATGTTCCTACATGGTCCAAGAAATGCTAGTATATCGGACAATTTAATAAAATGGCCGAAATGGAAATACATAACACTTGAAGACAACAGATTGGGCGTATCGACATCGTGAACAAGTTACTACAAAGTTGAGTCTAAAATAACATATTTTAGACATTAAAACGAACACATATCTAAACGATCGATAACTAGAATCCGGAAAGTCGAAAACTATACAAATTACCAAGTATTTTTCATAGGAAAAATGAACTTATTTAAAGTTTACTACTTGGTAACATTTTGGTAAAAATTGCAAGATTTTGTTAATGGACTCATAAAGTTAGAATTGGGCCTATCAAAGCTAGTAATGGGCTAGGCCCAAATTCCTTAATACGTGGGCTAGGGCCCAATGGTAATGACATGGGCTCGGCCTAATAACATTAAAACATGGATTAGATACGATAACATAGATGACATGGGCTCGGCCCAATGACATGAGCAAAGGCTCAATGACATGCGTGCACTGCACGAGGACGTGTGAAGAACGAAGCCGATCACACATAAGTCAATACACATAGAATACATGAATACGCTTATGAATTCAATACGTATAGAATACATGTATATACATAACAATCGAGCGAGTAAACTATCAACGCTCTAAAATACAAAGTTATTCCTAAGATGACAAACGAGAACATAATAAAGAATTCAAGATGAACAACTTGTACGAGGTCCGAAAGACCTAGTGTCTAACGAGATTAGTACACATGTAGGTTATTGACACGTATGGACGCTCACTTCGATATCATAATACACGGAACGCAAACTTGTGAGTTCATGTCCCTCCTTTCACTGTTTTCAATGTTTTGTTTTCAAAAACATCGAGGGGAAATACATGCTAAATCTATTGGTATGTTAGTTACGGAGTAGTAGATAACATGATCAATGTGCATAAGTAGGGAGGTAACATTAGTAACCATTAATCACTTAGTGACCAAGGTGCAAAAGGTGTAGATCTATTGGGCTTGAGGCACGCCCCACTCCTGGTTGGTATACCCTGGAGTGCTTTTGTGATCCCAATGATGACAAAGTGTTCTCGGTTTGGTTATTTGCTTATGGTACATTATGTCAGGGGGCTCGCTACCCACTGATAGATCCTTAACAGACTCCATGAATGAATCAGAACATACCATGATTACAAGATCTCATTTTCATGAATACTATGATTACAAGATTTCATTTTCATGAATACTATGATTACAAGATTTCATTTTCATGAATACTACGATTACAAGATTTCATTTTCATGAATACTATAATTACAAGACTTCATTTTCATGAATACTACGATTACAAGATCTCATCTTCATGAATACTACGCTTACAAGATTTCATTTTCCTGAATACTACGATTACAAGAATTCAATTTCATGAATACTACGATTACGAGATCTCATTTTCATAAATACTACGATTACATATGATAACAAAAACTGCATGAACTCGCTCAACGTTTGTTGACTTTTTAAAACTACATGTATTTCAGGAAACAAGTCTTGATCCGGTGATACATGATTGGATGCAATGATTACCTTTCTTACGTCACACGCAACACGCTTCCGCAACTAGCAGGGTGTGACATCGAATCTGTAAAATCTTGTCTGTCGCTTCTTGTATAAGCTCGGGACCAGTGAATTGAGATTCACCAACCTCGTGCCAACAAATAGGCGAACAACACTTGCGACCATACAATGCTTCGAAAGGTGCCATTTGAATACTCGTGTGATAACTGTTGTTGTACGAGAATTCGATCAAAGGCAAGTGCTAATCCCAGTTGCCACCAAAATCTATTACGCAAGAACGAAGCATATCCTCTAAAGTTTGGATAGTACGCTCGGTTTGATCGTCTGACTAAGGATGGAAAGCGATGCTAAGGTTAAGAACAGTACCCATAGCAGATTGAAAAGTTTGCCAAAGGCGAGACGTAAAACGAGCATCACGATCGGAAATGATGTCAATGGGGATACCATGACGACAGATGATCTCATTAGTGTAGATTCTAGCCAATTTCTCAACTTTGAAATCTTCACGAATGGGAAGAAAATGAGCTGATTTGGTCAATCGATCAATGATCACCCAAATACTGTCATGACCAGAAGAAGTACGAGGGATTTTAGTGATAAAGTCCATGGCAATGCTCTCCTATTTCCAGATAGGAATCTCTGGTTGTTCGAGTAAGCCAGAGGGACGTTGATGTTCGGCTTTTACCTTCGAACAAGGGAGACACTTTGCAACGTAGGAGGCAATATCCCTCTTCATCCCAGGCCACTAGTATGACGTACGCATATCATGGTACATCTTGTCAGCACCAGGATGAACGGAATACTTTGATTTGTGTGCCTCCTTCATCAGAAAGTCTCGAAGGTTTTCACGATTAGGGATCCAGATGCGATTGAGATAGTATAGAATACCATCGGATTTAGACTCGAGTTCATGTTCCTTAGCGCCTCGTATCTCGACAGAGAGATTGCCATCGTTAATAGAGGCATATTGGGCTTCGTGAATGCGGTTTTGAAGATCGTTAACGAGTTAGAGACAACGGACACTCTTCACATGAGTTTTACGACTAAGCGCGTCGGCTACTACATTCGCTTTACCTGGATAGTATTTGATTTCGCAGTCATAGTCGTTTAACAGTTCCACCCAACGACGTTGACGCATGTTCAGTTCCTTTTGGTCGAAGATATGTTGAAGGCTCCTATGGTCGGTGAAGACCACACACTTAGTACCATAAAGGTAGTGTCGCCAAATCTTCAACGCAAAAACAACTGCGCCAAATTCAAGGTCGTGAGTAGTATAGTTTTTCTCATGTATTTTGAGTTGCCTCGACGCATAAGCGATGACCTTGTCTCGTTGCATAAGCACACAACCAAGACCAAGGTGTGAAGCATCGCAATATACGACGAGGTCGTCGCTACCATCAGGAAGCGCGAGGATAGGAGCATTACAAAGCATCTCCTTAAGCGTTTGAAAAGATTCCTCTTGTTCGGGATCCCAAACAAAAGGTTTCTCTTTTTAGTCAAAGAAGTCAAAGGAACAGCGATCTTCGAAAAGTTAGAGATAAAATGACGATAATAACCAGCAAGGCCAAGAAACGAACGAATTTCAGACGGCGACTTAGGTGCGATCCAGTTCTTCACAGCTTCGATTTTAGCGGGGTCAACGTGAATACCAAGTTCGTTGGCAGTATGACCAAGGAATTGAACCTCTTTTAACCAAAATTCACACTTGGAGAATTTGGCGTATAGACGTTCAGTACGAAGAAGTTCAAGGATAAGACGCAAGTGTCGCTCGTGTTCTTCTTGTGTCTTGGAATAGATAAGAATATCGTCGATGAAAACGATCACGAAACGGTCCAAGTATGCTTTGCACACGCGGTTCATCAAATCCATGAAAACAGCAGGTGCGTTGGTTAAACCAAAGGGCATGACCACGAACTCGTAATGATCATAACGTGTACGAAAGGCGGTTTTAAGTACATCTTCTTCAAGGACTCAAAGTTGATGGAACCTAGAACGAAGATCGATTTTTGAAAAGCAGGTCGCGCCTTGCAACTGATCGAAGAGGTCATAGATGCGAGGAAGAGGGTATCAGTTCTTGACAGTAAGCTTGTTGAGCTCACGATAGTCCATACACATTCGGAATGACCCATCTTTCTTTTTAACGAACAAAATGGGAGCGCCCCAAGGAGAAGTACTAGGGCGTATAAAGCCTTTATCAAGAAGCTCTTGGAGTTGACTCGAGAGCTCTTGCATCTCAGAGGGTGCTAAACGGTAAGGAGACTTAGCGACAGGCGTAGCGCCAGGCACTAAATCAATGTGAAAGTCCACAGAACGGGCAGGAGGCGGACCAGGAAGATCGTCGGGAAACACATCAAGAAAATCACATACAATGGGAACGTCGCTTATGCTTGGGCCTTTGTCCTTCTTTTCTACAATATGGGCAAGAAAGGCGAAGGTACCCTTGCGTAAGCATTTGTTTGCTTGGATAGAAAACATAAGCTTGAGACCTTGAGAAAGTTTCTCGCCATACACGTGTAGAGAATCACCGTTTGGAAGAGGGAGGCGGATAAACTTTTCAGAACAAACAACTTCAGCACGAACTCGCCTAAGCCAGTCCATGCCTACTATGATGTCAAAGCTACCCATTTGCATAGGTATAAGATCGATTGAAAACGTATGATCGTTGAGATTCAAGGAACAGTTGGAAAGAACGGAATCAACAGTGACGGATTTACCATTAGCGACTTCGACAACGAAAGATTTTGGCAACTTAGAGCGTTTACACTTAAGCAATTGTTCAAATTCTAGCGACACAAAACTTTTATCGGCGCCAGTATCAAACAGACAAGAAGCATAAACATGGTTTACAAGAAACGTACCAGTAATGACATCGTTGGCGTTTTGAGCCTGAGCGGCAGTGATGACAAAAGCTCGGCCTCTAGCAGGTTGTTGAGCCTACTGCTGCTGTTGTGGAGGTTGCTGCTGCTGTTGCTGCTGTTGTTGAGGTTGATAACGCTGGGGACAGACATTGGCGAGATGATTGAGATCACCACACTTGAAGCATGCTCGCACAGGAGCATCTTGAGGTTGAGGGAAGTTTTGACATCGGTTAGCAAAATGACCATACCTCTGACAGTTGGCACATTTTCGGCAGGGTACGTTGGTAGGATGATGAAACAGACAGGTGGTACATTTGGGATGAGATCCAACATAACCTTGTTTTGGTAATTCGGTGTTTGCGGGTGCAACGGCGGCTAAAGCTTGTAAGGGTTGTGGGTTTGGCGGAGTGACGACTGAACAATTTTGGCTCGAAGCCTTCCGCTTCTTGCCTTGGTTTTTCTTGGATGATTGGGAGGGTGAGGGCTCAACAGTGGCAGTGTCGGTGGTAGCTTGGCGTGCATTCTTCGTTGAAACCTTATCATAGGTTCCATGGAGAAAGCAGTTGTTGTTAAGTTCGGTGGCTATGGTATAGGCTTCCTCTATGGTTTTAGGGTTAGCAGAGGCAAGGTGGTTGGTCAGGGAAGGTGCAACACAGCGAATAAACTTGACTATGGTTTTGGGGACGGAATCGACTTGTCCAGGACAGAGGATACTAAGTTGTTTGAAGTGCGTAATCAGACCATACATGTCGCTCCCCTTTTGTGTTAGGTTCCAAAATTCGTTCTCCAACTTTTGGAGCTCGTGAGGAGGACAAAAGTGGTCTTTCATAAGCTGCTTAAGCTCGTCCCAAGGTAACGCATGCTCAACATCGTTTCCCCTCTTGTTACGTTCGGTGGTCCAGCACTCGAGTGCCCTCGAGGGGAAGACTCATGTTGCATTCAAGGCTCGCAGCTCATCAGGACAACCACTTTGTAAGAATGTAAGCTCGACTGCGTCAAACCAATTCATCATGGCGGTAGCGCCATCTTCGCCTGTAAACTCCAAAGGTTTACAAGCCATAAATTGCTTGAATTGAAATGTCGACTTAGGTTTTTCGGCCTTCGAATTGACAGAGCCATGTGGTGAATCGGGATTGATTTTGCTAACGATATCAGGGATGACCTTAGCCATTTGCTTGGCCATGAATTTCATGCAATCCTTCTGCGACATGGAGTTGGAGCTAGAACCCTTCTTTGATTGGAGTTTCTTGGACGCACTAGACGACATCTAAAAGATCGAAAGAGAAGGAAAAGAATGAGACTTGATCATGAATTAAAAATAAGTTTGCAAATTTTAAACATGTAGACATGATGTAACACGTATGGTTCACATAGTTAGCATGATTTCAACAAGTATTAAACAAGTATAAACACGTATGAATGCATAAAAAGAGTATAAATTTAGTTTGTTCACGAGAATTATTATTGTTTTTTATTGCGCAAGACGTGCGAATTGTGTAACGGTTTCAAAATGAACGAGGTAACAAGTATAAAATCACATATAAATTGAATCACATAAAAAAGAGGCTCATAAAACATAGGATTGTTTCAGGTAGAGAAACGTCAACTATTCCAAAGTGAATCGAAAGTCCTTTCAAATTAGAGAAACGTGCTTTGGCCTATAGGTAAGATACTCTCGTCGAGAAGCGATTAACGCTATCTTACCCTTCCAGTTACTACACGTCTCTAATTGATCGAAACAATCGAAACTTTGGCGAGAACGAAAATCGAGGAATGGGACTCAATCGACAAGGTGCGGGTTTCACCCCTAGCTTGACGATTTCGTACCCTAATGTGGTTGGTACTCGTCGGGTCAAAATATAATTTCCACACTATGACAAGGGTCCACTAGAGTTTGAATTGGAAAGTTACCATTTAGATGTGGATTTCACTCCTATCTAAATGGCGAAATTTCGTGCAAAATAAGAATAAGCGGAATGAGAGTCGTTCACCAAATTGTGGGTTTCACGCCTATTTTGGTAAACTCGTCTCTTTTATATAAAGAGTGTCTTCAAGTCTTCAAGTCTTCAAGTGTATTGTGTAAAATGTCTTAGGAAAGACATTATGTAAGTATTAAGACCAAAGAGAAGAGAAAGAAGCAAAGAAGGAAGCATGGCATTTTAAGCATGAACCAAGAATGGTCAAAATTTGGTTCCTACTATAGACTAGGTCGAACATGGCAATTCTATCTAATTCCCTATAGTTATGGCTCTGATACCAATCTGTCACACCCCAACCAATGGCGGAATCATCGGAGTGGGACTAGTTCGAGATTGTAAGAGACTTCATAACACTATTTGTGACAATATTTAATTCAACCGATTTCATTTCATAGATAAATTGTCAAAACATTACAAGAAATTCAAATAACAACATTGTTCAAACATAACATAACAAAATTGATACAACACTTTAAACCTAAACGTCTAAGTGAGTATCTAGGGATCTTTGCTAGTCCATTTTCATAGCATCATCAATCCTCAACCTGTAACATGTTTAAAATAGAATTCAATGCAAAAGCAAAGGCAAGTATACAAGTTTATGAATAAGTATAAGTATAAAAGTTTAAAAACGAATCCACATGGCAACTTAGTTTATACAAGATCAACCTAACATGGCATGCAATATTTCTAGTCAACCCTCTGTTTACGCAAAATGATATAATTCAACATGACCACTAGTCTACGGGCGGTGCGTTACTCCTATAGCGCTATACATGTCAAATGGAGGCTCGTGAAAGCTAATGACTAAAAAATATCACATAAGTATGGTCCACGTATAAGCATCAAGTATAACAACATAGTATTCATGTATAAGGATTGTTTTCGTGCATTGCATAAAGAATAAGTTTAAGTGTAGTTTAATAGCTAAACATGTTACACCCCAAAAGCGGTAAACATAAAAAAGGGGGTTGCGAGTATACTCACGGTTTTGCAAGTCTTCTACTTGAATCCGCGAGTGAGTTGGTTGATTAGGAAGTTGGAACACCAAGTCCTTCTACACAAAGGAAACATAGGTGTGTGAGTTTGGGCATTCAGAAGATTTAGGGATTTAGGAAGTTAAAACACAAGAATACATGTATTCGAAAGTAATCATCCTTCAACATCAAGTACTTGTTCTTGACACTATGAAACCTCAAGGGTTAATGTTTTCATGAGTAGTATACTCATTAGAATCGTAACAAGTCTTATGTCTTGGATGATGTATTCTAATACTTTGACGAATGAACACAAGTCCACCATCAAGAGTTCGAATAGTAAATATATGTATAAGTATTATATGAATTATTTAGTCCATTAATCAAGCATGAGGTAGAAGATAAATGTAACACCTGTGCCTCCACGGCCATCAAACAAATACCGAACCAATGAAATATTATATTTCATACTTGGGATTTGTAAAAATATGTGTATCATTTGCACATATCAATTTTTGTTCAATTCCAAACTCTAAATCGCTTTCTGGAAGGTTATACGCGCACCGATGCGTAAATATAACCAGTTTAATGCAACAAACACTCCGGAATAGTGAAATAGGCTTAACATACCTTAAATAACCTTTACATAACTTAGAAATAAGTTTTGAAGGCTTTGGTATGGCAAAAACAAGTTAATTCGCTTACATGGACTAAACTTGACAAACTGCGAAAGTATGCCAATTTGAACTGTAACAGACATTCCGGAACATGACCATAAGTTAAACACACCTTAAATATCCTTTATATAGCTTAGAAATAGGCTTTGGTCACACCCCGACCACGTATAACATACAAGACGTGGCGGGAACATCGGGGAGTGTTGTAACAGAATTAATGTTTCATAACCATGGATACCAAAAAGTGTTTTGTTTTATTAAACATTGAATAATTTCATCGTCTGGAAATCTAAATACACAATTTAAACATTGTCTATCATTGTTATTGAGTCACTAAGGCCTTGTCCAGTCCTATGTGAGCATGCATCCTATCAAACGATATCATCCAACAATACCTGAAACATATGTGAAAACGAGGTCAGCAAAGAAATGCTGGCGAGGTACATAGGTTTTGTGAAAATAAGATTCATGACTTATGTTTTTTGAAAAATGTTTAGTCATGAACCTTGTAATTTGCTTCGTCTTGTAAATCATTTGAAAAATAATAAGTTCAGATGATATATATAAATAAAAGAATGATGCATGATTAAATGAATAACCATGTAAAATGAGTTTGTACAAGTTAAGTTGTTTGTAAATCAATGTCTTGTGAAAAGTATGTTATTTGTATAAAATGTTCTATGTATCAAACTGAAATGATTCAAATAACGCTACGACATGTAATACCATACAAACACTTATATATAGGAAGTACCAGCGGCGTATCCACCATGCTTGTATCATATTACACACGCATCGTTACTTAATCACTTACTCAAACCAAACCAACCAATGTAAACCATGTAATGTATAACCAAAATGATATGTATGGCTAGTGAAATGCATCAACTAAACCATAGGTGAAACGCACAAAACAAAGTATTGAAGTAAATCTTAGTTTAAACCAATACTATGTTTCGTGTAAATGCATGATCAAATGTAAATCATGTCCCAATGTTTACCCAATCGTTAACCCATTTTGTAAAATCGTTCTAGTCGTTCTTGTTTTAATTGTTCAAATCGTTCTTGTTTTAATTGTGAAACTACTTTATGGTCGATTCTCTAATAACATTCAAACCTTCTTGACGCGTTCCTCGCTCCATCTCGCTCTCGCTCTCGTTCTTAACAAACCCTTACCAAAGGATAAGTTAATAATTACAGATTCAGTCGCTACCCACAACCCCCACACATAACAATGGGTGCAGTAAATAACGGGATTTGTCAGATCCTATGGTACCATAACCTAATACTGGTCGGCTTGATCATTGCTAATGAATGTCATCGGTCATGTAAACTACAACCAACAAGTTTGTTCACTTTTTGAATTTGTTATTAGTTTTTGAAATCATTGTATTCGTTCTTGAAATCATTGTTAGCGTTCTTGAAATAATTGTTATTGTTCTTGAAACCACATTGTAATTGTTCTTGAAACCATTGATAAAACATTTAGCACATATGAGTCACCCCAAAATAGTTGAAAACAGTAGAAGAGGGGAATAATGTACTCGCCTGAGAGTGCTTAGGAGTCTTGAACAACTACCAAGTAAGCTAGAGGAGTCCCGGAAAACAAACGGTACCTAATATGGGTAACTACATAAATAACCCGGACCTAAATCGGAAGACTGGGTAGCAGGAGGGTTTGTAAACCAAATGAGTGTAGGAACTCATATGATACGGTTTAACAAAGCCTACATACTAAATGAAACTTAACCTAAGTATTATCGACCCATCGCGACCCATTAAGGTAGCTTATGCTACTTTAACGCGTCGTTCGCGTGCAACGCGTTCGGACCGCCTAACTAGTCCTATGACAAGTGTTATATGCCTAAACATGTTACATAATCAGTTATGTGGCAAAAGTTTAGGTTACATATGCTTAATTACCAATTATACACGAAAAGGGTATTCTGGTAATTTACCTAAGGCATATAAACTACCTATCATACAACTACTTAAACGATGTGACCATAAGGTATAACCTCGGAAGGTTATTCCCTACATGCTATGGTCACCTAATGTATTTGGTCGGATCCTAATGATCGACCAAACTGGGTCGGGTTCGAAGGTATAAGCGATTTATTAGATCGCTTACCCTTACGACCCTAGACAACGTGGTAATCAATAGGCATAGTCACAAGGACTATAACCATCATGATTACAATCACGTTGCGAAGTTCAAACGAACTTCGCATTGACCATAAGCTGGTCAACGCTGAAAGTCAAACAAAGTTTGACTTTCGGACTCGAAAAGCAATAAAAGACGAAAGAATACTTACGAAGGGTCCCCGAATGCTAATCTCGATCCAAGAACTCAGGTATGAAACAATGGTTTCAACTTAGAGCTCTCAAATCCAGATTCTAGTGAGAAATGTGGTTGGGGGTAATGGGGTATGTATAGTATTCGGTCCACCGTTAAGATCGTTTCAAGGAAAACGTGCCATGATCTTGCCCGTACATTTGTCGTAAAGTTGTGGTGTCTAAATATCATTCTTATCATCTGACTAGGCATTAGAGAATGTGTGGTTGTGGTTAATCCAGCTGAAAACAGGCTGTTAAGTACATTGCATCTGGTCTGTCACAGGCTAGCGCACCGCTAGGCCCTAGTTTGGCAGAATTACACTTTTGGTCCCTGTATTGCAATCAGCCCATTTTCGACACGTTTAAGGCCCGTTAACCCCATTTCAAAGCTCTAAAATGAAGTTAAAGTATAGGGAACTTAAAACATGTTAAAAAATATCTCGGATGTCGGTTCGTTTGGCCGTACGGTCGCGATGTTCGCTTAATTACGACGGAATGCGCATAAGAGCGAAAAACGATCCAAATGACGCGACGAATGGATTTTTCTTATGGCGAACACTAAAATAAAATATAGTCATGCTTACATAAATTTTTGGATGTCCGGATGTATTCAGAACGTAAGTTATGCGCGAAAATGCAAACTTGTGCACTTTTTGACGCTTTTAGTCCCTGAATGACCCAAAAGTTTATTTTAGCACACCGAACCCCTCAAAGCCTATTTCTAAGCTATGTAAAGGATATTTATGGTATGTTTAACTTATGGCCATGTTCCGTAATGTCTGTTACAGTTCAAATTGGCATACTTTCGCAGTTAGTCAACTTTAGTCCCTGTAAGCGATTTAACTTTGATTTCACCACACCAAACCTTCCAAAACTTATATCTAAGTTATGTAAAGGTTATTTAAGGTATGTTAAGCCTATTTCACTATTCCGGAGTGTTCGTTGCATTAAACTGGTTATATTTACGCATCGGTGCGCGTATAACCTTCCAGAAAGTGATTTAGAGTTTGGAATTGAATAAAATTTGATATGTGCAATTGATACACATATTTATACAAATCCCAAGTATGAAATACAATATTTCATTGGTTTGGTATTTGTTTGATGGCCGTGGAGGCACAGGTGTTACAGTCTCCCCTACTTTAGGAAATTTCGTCCCGAAATTTATTTAGAGGAAACTTGTGAGAGTTTAAAACATGAAGTTGAAAAGATCGAACAACATTGGTTAGGGTTCTGAACTTCTAGTAACCTTAATAACATCATGCTTGCAATGTAAGAGGGATACTTATATACAAGTATATGAAGCGTCATTGGTGCGTCCACCGTACCTCCATTACATCGTTCACATTCCGTTATTGTTGTCACTATCGGTTCTTACACATAATAAACCTTACTGGGTTTCTGTGCACTAAATTTCATAATTATGTATGCGTCCATAATTAGACAATTCCTTGCACAGTTCACACAGTCTATTTTATAATGTGTAGTGTAAAACCAACTGAACAATCCTGTGATGAGTGTGACTAGACTGCCATAGAGTCATTTTTAATTAAATCAATAAATGATCTAAATAGACTATAAATGAGTCTGTCCAGCTACATCACTAGATGTCGTTCTTAACCAAATTGTGAATCAATCTTTTTGACTAGACCACCAAAAGGGTCTCTTATGAATCATGGAGTGATACTATAAAATCCAAGGGTCTTATCTATTACATAGAAGCCCATTAAGGATTTAAGGTAGTACCTTTTGACTATCCTGCTACGAATCCCTCATATGAAGATATGAAAGATCCTGCGAGGATTTGGATAACGAATTATCCAGAGTATAAAAACACAAAAACATAGAGGAGAGCACATAACACATAAACACATAATCGCATAATTGCATACTCGTTCAATCGCATAATCGTTCAATTTGACCTTTAATTTGTTATCTTTGGACACGGGTATTTAAAGCATACCAGGAACCCAATCCGTGGATTTCCTTTGGCACTTTAAATATTTTCAAGAATCTAACTATGTAGATAGGAAGATCTTAAAAGGAATTCGGTTTGTCCTAATTGAGTTGTATTGTACATTTTAAAGTGTACAAGGAATTCAATCAGGGCTCCGATGTCAACGAAGGTGTTGATCGTGATCGGCTCAGGACATGAATAGATCAAGATGTCATCAATAACAACAATGACGAACTGATCCAAATAAGACTTGCAGACTCTATTTATTAAGTCCATTCAGATGGCTGGAGCATTTGTCAATCCAAAAGGCCTGACTGTAAACTCGTAATGGCCATACTTCGTGCAGAAAGCCGTTTTGGGAATATCTTCTTCGAGCATACGAAGTTGATGATACCCAGAACGCAAATCGATCTTGGAAAAGCACGAAACGCTATGCAGTTGATCGGAGAAATCGTTGATTTAAGGTAGGGGATATCGATTCTTGATGGTAAGCTTAATAGGCTTACGTTAATCGATATTCATTTGAAAAGATCCATTTTTCTTTTCACAAAGAGAACAGGAGTTTCTCCAAGGTGAAAGGTTCGGACGGATGAATCTTTTATCAGACAACTCTTGAGGCTGTTTTGATAATTCTTGCATCTCGAACGGTGCAAGACGATAAGATACTTCAGATTTAAAAGAAACAAGTGTTTGAGGTTCTCAGGGAGTCACAAGTGATCATGAAAATGACAGAACCCCACGAGTAATTTGTCTTTGTGTTGATACCATAAGGTTGGATCAAACATTCATACAATTGTATTAGTTACAAAATAAAACCATAAATTTTTATTTATATAACAACCGCATTGTCTTTAATGTTACAAGATAACAACCATAGGAAATACAAAATGCTAAATGTTCACTCCATCATCATTGAGTGCCTCATTGATGTTATACACTCGTCCACGTGCTGGATTCACATTGACGTTGACGTTCGGGTTTGCGTTAGCATTTGCATTCACCAGTCTAGGACAGTTGTGGCGGAAGTGACCAATCTCTCCGCAGTTGAAACATGAACCCAGTGGGAATCTCGCAGCATTCTCTTGAACCGGAGCTTGAACCTGAGCAGCCTGATTTTGTCCCAAACGACAAACCTTGGCCAAATGCCCAAGTTTACCACACGTCGTGCATTGCCAGCAAGCTTGTTGTACTGCGTGATGACCGTTGCAGCGTGCACAATAAGGTGCGGTACCGGCATATGCTTTCTTTGCAGGTGGCTGAGCTGGTTGGTTCCGCGGATTCTGAGTAGTCTGTGCTGTAACAGCAAAATTTTGGGCACCCTTCCGCTTCTTTGATTTCTTCGACGTCTCACCTTCCTTACCCTTCTTGTTTTGACCTTTCTTGCTATCCTCCTTGTCAGCTGACTGTTTCTTGCCCTTGTCACCCTTCCTGTGTAACTTGTTCTTCCGAATCTGTGACTCGGTCAATGTCGCTGATAACTCGATCGCCTGACGGAGGGTGGCAGGGTTACTACCAGTAAGGATGTCTTGTACCGAGTCAGGTAGGCCGTCGATGTACCTTTCGATAGCCTTGTCGAGTGGGGTAACCATAGTTGGGCAAAGCAGACTCAACTCTTCAAACCTATCAGTATACGCCCTGTGCTCACCACTATCTTGCTTCAATTCATCAAATTCCTTCTCCAAAGCTCGCTGCTCATGACGAGGACATAATTCCCTCATCATCAGGGCCCTAAGTTCAGCCCATGTCTGTGCCAGAGCAACTTCTGCACCACGATCCCTCATAACCCCGTTCCACCATGTGAGAGCCCTCTTCTGAAACACACTTGAAGAAAATTCGACCTTGCGATTGTCAGGACACTGCACGTGGCGGAAAGTATTCTCAATGCTCTCGAACCATTGAAGAAGCCCAGTCGCTCCTTCAGAACCACTAAACTTGAGTGGTTTAGCCTGGTTAAAATCCTTGTATTTGCATGGAACATGATTGTTGTTGTTGGCTTGGTTCCATTGAGCAAAGAGATTTGGAAACTGAGCAGCCATCTGCTGTGCAATGATTTCTGCCAGCTCGGCAGTCGCTATCTGGTTTTCACGTCGAGGAGGCATTCTGAAAGAGGAAACATGAAAGGAAACGAGAGAGAGAATTAGACGAAAAGAATGAGATGAAACAAATCTGATGAAAGCAAGGATAGTGGTCATTTGTTTGTTACTACAAAGCAACAAACGACACACAGTGACTGATCAAAGTAAATGGGTCAAAAATAATGTATCGCGAAGACATGCTCGCCTATAAGTGAACACTCATCCCAAGAATTCCCAGGTAAGCACAACTGGTCTCGCGTCTGATGAGATATATACGAAGTGCTTGCCTAGACAGAAAACCCAGAATACAGGCATTCACCCTTCCAGTTTGCACGTGTTCACATTATTTAAGACTCAAAACCTTGTCGAGATTTTGAAAATTCAAAGGGTTTCAAAACCTTATAACAGAGGGTTCAAAACCTTACAATAGAGGGTTCAAAACCTTGTAATCAATCATCCTAGAACAGATGATTAGTTTTCAAAGCGGTTTTGAAATTTATGTTCTTGTTGTGGTCGTCGCCTAAGGATAGGTGACGGTATTGTTTTATGACTAAACGCAAGTAAACTCGCGTTAGGGTCCTAAGAAGGTTATAGACTAGGTCAAAGCATTACTAATAACCTAATTCCCTATAACCATTGGCTCTGATACCATCTTTTCTGTCACACCCCGACCACGTATAACATACAAGACGTGGCGGGAACATCGGGGAGTGTTGTAACAGAATTAATGTTTCATAACCATGGATACCAAAAAGTGTTTTGTTTTATAAAACATTGAATAATTTCATCGTCTGGAAATCTAAATACACAATTTAAACATTGTCTATCATTGTTATTGAGTCACTAAGGCCTTGTCCAGTCCTATGTGAGCATGCATCCTATCAAACGATATCATCCAACAATACCTGAAACATATGTGAAAACGAGGTCAGCAAAGAAATGCTGGCGAGGTACATAGGTTTTGTGAAAATAAGATTCATGACTTATGTTTTTTGAAAAATGTTTAGTCATGAACCTTGTAATTTGCTTCGTCTTGTAAATCATTTGAAAAATAATAAGTTCAGATGATATATATAAATAAAAGAATGATGCATGATTAAATGAATAACCATGTAAAATGAGTTTGTACAAGTTAAGTTGTTTGTAAATCAATGTCTTGTGAAAAGTATGTTATTTGTATAAAATGTTCTATGTATCAAACTGAAATGATTCAAATAACGCTACGACATGTAATACCATACAAACACTTATATATAGGAAGTACCAGCGGCGTATCCACCATGCTTGTATCATATTACACACGCATCGTTACTTAATCACTTACTCAAACCAAACCAACCAATGTAAACCATGTAATGTATAACCAAAATGATATGTATGGCTAGTGAAATGCATCAACTAAACCATAGGTGAAACGCACAAAACAAAGTATTGAAGTAAATCTTAGTTTAAACCAATACTATGTTTCGTGTAAATGCATGATCAAATGTAAATCATGTCCCAATGTTTACCCAATCGTTAACCCATTTTGTAAAATCGTTCTAGTCGTTCTTGTTTTAATTGTTCAAATCGTTCTTGTTTTAATTGTGAAACTACTTTATGGTCGATTCTCTAATAACATTCAAACCTTCTTGACGCGTTCCTCGCTCCATCTCGCTCTCGCTCTCGTTCTTAACAAACCCTTACCAAAGGATAAGTTAATAATTACAGATTCAGTCGCTACCCACAACCCCCACACATAACAATGGGTGCAGTAAATAACGGGATTTGTCAGATCCTATGGTACCATAACCTAATACTGGTCGGCTTGATCATTGCTAATGAATGTCATCGGTCGTGTAAACTACAACCAACAAGTTTGTTCACTTTTTGAATTTGTTATTAGTTTTTGAAATCATTGTATTCGTTCTTGAAATCATTGTTAGCGTTCTTGAAATAATTGTTATTGTTCTTGAAACCACATTGTAATTGTTCTTGAAACCATTGATAAAACATTTAGCACATATGAGTCACCCCAAAATAGTTGAAAACAGTAGAAGAGGGGAATAATGTACTCGCCTGAGAGTGCTTAGGAGTCTTGAACAACTACCAAGTAAGCTAGAGGAGTCCCGGAAAACAAACGGTACCTAATATGGGTAACTACATAAATGTATTTGGTCGGATCCTAATGATCGACCAAACTGGGTCGGGTTCGAAGGTATAAGCGATTTATTAGATCGCTTACCCTTACGACCCTAGACAACGTGGTAATCAGTAGGCATAGTCACAAGGACTATAACCATCGTGATTACAATCACGTTGCGAAGTTCAAACGAACTTCGCATTGACCATAAGCTGGTCAACGCTGAAAGTCAAACAAAGTTTGACTTTCGGACTCGAAAAGCAATAAAAGACGAAAGAATACTTACGAAGGGTCCTCGAATGCTAATCTCGATCCAAGAACTCAGGTATGAAACAATGGTTTCAACTTAGAGCTCTCAAATCCAGATTCTAGTGAGAAATGTGGTTGGGGGTAATGGGGTATTTATAGTATTCGGTCCACCGTTAAGATCGTTTCAAGGAAAACGTGCCATGATCTTGCCCGTACATTTGTCGTAAAGTTGTGGTGTCTAAATATCATTCTTATCATCTGACTAGGCATTAGAGAATGTGTGGTTGTGGTTAATCCAGCTGAAAACAGGCTGTTAAGTACATTGCATCTGGTCTGTCACAGGCTAGCGCACCGCTACGTTAAAAGTGTAGCGCACCGCTAGGCCCTAGTTTGGCAGAATTACACTTTTGGTCCCTGTATTGCAATCAGCCCATTTTCGACACGTTTAAGGCCCGTTAACCCCATTTCAAAGCTCTAAAATGAAGTTAAAGTATAGGGAACTTAAAACATGTTCAAAAATATCTCGGATGTCGGTTCGTTTGGCCGTACGGTCGCGATGTTCGCTTAATTACGACGGAATGCGCATAAGCGCGAAAAACGATCCAAATGACGCGACGAATGGATTTTTCTTATGGCGAACACTAAAATAAAATATAGTCATGCTTACATAAATTTTTGGATGTCCGGATGTATTCAGAACGTAAGTTATGCGCAAAAATGCAAACTTGTGCACTTTTTGACGCTTTTAGTCCCCGAATGACCCAAAAGTTTATTTTAGCACACCGAACCCCTCAAAGCCTATTTCTAAGCTATGTAAAGGATATTTATGGTATGTTTAACTTATGGCCATGTTCCGTAATGTCTGTTACAGTTCAAATTGGCATACTTTCGCAGTTAGTCAACTTTAGTCCCTGTAAGCGATTTAACTTTGATTTCACCACACCAAACCTTCCAAAACTTATATCTAAGTTATGTAAAGGTTATTTAAGGTATGTTAAGCCTATTTCACTATTCCGGAGTGTTCGTTGCATTAAACTGGTTATATTTACGCATCGGTGCGCGTATAACCTTCCAGAAAGTGATTTAGAGTTTGGAATTGAATAAAATTTGATATGTGCAATTGATACACATATTTATACAAATCCCAAGTATGAAATACAATATTTCATTGGTTTGGTATTTGTTTGATGGCCGTGGAGGCACAGGTGTTACAGTCTCCCCTACTTTAGGAAATTTCGTCCCGAAATTTATTTAGAGGAAACTTGTGAGAGTTTAAAACATGAAGTTGAAAAGATCGAACAACATTGGTTAGGGTTCTGAACTTCTAGTAACCTTAATAACATCATGGTTGCAATGTAAGAGGGATACTTATATACAAGTATATGAAGCGTCATTGGTGCGTCCACCGTACCTCCATTACATCGTTCACATTCCGTTATTGTTGTCACTATCGGTTCTTACACATAATAAACCTTACTGGGTTTCTGTGCACTAAATTTCATAATTATGTACGCGTCCATAATTAGACAATTCCTTGCACAGTTCACACAGTCTATTTTATAATGTGTAGTGTAAAACCAACTGAACAATCCTGTGATGAGTGTGACTAGACTGCCATAGAGTCATTTTTAATTAAATCAATAAATGATCTAAATAGACTATAAATGAGTCTGTCCAGCTACATCACTAGATGTCGTTCTTAACCAAATTGTGAATCAATCTTTTTTACTAGACCACCAAAAGGGTCTCTTATGAATCATGGAGTGATACTATAAAATCCAAGGGTCTTATCTATTACATAGAAGCCCATTAAGGATTTAAGGTAGTACCTTTTGACTATCCTGCTACGAATCCCTCATATGAAGATATGAAAGATCCTGCGAGGATTTGGATAACGAATTATCCAGAGTATAAAAACACAAAAACATAGAGGAGAGCACATAACACATAAACACATAATCGCATAATGGCATACTCGTTCAATCGCTTATGCGCATTCCGTCGTAATTAACCGAACAACGTAACCGTACGACTAAACGAACCGACACCCGAGATATTTTTGAACACATTTTAAGTTCCCTATACTTTAACTTCATTTTAGAGCTTTGAAATGGGGTTAACAGGGCTTAAACGTGTCAAAAAAAACGCATCGAAAACCAAGTTTTGAGGTTGCAGGGACTGAAACTGTAAATCTGCCAAACTAGGTCCGTAAACAGGGGCCAGATGCAGCAAAACGTTTTTTTTTTCATCTTTTAACAGCCCTTAACACTCTCCAAAGGTCAAGTGCCAAGTGTCAAACTCTTATGGTGAGTGGCCTTTTTGGGTACCATAAGGTTCCGACACATGTACGGATGAGATTAAGGCACGTATTTCGATAAACGATCCTAATGGTGGACCATTCACTATAAATACCCCTTGCCATCCAACCTCTAAACTCACTAGAATCTGATCTCAAATGCTCTAAGTTGAAACCTTTGTTTCATACCTGAGCTATTTTGATCTAGATTAGCATTCGGGGACCCTACGTGAGTATTCTTTCGTTCTTTTATTGCTTTTCGAGTCTGAAAGTCAAACTTTGTTTGACTTTCTGCATTGACCAGCTTATGGTCAATGCGAAGTTCGTTTGAACTTCGCAACGTGATTGTAATCACGATGGTTATAGTCCTTTGTGACTATACCTACTGATTACCACGTTATCTAGGCTCAGTGACGAGCCGTAGTTTCGGTCAGAATACGTATTCTTGCGTATTTTGTAACCAAACTACTTATGGGTATCAAAACCGTTTGTTTTGATATCAAACCTGTTTTCTAAACTTAGTTAAGCATGTTTTAACATGCTTAGTTCGTCACTTTTAGTTTAGTGCTTATATAGGGTCGTAAGGTAAGCGATTTAAACAATCGCTTATACTTTCGAACCCGACCCGTTTGGTCGATCATTAGGATCCGACCAAGCACATTAGGTGACCATAGTATATAGGGAATAACCTTCCGAGGTTATACCTTATGGTCGCTTCGTTTAAGTAGTTGTATGATAGGTAGCTTATATGCCTTAGGTAAATTACCAAAATGCCCTTTTGACGCCAAAATTCATTTTAAGCATATGTAACATAACTTTTGACATCTAAACTGATTTGACAACAATATTAGACATGTTAAGGCATATGTTACTTGTCATAGGACTAGTTAGGCGGTCCGAACGCGTTTTACGCGAACGACGCGTTAAAGTAGCATAAGCTACCTAAACGGGTCGTAATGGGTCGTAAGCACTTAGGTTAGGTTTCATTTAGTATGTAGGCTTTGTTAAACCATACTACATGAGTTCCCATACTCATTTGGTTTACGAGCCCTCATTCTATCCGATCTTCCGATTTAGGTCCGGTTTATTAATGTAGTTACCTATATTAGGTGCCGTTTGATATTCCGAGATCTCTAGCATTGCTTGGTGGTTATCTTAGGACTTCTGAGCAATCTCAAGTGAGTACATAGACCCCTCTTTTACTGTTTTCCAAACGTTTTGGGGTGGAACACATGTGCCTACTTGTTACTTTCATGCTTTCCATGTTTTCACATTATATACATGCTATGTTCATTAGTACACTATTAGTACATGATTTCATTACATTTTATGCTATGTATGTCCATTGTGTGCATACTTAGTACATTGTTTTACATCACATCACATCACATCACATGCTATGTATGTCCATTTAGTACATGCTTAGTACATTATTTTACATTGCATCTCTGTTGCATATGTTCCAGTAACATATGGACACATTGTTTTACAGCTCTACCTTGTATGTTTACTCTAGCATGCTAGGTACATTATCTTCATAAAACATGCTTACATTTTGGTATGACATTTGGTTTGTTTAAACTATACTATACATTCATTAACACCGATCACGCCGCTCGGTAGTAGGTAGTGGTACCATAGGACTTGACAAATCCCATTCCTGAAATCTCGGGTTTGTTTGGACGTAAGGAATGACCGAATCCGAATACATATTCTTTTGATAACTCATTTTTACATAGTTATCCGACTGTCGCAAGGCTTGGATGTATGAATTTTTACAATACCGCATAAATGTTCATATTCAGTATAGCATGCATATATTTTACAAAACATAACTTTGATTTAAACCAAGTTTTACTTCAATACTTTGTTTTGTGCATTTCATCTATGGTTTAGTTGATGCATTTCACTAGCCATACATAAACATTTGTTACACATTACTTGACTACTTTTGGACTATCAACATTTGACATGGTTTATACAAGGACTTTCGACAATTGGTTTAAACATAGACATCTTATATTGGTGGTTTGGTTTGAGTAAGTGATTTAAGTAACGAGGCGTGTGTAATATGATACAAGCATGGTGGATACGCCGCTGGTACTTCCTATATATAAGTGATTGTATGGTATTACATATCGTTGCGTTATTTGAAATCATTTCAATTTAGACATATAACATTTTATACAAATAACATACTTTTCACAATACATTGTTTTACAAACAACTTAACTTATACAAACTCATTTTTACATGGTTATTCATTTAACCATGCATTATTCTCTTATTTATACGTATCATCTGAACTTATTTTTTTTCAAATGATTTACAAAGACAAAGCAAATTACAAGGTTCATGACTAAACATTTTCTTAAACAGATGTCATGAATCTTATTTTCACAAAACCTATGTACTCGCCGGCATTTTTATGCTGACGTACCTATTTTCACATGTGTTTCAGGAAATGAAGCATAGGATTGATCAAGATACACTTAGGCGGACATGGGCCTTAGTGACAATAAAAGATGCAAGACTAGTTATTTTGTTATGTTTCTTTGATTGTCAAGACATTGTAACTCTTTTAATCAATAAAACAATATTTCAAGTTCCATGTGTTATGAAACAATGATTCTGTTACAACACTCCCCGATGTTTCCGCCACGTTTTGTAGGTTCTACGTGGTCGGGGTGTGACAATAAATCTTCATTTAGGTACCTCTATTGTGTCATATAATTCATGTAGGAGGTAGGAAGAACAAGCTTCCATTTAGGTACCTCTTATGGTTCACCACTACACTTGATGTAAAAACATACAAGGAGGGTCATGAACTAATATCAATACAAGAATAAGAAACAACTACACTATGAGAAATCATCAAGTAATGTGGGGATTCTATGTTGGACTACCCAAGTTGGTCCATAATCACACCTTCATAAAGATTGAAGCTTGAACATGACTTGTGGGTTAAAAACCCTAAATAAAACAGAAAGTATTTGAGGATTAACCTCTGATTTTGTATGTCTCAGCCCTGTTTTTAAGCTTAACTAACCATAGAAGTGGTTATAAGCATAAGGACGTGGGTTTGAGTGAGTTAAACTCAAGTCTGCACAAGTATAAACAAGGTTTGATTCAAAACAAAACAAACAGTGAACTTTGGAGCATATTTTCCAGAGTTCCAGGGATTTATTCACTGTGAAATACCCATGGAATCGAAGCTAAGATCAAGCCAAGCGTTCTGGAAAAAAGAATGAGCTAAAACCGATGAGAAATGAAGAAGTTATGCTCACTTTAGTGGAGCTTGGTACTTCTGTCCGAACTTGCACTTGCAGCTACATTTTTGAGTGATTGAGAGAGTTGTGAGAGTGTTTCTAAAGTGAAATTGGCTTGGACTAGTGCGGGTTTATATAGGGAATGAATTAGGGTTGGTTTAGGTGTGTAATTAATGCCAAAAACCCGGTTTTAAACTCAAAAACAACCAAATCCCGCTCAAATTCGTGAAGAGAAACAAGGAGGCTGCTCTGGGAGTTTTCACATGGCCTGCATAGCCCCCAGGCTTAGCTTACGCGACCTGTATGGAGGTGTGGGCTGAACTTTCATTAAATTGCAACTATGCCCCTTTAGTTTGTCATTTAGGGCATTTAGGGTGTTTTAGGGACTTATTTCGCCATAAAAGCATAGTTTAAGGCCAAATAAGGTATGAGGAACATAATCAAGTATAATTAAGTGTATGAAGGTCGTATTTATATATCGTTTATGATCAAATCACGTTTCATGCATAAGTTTCACATATTTGCAAGTTTAGCACATAGTTTCCAGGAATTACGAATAAGCATCATTTGTTTCACAAAATTGAGTGTATGAGCATGTATAAAGTATGTATAACATGAATTGAACAAAATACGAGTTTCATTTATGATCCAAGTCTTGGATTTTACAACGGTTACAAAGAAAGAACGATTACAAGAGCACAAGACTTCCAAAAATAAAAATACAAACAAGACTTGCTATAAATGGAAAGTACAAATAAGCAGGGCGTTACACTAAAAATTCAATTATGCATGAAAAGGGCATTTTGGCCATTTACCTAAGACATATAAACTACCTATCATACAACTAATTAAACTAAGTGACCATAAGGTATAACCTCGGAAGGTTATTCCCTATACAACTATGGTCACTAAACATGCTTGGTCGGATCCTAATGATCGACCAAACGGGTCGAGTTCAAAAGTCTAAGCGGTGGTTTAGACCGCTTGACTTACGACTTTATATAAGCACTAAACTAAAAGTGATGAGCTAAACATGTTGGAACATGTTTAACTAAGTTAGAAAACAAGTTTTGATATCAAAACAAAGGGTTTTGATACCTAAGAATAGTTTGGTTGCAAAATACGCATAAATACGCATTTTGACCGAAACTATGACTCGTCACTACGCCTAATCAACGTGGTAATCAGTAGGTATAGTCACACGGGACTATAACCATCGTGATTACGCTCACGTTGCAAAGTTCAAACGAACTTTGTGTTGACCATAACCGGGTCAAAGCAGAAAGTCAAACACTGTTTGACTTTTACGCTTAAAAAGCAATAAAAGAACGAAAGAAACTTACAAAGGGTCCAAGCTAGGAAGATCTTGATCCAAATTGCTCAGGTATGAAGTGTTAAACCCCAACTTAGAGCAAATTGAATCAGATTGTGATTTGAAAGGAATGAAAGTGTTGGGTATTTATAGAAATCCCACAACCGTTAGGATCGTTCCTCGCAATTCGTGCTTCGATCTTGGCCATACATATGGGCACATGGTTTTAAAAACAATGGGGACATGAAATACCATCAAATGGTATTGCAAATCTATGATCAAAACCATCAAAAACAGCCCAAATGACTAGATTCATTGTTTTTGTGCTGAAGGTCTGACGCGGGCCGCGTAAGTATAGGCCGTGGCTTATGCCCCACTCCTAGCAAACTTTGGCAGATTGTCAATTTTAGCCCCTGCAGGTCCAAAACTTGGTTTTCGATGCATTTTTGACACGTTTAAGCCCCCCGTTAACCCTATTTCAAGGCTCTAAAATAAAGTTAAAGTATAGGGAACGTAAAATATGCTCAAAAATATCTCAGATGTCGGTTCGTTTGGTCATACGGTTGCGTTATTCGGTTAATTACGACGAAAGTCGTAACGGACGCAAAAACGATCCAAATTAAGAGACGAATGGAAATTTAGTATGCCAATCACTAAAATAAGATATTTTAATGATTAAAATTTTTTTTGGATGTCCGGATATATTCAGAACGTAAGATATGCGCGAAAATGCAAACTCATGCACTTTTTGACTCTTTTAGTCCCTATTGATCAAGAAAGTATATTTTTTTGCACCAAACACCTCAAAGCCTATTTCTAAGCTATGTAAAGGATATTTAGGGCATGTTTAAATTATGATCAAGTTCCGGAATGTTCAATACAGAACGAGTCGGCATACTTCGCAGTTTGACACAAATAGTCCCTGCGATAGAATAGACTTGTTTTCAACACACCAAACCATCCAAAACTTATTTCTAAGTTATGTAAAGGTTATTTAAGGTATGTTAAACCTATGTCACTATTCCGGAGTGTTTGTCGCGTTAAACTGACTGCGTTTACGCACCAGTTTACGTATAACTTTCCAGAAAGCGATTTAAAGCTTGAAATCTAACTCGAATCAAATCGAAAAAATCATCAAACACAAATACACATATAATAACACCAAAACACATTGTTTAATTAATAATTGATTTTTTTTACATTGTTCATCGATTACAGAGCATAGTTGTCACAATCTCCCCTACTTCAGTAAATTTCGTCCCGAAATTTTAACTAGAGGAAGCTTGTGAAAACAAATGCGGATATTTCGCCTTCATCTGGTCCTCACGTTCCCAAGTAAACTCTGGGCCACGTTTGGACTCCCAGCGAACTTTGACCAATCGAATTCGCTTGTTCTTCAACTGTTTGACTGCACGGTCCATTATCTCTACAGGTTTCTCGACAAAGTGCATAGTCTCATCAACTTGAATCTCGTCGAGTGGAATATGAAGATCAGCATCGACCAAACACTTTCACAAATTGGACACATGGAATGTTGGGTGAATATTCCCAAGCTCTGGAGGTAGCTCTAATTGGTAGGCAACCTTCCCGACTCTTTCAAGAATCTTAAATGGTCCAACATATCGAGGTGCAAGTTTTCCTTTCCTTCCAAATCTCACCACTCCCTTCCAAGGTGATACCTTGAGTAGGACATGGTCTCCGACTTGAAATTCTAGGGGCTTACATCGCATATCCGAATAACTCTTTTGATGGCTTCTAGCTGTCACAAGATTATCGCGAATTTTCTTGATTTTGTCTGTTGTTTCCAGAATGAGCTCAGGTCCAGTAAGCTAAGCTTCACCAATCTCATTCCAACAGACAGGTGAACGACATTTTCTACCATAGAGAGCTTCGAACGCTGCCATATTGATACTAGCATGATAACTGTTGTTGTAAGAGAACTCTATCAATTGGCAGATAAGAATCCCAATTACCACCAAAGTCTATCACGCATGCTCTAAGCATATCCTCCAAAGTTTGAATCGTCCTCTCAGATTGTCCATCTGTTTGGGGATGATAAGCAGTGCTTAGATTTAGTTAGGTTCCCATAGCAGATTGCATGGTCTTCCAGAAATGAGATGAAAATCGAGCATCACGATCAGTTATGATATCCAAAGGAACACCATGTCGAGATACAATCTCATCAACATAAATCTTTGCAAGTTTATCAGCAGATAGATCCTCGCGAATCGGAATAAAATGAGCTGACTTCGTTAATCGATCGATAACAACCCATATAGCATCGTGACCTTTAGATGTACGCGGTAACTTAGTGATGAGATCCATCGCAATGTTCTCCCACTTCCATACCGGTATCTTTGGTTGTACAATCAAACCAGATGGTCGTTACTGTTCAGCCTTGACTTTGAGACAAGTTAGGCATTTCGATACATACAAGGTAATATCCTTCTTCATACCAGGCCACCAGTACTGAGTACGAAGATCCTTGTACATTTTATCAGCACCAGGATGGATAGAATATCGAGACTTGTGAGATTCGTCCATTACCAAGGTGCGAAGATCGTCTTGTTTCGGAATCCACAAAGGATCCTTGAAATAGAGTAACCGATCATCTTTCGCTTCGAGTTTAAGCTCAAGTTGACGTGGTAATTCCTTACCCATCAAATTTTGTGAAACACAAGATTGCTGAGCTTGAAGGACACGAGTTTGAATATCAGATAGAGTTTGAACAGAATGAAGCTTGACTCGCTCCTTTCGACTTAGCGCATCGGCTACGACATTCGCCTTACTAGGATGGTAGCGAATCTCGCAATCGTAATCGCTCAAGAGCTTAACCCATCGTCGTTGCCTCATGTTCAGCTCCTTCTGATTAAGAATGTGTTGGAGTCTTTTATGGTCTGTGAAAACCACACACTTCGTGCCATAAAGATAGTGTCTCCAGATTTTGAGAGCAAAAACCACAGCTCCCAACTCAAGATTGTTGGGTCAAAATGGAGAATGATGTTATCAATTACGCCGACATTATTTAGCATATTTATTGTATTGTATAGGATGACATTTTTAGTTATTTTAGGGGATTTAGTTGGTTTTCCAAGCAAGAGGCGGCTTGCTTGGAGGACAAGGCTCAGGGACTATATATAGAGTACTACACCTCACTTGGAGGGTGTGCATTTTGTGAGCCACCACCCTGGGGGGAGCTCACCCGGGGTGGAAGATAATCTTTTGTATTTGTTCATCACTATCAATCAAAATAGCTTTGTTCAAATCCTTATTGTTCATATATCTTTTTGTGTCTTTGTTTATTCATGGCTCGAAAATCACCCGTCTCACTATTTTTCACCGAACCAAGACTGAAATCAGATCGTTACGGGACTATCATTTGGTATCAGAGCCTCAGTGGCTCGTTTCAGTTTTCAGTTCGGTCGGGTCTTTACCGGAAAACCTCGGAGATGTTAAAACGGAGTGTAGATCTGTGTTTTGAAGAAATTTTCAGATCTGCTAACTTTGTGTGTTCAGTCGAGCATATCTGTTCATCATGGTTTAGAGAGAAAATCAGATTTGTGTTTGTTGATTCTGTTTCAGATCTGGCATCTTATGTTTCGCTTTCAGTGAATCAAGCATATGTGTTTATTGAGAGAGGTTTACCCATGAGGTTTTTCAGTTTTCCGATTGTTATTGGTTTCTGGTGAGTCACGATGAATCAAGAGGTGGTGCTCAGTGGTTGACTTTTTGTGGGTTTAGTGATACCGGTGGTTGACGGCTGAGTATAGAAGGTGACGGCCGGAGAAATAGAATTTTTGTTAATGGCGTATGAGCATTCATGAGAGAGAAACATAGTAGACAGAGACAAAGAGGTTTTGTAGTTTCGGTTGGAGAAGAAGAGGCGGCCATGGCCTGATATGGCTGGCCGTTCCTATCAGACAACCATGAAGATGATGGTGCGCTAGCTGTTCAGCACATGGGTTTGAATTCAGGTTTGTATCCTAGTCGGGTAGTGTCGATAGATGACGACAACGGGTTTGGATGGTCTTTAGCGACAGTTGCCTGTTATGTTTGGCTGTGCGCGGTGATCAAGGGTGTCAGTTTTGTTTTTGTTTTCGTTTTCTGATATGGGGTGGTCTCATAGCAGCTGGTGAAGATGTAGGACATGGATATTCTAGGATCGTTGATGAAGGTTGTTTATCTTTTTTCGATGGATGTTCATGGTTTCCGGTGGTTCACTGGTTCAGATGTGTGGCGGCTGGGAGTGTAGTGACAGCTAGGGTTTGCTGGGACCATGTTTGCATGGGCTATTGGGCCCCATTACATTATGCTGGGCCACAAATGTTTTCCAAGATGTTTGGAGTTTATTTTTGAGGGCCTACCTGACTACATGTGTTTGTGAATATGGGCTTGGCAATAATCAGGAATGTTAATGACGGCTATGATTATATTCCCTAATTGGGCCCTATCATTACCATTTTTTTAAACTATGCACAAGGCTTCATGAGATCATTTCATTCAGATGTCACAGATAGGTCAAATGATTGACCGACCAAGCCATAAATCCACCAGGTATATTCTTCATGAAATATTTTCATGGATTGATTTTTCTTTGGTAATACAATGGAATTCATGCCTAGGATAATCTGGTGGGCCTGGATATTTTTTTGGGCTCCCTATTGGATCGAGAGTTTTATTTGATTTACATGATTGCTTTGTTGGGCCTATCTTATTGATTATAGAAGTTTGGAGTTGGCCTGCTAAAATTTGGGATGTAACTGATGGGCTTATGATAAACTTATAACTTGGGCCGTAAGATACTAATTTTAGTAGGTAGCAGTGATGGATAATTTTGGATATGCTTTGGAGTTTGGGCCGATCAATATATTTTTAAGTTTGGATTCTAGACGGGCAGGGTCTTAAAAATTTATTTGTGGAGTTTAGAGTGTTGATCAATTTTGTGCCGGGAGTACAAGATTATTACTTGGGCCGGGTCTTAAAAGTTTATTAGTGGGCCGGGATTTATTATACATTTTTTGGGCCGCAAACAAGACTGGGCCAGGGATTTTATGATATATTTTTGGGCCGTCAATATTTATGGTATTTGGTGACATCTGCGATGGATCGAGAGCTAAATGCATTCTGACAGAATTGGAGATCCTCATGGTGAAGCTAATTATTTAATTTTTATCATTGGAGTTCGAACCCTATCATATGCCTATTACAATTGTATCTTCAAAAGTAAGATAAGGAGCTTTGATCGACAAGATATAGGAGGGTCTACATTTACGGGGGAAAACGACAATGAAAATTTTGGGTATTTAGCCGATTTGTGAAGATTCGAAGACGACGTCAGATTTATTTTTGAAGATCATTTGAAGAATTCATAGCATCATTCTCAGGGGAATATTGTTGGGTCAAAATGGAGAATGATGTTATCAATTATGCCGACGTTATTTAGCATATTTATTGTATTAGGATGACATTTTTAGTTATTTTAGTCGGATATTTTAGGGTATTTAGTTGGTTTTCCAAGCAAGAGGTGGCTTGCTTGGAGGACAACGCTCAGGGACTATATATAGAGTACTACACCTCACTTGGAGGGTGTGCATTTTGTGAGCCACCACCCCGGGGGGAGCTCACCTGGGGTGGATGATAATCTTTTGTATTTGTTCATCGCTATCAATCAAAATATCTTTGTTCAAATCCTTATTGTTCATATATCTTTTTGTGTCTTTGTTTGTTCATGGCTCGAAAATCACCCGTCTCACTATTTTTCACCGAACTGAGACTGAAATTAGATCGTTACGGGACTATCAAAGATCATGAGTTGTGTAGTTTTTCTCGTGAACTTTCAGCTGTCTTGACGCATATGCAATGACCTTGCCCCGCTGCATAAGAACACAACCAAGGCCTAGATTCGACGCGTCACAATATACAACGAAATCATCGTTCCTCTCGGGCAAAGATAGAACAGGAGCATCACATAGCTTCTGTTTCAGCGTTTGGAACGCTTCTTCTTGTTTAGGTCCCCACTCAAAAGGCTTATTCTTCTGAGTCAAAACAGTGAGTGGAACCGCGATCTTCGAGAAGTTCAAAATAAATCGACAATAATATCCAGCAAGACCAAGAAAAGAACGAACTTCTGTGGTGTTGTCGGTGTATTCCAATCCTTAATTACAGCTATTTTGGATGGATCCACATGAATACCCTGCTCGTTGACTATATGACCCAACAACTGAACTTCTTTAAGCCAGAATTCACACTTGGAGAATTTAGCAAAAAGTTGTTCCTTCTTCAGGAGTTCCAATGTCAAACGAAGGTGTTGCTTGTGATCGGCTAGAGACTTCGAATAAACAAGAATATCGTCGATGAACACAATGATGAACTTATCAAAATAAGGTTTACAGACCCTATTCATTAAGTCCATGGAAATGGCTGGAGCATTCGTCAAACCAAAAGACATGACTGTGAACTCGTAATGACCATATCTTGTGCGAAAAGCAGTTTTGGGAATATCTTCTTCGATAACACGAAGTTGATGATACCCAGAACGCAGATCGATCTTGGAAAAACAGGTAGCACCTTGCAGCTGATCAAAGAGATCATTGATTCGAGGTAGGGGATATCGATTCTTAATGGTAAGCTTGTTAAGCTCACGATAATCGAAACACATCCGAAAAGACCCTTCTTTCTTTTTCACAAAGAGGACAGGAGCGCCCCAAGATGAATAACTCGGATGGATGAATCCTTTATTAGATAATTCTTGAAGTTGTTTCGATAATTCTTGCATCTCTGACGGTGCAAGACGATAAGGTGCTTTTGCAATCGGGTTAGCATTAGGTACAAGATCAATATGAAACTCGACTTGATGAACTGGAGGCAAACAGTTCATCAGGAAACACCTCTGGATAATCGCGAACAATCGGAATATCCTAAATACTCTTGCTCTTGCCTTTCTCCTCGGTGACATGTGCCAGAAAAGCAACACATCCTTTTCGTAAATAACTTTGGGCTTTCGTACACGACATGAGTTTCAAACCACCAGATGGTTGCTCGCCACGAACCTCTAAAACTTCACCAGACGAAAGAGGAATACGAACAACCTTATCGAAACAAACCACCTCAGCATGATGTTTGTTTAACCAATCCATCCCCACGATAATGTCGAAACTCCCAAGTTGCATTGGTGTGAGGTCAATAGGAAAAAGATGGTTATCGAGGTTCAATTGACAATCAAGAATAACAGAATCGAGTATACTAGTAGCAACTTCGACAGATAAGGGCTTCCTCAGTTTAGTTCTAGGTATCGCAAGTAAAGGCTCAAACGATAACGAAACAAAACTTCTATCGGCACCAGAATAAAAAAGAACAGATGTTGGTCGATTGTTAACAAGGAACGTACCATTGACAACCTCATTGTCAGCTCGAGCCTCATTTGCATTCAAGTTGTACGCTCCTCCACGAGCGGGATTCACATTGGCATTCGCATTCGCCAACCTCGGGCAGTTGTTGCGGAAATAACCCATTTCACCGCAGTTGTAACACGAACCTGGTGGGAATCTAGCAGCATTCCCCTGAGCTTGTGCTGGATTCTGCGCAACGTGATTTTGACCCAAACGACAGATGTCGGCCAGGTGCCCAAGTTTACCGCAATTAGTACATTGTTTACAAGCTCGTTGTGCAACATGATGACCATTGCACCTTGTACAGTGAGGTGCGGTACCAGCATACTGTTTCTTCGCAGGAGGTAGTGCTGGTGGGTTTTGAGCGTTCTGCGCAGTTACAGCAAAATTCTGGGAAGCCTTGCGCTTCCTCGACTTCTTAGAAGACTCACCCTTCTTCTTACCCTTACCTTTACCCTTTTCTTGTGCAGAATCAGCTGACTTCTTCTTGTCACCCTTACGGGTCAGTTTACCCTTTCTGACCTGAGACTCGGTCAGAGTAGTAGCTAATTCAATCGCTTGATGAACAGTGGTAGGATTACTGCCAGTCACAATGTCTTGCACAGAATCGGGTAAGCCATCGATATACCTCTCTATCGCTTTCTATAATGGGGTAACCATAGTAGGACACAACAAACTAAGCTCCTCATAACGATCCATATACGCACAGTGTTCTCCCCCATCTTGTTTCAAATCATCGAATTATCGTTACAAAGCTCGAATCTCATGACGGGGACAGAACTCTCTCATCATGAGAGCTCGGAGCTCTTCCCAAGTTTGTGCCATCGCCACATCGGCACCCCTATCACGCATCACACCGTTCCACCATGTAAGAGCACGCTTCTCGCAAATTCAACCTTACACTCATTCGGACATTGCACGTGTCTGAATGTGCTCTCCAAACTTTCGAACCATTGCAGGAGCGCGGTTGCTCCTTGAGACCCAGAAAACTTCAACGGTTTAGCCGAATTGAAAGTCTTGAAACTACACTGTGCATTATTATTGTTATTGTTGTTGTATAATTGATGGATCTAGGTTACTACGTTCGGAAGCACAGCAGCCATTTGTTGAGCGACAAGGGCTGTGACTTCTTCGTTAGTTAGAGGTTGTGCATCTCATCGAGGAGGCATTGTCTAAAAGAACACGGAAACATGAGAAACGAGTGAGATCGACAATTGGAAAAAACAAAAGAGGTATTGAAAACATCGACAAAACACAAGGAAGGCGATCATTCGTTCGTTACCTCGAACAAACAAACTACACGCAGTGACTAATCAAAGTAAATGCGTCAAAATAATGTATCGCGAAGACATGCTTTAGCCTATAAGTGGACACTCATACCAAGAGTTCCCAGGTAAGAATGACTGGTCTGATTATGTGGATTTGTATGAAAACTCTAGCCTTTGAAAGAAAACTCAGGATACAGGCATCCACCCTTCTAGATTGCACGTGTTCACACTATAAGACCCAAACTTTGACAAGATTTTGAAAACTTAGAGGGTTCAAAACCTTATAACAAATCATTTACGAAGAAATGATTAGTTTTCAAAGCGGATTCAAAATTTATGTTCTCATTGTGGTTATCACCTAAGGATAGGTGACGGTTTTGTTTTAAAATCTAAATGCAAGAAGACTCGCGTTAGGGTCCTAGAAAGTTTTAGTCTAGGTCAAAGCATTACTAATAACCTAATTCCCTATAACCATTGGGTCTGATACCAACTCTTCTGTCACACCCCGACCGCGTTAAAACAACGAAACCGCGACGGAAACGTCGGGGGGTGTGGTAACAGAATTATTGTTTCAAAACCATGGATACAATAAGTTTCGTTTTATTGATTCATTAGATAATTTACATTGTCTTAAAACAAACAAACAAGTTACACATCGTCTATAATTGTTATTATGTCACTAAGGCCTCGTCCAAATCCTATGTGAACATGCATCCTAGCAATCAACATCATTCAATCACCACCTAAAACATATGTAAAAACAAAGTCAGCAAGAAATGCTGGCGAGCACATAGGTTTTATGAGAGTGTCGGATTCATGGCTAGTTTACATGTTGTAGTACCTCATTAGACTACAAGAGTCAAAAGTTTCAAACCATGTTTTGAAAAGTGTAAAGTATTGCAACATAATTAACCAACTCAAATCAAGTTGGTGATCTCGTAGCCATGATTCTTAACCCAAAAACATTTGTCTAAGTATCCCAAATTGTAAATTATCTCGTTAATAAAACTCGTATGGTTTATATCATTTAGAAAACCTCGTTGTGTGACATCGTTTTAAAATCGTTTATCCAAGTGATCTAAATAATGTCCCGGAATGTAATATGATGAAAGCACTTATATATAAGAAGTACCAGCGGCGTATCTACCATGCTTTCATGTTACACCCGTCCCATTATCTAATCACAACCTAAAACCATTCGTTTATTCAATTAGTTTAACTTGTTTAAGTCGTTTCAATTCGTTTAACTTGTTTCAATCATTTACAAAATCGTTTAAATCGTTCCAAAATCGTGCTTGTTTTAACTGTGAAAACTACTTTTGGTCGCCTCGCTAATAACATCCAAACCTTCGCAACTCGCCTATCACCAATCTCGCATTAACAAACCACCAAAGGGTAAGTTAACAATCACAGATTCGGTCGTTACTCACATAACCCCCACACATAACCATGGGTGCAGTCTGATAACGAGATTTGTCAAATCCTATGGTACCATAACCTAATACTGGTCGGTTCGGCCAAAACTAATGAATGTTATTTATTATGTAATTACAACCAACAAGTTTGTTCACATTATCGAAATCGTTATTAATTTAGTATAAACCATTTTAATCATTTTTGAAACCATCGTTAAAACATCGAAAACATTTAACACATACGAATCGCCCCAATATAATTGAAAACAGTAAAATAGGGAACTATGTACTCCCATTGAATTGAAAATATCCTCAATCTAAAGAACTCAACAAGCTCAGGCAAACCAAGGAAATTCAAGTGGCACCTAGTAATCGGATCACTAGTCAAATAATCGACACCTAAATCGGAAGATCGGACAGAATGAAGTTTCGTAAACCAAATGAATATTCGAACTCATGTGATATGGTTAAACAAAGCCTACATTCTAAATCGGAACCTATCCTAAGTGCTTTCGACCCGTTACGACCCACAATGGTAGCTTACGCTACTTTAACGTGTCGTTCGCGCAAACGCGCGTTCGAGACGTCTAACTAGTCCTATGACAAGTATTATATGCCTAAACATGTTCCATAATCAGTTAAGTGACAAAAGTTTATGTTACATATGCTTAAATTTCAATTATGCATGAAAAGGGCATTTTGGTCATTTACCTAAGGCATATAAACTACCTATCATACAACTTATTAAACTAAGTGACCATAAGGTATAACCTCGGAAGGTTATTCCCAATACAACTATGGTCACTAAACATGATTGGTCGGATCCTAATGATGGACCAAACGGGTCGAGTTCGAAAGTCTAAGCGGTGGTTTAGACCGCTTGACTTACGACTCTATACAAGCACTAAACTAAAAGTGACGAGCTAAACATGTTGGATAAGAAAGTTTTATTTTGTTCGGTTGTTTATGAGGCAAATTATTATATCACTCGAAGGGAATTATGGCATCATCTATCTAAACATAAAGTGCTTGTTGGTAACAATCCATGGGTTATCTTAGGCGACTTCAATTCAGCTCTTAATCTGGATGATAAGTCCATGGGAGTTTCGAGTATCTCGGCTGGTATGAGAGACTTCCAAGAGTGTGTTTCGGATATAGAAGTTTTTGATATAAATAGTTCGGGCATGCACTTCACGTGGAACCAAAAGCCTAAGAAGGGTGTTGGCTTATTAAAGAAAATTGATAGAGTTATGGGCAATACCCCTTTTGTTGATGTTTTTCCCAACTCGGTAGCGTTTTTCCATCCATATCGGCTATCCGATCATTGTCCTTGTTTGTTAAAGATTCCAGCTACGGGGAAGAAGAAGAAGCATAGATCGTTCAAATTTGCTAATTTTTTAGTATATAAACCGGGTTTTATTGAGGCGGTGAAGAAGGTGTGGGATACTAATATTGAAGGAGTTCAGCAATTTCAGATAGTGAAGAAACTTCGTCTGTTGAAAGGTCCTCTTCGAGCTTTACTTTTTCAACAAGGTAACTTACATAAGAAAGTAGAGGCCCTGCGCGGAGAACTGGATACGATTCAACGGGAGATAGATAGAAGCCCATTGAATGTCAATCTTCGTGACCAAGAAACAAAGATTACGGCTGAATTTCAAGAGGCTTGCTTAGATGAAGAGCGTTTCTTAAAACAGAAATCTAAAGTGGATTGGCTTCGCGCTGGGGATTCCAATACGGCTTTCTTTCATGCTTCGTTGAAGAGCAGAAATCATTCGACTCGCATTGATGTTATTATGAATTCTGAAGGGGAGCTGTTTGAGGGTGATAGTGTCTCAAAGGCGCTTGTTGCTCATTATGAGAAGTTTCTTGGTAGTGAAGATGATATTGTGCTTCGTCCCTCGTATGAGCTTTTTACGAATAAGTTGAATGCTGATGATGCTATCCATATGATACGTCCGGTGACAAGTGAAGAGGTTAAACTGGCAATGTTTTCTATTGGTAACGAAAAAGCTCCTTATTGTTCTTATCCCTAAGAAGCCCACTCCATCTAAGAGTGCGTGGCATATTATTGGGCATGACGTTTCGAATGCTATTATAGACTTTTTTAATACAGGTAAACTTCTTCGGGAGCTGAATAATACTCTTATTGTTCTTATCCCTAAGAAGCCCACTCCATCTATGATTACGGATTATCGGCCTATAGCTTGCTGTAATGTTATTTATAAATGTATTAGCAAGATTGTGGCTGGTCGTATTAAGGGATCTCTGAGTCAAATTATAAGTATTAACCAGTCGGCCTTTGTCCCGGGAAGGAAGATTTCCGATAACATATTGCTTACTCAGGAACTAATGCACAATTATCATAGGAGCTTTGGCCCACCAAGGTGTGCTTTTAAAGTGGATATTCAAAAAGCTTATGATACGGTTCATTGGAGTTTTCTCAAGGATGTGCTCGTCGGGTTTGGTTTCAATTCGAGGATGGTGGATTGGATTATGATTTGTGTGTCTTCTCCAATCTACTCTCTTTGTGTTAATGGGGAAGTGCATGGGTATTTCAAGGGTCGTCGGGGATTACGTCAAGGAGACCCGCTATCTTCTTATCTTTTCACGCTTGTCATGGAGATTCTAACTTGTATTCTTCAGCATGCTTCTCGGCTGGATAGTTCGTTCAAGTTTCACAATAAATGTGTAAAGCAGCGTATTATTAACCTCTATTTTGCAGATGATTTGTTTCTTTTCGCTCGTGGAGATGTTCACTCAGCTCGGTTTATTATGGAGGCGCTTACTAATTTCACAAACATGTCGGGCATGGTCCCTAGTATTCAAAAAAGCACAGCGTTTTTCTGTAATGTTTCTAACATTGTCAAGAATGCTATATTGGATGTTTTGCCGTTCGAGGAGGGCTTGTTGCCGGTTAGATATTTGGGTGTTCCTCTTATTTCTTCTAGACTTCTTGCTAAAGATTGTAGTGTTTTGATGGAGAGATTGGAGAAACGAATCGCTAATTGGAGGAATAAGCTTCTTTCGTTCGCTGGTAGGTTACAACTTATTATATCTGTTTTGGCGTCTATGCATGTTTATTGGTCCTCGGTTTTCATTTTACCCGCTAGTATTATCAAAGAATTGGAGGCTAAAATGCGGAATTTCCTTTGGTCTCAAGAAGCTTCGTTTCATAGAGGGAAAGCCAAAGTCTCTTGGAATGCTATTTGCGTCCCAAAGTATGAAGGTGGGCTGGGAATTCGGAGAGTTGGAGATGTTAACAAGGCTCTAATGGCTTCACATGCCTGGAGTGTTTTGATTAAGAGGAATTCGTTATGGGTCGCATGGATTTATTCTTATAGGTTAAAGCATCGTAACTTTTGGATGTGTAATGAAGTAGCGAATTGTAGCTGGTCCTGGAGGAAGCTTTTGCAAATCAGGCCGCTTTTGAGAAATTATATTTGGTCGAAGTTGGGGGATGGAAAAACAACTTCAGCTTGGTATGACACTTGGAGTAATCTGGGGCCTCTCACAAACTTTTTATCGCCTAGAATGATAACCAATGCAGGTTTTATGTTACATGCCAAGGTTGCGGATATTTATTCAGATAATACATGGGCATGGCCGCAGATATGGAGGTCTCGTTTTACTGTTTTGGATCACCTGGATAATATCCACTTGCATCCGAATAATGTGGACAGGTTATGCTGGAAAGAAGGTGATGATTTGCATGATTTTTCATCGTCTAGAGTATGGCATTCGCTTCGTTCTAGGGAGCAAGAGATCGACTGGGTTAATATTGTTTGGTTTAATCAATGTATTCCTAGACACGCTTTCTTAATGTGGCTCATTATGCGTCGGAAGCTCCTCACGCAAGACATTATTTTAAAGTGGGATATCTCTAGACGAAAAAAACATGAACATGATGTGTTGTCTCCTTTGTTTCGAAAATGTTGATTCCCATGAGCACCTTTTCTTTGAGTGTAGGTTCTCAACTCAAATTTGGTATATGGTCCGAGAGAAGGCGGGTATGGCAAATGTTGATCAGAACTGGAGCTCCATTGTCAGTTGGCTTAAGGATCGAGAGAAGTCGAAGAGGGCGATTGATTATGTTAGCAGGATTTTGGTTGGGGCAACGGCTTATGTTATTTGGCAAGAGCGTAATGCGAGATTATTCAGGAATCAAACGAGACCCCCGGATATTATTCGCGACACAATACTAAAGACTATTAGATATAAACTAATGGGCGTGAAGTTCAGACAGTGTGCTAATGTGAGAAATCTACTGGGAGATTGGGAGATTGCTGAAGACACAACGAACGATGATGGAGGCTAATTATCATGTTGTTTAGATTGTGCGGGTTCTAGATGATAGTCTAGTTGTATTTTTTAGTTACTCGTTGTTGGGTTTTTTGGTTTACTTACATGGGGCATGTCTCATGTTTGAACTAGTGTGGACGTCTCCTCACTACTTGTTTTTATTTTTGTGAATATATAAAATCACTGGGGTAACCCTTTACCCAAAAAAAAACATGTTTAACTAAGTTAGAAAATAGGTTTTGATATCAAAACAAAGAGTTTTGATACCTAAGAATAGTTTGGTTGCAAAATACGTATAAATACGCATTTTGACCGAAACTATAACTCATCACTAAGCCTAATCAACGTGGTAATCAGTAGGTATAGTCACACGGGACTATAACCATCGTGATTACGCTCACGTTGCAAATTTCAAACGAACTTTGTGTTAACCATAACCTGGTCAAAGCAGAAAGTCAAACACTGTTTGACTTTTACGCTTAAAAAGCAATAAAAGCACGAAAGAAACTTACAAAGGGTCCAAGCTAGGAAGATCTTGATCCAAATTGCTCAGGTATGAAGTGTTAAACCCCAACTTAGAGCAAATTGAATCAGATTGTGAGTTGAATGGAATGAAAGTGTTGGGTATTTATAGAAATCCCACAACCGTTAGGATCGTTCCTCGCAATTCGTGCTTTGTTCTTGGCCATACATGTGGGCACATGGTTTTAAAAACAATGGGGACAAGAAATACCATCAAATGGTATTGCAAATCTATGATCAAAACCATCAAAAACAGCCCAAATGACCAGATTCATTGTTTCTGTGCTGAAGGTCTGACGCTGGCCGCGTAAGAATAGGCCGTGTCTTACGCTCCATTCCTAGCAAACTTTGGCAGATTGTCAATTTTAGCCCCTGCAGGTCCAAAACTTGGTTTTCGATGCATTTTTGACACGTTTAAGCCCCGTTAACCCCATTTCAAGGCTCTAAAATGAAGTTAAAGTATAGGGACTTAAAATATGCTCAAAAATATCTCGGATGTCGGTTCGTTTGGTCGTACGGTTGCGTTATTCGGTTAATTACGACGGAAGTCGTAATGGACGCAAAAACGATCCAAATCAAACGACGAATGGAAATTTAGCAAGCCAATCACTAAAATAAGATATTTTAATGATTACAAAAATTTTTGGATGTCCGGATATATTCAGAACGTAAGATATGCGCGAAAATGCAAACTCATGCACTTTTTGACGCTTTTAGTCCCTATTGATCAAGAAAGTTTATTTTTGCGCACCAAACACCTCAAAGCCTATTTCTAAGCTATGTAAAGGATATTTAGGGCATGTTTAACTTATGATCAAGTTCCGGAATGTTCGATACAGAACGAATCGGCATACTTTCGTAGTTTGACACAAATAGTCCCTGCGATCAAATAGACTTGTTTTCAACACACCAAACCATCCAAAACTTATTTCTAAGTTATGTAAAGGTTATTTAAGGTATGTTAAGCCTATGTCACTATTCCGGAGTGTTTGTCGCGTTAAACTGACTGCGTTTACGCACCAGTTTGCGTATAACTTTCCAGAAAGCGATTTAAAGCTTGAAATTTAACTCGAATCAAATCGAAAAAATCATCAAACACAAATACACATATAATAACACCAAAAAACATTGTTTTATAAATAATTGATTTTGTTTTACATTGTTCATCGATTACAGAGCATAGTTGTCACAATCTCCCCAGATATTATGACAACTGTATAAAAACCTAAGTATAAAAACCTAGTATCCCATAATACCCAAGAAAAATCAGAAGGCCAAGTATAATACCCCAGATATCAATAAGTATAAAAACCTAGTATCTCAGAATCAGGCAATCTCTCAAATGAAATTTCGGAGTACTAAGTCCATATATCCGAGATATGTTCCCCACAAGATAAGAAAGTTATTTATTTATGTTTATATCTCAGAATCTATTTACTGAATGTGTAAAAACCTACTGGCATATCATCAGTGAGACCATTTATCACTTTTTTAACTTTCCATTTTTTTAAATGTTGTGATTGTCTACTAATGTACTATCATTTCCTCTTTTTACACAAAACTCTTTTGAGTTTTTTAGGTTTTTATCATTTTCAAACGTTTTTGTATTTTTAAAATTTTTACTCCCCTTAAAATCCAAAACATTTTAAAGAAAATTTGACAAACCGATGCAGACAGCTTCATCTCGCCATCCTCTTCTGCTTTGCATTCACTGTTTAGCACACACACCCCCATGATCACCAAAACACTGATTTTTAACATTTTGAAACCATTTTTCAAATTTTATTTTATCATGTTTTGATTGTTCAGCCGTGAGGGTTTCAGCGTATTCCTTCAACATTTTTCAAATTTTTTTATTTTAACAATTTAAAAACAACCATTTTTTTAATTTTTTGTTTTTCTATCTTTTATTTTTTTTATTTTATTTATTAATATTAACCATCACTCCCTGATTACAATCACAGGAGTTCGCTTCCCGTGCCAAGCTACTCCATTCTCCATTTTGAACATCGATTGATTTCTGTGAATGCATATGTCTGTAGTTTTCATCTTGTATCGAGTCTTAGTATAATGTTTAATGTATGTATTTGTATGTAATTCGTTATGAACTGAAAGGTTTTGTATTGTAATAGTCCTTTTGTACGAATGCACTATGTCTCTATAAAGGGGTGTTGGGGTCTTGTATTAGGTAACTTTTGGCAAACAGAGGGGAAACTCTGTCGAATTATTTCCAGGCTTTGTAACTTCTTTCAACATCAATGAAACAATCTTTTCATGGTATTTTAGTGATTATCTTCACCTATTTCATGGATTTCGCACTTGCAAGTAGGCGTTAAGTTTTCGGTCAGAGCGTTCAAGAACCGAACACGATCCTCACAAGTGGTATCAGAGCTTGGAGACCGGATTCGGAGACGAAGATCACGTGATACCAGAGTTTATTATCAGATTCAAGCCGATTTGGATTTGCATTTCTCACACTTCTAATCATTTCTTCTTTTTCTTGACTTTCTCAGACTTAAACTCAGATTTTACGTCGAATTCATGGATAAATTCGGCTAAATTTTAGATATATTGTGCAAAACTAGTTTTTAATCAATCCTCTAAAAATTCAGATCAAAGTTTGACCTAAACCTCATAGAAATCTGAAAAAACCATGAAAAACGTAACTAGGATCTTCGCAGAGTAGATTCGTACGAACCCACGTAGTCGATTCGTACGAATCCACTTCATCAGTTGTGTTTTTTTGTCAAGTCTGAAGTGCCAAATTACGAATCTGCAACAGTAGATTCGTACGAATCCAGCTAAAACAGGTTTTAAAAGATTTGAGTCCTTTCGTATGAATCACCCTCGATTCATACGAACACATATGTGTTTGTTTGATTAATTCATCCAGGAAGCTTCGTACGAATCCACAATTCCCGATTCATACGAACTGACAGTGTTGGTTATTTTCACTCTTGATTTGTCTAAGTGTTTGATTTTTGCAGATGCTCTTTGAAGTTTTCAGAGCTGTTGATCATGGAGAACGAATTTTATAATGAGTTTTATGACGCATTTACAACAACGGTACCAACGAATCCGAAGAATGTTTCTAGTGTTATTTCCGAGACTTTGAACGTTGCGAACGCATTTGGAAATTACCAGAAACTGCCAAAGCTTATGAACATTGAGGATTACAATAGGTGGGCTCCTAGGTTTATTAATTGGTTGAAAGCTTATGCGTATGAGAGTTGGAAATCATTAGAAGTCGGGTATACAATTCCGTTAACTCCACAAGGTGAAAGAATCCCATTTACCGCTTTGGGAAAAACCGATCAAGATAATTTCTCTGCTGAATAAAGAGGGATCGCTCTCATTCATCAATCTGTCAGAGACGATATCATATCGTTACTTCGATATGATAACATGACGAAAGGGTTGTGGGAATCATTGAAGAAAAAATGTACTGGGGCAGATGAAATAGTCAAAAACAAAAAGTCATTACTGAAAAAGGAATTTGATTATTTTAGCTGCATGAAGGGAGAGAGTGTTAGGCAGATGATTGAGCTGTTCTTTCACCTGAAAGTGGAATTGGATAGGTTTGAAATTACAAATACTGTTGAAGAAATCAATGACAAGTTGATACATGCTTTGCCAAACGAGGATGATTGGCAATATTACGTCTTGATTCTGAAAAATAATCTGAATTTGAGTACGGTCAATTTAGATAATCTAATTGAGATGTTGGAGGGGCATGAGCTGGAAATAAGAAAATAGAACAAAACAAACAGCTCCAACTATCAACAGAATGTGAACTTGTACTACCGGGGAAGCCTTCTTTCACCAAACGTTCAATCACCGAAGATCAGAACGGCTTTCAGTGTTGGAAATTCAAATGAGTCACCTAAAAGCAATTCAAGTGGTAGATCATCAGGCAGCAGTGGTTTTGGATACTCAGGTTCGAATTCGAATGTACAGTCATCGTCTTTAAACAATACACAACAAAGTCAAAACAATTCCAACTAGAATGTGGTTCAGTGTAATATTGCCATGAATCTGAACAACGCACAAAGTCAGAGTGCAGAATCGGCAAAACAACAGATGGTGTTTCTGGCGTCTATCCTCGAAAGTTATGAAAATCTTGTTGCGGGAAAGATTGGCAACCGAACATGACGAAAGAGGACTATGATCAGATAGACCCGGAAGAAATGGAATTGATAGATATTCGTTGGTGTATGGCGAGTGTAATTTGGCGAGCGCAAAGATTTATGGAAATCTTGGGCAGATAATGTATGGGAGGTCCGAATACTAAGCTGGGGTTCGACAAATCGAAAGTCACATGCTTTAAATGTAAGTAGAAGGGGCATTTCAAGCGCGAATTCCAAAATCAAGATGTGAATGATAGTGTCCACCCATTCCACGAAGATTATTACAAGAAAGCGGTTTACCATCGAAATAAGGAACAGCCGCCTAAAATCAACCGTCCGCAGATTGAGGAAGATTCATCTTCGAAAGATAAAACCAAGGCATTGGTTGTTACGCACGAGGATGAAGGGTTTAACTGGAATAAATATATTCCTCAGGATGGTTCTGCATTGGTTACTCGGTATGTGTGGAACAGAGAAGTGGAGATTGCCCGGAAGAAGCTAGGAGAATTTGAAATGATCTATAAAGAAGCAAAAGATTCAGAAAGGTGGGATGCTGAACGACACTGCTATTTGGATCCTGAGGGGAATATTGCAACAGATCCAAAGATAATCGATTTTGATGCACTAGTCAAAACAATCCCTACCATTGAAGAAGAATACAAAGATGTGATTGCTGCAATGAGGAAAGAGAAAGCTGAAAAAGAAGCAAAGCTGAATCCTGCCAAGCATGTTCCAGAGATTATCGATGTGAAGCAGGAAATGACTGCTGAAAATATGAAGAAGATGGCAGACAACACTTTAATGGCCAAACAAAATGAGTTAGAATCTTCAACCGAGTCATCAAAACAGGTCAGGTCTTTAAATGAGAATGTTCAAAATGGTAAGTCAATTGAAGAAAAGTGCAGACATTGCATGAAACTATGCAAAATCAGTATAGAAAAGAGAATGCTTTGAAATCCATAGATGATGAATTCACCAAAACGAAAAATCTTTTAAAAGAAACAAACCAAAAAATTGATTCATTGAAAGATGAATTTGTTTTGAAAGAAAAATTAATCAAAGGTTCAAAAGATAAAATTGATCTTTTAGAAGAAAATTTGAGAAAGGGTGAATCGGAAGTTGAAAGATTTCAAAAGATAAATGAAACGTTCAATTTTGAATTCAGAATAATGAAAGAAGCGTATGATTTTCTGAAGCAGAAGAACGTGATTATCAATGTCGGGATTTAAATAACAGACTGCAAACAACTCTTGAAGAAAAAGAAAAATCAATTAATACATTTCTTGATGAGATTGCAAAACTAAAACTTCAACTTGAAGAGGTTAAAATCGAAAATGAGCGTATCAATTTAAAGTTGAAAAGTTATTATTCATCTAGCTTTCTTCTTGATTATGTCATTCCAAAACCAATTGGAAAGAACAAAGATGGTGAGGATGTTTACAGCAATGGAAGCGGGTTAGGTATAACCACGTTCCACCACCCGTGAATGGTGATTTTTCAAGGAAAAACTTGGGGTGGACAAAGCTTTAAACATCAAATTGGAAAATGTAGCTGACAAATTACCGGCAAACACTGATGTCACATTTGAAAAGTCTTCAGATGAAGAAAAACTTGATTCTGAATTGGTAAAAAATGTGGTAAATGATGTGTTGAAAAGTGAAAGTGACAGTCCAAATGAATGTTTTGAAGATGAAGAATGTTTCATGAACAATTACATTCCTAAATCCAAACATAACTTAAATGATGAACCTACTATGGTTATGTACTAGATGTGTGGTTCAGATGAGTTGTCTTTGGATCAATATTTTCCGATTCAAAATGTAAATTTGGACAAGGTAGAAAAGGTGTTCAAACTCGTGGAAGTGGATGTGTCGGAAATTGAGAATTTGTCAAGCTCAAAAAGATCTTTGAACTTTCAAAAGGATAAAGCTGATTACAACAAGCCTAATCCACGATTTCAAAATAAAAATCAAACTGGTGGCTACGGGCAATGGGGTGGTAAGCCGAATCAAAAAAAGAAATTTTCAGAAGTCAAATTATGTAAAGAAAATGAACTTTGTCAAAAGTTCAAGTTCAAGTGTCGATGAAGAATAAAAAATTTTCATAAAGACAAATGAAGAAATTCTTCGAGGAAAAACAAAAATAGACTGAGGGTATAAGTCAGGTTCCTGATAACCGGACTTGTTTCAAATGCAACAAAGTTGGACACATTGCGAGAAAGTGTACCAACGACATGCCTAAGTCTGTTATAGTCGAAAACAAACAGAAACCTGCAGATGCAAAAGAAAAAGCTCCAATGTTTGTCGAGAAAAAGATTTTAAAGAAAGATAATGATTCTAAAATTTAATCTCAACCAGTAAAACAAGTTTTCAAAACTAAAGAAACTGGTGAGACTTCAAAGAAAATGAAAATAAAGAATCAACATCTAAAATCAAGAAAAATATTCAGAATCAACAAACATGGAAGCCAAAACCTCAAGCTAAAGCATCTGTTAAAACAAAACCAAACCAGGCTACTGTGACTGCTCAAGTCAAGAAGCCTGTTCCAAAGGTTTCTGTTAATGAAACAAAAAAGAAACAAACTTCATCAACCGCACAGGTAAGGAAGTATGTTCCTAAAGTTTCAATTGTTGAAAAGAAGAAACAAACTTCTTCAGCACCACAGGTCAAGAAGTATGTTCCGAAATTTGTCCAACCTTCTGGTAAAAGCCGTAAAATGGTTAGCTGAATACGGCTTTTAAAGAAATAATATGTCCCATTTTGTCCAACCACAGGTCAAGAAGTATCTTCAGCACCACAGGTCAAGAAGTATGTTCCGAAACTTCTTCAGCACCACAGATTCAATCAAGATGGTTGAAGTTGAGACATAAAATGGTTTTGAGAAAAATGATAAAAATGTTCCCATTTTGTGTAAAAGCCGTATTCAGCTACCTGAGTCGATGGAGGCTTGGGTTGCTCTATTCAACTAATCACATCTGATATGTGCAGGAGCTCCCGAGATCAATACTATCAAAGTGGATAATGGATAGTGGAGCTTCTCGGCACATGACAGGGATGCTCGCCTTGTTATATGATGTTCGAGCAATCAAAGGTTGCTATGTTGGATTCATGGGTAACCAAGGAGGGAGGATTATCGAGGAAGGTACTTTATCGAACGGGAAAGTGTCATTTGAGAATGTAAACTACATTGCCGAACTAGAGAACAATCTGCTAAGTATCTCGCAGATTTGTGACAGAAAGTTCACAACACATTTTAATGACAAAGAGTGTCTGATTCTCAAACAAGGATTTGTCATCCCTGAAGAATGGGTTTTGATGTGGGCACTGCGGGAAAACGACCTTTATGTCCTCGACATGAGTGTCGCAACCACGACAGACAACAAACCGCAGTGCTTTGTGTCTAAAGTGACTGAAAAGGAATCAATCTTGTGGCACTGTAAAATGGCTCACATTCATTTACTTAAAATAAATCATCTCCTTCATGACGAGTGTATCGGCTGTAAAAAGGGAAAACAAACGAAAAAGTCACACCCGAGGAAACTTTTAAACTTAATCAAGATGCCACTAGAGACGTTACACATGGATCTTTTTAGTCCCATAAACATTAAAAGCATTTCAGGAGATCTGTATTGCCTCGTTGTAACGGATGATTACTCGAGATTTTCTTGGGTATTGTTTCTAGAGACGAAAGATGAGTTTTTTATGAGTTTGATGATGCTGTTCAGGAAGCTGGAGAATCTGTACAAAGTTCCGATCAGAAGAATCAGAAACAATAATGGTACGGAATTCAAAAACAGCAGAATGGTAGAATTTTGCGAAGAAAAGGGAATTTTGCATGAATTCAGCGCTCAGTATACGCCGCAGCAAAATGGGGTGGCAGAACGGAAAAATCAGACGCAGATCGAGGTTGGTCGTACAATGTTAGCTGATTCAAAGCTTCCTGTGAGTTTTTGGAGCAAAGCAGTAGCCTCAACATGCTATACCTTAAACAGAGTGTTGACAGTCAAGCCGCACAACAAAACATGCTTTGAGTTGCTGAACAACCGAAAGCAAAACTTGAAATTTCTTAAACCTTTTGGTTCACCTTGCACCGTAATAGATCCAGATGGCAAATTCGGGGCAAAGTGTTTGGAAGGGTACCTTGTTGGGTATGCTAGTCCACTCAGATGAGTATGTCTACCAAGTCTCAACTAAATTATTCAGGCTCAACATGTTGATTGCCAGAGGTATGCAATGCCTACACAAAATCCTGGTGATGCGTGGCTATTCGACTACGAGGGGTTATGGAATTCGTTCGAGCTACCGGTGGAACCGTCTGATGATGATTTGATAAAGTTGTTTCAGCAACATCAGTCGTCTTCACAAGAACAAGTACCAAGACCGATGGTGGTTACTGATGATCAACATTGTGGTACTAATGATTCAGAAGTTGGCCCCAGTCACACTCAAAGTGGTGATCAAACTCAGACCACAAAGACAGTTATTCCTGCAGAAATGCTCCAGCCACGGTGTTCGACAACTCAGATGGTTCAGATTCAGACAGTCCTACATTCGATCAAGGTGATACTGATTCTGAGGGGGAGCAAATCCAGATTGACGATCAGGAGCAAATCCAAATCAAGATGTGGAACAGAACGTCTCAAATTTGAAGGACGAGGAGATAGTTCCTGGTGAGGTGATGTCGAGGACGCTTTCATATCACCCCGAGGAGTTTATAATTGGAGAGCTACAAACCGAAGTCCGAACGAGACAGCAAATTGATCAGGGCTTTTCATGCTTTTATTGTAAAATTGCTCCATTGTAAAATGATTTTTCTCTTAAGTGCTTTATTTCGCAGGTGGAACCTAAAACATATAAGCAAGCACTTATTGAGGAGTCGTGGGTCAATGCGATGCAGGAAGAACTGAATCAATTTGAAAAGCTGGGTGTTTGGAAGCTGGTTGATCTACCCGACGGTCATCAAAAGATAAATATTAAGTGGGTATTTTTTTTTGGGTAAAGGGTTACCCCGGTGATTCTATTAAAACAACCGCAATTAAGTATAAGTAGTGAGAATGTGTTCCCCACTAGTTCATATACAGGACATGCCCCATATATGTAAACCAAACAACCTATGACACCCCATAACCTAGCCTACTATACATCATTAAAAGATATCAAGTAGACACGACAAACCAAAACAAAATAAACCCTCATCCTCCATCATCAAAAATGAAGTTGCCACAAACTATCAGCCCCTTCACACGAACCAAAAAGAGTCTATCCATTGGAGACCTTTGTAGTAGAGGTGCTTGCCCCTTGTTTTTCCGGCACCCGAACGCCCAAAGTTTCATCATACACTACCTCAACTTCATCATCATCCGGATCTTCACTACTATTCTGCCCCATTGTTCTGTTTGTTCCAGAGTTAAGCGCACTAAAAGGGTTGTGAGTCTGAATTGAACCTTTTCCACCCTTCATATTAGTAGAAGAAGATGTATTCCCAACCATTTTCCTGTAATTCAACGGTTTATATTCAAATTTTTGTTTTTGAGTATTAACCGGAACCCCACTTTTCCTACCCGCTTTCCTATTCGTAACCTCAATGTAACCATCCCCATCTAATATAGGTGCTTTAATATTAAGTGGGTATTTAAATGCAAGAGAGATGATAGAGGAGTGGTTGTGAGAAACAAAGCTCGCCTAGTTGTTCAAGGTTTTAGCCAGTAGGAGGGTATTGACTTCACCGAGGTTTATGCTCCTGTTGCTCGGCTAGAGGCGATCCGGATATTCCTCGCTTTTGCATCGTGGAAGGGTTTTAAAGTGTATCAGCTGGATGTCAAATCAGCGTTCTTATACGACAAAGTTAAAGAAGAGGGGTATGTTGGTCAGCCACCGTGCTTCACTGATCCTATCCACAAGGATAAGGTCTACCTTCTAGACAAAGCCTTATACGGGTTGCACCATGTCACACCCCGACCGCGTAAAACAACAAATCGCGGCGGAAATGTCGGGGAGTATTGTAACAGAATCATTGTTTCATAACACATGGAAATTTGAAGTTTCGTTTTATTTAAAGATTAACCATTTACATTGTCTTGAAATCTAAACAAACAAGTTAAACATAGTCTATCATTGTTATTAAGTCACTAAGGCCTCGTCCAGTCCTATGTGAGCATGCATCCTAGCAATCAACATCATTCAACAACACCTGAAACATATGTAAAAACAAAGTCAGCAAAGAAATGCTGGCGAGCACATAGGTTTTATGAGAGTGTCGGATTCATGGCTAGTTTACATGTTGCAATACCTAATTAAAAACCCTGTTTTGAAAAAGTGTATAATATTGCAACATAATTAACCAACTCAAATCAAGTTGGTTATAATTTGTAAAATCTCGTAGCCATGCTTCTTAACCCCAAAACATTTGTTTAATTAAATCAAATTGTAAAACATCTCGTAAAAACTCATTAATAAAACTCGTATGGTTTATATTATTCAGAAAACATCATTGTGTGACATTGTTTCAAAATCGTTTACCCAAGTGAACTAAATAACGCCACGGTATGTAGTATGATGAAAACACTTATATATAAGAAGTACCAGCGGCGTATCTACCATGTTTTCATCACATTACACCCGTCCCGTTATCTAAACACTAAACAAAAACCAATCGTTTACCCAAATCGTTTAACTCGTTAAAATCGCTTTAGTCGTTTAAATCATTCTCGTTTTAATTGTGAAAACTACTTTTGGTCGCCTCGCTAATAACATCCAAACCTTGCAACTCGACTATCACGAAACTCGTATTAATAAACCACCAAAGGGTAAATTAACAATCACAGATTCAGTCGTTACCCACCTAACCCACACATAACCATGGGTGCAGCCTGATAACGGGATTTGTCAGATCCTATGGTACCATAACCTAATACTGGTCGGTCGGCCAAAACTAATAAATGTTATTTGTTATGTAACTACAACCAACAAGTTTGTTCACTTTATCGAAATCGTTATTAATTTAAACCATTTTAATCATTTTCGAAACCATCGTTAAAATATCGAAATCATTTAACACATATGAATCACCCCAAAACAATTGAAAATAGTAAAATAGGGGATCTATGTACTCACTTGAGAATGCTTAGAAGTCTTGAATAACAACCAAGCAAAGCTAGAGGGATCACGGAAATCAATCGGCACCTAATATAAGTAACTATGTAAATAAACCGGACCTAAATCGAAAGATCGGATAGAATGAGGTCTTGTAAACCAAATGAGTATTGGAACTCATATGATATGGTTTAACAAAGCCTACAAACTAAATCGAAACCTATCCTAAGTGCTTACGACCCATTACGACCCATTAAGGTAGCTTACGCTACTTTAACGCGTCGTTCGCGCAAAAGCGTGTTCGAGACGCCTAACTAGTCCTATGACAAGTATTATATGCCTTAACATGTCTAATAATGTTACCTAATCAGTTTAGATATAAAAATTTAGGTTACATATGCTTAAAATGAATTTATGCATGAAAAGGGCATTTTGGTCATTTTCCTAAGGCATATAAACTACCTATCATACAACTAACTAAACGAAGTGACCATAAGGTATAACCTTGGAAGGTTATTCCCTATACAACTATGGTCACTAAATATGCTTGGTCGGATCCTAAAGATCAACCAAACAGGTCTAGTTCGAAAGTCTAAGCGGTTGTTAACACCGCTTGACTTACGACTCTACACAAGCACTAGACTAAAAGTGACGAGCTAAACATGTTGAAACATGTTTAACTAAGTTAGAAAACATGTTTTGATATCAAAACAAAGGGTTTTGATACCCAAGAATAGTTTGGTTGCAAAATACGCACAAATACGCCTTTTGACCGAAACTATGACTCGTCACTCCACCTAATCAACGTGGTAATCAGTAGGTATAGTCACAAGGGACTATAACCATCGTGATTACGCTCACGTGGCGAAGTTCAAACGAACTTCGTGTTGACCAATCGTGGTCAAAGTAGAAAGTTAAACACAGTTTGATCAGTTACAGGGTGCTTCATACTTTTCAAAGATTGATCTACGTTCTGGGTATTATCAACTTCGTGTGCATGAAGAAGATATTCCCAAGACAGCTTTCCGCACTCGATATGGGCATTATGAGTTCACTGTTATGCCATTCGGTTTGACTAATGCTCCTGCTGTTTTCATGGACTTGATGAATAGGGTCTGCAAGCCTTATTTAGACAAGTTCATCATCGTTTTCATTGACGACATCTTGATATATTCTAAGACGCAAGCTGATCATGAGCAACATCTTCGTCTTACCCTGGAACTCCTAAAGAAAGAACGACTTTTTGCCAAGTTCTCTAAATGTGAATTTTGGCTCAAGGAAGTTCAATTTTTGGGTCATATTGTCAACGAACAAGGTATTCATGTAGATCCCTCCAAGATCAGTGCGATTAAGGATTAGGATACGCCTACTACACCCACTGAAGTTCGTTCATTTCTTGGTCTTGAGGGTTATTACCGCCGCTTCATCGAGAACTTCTCAAAGATTGCAGTTCCCCTAACTGCTCTAACTCTGAAAAACAAACCCTTCGAATGGGGAACCAAACAAGAAGAAGCGTTTCAGACCTTGAAGCAGAAGCTTTGTGATGCGCCTATTCTATCTTTGCCTGAGGGCAATGATGATTTTGTCGTGTATTGTGATGCATCAAACTTGGGTCTTGGCTGTGTTCTCATGCAAAGGAACAAAGTCATAGCATATGCATCGAGGCAGTTGAAGATACACGAGAAGAACTACACCACTCATGATCTTGAGTTAGGTGCCGTTGTATTCGCTCTCAAGATCTGGAGACACTATTTGTATGGTACAAAATGTGTGGTTTTCACTGACCACAAGAGTCTTCAGCATTCAATCAGAAAGAACTCAACATGAGGCAACGACATTGGGTTGAACTTCTAAATGACTATGATTGCGAAATTCGCTACCATCCTGGTAAGGCAAATGTCGTGGCTGACGCACTAAGTCGTAAGGAACAAGTCAAGCTTCATTGTGTCAAAATTCGATCTGATATTCAAACCCGCATCTCTCAGGCTCAACACACTTGTGTCTCGCAAGACTTGATAGGTAAGGAATTACCCTATCACATTAAGCCTGATCTCGAGCTGAAGGACAATGGATTGTATTAGTTCATGGATCGTTTGTGGGTCCCAAGTCAAGACAATCTTCGCACCTTGCTTATGGATGAAGCTCATAAGTCTCGTTATTCTATTCATCCTGGTGCTGACAAAATGTATAAGGATCTTCGTACTCAGTATTGGTGGCCTGGTATGAAGAAAGACATTTCCTTGTACGTATCCAAATGCCTTACTTGTCTTAAGGTTAAGGCTGAACATCAACATCCTTCTGGTTTATTGGAGCAACCAGAGATTCCAGTTTGGAAATGGGAAAACATTGCTATGGATCTTATTACCAAACTTCCACGTACTAAGAGAGGTCATGATGCCATCTGGGTAGTTGTTGATCGTCTTACAAAGTCAGCGCATTTCTTGCCGATCCGTGAGGATCTATCTTCTGACAAGCTTGCTAAAATCTATGTGGATGAAATTGTATCTCGACATGGTGTTCCTTTGAACATTATTTCTGACAGAGATGCTCGATTCTAATCTTGTTTTTGGAGAACCATGCAATCTGCTATGGGAACCCAACTTAATTTGAGCACAGCTTATCATCCGCAATCTGATGGTCAATCTGAGAGAACAATCCAGACTTTGGAGGATATGCTTAGAGCTTGTGTGATCGATTTTGGTGGTAGTTAGGATTTGTATCTTCCATTGATTGAATTCTCCTACAACAATAGTTATCACTCCAGCATCAACATGGCTCCTTTCGAGGCTCTCTATGGTCGAAAATGTCATTCACCAGTCTGCTGGAATGAGATCGGTGAGGCTCAGCTTACTGGACCTAACCTCATTCTAGAGACAACAGATAAGGTTAAGAAAGTTCGCAATAACCTTCAGACAGCTCGAAGCCGTCAAAAGAGTTACGCGGATCGATGACGCAAGCCCTTGGAAAGGTGTGATCAGATTTGGAAAGACAGGAAAACTTGCACCTATATATGTTGGACCATTCAAGATCGTCGAAAGAATCGGTAAGGTAGCCTACAAACTTGAGTTACCTCCTGAACTTGGAAATGTTCATCCAACCTTTCACGGGTCCAATCTCAAGAAGTGTTTAGCTGATGAGAAGACATACCACTTGATGAAATTCGTGTTGATGACACAATGCATTTTGTTGAGAAGCCTGTGGAAATCATGGATCGTGAAGTCAAATGGCTTAAACGCAAGCGCATTCCACTTGTCAAAGTTCACTGGGAATCTAAACATGGACCAGAATTTACTTGGGAACGTGAAGATCAAATGAAGGCGAAATATCCACATCTATTCTCACAAGTTTCCTCTAAATAAATTTCTGGACGAAATTTCCTCAAGTAGAGGAGACTGTGACACCTGTGCTTGTAATCATTGTAAACAGTTCAGTTATCAATGAAACAATGTTATTTGATCCCAATATTTGTTTGTTTATGTTTGACATTTTGCACATTTTGATTTTTGTTCAATTTTTTTTTGGGTAAAGGGTTACCCCAATTCACTTTTATAACATCAATCACCAAACAATACAAGTAACAAGGCAGAGTACCTCATTAGTTCACAATCCCAACATGCTAGGAAAGTGTATACAAGCGAAAAGCAAACACAAAGCAACTAACCAAACAATCAAACAACTCTAGACATCACTAGAGAACACAAAAACACTAAAATCTACGTCACTGGTAATCGCCATTTATCCAACAAGCTAACACCCGTCATAGATCTCTTAATTTTCAATGAAGCGAGCTTCAAACGGACCGTTGAGATTATAACTTCACCAAGCTTATCAGCTGATCTCCTCGTTGAGTTGAACAATCTAGCATTACGCTCTTGCCATATAAAATAAGAAGAAGCCGCCAAAAGCAATCGACCAATAATACTCCTCACCGAGTTCTTGTTAGAAATAGACAATAAGCCCTCCATGATATCGCCAATTTTAAAAGAGGATGTTTGAATATCAGCGAAAGTTCTAATAATAGACCAAACCTTCATAGCATACGAACACTCAAAGAATAAATGATCATGCGAATCTGGACCCGATTGACATAACGAGCAACAAAGCAGGTTTAAGTTAGTGGCACCACCAACATCCCATTGCCTTAGCTTATCTTGAGTCTTCAATTTCCTTTTGCAAACCAGCCAAAGCAAAAAAGCATGTTTTGGAATACAATTAGAAAACCATACCAAATCAACCCAAGGAACTCTATCATTACGAGCTCTCAACGTATCCCAGACAATAGACGCAGCATGACCAAATTCCGCCCCATCATGACAGCGCCAAACAAACGAATCTTCCATATGAGTTTGAATAATAGGAGGCTGAATATTAATAAGAACTGGAAATAAGTCTAACCATGCTTGCGGCCATAACCACGATTCATTCTCCACTATATCCGAAACTTTTGAATAAAGATCAAACCCAGCACGGTGCATCTCCCTAGCCGAAATAACGGAAGAAAGGGGACCAATGGGAGCCCATGAATCAAACCAAGCTGAGGTAGACAAGCCATTCCCTATTTTTGCTATGATAAGCGGCCGAAAACGCTCACGAAGCTGAATCAATTTACGCCAACACGAAGAACAATCATTCTTCGAAGTAACATGCCAAAAGGATCTCTCTTTAAGTTTATGATAATGAATCCAATTAACCCAAAGCGAGTTCCTTCTAGTAATAAGACTCCAAACATGTGTAGAGATTAACGCTATGTTCATATCACGAACGCTCCTAACCCCCAACCCACCTTCAAATTTAGGCAAACAAACATCACTCCAACTCACTTTTGCTTTTCCTTTCTTCATCGGACCTTGAGACCAAAGGAAATCTCGCATTTTCTTCTCTAATTCATCAATAATACGAGCAGGGAGAATGAAAACCGAGGCCCAGTAGATATGTATAGAAGACAAAACCGATTTGATTAATTGAAGTCGACCTGCAAATGATAACGTTTTGTTCTTCCAGCTAACAATTCTAGCTTCCAATTTTTCAACCAAAATTTTGCAATCCTTATACAGCAATCTGGTGGAGAGGAGAGGAACACCTAAATAGCGAACCGGAAGCGATCCTTCAGCAAACGGCATTAACTGTAAAATGGCTTGCTTGACCTCCAACGGAACATTACCAAAGAAAACCGTACTCTTAGCAACGCTAGGAACAAGGCCCGAAACATTTTTAAATCTCTCTAGACCCTCCATAATGATTCTAGCTGAACTTACATCACCTCTGGCAAAGAGAAATAAGTCGTCTGCAAAACAGACATTAACAATTTTCTGTTTCTTACAAAGATTGTGATATCTAAAGTCGTTAGATTTGTCAACCAAATCCTTCAAGATTAATGTCAACGACTCCATTACCATAGTAAAAAAATAAGGCGACATTGGGTCCCCTTGACGCAAGCCCCTTTTGCCTCTAAAATAGCCATGTATGTTTCCATTGACTCCTATGGAAAAAGATGTAGAAGTAACACATGCCATGGTCCAATGAACCATCCTGTGATGAAATCCAAACCCGATCAGAAGAGACCTCAAGAACGACCAGTCAACCGTATCATAAGCCTCCTGAATATCAACTTTAAATGCACATTTAGGCGGGCCAACAGGTCGATGATACTTGTGCATCAACTCTTGAGTAAGTAAAATATTATCTGAAATACGTCTACCCGGTATAAAAGCCGATTGGTTAATATCAACAATATCATCCAACCCATCCTTAATCCTATTCGTAATGATTTTGCTGATGCATTTATATAACACATTACAACAAGAAATAGGACGGTAATCCAATACTGAATCAGGAGTGGATACCTTAGGAATGAGAGCCAAAATCGTATGATTTATTTCCTTCAAAAGCTTCCCATTAATAAAAAAATGTTGTATGGCTTGAGAAACATCATCACCTACAACATCCCACGCATGCTTAAAGAACGCCGCTGAATAACCATCCGGACCCGGAGCTTTATTATTATCAATAGAAAACATAGCCTCCTTAATTTCAGTAATAGAGACATTCCGAACCATATTAAGCGCCTTCACCGAATCCAACTTTCTTGAAAGTTTTACACAAACCGATGCGTAAACATAATCAGTTTAACACGATAAACACTCTGTAACATCAATTTATGCTTAACATACCTTAAATAACCTTTACATAACTTAGAAATAAGTTTTGAAGGCTTTGGTATGGCAAAATCAAGTTTATTCGCTTACAGGGACTATTTTCGACAAACTGCGAAAGTATGCCGATTCATACTGTAACGAACATTCTGGAACTTGATCATAAGTTAAACATGCCTTAAATATCCTTTACATAGCTTAGAAATAGGCTTTGAGGGGTTCGGTGTGCTAAAATAAACTTTTTGGTCATTTAGGGACTAAAGGCGTCAAAAAGTGCATAAGTTTGCATTTTCGCGCATATCTTACGTTCTGAATACATCCGGACATCCAAAAATTTATGTAATCATTAAAATATTTTATTTTAGTGATTTGCATAATAAAATTCCATTCGTCGCGTAATTTGGATCGTTTTTCGTGTCCGTTCGTGTTTCGTCGTAATTAACCGAATAACGTGATCGTACGACCAAACGAACCGACATCCGACATATTTTTGAGCATTTTTCATGTCCCTTATGTTTAGGCATCATTTTAGAGCCTTGAAAATGGCTTAACGGGCTTTAAACATGTCAAAAATGGGCTTAAACACATACAGGGACCAAAACTGCACATTTTGAAACTGTTGCTGAGTTTCCCAGCTCAGGCGGGGCGCGTAAGCCCAGAGCCTCCTCTTACGCGGCCCGTGTAAGTAGCCCAGATCTGCAAAAATCTTTTTCCAGCTTGTTCCAGCTGTTTCCATGACTTGCAAATGGTTTTGAACATACTATGGGCTCATTTAGGGGTGCACATGGTATTACAAATCAGGGGGTACACATGTAAGGCCCGGATTAAAGCTCGTTTATCGAGGAACGACCTTAACGGTTACCCGAAATCTATAAATACCCCAAGCTTTTCATTTGCAATCCACACTTGATCTGATTTCATTCTCTAAGTTGGAGTTCTAACACTTCATACCTGAGAATTATTAGATCAAACCTTCATAGCTTGGACCTCTTGTAAGCTTCTTTCGTTCTTTTATGCGTTTTTAAGCGTGAAAGTCAAATAGTGTTTGACTTTCAGCTTTGACCTGTTTATGGTCAACACGAAGTTTGTTTGAACTTCGCAACGTGAGCGTAATCACGATGGTCATAGTCCTTTGCGACTATACCTATTAATTACCACGTTATTTAGGCGTAGTGACGAGTCGTAGTTTCGGTCAAAATACGTATTCTTGCGTATTTTGCAACCAAACTATTCTTGGGTATCAAGACCCTTTGTTTTGATATCAAAATTGTTTTCTAACCTCGTTAAACGTGTTTTAACATGTTTAGCTCATCACTTAAGGTTTAGTGCTTATATAGGGTCGTAAGGTAAGCGGTCTAAACAACCGCTTAGACTTTCGAACCCGACCCGTTTGGTCGATCATTAGGATCCGACCAAGCACATTTTGTGACCATAGTTGTATTGGGTATAATAACCTTCCGAGGTTATACCTTATGGTCACTACGTTTAGTTAGTTGTATGATAGGTAGTTTATATGCCTTAGGAAAATTACCAAAATGCCCTTTTCACGCATAAATTCATTTTAAGCATATGTAACATAAATTTTGACATCTAAACTGATTAGGCAACATTATTAGACATGTTAAGGCATATATTACTTGTCATAGGACTAGTTAGGCTGTCCGAACGCGTTTTACGCGAACGACGCGTTAAAGTAACATAAGCTACCTAAACGGGTCGTAATGGGTCGTAAGCACTTAGGATAGGTTCCGTTTTAAAATGTAGGCTTTGTTAAACCATATTACATGAGTTCCTATACTCATTTGGCTTACGAAACCTCATTTCATCCGATTCTCCGATTTAGGTCCGTTTATTAACGTAGTTACCTATATTAGGTGCCGTTTGATTCCGTGATCTTTCTTGCTTTGCTTGGTTGTTATCCAAAGACTATTGAGCAATCTCAAGTGAGTACATAGTTCCCCTCTTTTACTGTTTTTTCAAACATTTTGGGGTGAAACACATGTGCCTACTTGTTACTTTCGTGCTTTTCATGCTTTTATATCATACTTGCTATGTTCATTAGTACACGTATAGTACATGATTTTATCCATGTTTTTGCTATGTATGTTCATTTGTTGCATACTTAGTACATTGTTTTACATCACATGCTATGTATGTTCATTTATTGCATACTTAGTACATTGTTTTACATCACATGCTATGTATGTTCATTTGTTGCATACTTAGTACATTGTTTTACATTACATGCTATGTATGTTCATTTATTGCATACTTAGTACATTGTTTTCATAAAACATGCTTACATTTTTGGTATGACATTTGGTTTGTTTAAATGGGACAAAAATACATTCATTAACATTAGCTACGCCGCTTGGTAGTAAGTAATGGTACCATAGGAATTGACAACTCCCGTTCCTGAAATCCTAGGTTTGTTTGGATGGAAGGAATGACTGAATCCAATATACATAATTCAGATAGACCTTTAATTTGCTTAAGGGTTTGTCACCACAGTCGCAAGGCTTGAATGTATGCATTTTACAATACCGCATAGATGTTTGTATCAGTATAACCTGCAGTTATTTTACAAAACATAACTTTGATTTATTTCAATACCTTGTTTTGTGCATTTTACCTATGGTTTAGTTGATATATTTCACTTGCCATACATGACATTTGGTTACACATTACATGATTTACATTTGACAATAGACATGGTTTTCACATTACATGATTTACATTGACAATAGATATGGTTTACACATTACACGATTTACATTTGAAAATAGACATGGTTTACACATAAACATTTGACAATTGGTTTATGATGTGCACAAAATGAAACATATAAATTACATCAATTGTGGCATAAAACTAACCCTTTTTTAGTACTAATGTTGGAAAAAGTGTGTTTTTGTCTTCCTTTTGTATTTTCAGGATTAAATGAGCTCAAATGAACAAAAGAAGCAAAAAGATAGCTAAATCTAACATAAATACAAGAAAAGGAACAAACGTGGCATGCCCGACCCCCCCCCCCCCCGACAGCATCTTCCCAAGCAAAAACAAGAGAACAGAAGGCTGAACATGCACCGTGCTCAGTGAACACGGGGGCGTGCCCAAGTGCCAGCAGAAAAGACAAAGCTGTAGAAGCTTTTATAACCCACCACGGGGGCGTGCCCAGCGGACACGGGGCCATGGTCAACTCTAAGATTCGCAGAATCTGGGGAAATCTTGATAGTACAGATACGCTTCTGCACACGGGGGCGTGCCCATCGGACACGGGGGCGTGGTCAACTAATGCAGACAAACTGCAATTAATGAAGAAAGAGAAGGAGGATGGACACGGGGCCGTGCCTGAGCTGCTGTTCAGGCTATAAATAAGGGTGCTTGGCTCATTTGCAAACTATCCCTTGGCACACCACCTCTCTCACACTTCACCCACCACCCACCACCATCACAACACCATCATCCACCACCATCATCCATTGTCCATCGTAGAGTGTGTGAGTCGTCTCGGGATCCAAGATTGATCGTAAGAGTTCTTGACAATAAAAGGCCATGTTTGCCTAAGTCTCTTACATCACTTGGTGAAGACAAGTGTCTAGTGTAATACTTTTTATTTTTAATCTTTTCGCACTTTTTATTTGGTTATGTATTAATGACTTTAATAACTAGTTTCTTATGTTGAAGGTGATTCTTCCTTATCGTTTGTCCGTGGTGTCTTGGCATTATTTTACTGTCTATATAAAATAAAAGATTTTCACCATTCATATCTCCACGGTCTATATGGAGATATGTTGGCTACCTGGTCGAGGGTTAAGGGAACGGTTTGGTAAGAGTCTTGCCTTGTTCAGTGTATAGATCCTGCAAGGACCTGGGTCAAATTTAGTAGGACCTCCTTCAATACCCACCGGTATTGGATGGCGGGGGTCCAAACTCTTTGATCCCCTCATATGTAAGCTAATATTAATACTTTAACCCAGCTACTTAGGACTGTATCCCTGCTGACTCATACTACTTAGCCGAGGGTAACGTCACCTTTAAAAGAGGGGCCTACCATAATATGCATTAATAACTTAATTAATTATCTTTCAATAATCCGACCCTTTAGGATTGTATCCTTGCTGACTCAAACTACTGGGTTGAGGGTAACGTCACCTTCAAAAGAGGGGCCTACTACAATAACTAAGATAATCTCTTAAAAAGTGCAAAAGTGCGGAAATAATCAAAGGTTACACTAAACACGAGTCGGAGCCAAGTGATTCATCTTGTCTATCTGTTTTTATTTTATTTTATTTTATTTTTCAGCATTTTAGTTAGTTTTTATTTTTCTAGTTTAAAACTTTTTTCTAAACTTTTGATTTGATTAGACGTTGAGGATAAACCGGTACTAAAAGCTATTGTGTCCTTGGACGACCTCGGTATCTTGCCAACACTATACTACGCTCACGATGGGTGCACTTGCCCATATGTGTGTTCGGTGTTAGTAAAATATCGTGTTTTATAAATTTAAAACTTGACTAACGTGTAAAAAGGGCTTAAAATATACTTAAATATATATACACACCGCACGCACATCAAGTTTTTGGCGACGTTGCAGGGGACACAAGGATTTTAAGAAAATTAGGAATCAACGGCCTAATCGTTTTTTTTTCTAATTTTTCTTTTTTTTAGGATTTTCTTAATTTTTCAGTTTCTGTAGAGCTCACCACGGGCCGTGCCTGGTCGGACACGGGCCGTGCTGTGACAACCCTCACCAAACCAGGTATCCGTACAAATTAATTAATATTTAATTACCACTTAATTACGGTGCTTGTTTATAACTGTGATTAAACTGCTTACTGATTCCTGATACGTACATACTCATGCATCACATTTTATACTGTCACTCCATTATTTACACACAAACCTTAGTGACAACCTTGATGCACAAAAGCACAGTGAGCATACTATACGGGATACCCAGTAAACATGCTGACATAGCCAGCATCAGACAGTTACTGTCTCTGAGGCCAGTATGAGCCGGGAATAGTTTACTACACTAGTAGGGAGTGTAGGGAGGTGAGAATTGTTAAACTGCTTCACTAGGTAATAATTATAGTGACCGGGTGTGCCTAAAACATGTGTTAATTACAAAATTCTGCACTTTAATATAAAATTCAGCCTTTAATCATGTGAGTTACTTGCAAAAATAAATATGGCAAAACAATCTTGTATGCTTTCCTAAGTGTTGGAATTAAATTCGTTACAAAAAGATGTATAAAAGACCCTATGCGATATAATTTAACACTTTAACGGAACGTTACCCAACCGGACATTACCCGGGATACTAAATTTTTGTCAATAACATTGTTTTATTATTTTTGGCTAGACATGATCCCCGTTTGCCATAACACCCACTAAAAACTTTATAATTATCAAGTAATATCATTTTACTTATAATATAACCTATGGTTACATTAGTGGAAATTTTGCAATCATACTTTCCCCCTCACAACCGATTATGGAAAATGTGGGACTTCCCACTCTTGATCCTTTGGAATTAAAAATGATATTATGTTAGGTATTTGTCTAGATAATGCAATTATTAATAATGTGTTGATAAATCCCACTAATTTTCCCCACCCACATATACGTTCGTTATTTTTTTTTTTTTGTGGGATACACCACAAATTTTTTTTAAACAATCTTGCCTAATATCTAGGAAGCATTTAACAATGGGTATTATTGTATTAGTAAAATATGGACTATAAGAAAACCAATGCAGCACCACTTTCACTCAACAAATCTCAACACAAAATTTCCATTTTCCTTCTCCTTGTCTTGCTTACTGCCGAGAGCCACAACACACCTATCAACATCTTTCAATTTTGTATTAGCAATTTTATTTACTTCCAAGTGTGTTAGAGCTCATACGAGGAGACCCGGTGTTTACGGAATCGCGAGGACCTCTCTACACCGCTAATAACCACATTGTTTTCCCCTAGATTCTTCCCTAGCCTTGTGCTAGTTGTAAGTGATTCTAAACACACTCTTGATTTTATGTAATGTGGTTAATAAGAAATTTGTCGGATAAAAAAATAATGATAAACATGGTGGTTAATGAATGAATGTTAGTGTAAAACTTTTGAAACTAGTTTTGATATGAATATTTATTGTTGGTTGAATTTATAAAAGAAAATGATACGCTTGAAAGCGTGGCCACCTCCAGTTACAGAGGAAACTCTGGCGAAATTTTTCCAAAAATATAATACTTGGAAAATATTTTTTTACGACAAGTGCTATGAATATATTTTCAACTTGTTTTACCAAACAAACTTCGCCATGAATTTTTATTACAAAATCTCCAAGTGTCGGATGTGGGATTATCATAAATAAAACTTATTAAAAATATATATTTAGTATATATATATATATATATATTTTTTTTTTTTCATAGTAACACTTGTATAATTTTTTTTTATGATTATTTGTGAAATACATAAATATTATTTTTAGAGTAAAAATAATATTACTGGTACACACTGAATATTCACGACTCCAAAATAATGCTAACGCCTTCACAGTAAATATTTAAGTTACACCGGTAATATTTATTACCACCCGAACTTTACAACGTAACTTACGTATTTTCAGAAAATACCCATAAGTGTGTATTTTGACAAAGTATTATTTTGGAAAATATATGGAATAAAATATAATATTTTGGGAAAAATATTTATATTTTGGAAGTAAAGTATTTTGGACAAATGAAATAAAATATATTACATTAAGTGAGACTTAATAATATATTTCGAAGTTATACGAACGCACATGTATTAAAACCCCTATCCTTGGGAAGGAATATATTTATAAAATAATTACGAAGTGTAACTATGAAATAGTTGCCTAACTATTTCCCAAAGACACTAAACCTTAAACTAAGGCACGGCCGTCCGTCTAATAGAAGTTAGTACGTGTAGGTCGTCGCACAGCAGGTTGACCGGGATATTTCTTGTTAGAGACGCAATTCAGTGAGTTCATGTCCCCCTTTTCTCTTAACAGTTTTCAGTTTTATACTTCGGGGGTGGAATACATGTTACAATTATTACAGACATTTTATACATGGTATGGTTAGCTTAAGGAGGGTTTACTACTTAGATCATGTGAGTGGGTAGGTGGAACTTAAGGCCATTAATCCTCGTTGTAGGACCGAGGGTCATGAGCGGTAGATCTATTTGGGTGTAGCGAGCCCAGCTCCTGAGTCCACAGTACGGACCATGGGGTGACTTTGAGCCCGACGCACAAATTTGCTAGGTTTGAGTCTTCCTGCATCACTTCACACATATCATTGGCTTTGCAACCCAATGGTGATCTCTTTTTCCTTATTGCTACATACCAGGGACGTTTATTCATACTTTGAAGGTTTATACATACTCACTTTTACATGAACTCGCTCAACTTTTGTTGATTTTTTTTCAAAATACATGTATTTCAGGAAATTAATGGATCTGGGAAGTATGCTATTGTGTCAAGCTGCGTAATGAATAACGATGTCATCCAGGTTTAGGAGGTGTAACCCTTACCTGGACGGTTACATGTCTTTAAATCACGTATTACTTAAGTCTTTTGTTGTGTCATGTGAAAACGCTTTAATCTTGTCTTGGTTTTAACTTGTTTTGTGTGTCGATATTTTAGACAATGACGTTGTGGTGTCTTTAAGTTTAATGAATGGATGAACATCATGTGTTTTACTTTCATATAGCATTGTTATGATTGTTGCTATGGTATTAAGAAGTCACACCAAATAAACCCATGCTTCCGCAAAAGCCAGGGTGTGACAGCTTGGTATCAGAGCCTCGATCATAGCGAACTAGGATTCTTTCTCGAGTCTAGACTATGATCACTAGGGCTCTCACGAAAACATTTTTACAATTGCATACACGAAACGTCCAGATCCAGGGTACAAACATTTTTACAAACAAAAGGCACAAATACACCGTTCAAAAATTTATATTTCAGTCTTAGAGACTGAGGGAGTTTAGCCTTAGAGGCTGGGAAGGTTCAGTCTTAGAGACTGAGGGAGGTTCAGTCTTAGAGACTGAGGGAGGTTCAGTCTTAGAGACTGAGGGGCTCAATCTTAGAGATTGGGGATGTTTAGTCTTAGAGACTGGAAGGTTTGATCTTAGAGACCAGGGAGTTAGTTTGAGAAATTAAGGAGTTCAGTCTATGAGACTGGGTGGGATAGTCTGGGGAAGACTAGCATGATTACTTGCTTACATTGATTGTGACTTACATGCGTTGTTGCATCATTTATTTTGCGTTATGACATGAGATATTATGAGTTATTGTGTTATTACATACGCATATTACTTACTATACTTATTATGAACGGACCAATATGATCTTTCTTTTAGAAGATGCCTCCGCGACGCGACCCAGGCATGCCTACTTCCCAGGCAGAACTCCAAGGGATAATTACCGCAGCCATAGCACAATATGCTGCCTCCCAAGGAGGAACTAGCGGGAACAATTCGAACAACAACGGCAACAACAATCCACCCCATGGGTGCACCTACAAACAATTCCTTGACTGTAAGCCAGTAAATTTCAATGGCACTGGAGGTGCTGTTGCGTTTGTTAGGTGGGCTGAAAAGACAGATTCGGTTCTGAGAATGAGCAAATGCGCTCCCGATCAACAAGTCACTTACATTTCAGGGCTGTTTCTGGATGGTGCTCTATCGTGGTGGAATCTGCAAGTGCAAACTTTAGGAGAAGCCGCTGCTTATGCATTAACTTGGGCTGAGTTAAAAGAGTTAATGAGGAAAAAGTACTGCTCGCGTGCTGAAATACAGAAGCTAGAAACTGAGTTCTGGCACCTAAAAATGGAAGGTCCTAAGATTGCAGAATATGTTCAAAGGTTTCATGATTTTTCCCATGTAGTGCCATACATGGTCACGCCAGAATTTAAACGCGTTGAGCGCTTCATCTGGGGATTGGCACCCCAGATCATGAGCATGGTAACCACGTCCAAGCCTGCAACCATTACTGAAGCCATCGACCTGAGCGTGTCACTTACTGAGGAAGCTATCCGTCTAAACAAGTTTCCAAACTCTGACCCCAAGAAGAAAGAAATTCACGAGGAATCCTCAGGAGAAAACAAACGGAAATTCTCCAACTTCAAACAAGGCATCAGCAGTTCAAACAAAAAGGGGTACATGGGCACTCTGCCCAAGTGTGAGGTATGCCAGCGCCGTCATTCCGGCCAGTGCAGATTAAGGAAATGTGAGTCATGTGGAAAGAACGGCCACTCGAAGGATACATGTTGGGCTGGAACTGGTGCTGGGCGTGGTGGTAATCGAGGCAAAGGGGAATGGTAATGGAAACCGCCAACAAGGAGGAAATGGCGGAAATGGAAACCGTGGGAACTTTGCAAACCAAGCTGGGAGTGAAAATCGCAACCAAAACAATGCTCAAGGTGGAAATGGAAATGGGAATGGTCGGGGACCGGGGTGCTTTAACTGTGGAGACGTCGGGCACTTTAAGAGGGAATGCCCAAAACTGAACCAAGCACAAGGAAGAGTCTTCAACATTTGTGCAAGTGAAGCGCGCCAGGATCCAAACGTTGTCACTGGTACGTTCCCTATAAATCAACGCTTTGCATCTGTGCTATTTGATACTGGTGCCGACTATAGCTTTGTATCGTTAGAATTTAAGAATATGCTTGGGTTAACTACTAGTAAGTTAGACATTCCGTACTCAATTGAGCTGGCTAATGGGAAACTAATTGAAACAAATGAAGTCATCAGAGGATGCGTGATAGAACTAGGAGGATACGAATTTACGCTAGATCTACTGCCAGTCAAGTTGGGGAGCTTCGACGTGGTAGTAGGGATGGATTGGTTGTCAAGCAACAGAGCTGAGATTGTTTGTCACGAGAAGACCATTCGCATCCCAATGGCGGATGGAGAAACGATCATAGTACACGGAGAGAAGCGCGATACGCCTCTGAGGATCATTAGTTGCTTGAAGGCTAGAAAGTGTTTGAAGAAGGGATGTGTTGCCTTCTTGGCACACATCGTGGATAAAGAAGCAGCTGAGCCGAGGATAGAAGACATTCCAGTCGTGAATGAATATCCTGAAGTCTTTCCAGAAGACCTGCCAGGATTGCCGCCACAAAGACAAGTCGAGTTTCATATTGACTTAGTTCCAGGCGCCGCGCCTGTAGCTAAGGCACCTTATCGACTTGCACCATCAGAGATGCAAGAGCTGTCAACGCAACTTCAAGAGTTGTTAGACAAGGGATTTATCAGACCAAGCTTCTCGCCTTGGGGAGCTCCAATTTTGTTCGTGAAAAAGAAGGATGGTAGTTTTCGCATGTGTATAGACTATCGGGAGCTGAATAAGTTGACAATCAAGAACAGATATCCTTTGCCAAGGATCGATGACCTATTCGATCAATTACAAGGTTCAAGTTTTTACTAAAAGATCGATCTACGATCAGGTTATCACCAGTTAAGGATACAAGAGGAAAGTATTCCAAAGACGGCCTTTAGAACTCGATATGGACATTACGAGTTCCTGGTTATGCCGTTTGGTTTAACGAACGCGCCAGCAGTATTCATGGATTTGATGAACAGAGTCTGTAAACCGTACCTCGATAAGTTTGTGATTGTGTTCATTGACGACATTCTAATCTACTCGAAGACGAAAGAAGAGCATGAGCAACATTTAAGAGCTATCTTAGAGCTACTTAAAAAGGAGAAGTTGTACGCAAAGTTCTCAAAGTGCGAGTTCTGGTTACGCGAAGTTCAGTTTCTTGGTCATGTGGTTAATGGAAATGGAATCCATGTGGATCCTACAAAGATCGAGGCGATCAAGAACTGGGAAACTCCAAAGACGCCAACCGAGATTCGACAGTTTCTAGGTTTGGCTGGTTATTATCGCAGGTTCATTGAGGATTTCTCGAAAATCGCTCAACCTTTGACCTCTCTCACTCAGAAAGATAAGAAGTTTGATTGGGGAGACAAGCAAGAAGAGGCCTTTCAGTTGTTGAAGAACAAGCTTTGTGATGCACCGATCTTATCGCTACCCGAAGGAACGGATGACTTCGTGGTATATTGCGACGCCTCGCGTCAGGGTTTAGGCTGCGTCTTGTTGCAGCGACATAAAGTTATAGCATACGCGTCATGCCAATTGAAGATCCACGAGAAAAATTACACCACGCATGATTTGGAATTGGGCGCGGTGGTGTTTGCACTAAAAATCTGGCGACATTATTTGTATGATACGTGATGTACAATCTTCACTGATCACAAGAGCTTACAGCACATATTTAACCAAAAGGAGCTTAACATGAGGCAAAGACGCTGGGTTGAATTGTTGAACGACTACGACTGCGAGATCAAGTATCACCCAGGGAAAGCGAACGTGGTCGCTGATGCCCTGAGTCGTAAAGAAAGGATTAAGCCCATAAGGGTTAGGGCTTTAGAAATGATTATCCAAACAGATCTTTCTCTGCGAATTCGTACTGCGCAGAAAGAAGCACTTAAGGAAAGAAACCTTGAAGAAGAATATCTCCGTGGGATGGAGAAGCAATTAGTGCCAAACGAGGAAGGAACGTTATGTTTTATGAAAAGGATTTGGGTTCCTCTATTTGGTGGTTTGAGAAAAGTTATTTTTGATGAGGCACACAAATCACGGTACTCTATTCATCCCGGGGCGGATAAGATGTACCAAGATCTTAAGGATTATTATTGGTGGCCTAGAATGAAAGGCGACGTTGCTGTTTATGTGAGCAAGTGTTTAACGTGTGCTAAAGTCAAAGCTGAATACCAGAAGCCTTCAGGACTTCTGCAACAACCAGAAATTCCCAAGTGGAAATGGGAACAGATTTCAATGGATTTTATAACGAAGTTGCCAAGGACGCCCAGGGGTCATGATACTATTTGGGTGATAGTTGACCGCCTAACAAAGTCCGCGCACTTTTTGCCAATCAAGGAAAAGGATAACACAAGTAAACTGGCTGAAATATATATGCGAGAGATAGTTACACGTCATGGAGTGCCTCTCTCAATTATCTCTGATAGAGATGGACGCTTCGTGTCAAAGATTTGGCAATCCTTCCAAGAAGCTTTTGGCTCGCAATTGAACCTAAGTACTGCATTTCATCTGCAAACTGATGGCCAAAGTAAAAGAACTATTCAAACATTGGAGGATATGCTGAGAGCATGTGTAATGGATCTTGGTGGTAGCTGGGATAAGCATTTACCATTGGCCGAATTCTCATACAACAACAGCTACCACACCAGTATTGGAGCCGCTCCATTTGAAGCTCTTTATGGACGCAAGTGTCGATCACCCCTATGCTGGGCTGACGCAGGTGATAGGCAGCTTGTTGGTCCCGAAATTGTCCAAGAGACGACAGACAAGATTGCGCAAATTCGAAAACGCATCGAAGCGGCTCGCGACAGACAGAAAGCCTATGCAGATCCAAACCGGAAACATTTGGAATTCCAAGTTGGAGATATGGTTTTATTGAAAGTTTCACCCTGGAAGGGTGTGGCATGCTTCGGGAAGCGTGGGAAGTTGAATCCGCGATACATTGGCCCATTCAAAATTCTGAAGAGGGTTGGTTTGGTAGCATACAAGTTGGACCTACCTGCTGAACTTAATGGTGTTCACGAAACATTTCATGTATCTAATCTGAAAAAGAGTCCAACTCAAGTGACAGTTGTCATTCCTGCTGATGAAGTTCATATCGACGACACACTCCATTTTGTTGAAGAACCTGTTGAGGTCACTGATTGGAAGATTAACAAAACGCGCCGGAGTAGTGTCAAACTCGTCAAAGTTCGATGGAATGCACGACACGGCCCAGAATTCACGTGGGAACGTGAGGATCGTATGAAGGCTAAGTACCCACATTTATTCCCCAAGACCCCTGCAACTAGATGCAGATCCTGAAATTTCGGGACGAAATTTCTTTAACGGGGGGAGAATGTGACAACCCTCACCAAACCAGGTATCCGTACAAATTAATTAATATTTAATTACCACTTAATTACGGTGCTTGTTTATAACTGTGATTAAACTACTTACTGATTCCTGATACGTACATACTCATGCATCACATTTTATACTGTCACTCCATTATTTACACACAAACCTTAGTGACAACCTTGATGCACAAAAGCACAGTGAGCATACTATACGGGATACCCAGTAAACATGCTGACATAGCCAGCATCAGACAGTTACTGTCTCTGAGGCCAGTATGAGCCGGGAATAGTTTACTACACTAGTAGGGAGTGTAGGGAGGTGAGAATTGTTAAACTGCTTCACTAGGTAATAATTATAGTGACCGGGTGTGCCTAAAACATGTGTTAATTACAAAATTCTGCACTTTAATATAAAATTCAGCCTTTAATCATGTGAGTTACTTGCAAAAATAAATATGGCAAAACAATCTTGTATGCTTTCCTAAGTGTTGGAATTAAATTCGTTACAAAAAGATGTATAAAAGACCCTATGCGATATAATTTAACACTTTAACGGAACGTTACCCAACCGAACAACCGGACATTACCCGGGATACTAAATTTTTGTCAATAACATTGTTTTATTATTTTTGGCTAGACATGATCCCCGTTTGCCATAACACCCACTAAAAACTTTATAATTATCAAGTAATATCATTTTACTTATAATATAACCTATGGTTACATTAGTGGAAATTTTGCAATCATACTTTCCCCCTCACAACCGATTATGGAAAATGTGGGACTTCCCACTCTTGATCCTTTGGAATTAAAAATGATATTATGTTAGGTATTTGTCTAGATAATGCAATTATTAATAATGTGTTGATAAATCCCACTAATTTTCCCCACCCACATATACGTTCGTTTTTTTTTTTTTTTTTGTGGGATACACCACAATTTTTTTTTAAACAATCTTGCCTAATATCTAGGAAGCATTTAACAATGGGTATTATTGTATTAGTAAAATATGGACTATAAGAAAACCAATGCAGCACCACTTTCACTCAACAAATCTCAACACAAAATTTCCATTTTCCTTCTCCTTGTCTTGCTTACTGCCGAGAGCCACAACACACCTATCAACATCTTTCAATTTTGTATTAGCAATTTTATTTACTTCCAAGTGTGTTAGAGCTCATACGAGGAGACCCGGTGTTTACGGAATCGCGAGGACCTCTCTACACCGCTAATAACCACATTGTTTTCCCCTAGATTCTTCCCTAGCCTTGTGCTAGTTGTAAGTGATTCTAAACACACTCTTGATTTTATGTAATGTGGTTAATAAGAAATTTGTCGGATAAAAAAATAATGATAAACATGGTGGTTAATGAATGAATGTTAGTGTAAAACTTTTGAAACTAGTTTTGATATGAATATTTATTGTTGGTTGAATTTATAAAAGAAAATGATACGCTTGAAAGCGTGGCCACCTCCAGTTACAGAGGAAACTCTGGCGAAATTTTTCCAAAAATATAATACTTGGAAAATATTTTTTTACGACAAGTGCTATGAATATATTTTCAACTTGTTTTACCAAACAAACTTCGCCATGAATTTTTATTACAAAATCTCCAAGTGTCGGATGTGGGATTATCATAAATAAAACTTATTAAAAATATATATTTAGTATATATATATATATATATATATATATATATATATATATATATATATATATATATATATTTTTCATAGTAACACTTGTATAATTTTTTTTTTATGATTATTTGTGAAATACATAAATATTATTTTTAGAGTAAAAATAATATTACTGGTACACACTGAATATTCACGACTCCAAAATAATGCTAACGCCTTCACAGTAAATATTTAAGTTACACCGGTAATATTTATTACCACCCGAACTTTACAACGTAACTTACGTATTTTCAGAAAATACCCATAAGTGTGTATTTTGACAAAGTATTATTTTGGAAAATATATGGAATAAAATATAATATTTTGGGAAAAATATTTATATTTTGGAAGTAAAGTATTTTGGACAAATGAAATAAAATATATTACATTAAGTGAGACTTAATAATATATTTCGAAGTTATACGAACGCACATGTATTAAAACCCCTATCCTTGGGAAGGAATATATTTATAAAATAATTACGAAGTGTAACTATGAAATAGTTGCCTAACTATTTCCCAAAGACACTAAACCTTAAACTAAGGCACGACCGTCCGTCTAATAGAAGTTAGTACGTGTAGGTCGTCGCACAGCAGGTTGACCGGGATATTTCTTGTTAGAGACGCAATTCAGTGAGTTCATGTCCCCCTTTTCTCTTAACAGTTTTCAGTTTTATACTTCGGGGGTGGAATACATGTTACAATTATTACAGACATTTTATACATGGTATGGTTAGCTTAAGGAGGGTTTACTACTTAGATCATGTGAGTGGGTAGGTGGAACTTAAGGCCATTAATCCTCGTTGTAGGACCGAGGGTCATGAGCGGTAGATCTATTTGGGTGTAGCGAGCTCAGCTCCTGAGTCCACAGTACGGACCATGGGGTGACTTTGAGCCCGACGCACAAATTTGCTAGGTTTGAGTCTTCCTGCATCACTTCACACATATCATTGGCTTTGCAACCCAATGGTGATCTCTTTTTCCTTATTGCTACATACCAGGGACGTTTATTCATACTTTGAAGGTTTATACATACTCACTTTTACATGAACTCGCTCAACTTTTGTTGATTTTTTTTCAAAATACATGTATTTCAGGAAATTAATGGATCTGGGAAGTATGCTATTGTGTCAAGCTGCGTAATGAATAACGATGTCATCCAGGTTTAGGAGGTGTAACCCTTACCTGGACGGTTACATGTCTTTAAATCACGTATTACTTAAGTCTTTTGTTGTGTCATGTGAAAACGCTTTAATCTTGTCTTGGTTTTAACTTGTTTTGTGTGTCGATATTTTAGACAATGACGTTGTGGTGTCTTTAAGTTTAATGAATGGATGAACATCATGTGTTTTACTTTCATATAGCATTGTTATGATTGTTGCTATGGTATTAAGAAGTCACACCAAATAAACCCACGCTTCCGCAAAAGCCAGGGTGTGACAGAGAGTTGAGCACGGGGCCGTGTCGGTGCAACACGGGGCCGTGTCGAGCTCCCTAGTAACAGGGATCCGGAAAACAATTACTGTATCTCCGACCACGGGCCGTGTTCATCTGAGCACGGTGCCGTGGTGAAGCTTCTGACCAACGTTCTTTTCTGTTTTTATTGCAGGACTTGGAACCCAGGCGCCACATCTGAACTTTCTACGTAGTGTATGAGCTCCAGTTCTAGTAGAGACATAAAAGAACCTCTTGAAGAACCCGAACGCTTTCTCAGAAAAAGACTTAAAGCTAAAATCCAAGAGAAAGTTGCGGGGGACCCACTTCCAATGGCGGACCAGCGTACCCTCATGGATTAACTACGACCCACTGTAGGTAATCTCGGCGCCGCTATCAATGCACCGAATGTCGAAGCCAACAACTTCGAACTTCGATCGCATTTGATACAAATGCTTCAAAACTCCGCAACCTTTCATGGGCTTGCGGACGAGGATCCCCATCTACATATTACTAATTTCTTAGAAATATGTGATACCTTTCGGATCAATGGAGCATCAAATGACGCCATCCGCCTTCGAATGTTTCCATTTTCACTAAAAGACCGAGCTAAGGCTTGGCTTAACACCCTCCCAGTTGGTTCGGTAAACACCTGGGATGAACTAGCCCAAAAGTTTCTATCTAAGTATTTCTCTCCTGCTAAAACGGCTAAATTAATGACTGAAATTAATACTTATTCACAAGAGGATGGGGAATCCTTATATAAAACTTGGGAAAGGTTCAAGGAGCTACTAAGAAAGTGTCCTCATCACGGTCTTGCGGTATGGCAACAAGTATCCACTTTCTACAATGGGTTGTTGCCACACACAAGACAAACACTTGATTCTAGCTCTGGGGGACTTCTAGGTAATCGTCGCCCAAATGAAATATATAATCAACTTGAGGAAATTGCTCAAACCAATTTTCAGTGGCACACTCCCCGAGGCAATAAATCTATTGCCCCGGGCGCCCATAAGGTTGATGAAAGCACTTCTTTACAAGCCCAAATCGAGGCCCTTTCTTCAAAAATCAAAAAGTTAGAAATGGCAAAAACGGTCTCGGTTATGGCTTGTGAGGGGTGTGGTAAGCCACATGAAAATTGGAATTGTATGAAAGAATTAGATGATCAAACGGAAACGGTAAACTACTTTGATAATACACCTAGGCCTTTGGGTCCTCCAACGGGTACCTACAACCAAGGATGGCGTAACCACCCTAACCTTGGTTAGAGAGATCCCGGCAATAGTAGTAACCAACAAAACCAACGAACTAACTTTCAACAACCACAAAATTTTTCTCAACAACAAGGTGGACGAGAAAGGCTTGAAGATACTGTATCTCGCCTCATCTCCGACACTGAAAAGAAAAACTCGGATCGATTTCAGCAATTGGAATCGAATTTCAGAAATCAACAAGCTAGCATTCAAAACATTGAAAAACAGTTAAATCAAATAGCTCAAAATTTCTCCGAGAGACCACAAGGCACGTTACCAAGTAATACCGAAACCAACCCAAAGGCGCAAATACATCTCATCACATTGAGAAACTGAACCGTGGGTCCCGAGGAGGCTCCATTACCGCCAGCTAAAAGAAGCCAATCCAGCCATACCACAACTCCACCCACGCCCCAACCAGAGAAGGCTTCTCCACCAATCCAAGAGCCTACTAAGACTCCTCCGATTCCATACCCCGGTCGGTTAATTCGTCAAAAGACCGATGAGCAATTCGCAAAATTCGAAAATTTATTAAAACAATTGCATGTTAATATTCTGTTTATCGAAGTCCTAACTCAAATGCCTAAATATTCAAAATTTATGAGGGACTTCCTCACTCGTAAAAGGAAAATTGAATCATTGCAATTAGTTAACTTAGGCGAAGAATGCTCCGCCTTACTACTCAACAAACTCCCACAAAAGAAGATTGATCCTGGAAGCTTCACGATTCCTTACTCAATTGGGGAATCCCCCATTTGCAATGCACTAGCCGATCTTGGGGCTAGCATCAACCTCATGCCCGCATCAATGTTCAAACGACTCGGCCTAGGAAAAACGATCCCTACAAAGATGAGCATACAACTTGCCGACAGATCCGTCAAATATCCACAAGGTGTCGCTGAAAATCTATTGGTCAAAGTCGACAATTTCGTCTTCCCGGCCGACTTTGTAATACTAGACATGGGAGAAGACGCCGAAGTCCCTCTCATCCTAGGGATTTCTAGCCACAGCCCAAGCAGTGGTAGACATGAATGACGGAACACTAACATTGAAGTTTGGGGACGAGGAAGTGAAGTTTGGAGTGGGAAAAAGAGTAGAAGACGAAGACCCGGTCAACTACATGAAGGTCATAGATTCAAGCTTGGATGACGCTCTCCGACGGTGTAGCATGGGATGCAAAACATCCCACTTGGGTGACATATGACCAGGCTTTGGGTCTAGCCAAGGACCCTTATAAACGTGGCGCACCACGGAGGCATTCCGCGGAACTATCCTTAGTTTAGATTAATTTGTTTTCTTGTTTAGTTTTAATTTGCAGGAATAAAACACACTCGGGATGGTGAAGGATAACAAGGGAAACTTGAACCAGCACCCCATGCATGAAAACAGGGCCATCCGACAAAATTTTCTTCATTACATCAAGTTCAGCACGGGCCGTGCCCGCTCAACACGGCCCCGTGCTGCACAATCTGCAGAAAATGCCCAGTTCAGGTAACTGGACACGGGGCGTGCTCACTGAACACGCCCCCGTGTCCAGGCTTCTGTTTCTTTTTACACACTTTGTTACTGGCAATCTGAACACGAGGCCGTGCCCGGACACCACGGGGCCGTGTCCAGACGCCCAGTAACATAAATTTTTGCTTTTTCACACCTTTTTACACATTCAATCAACCTAAAAACTTATTTTTAGGACACATTGAGGACAATGTGTAATTTAAGTGTGGGAGGGATGCTAAAACCTTGAATCTTGCAAGTCCTAATTACAAGCCTTACACAAAACTCTATTGGAACCGCTAATTACCCCAATTTTTTTTCAATTTTTTTTTTCATTTTTTTTACTTGTCTAGGTTTAACTTGGGAATTTCAAGTTCTAAAAAGGTTATATTTTTACAAATTTACAGCCGATAGCGTCATGATAAAAAGAACCAACATAAGAAAATTATGAAACGGCATGACAAGCTTAGTTAAAATTTGGTTATATATACTTGATCACATAAAAACCCATTCCCACAAAAGTGAGTTTTTGAGCCTTTATTGAGCATACAAATACATATCTTTAAACTAAATGCTCATTTTTCGTTTCTTGTGTGAATAGCCGCTTGGTTCTTACGACTCTTGAACTTGCCACGACGATACATTCCCGGTCCTTACCAACTTAAACCCGAGTAAGTAAATGAAGGAGGCATTAGGACTAACCCTTTTTATTTCTACACCATTACTTTTTCTTTTTTTTTTCACCACCTACCCAAAATCCCCCTAGTTAACCCCTTTGAGCCTAAACCTTTTCATTTCATAACCCAAAACAAACACCCTTTCACCCACCAAAACCTTTTTATTTTTAACCCTTTATTTTAGTAACAAGCTCGGTTTTTCGTATGACTTTTCAAAAAAAAAATTGATGAAGCAAAAGAGAAATAAACAAACAAGTTTATCAAAAATGACTTTGTTTGAATAATCGCTTCATCAAAATAAAAATAAAAAAATAAATAAAAAAAGAAAAAAAAGTCTTGTGAAAACCGACGGTTTTTACGCTTTTCGCCCTTTTCTACTAACCACTAACCCAACCACCTACCTTAAACCCAAGCCTAACCATTCACCCCAAAAGTCCTCTTGATATTTACAAAGGTTTATAGTTAAAAAGGAGGAGGATTGATTGCTTGGCAAGCCTATGGTAGGAGTAAGTTCCACGCCGCTCTCGAGTGATTCACTAAAATACATCTTCGGCCGAGTGTTGAGTGATCCCCGTGAGGTATGTGAACTTGTATATAAGTGGAATTTTAAAAAGGCATGTTATGACCTAATAAGTAATTTATCTTATGAAATGTTTTAAATAAATCATGACAGATATGATTGTAAATAAATAAAAATAAAACTTAATAAAGAATCTTGGAAATCCCGACACTCTATGACAAGCCCAAAAAAAAAAAAAAAAAAAAAACTTCTCTTCTACCCATTCCATTTGGGAGTGTAAAGCAACATTATAAAGAGTTTTGCTTGAGGACAAGCAAGGATTCAAGTGTGGGGGTATTTGATGTGCACAAAATGCAACATATAAATTACATCAATTGTGGCATAAAACTAACCCTTTTTTAGTACTAATGTTGGAAAAAGTGTGTTTTTGTCTTCCTTTTGTATTTTCAGGATTAAATGAGCTCAAATGAACAAAAGAAGCAAAAAGGCAGTAGAATCTAACATAAATACAAGAAAAGGAACAAACGTGGCATACCCGACCCCCCGATAGCATATTCCCAGGCAAAAACAAGAGAACAGAAGGCTGAACACGCCCCGTGCTCAGTGAACACGGGGGCGTGCCCAAGTGCCAGCAGAAAAGACAAAGTTGTAGAAGCTTCTATCACCCTCCACGGGGGCGTGCCCAGCGGACACGGGGCCGTGGTCAACTCTAAGATTCGCAGAATCTGGGGAAATCTTAATAGTACAGATACGCTTCTGCACACGGGGGCGTGCCCATCGGACACGGGGGCGTGGTCAACTAATGCAGACAAACTGCAATTAATGAAGAAAGAGAAGGAGGATGGACACGGGGCGGTGCCTGAGTTGCTGTTCAGGCTATAAATATGGGTGCTTGGCTCATTTGCAAACCATCCCTTGGCACACCACCTCTCTCACACTTCACACTTCACACTTCACCCACCACCCACCACCATCACAACACCATCATCCACCACCATCATCCATTGTCCATCGTAGAGTGTGTGAGTCGTCTCGGGATCCAAGATTGATCGTAAGAGTTCTTGACAATCAAAGGCCATGTTTGCCTAAGTCTTTTACATCACTTGGTGAAGACAAGTGTCTCGTGTAATACTTTTTATTTTTAATCTTTTCGCACTTTTTATTTGTTTATGTATTAATGACTTTAATAACTAGTTTCTTATGTTGATGGTGATTCTTCCTTATCGTTTGTCCGTGGTGTCTTGGCATTATTTTACTGTCTATATAAAATAAAAGATTTTCACCATTCATATCTCCACGGTCTATATGGAGATATGTTGGCTACCAGGTCGGGGGGTTAAGGGAACGGTTTGGTAAGAGTCTTGCCTTGTTCAGTGTATAGATCCTGCAAGGACCTGGGTCAAATTTAGTAGGACCTCCTTCAATACCCACCGGTATTGGATGGCGGGGGTCTAAACTCTTTGATCCCCTCATATGTAAGCTACTATTAATACTTTAACCCGGCTACTTAGGACTGTATCCCTGCTGACTCAGACAACTTAGCCGAGGGTAACGTCACCTTCAAAAGAGGGGCCTACCATAATATGCGCTAATAACTTAATTAATTATCTTTCAATAATCCGACCCTTTAGGATTGTATCCTTGCTGACTCAAACTACTAGGTTGAGGGTAACGTCACCTTCAAAAGAGGGGCCTACTACAATAACTAAGATAATCTCTTAAAAAGTGCAAAAGTGCGGAAATAATCAAAGGTTACACTAAACACGAGTCGGAGCCAAGTGATTCATCTTGTCTATCTGTTTTTATTTTATTTTATTTTTCAGCTTTTTAGTTAGTTTTTATTTTTCTAGTTTAAAACCTTTTTCTAAACTTTTGATTTGATTAGACGTTGAGGATAAACCGGTACTAAAAGCTCTTGTGTCCTTGGACGACCTTGGTATCTCGCCAACACTATACTACGCTCATGATGGGTGTACTTGCCCATATGTGTGTTCGGTGTTAGTAAAATATCATGTTTTATAAATTTAAAGCTTGACTAACATGTAAAAAGGGCTTAAAATATACTTAAATATATATACACACCGCACGCACATCAGTTTAAACAATACATTTTTACATTGGTGGTTTGTTTGGTAAGTGATTTATGTAACGAGGCATGTGTAATATGATAAAGGCATGGTGGATACGCTGCTGGTACTTCCAATATATAAGTGCTTTTGTGATATTACATATCGTAGCGTTATTTAAATCATTTCAATTTAGACATATTACATTTTACATAAATAACATATTTCTCTCAAGACATTGTTTTACAAACAGTTTAATTTATACAAACTCATTTTTATTTGGTTATTTAATTAACCATAAAACTTTCTTTTATATAATCTGATTTCTTGTCAAGTTTTCATATGATTTATAAAAGAAAACACTTAACAAGATTCATGATTAACTTTTTATTAAACATTTCTTTAAACTCAAGTCATGAATCCTATTTTAATAAAACCTATGTATCTCACAGGCATTTTTATGTTGACGTACCTATTTTCACATGTGTTTTCAGGGGCTGTTGCATAGGATGATCAAGTTACACTTAGGCGGACCTGTGCCTTAGTGACATAAAACGAAGCTAGAACTAGTTTAGTCATGTTATGTAGTCTTTGTTTCAGTTGTGTTAAAACAATGTAACCCTCTTGTTCAATAAATAAAACATAACTTTAAATACCATGGTTGTGAAACAATAATTCTTTTGCAACACTCCCCGACGTTTCCGCCGCGGTTTCGTTGTTTTACGCGGTCGGGGTGTGACAGAAGAGTTGGTACCAGAGCCAATGGTTATAGGAAATTAGGTTATTAGTAATGCTTTGACCTAGACTATAACTTTTCTAGGAGCCTAACACAGGTTACCTTGTGTTTAGATCTTAAAACATGCACTTCACCTATCCTTAGGTGATTATCCAAAACAAGAGCACAATTTTCTGAAACGCTTTTTTGAAAATCAATCATATGTTTTTAAATAATTTGTTATAAGGTTTTGAACCCTTCAATTTTTCAGAATGATTTTGAAAATTTAATCATCCGTTTTTGAATGATTCTTTTGGCCTTGTGCCTTCCAAGTTTTCAAAATCTCATCAAAGTTTGGGTCTAAATAGTGTGAACACGTGCAAACTGGAAGGGTGAATGTCTGTACCCTGAGTTTTCTGTCAAAGGCTAGAGTTTTCGTACAAATCCACATAATCGAACCAGTCACTCTTACCTGGGAACTCTTGGGGTGAGTGTTCACTTATAGGCGAGCATGTCTTCGTGATACATTATTTTTGACCCATTTACTTTGATTAGTCACTGTGTGTTGTTTGTTTGCCTTGTGATACGAACAAATGACCACCATCTTTGCTTTTGTTGATTTTTTTTATCATCTCATTCTTTTCATCTAATCATCTCACCCGTTTTCTTTCATGTTTCCTCTTTTAGAATGCCTGCTCGATGCGAAAATTTGCTACCTAATGCCGAAATGGCAGCTATCATGGCGCAGCATATGGCTGCTGTACTCCCAGACATTATTGCTCAAGTTAACCAAGCCAACAATAACCAAAATGCTCCATGCAATTTCAAGAGTTTCAATTCGGCTAAACCACTCAAGTTCAGTGGTTCTGAAGGAGCAACTGGGCTCCTACAGTGGTTCGAGAGCATTGAGAGTACGATTTGTCATGTTCAGTGTCCTGATAATCGCAAAGTTGAGTTTGCTTCCAGCGTTTTTCAAAAGAGGGCCCTTACTTGGTAGAACGGGGTTTTGAGAGACCGTGGTGCTGAGGTTGCTTTAGCAGTGACCTAGGCAGAGCATAGGTGTCACACCCCGACCACGTAGAACATACGAAACGTGGCGGAAACATCGGGGAGTGTTGTAACAGAATTAATTGTTTCAAATCCATGGCAATTGAAGTTTCGTTTTATTGATTAAAAGTGTTACAATGTCTTAACAAACAAAGAAATACAGCATAATTAACTAGTCTTGCATCTTTTATTGTCACTAAAGCCCAAGTCTGCCTATTTGTATCTTGATCATCTTATGCAACAGTTCCTGAAAAACACATGTGAAAATAGGTACGTCAGCATAAAAATGCCTGTGAGATACATAGGTTTTGTGAAAATAGGTTTCATGACTTATGTTTGAGAAAATGTTTAGTCATGAACCTTGTAATTTGCTTTGTTTTGTAAATCATTTGAAATTCGATAAGATCAGATGATATGTATAAATAAGTAAATAATGTATGGTTAAATAAATAACCATGTAAGATGAGTTTGTATAAGATAAGTTGTTTGTAAAACAATGTCTTGTGAAAAGTATGTTATTTGTATAAAATGTTCTATGTCTCAAACTGAAATGATTCAAATAACGCTACACTATGTAATATCATACAAACACTTATATATAGGAAGTACCAGCGGCGTATCCACCATGCTTGTATCATATTACACACGCATCGTTACTTAATCATTTAATCAAACCAAACCAACCAATGTAAGAAGTCTATGTTTAAATCAATTGTCAAATGTATTGGGTAATATGTCAAAGTGTTCATGTCAAGATGTAAATCATATCAAAATGTCTATGTCAAATATCCATGTCAAATGTCTATGTCAGAATGTCATGTATGGCAAGTGAAATGTCTCAACTAAACCATATGCACAAAAACAAAGTATTGAAGTAAAACTTGGTTTAAATCAAAGTTATGTTTTGTGGGAAATGCATGATCAAATGTCAATCATGTTAAAATGTCTATGCCGAAATGTCTATGTCAAATACGGTTCACATGGTTCACAGATACAAACGGTTCACAGATATCAACGAATCACAGTCAAATGATTACAACGGTTCAATATGTAGTATAATGTGTTCATATGCTGGGTAAGCATATGCAACGGTTCAAAATGTTATATAATGTGTTCATATACTGGATGAGCATATGCAACAAAATGTAATGTAAAACAATGTACCAAGTAATGCACACAATGGGCACACTTAGCATGAAAGGTAGTGTAAAACAATGTACTAAGTAATGCACACCACGGGCACACCTAGCATGAAAGGTAGTGTAAAACAATGTACTAAGTAATGCACACAATGGGCACACCTAGCATGAAAGGTAGTGTAAAACAATGTACTAAGTAATGCACACAATGGGCACACCTAGCATGAAAGGTAGTGTAAAACAATGTACTAAGTAATGCACACAATGGGCACACCTAGCATAAGATGTAATGAAATCATGTACTATAATGTACTAATGAACATAGCAAGTATATGATGTCAAAACAGGAAAGCATGAAAGTAACAAGTAGGCACATGTGTTCCACCCCAAAACAGTTTGGAAAACAGTAAAAGAGGGGTCTATGTACTCACCTGGGATTGCTCAGTAGTTCTGGAGTGACAACTAAAAAATGCTAGAGATCGCGGATATCAAACGGCACGAAGGGTCCCCGAATGCTAATCCCGATCCAAGAACTCAGGTATGAAACAAAGGTTTCAACTTAGAGCTCTCAAATCAGAATTCTTGTAAGAAATGAGGTTGGGGTGATGGGGTATTTATAGTTTTCGGGTAACCGTTAAGATCGTTTGTCGAATATCGTGCCTTAATCTCATGCGTACACTTGTCGGAACCTTATGGTGGCTCATTTGGTCACTCACCATAAGAGATCAACATGTGGCAAAGTGATTAGGAGTGGGTAACAGCTGTTAACAGCTGGATTAGAAGTTTCTGATGTGCAGACATAAGCTTACGGACCTCAAAGCTGCCAATGTTGAGGTCCGTAAGGTAAAACTTTGGCAGATTTACAGTTTTGGTCCCTGCAGTGCAATCAGCCCATTTTCGACACGTTTAAGGCCCGTTAACCCCATTTCAAAGCTCTAAAATGAAGTTAAAGTATAGGGAACTTAAAATGTGCTCAAAAATATCTCGGATGTCGGTTCGTTTAGCCGTACAGTTGCGATGTTCGGTTAATTACGACGGAATGCGCATAAGCGCGAAAAACGAACCAAATGACGCGACGAATGGATTTTTCTTATGGCGAACACTAAAATATAATGTAGTCATGCTTACATAAATTTTTGGATGTCCAGATGTATTCAGAACGTAAGTTATGCGCGAAAATGCAAACTTGTGCACTTTTTGACACTTTTAGTCCCTGAATGACACAAAAGTTTATTTTAGCATACCGAACCCCTCAAAGCCTATTTCTAAGCTATGTAAAGGATATTTATGGTATTTTTAACTTATGGTCATGTTCCGGAATGTCCGTTACAGTTCAAATTGACATACTTTCGCAGTTTGTCAAGTTTAGTCCCTGTAAACGAATTAACTTTGATTTCACCACACCAAACCTTCCAAAACTTATATCTAAGTTATGTAAAGGTTATTTAAGGTATGTTAAGCCTATTTCACTATTCCGGAGTGTTTGTTGCATTAAACTGGTTATATTTACGCATTAGTGCGCGTATAACCTTCCAGAAAGCGATATAGTGATTGAAATCGAACAAGAATTGATATGTGTAAATGATACACATATTTTTACAAATCCCAAGTATGAAATACAATATTTCACTGGGTGGGCATTTGTTTGATGGTTGAAAAGACACAGGTGTTACAATAGGGCTCTTATGATGAGGGAATTCTGTCCTCGTCATTAGCTAAGCGCTTTAGAAAGGAGTTTGATGACTTGAAGCAGGATAGTGGTGAGCACCGGGCTTACACTGATAGGTATGAAGAGTGTGACAACTGTCAAAAATCCAGGTATCCGTACAATTAATTAATCTTGATTAATGCCTAATGACTGTGCTGAATTACAATTAACTACTTTATGATTATTGCATCCTACTTACATGTGCATCACATATTTCATAATGTCACATTATTATCACATGCAAACCATATTGACACAAATGATGCACAAAGCACAGTTAGCGGATAACTCAGAAAAATGCTGACAGAACTCTGCACATAGACAGACAGTGTTTTGAGACCCAGTATGGGCCAGAGACTAAGTACTACACTAGTATGGTGTGTAGGGAAGTAAGGACCACAAAACTGCATTCCTAAGTGATAGTTTAAGTGCCGGAAAGTGACTAAAACTCGCCCAAAGTGCTAAATTCAGCATAATTCAGCAAAAATCAGCATTTTAACAAGCTAGTATCATGCAAAAATACGACTAAATGGTCCTGAATGCTTTCCTAAGTGTCGGGAATTAAAAGTGTCACAGAAAGGTACATAAAGAACACTAAATGGTATAGTTTAGCACTTTAACGAACCAGTATTAAACCTAACAACCGGACACTACCCGAAACATCAAAATTACACTAGAAGCATTGTTTTAATGTTTCTGAGCTAGTTATGATCCACGAACATCATAACACCCACTAAAAATACCTAGTAACTAAAACATCTAATTATGCACTTGAAATCTAACCATTTAACTTAACTTACCATCACCACTCAACTAGTACCCCCCCCCCCCCTTGTTGTGGATGGTTACAAGGTGGCCCCACACCTTGATTATCTTTGATTTTACTTGATTTGCTAATAGATCTTGTTATGTACTTAGAGAACACATTATCCATGGGTTAAACATCTAAAATGGTTATAAGTAATGTATGGAAGTATTAGAGCTCATTCTCATCCAACACACACATCAACACCATCACTCTCTCTCCCTCCTCCCTTGGTCACGACCGTGAGCCACCACCCCCACCACCATCATCTTCATCTCACTTTCATCCATTCCATACTCATCACAAGGTGTTAGAAGCAAGAAAAGGAAGCTAGGTGGCTTTGGAGATTGATGGACCTTCACCACTTGCTATTAACCACCTAGTTTATCATCTTCATTTTTAGGGGAAACTATGGCAAAATTTTCTAAAAATGTAAACACTTAGAAAAATATTTTCAAACAAATAATTACAAGTATATTTTATCCATGAGTTTCCATATAAACCTTGCCATAAATTTTGTTTCAAAACAATACAAATATTGGAGGTTGGTTTTTGTAAATAAAAATGGCTAGATATATATTTAGAATATATATATATATACGATAAAGACACACATGTGTGATTATTTGTATACTTTGTGTATTAGTTATATTATTTAGGACTTGAAATAATATAACACGTTAAAATACCAAGAAATTACAATCCAAAATATTACCAAAAATCTCAAGGAATAAATACATACGTGACACATAAAATTTGGGAAACCGAACGGAAAAACGTAACTTACAAAATATTCCGGAAAATACATTTATAAGTATATACTTTGACAAAAAGGGAAATATATAATTTTTCTTTTGAATAAAAGTATATACATGTTTCCTTGGAATTATTAGGAGATATAATATTTTTGGGAAAAATATGTATTTTCTTGGGTAAACTTGAAATACATTATTTTTGAATAAAAATAAGTTTATATGTATTTTCTAAAGTTAGACTTGAAAATATATTATTTTGGAACTACAAATATTTTTGCCAAAAGAAAAAATTATGAATAATTTTTCTAAGTAATAATTCTTAAATATATATTTTGGGAAATATATATATTAGTGGACTTTTATTAGAAATAATATACCGGAAAGTTTAACACAAAATTAAGTATAAGAATACTTAATGATTACAAGAAAATACGTATTCTCGTACGTATAAACCCACACCGGAATACGACCCCAAAATATGACAAAATACACATGTATAAGATACCCCCATCCTTGGTAAGGAAATACAAGTATAAATACTTGAGAAGTATTATTACGAAAATATTGTTTAACAAATATTCCAAAATTTATAAATATAATTTAAGTTGAAATATTAAATATTTTGAAAATAATTATATGAATTGAAATGATATCAGAAACGTAACTCAAAAACATTAATACTAAGACAAGGCACGACCCGTTCGTCTAATAGACGTTAGTACATTGTAGGTAGTCGTGTTTGCTTAAGGAATTTGAGTTACGCTTATCGAAGACGCAAGACTGTGAGTTCATGTCCCCCTTTTCTTTAAACTGTTTTGTTTATTAACTTCGGGGGTGAAATACATGTTACAAAATGATTACATACAATTACAATTGGTATGGTTAGCCTAGGAAAGTACAGTAGATCATGTGAATGGGTAGGCGCACACTTGAGACCATTAATCCTCGTATAAGGACCGAGGGGCATGAGTGATAGATCTATTTAGGTGTAGCGAGCCCACACCCATGAGGACCAGGGTGGCCCATGAGGTGACTATGTCTTACAGCCGGAATCCCGGTACAAATTTGCTAGGTTTGAGCCTTCCTACGTCGTCACACATACCAGTGGCCTTGCAAACCATTGGTGATCTGTTTCCTTGTTTGCTTTCATACCGGGATTTACAAACATACATACATACACTATTTACAAAGGTTTTGTACATACTTATACACAAACACATGAACTCGCTCAACTTTTGTTGATGTTTTCAAATTACATGTATTTCATGAAATTAAGTGGATCTAGCGGGTGTTTGCATGTTCCAAGCTGCGTCGTGAATATAAAGATGTCATCCGAAGTTATTAGGGTTTAGGAGATGTATCTTAATCCTAGACGAGATACATGGTTCTAAACTCGGTTTTTATTTTAAGTTCTTTTGTCGAATCTTCGTTAACTCTTTAAACATGTTGTGGTTTGTAATTTAAATTTGTAGTCTACGTTTTAGACAATTATGTTGTGGTATTTTCAAACTTAATTTATGGATGAACATCTCTGGTTTTAATCATATAGTGTTGTTATGATTGAATGCGATGGTATTAAGAAAGTCACACCATAATCACGCTTCCGCAATATTCAGGGTGTGACAGTTTGGTATCAGAGCTTCGATCGTAGCGAACTAGGATTCTTTCTTGAGTCTAGACTACGATCATTAGGGCTCTCACGAAAATGTTTTCACAACATATTTTCATTGCATACAATGCCCAGATCCAGGAAACAAACATTTTTACAAATAAAAGACACAAATCACATTTCAAAGAATTCATTTATAGTTCAGTCTGAGAGACTGGGTAATTCAGTCTGAGAGACTGGGAAGTTAGTCTGAGAGACTAGTTGGGGCAGTCTGAGAGACTGGGTAAGTCAGTCTGAGAGACTGGATAGTTAGTCTGAGAGACTAGTTGGGGCAGTCTAAGAGACTGGGGAGTTTAGTATGAGAGACTAAGTACTTCAGTCTGAGAGGCTGGGTGGGATAGTCTGGAAAGACTAGGATGAATATGTGCTTACATTGTTATTACTTACATGCTTAATAATGATTGTTGATATATGTGCATATGTTGTGATTGTTTTGTTACAGACACTATGTCCTCATCTGAGAGTGGACTGTCAGATACTGTCAACCCCATGGCCATTGTTTCGGACGATGAGATTGTCCCAGACCCTGAGATTTTTACCTCTGACACTGAGAATGACGATGACGATGATTTCCAGCCTTTTGCATTACCTGACTTTGGTGACGATGTACCGCATGCAGATGGTTTACCCGACGAGGATCCCTTTCTTGTTCCTATTCTTGACCAGGACCATCTCATCCTCGGACATCTCGATGATGAGCATGCCGTGGTTCCGATCCTCGCCCCTTTTCCTCTTGCGGCTTTTCCTCTCGAGGATTTGCCTTTTGATGAGCTGTCAGATGATGATGTCGATCTTTTCATTGATGGTCCCCCTGAGGCTGCTCAGGGAGATGGAGTTCCAGCTGATGATGTCATTGTTATTCCACTTATTGAGATTCCTATCGTTGAGGTTTCATCTGATCATTCTGGTCCAGATTCTTTCGAGTCAGTGTCATCCACCACTTTGCATGCACTGGGATTGCAGCGTTACCCCACTGATTCTGATTCTGACACTGCCCTGTCTATTGTACCTGTTATTCCACATGACTTTGATCATGACGTTGAGCCTGGGCATGAGATTAACTTTGTTCCCGACGATTAGCCTTTTGATGCACCCGCTGATCTTGAGCCGATACCTACTGATCCTGAGCAGGCACTTGCTCCCGAGCCCATACCTGCTCCTGATCCTCTGCCTGATCATGATCCTGTACCTGTTGGTATACCTGTTGTTGCACCACTTGTACCCGATCCGATCCCTGCACCCGCTGACCATGCTGCTTTTGTTGAGCCTGTTACTCCCCCTCACACACATGCACCTGTTGATGTTGCCCCATTTCACCCGATTATATCCGATGTTCACCGCACTGACCTGCCGATCACATTCTTACAGGATATCCCTCCACCCCGTCCAGGGGAAGTCCCGTCCAGTCAGCAGCATGGCCATGTTCCTCACGTGTCAGCCGCATTTCCTTACATGCCACAGTATACACCTGCTACTCATTTTTCTTCTGCACCGTCAGGCGAGCCACTCATATGGTTTCCGCCGAACACTTTGCCAGTTTCTAATCCATACCATCCCTCCCACTTTATTGGCTACACAAGGGATGAGCTACTCCTGTCCTTGCAGCTTCAGAAGGAGATCTTGTGTCGTAGAGTCATGGAGATTGAGAGGACTCCACGTCCTCCACTTTGTTCATGTCAGTCACCTTTTGCGACTCCACCTGCTCCTCTTCTGCCTTATCCAGATTTTGACGTTCGATTTCTTACCATGGAGCAGCAGATTAGTTATCTGTTGCGTCGCGTTCATGCTCTTGAGGAGTTAGTGCATGTGCGCAGTTTGCTTTTCGTTCCTCCGCCTCCTCCTCATCCACCATCAGCATAGCCGGTTTTTGGTTTTATGCAGGTAGCTTACTTTTGATGAGAGTGTCACTATTGAGCTTAGCTTACGAAGCCCTTTTGAAGACCACTTTTTTATTTTATGACTGTTGTAGATTGATAGACATTTTGGACAAGGGTGGTATGATCCTGTAGTCCCTTTTGATGTGATATGATACATTTGTAGAACATGTAACTGTATTTGTGGTCGATGATATATGAAAGCTCAATCGCAACATTCTCATTATATACATTGTTGAATTAGACATTGGTGACACGAATGTGATGTTATGTGTTTACTTGCGTTGATAAATGTTATTACATACACGTACAACATACTTATATGCATAAGACCTGACCTATACGATCTTCTTTTAGAAGATGCCTCCTCGAAGAGACAACCAGTTGCCCACAACAGAGGCTGAGCTACAAGAATTGGTATCCTTTGCCGAGGATTGATGATCTTTTCGATCAACTACATGGTTCGAGTTTTAACTCCAAGATCGATCTTCGATCAGGATATCACCAGTTGCGAATTCAAGAGGAGAGTATTCCGAAGACTGCCTTTAGGACTCGATATGGACACTACGAGTTCCTAGTAATGCCGTTTGGTTTGACAAACGTGCCAGCAGTGTTTATGGATTTGATGAATAGAGTCTGCAAGCCATATCTCGATAAATTTGTGATTATGTTTATCGACGATATTTTGATTTATTCAAGGACGAAGGAAGAGCATGAGCAACACCTAAGAGCTATTTTAGAGCTGCTTAAGAAAGAGAAATTGTACGCAAAGTTCTCAAAGTGCGAGTTCTGGTTGCGTGAGGTTCAATTCCTTGGTCACGTAGTAAACGAAGATGAAATCCATGTGGATCCCACCAAGATCGAGGCGATCAAGAATTAGGAAACTCCGAAGACGCCAACCGAGATCCGTCAGTTCCTCGCTTTGGCAGGGTATTATCACATATTCATTGAGGATTTTCAAAAATCGCTCAACCGCTGACCTCCCTTACTCAGAAGGATAAGAAGTATGAAGGGGGACACAAGCAAGAAGAAGCATTTCAGTTGTTAAAGAACAAGCTTTACGATGCACCAATTTTATCCCTTCCCAAAGGCACCGATGACTTCGTAGTATATTGTGACGCCTCGCGTCAGGGATTGGGATGTGTACTGATGCAGCGACAGAAGGTTATCGCTTATGCTTCGCGCCATTTGAAGGTTCACGAGAAGAATTACACTACGCATGATTTGGAATTAGGCGCTGTGGTGTTTGCATTAAAGATTTGGCCGCATTATTTGTATGGCACCCGATGCATGATCTTTACTGATCACAAGAGCTTACAGCATATATTCAATCAGAAGGAGCTTAATATGAGACAGCGACGATGGGTTGAGTTGTTAAATAATTATGATTGTGAAATCAAGTATCACCCAGGGAAGGCGAATGTCGTAGCAGACGCCTTGAGTCGGAAAGAAAGAATCAAGCCCATAAGGGTTAGGGCTTTGGAAATAACTATACAAACGGACCTCTCATTGCGCATCCGTGCTGCGCAGAGAGAAGCTCTTAAGAAGGAGAATCTTGAGGATGAATATCTCCGTGGGATGGAGAAACAATTAGTACCCAATAAGGAAGGAACATTGTGTTTCATGGGACGAATTTGGGTTCCCCTCTTTGGTGGTGTTAGAGACGTTATTTTCGATGAAGCTCACAAGTCAAGGTACTCGATCCATCCCGGAGCAGATAAAATGTACCAGGACTTGAAAGATTTCTACTGGTGGCCAAGATTGAAAGGTGTCACACCCCGACCACGTAGAACATGTAAAACGTGGCGGAAATGTCGGGGAGTGTTGTAACAGAAATAATTGTTTCAAATCCATGGCAATTGAAGTTTTGTTTTATTGATTAAAAGTGTTACAATGTCTTAACAAACAAAGCAATACAACATAATTAACTAGTCTTGCATCTTTTATTGTCACTAAAGCCCAAGTCTGCCTATGTGTATCTTGATCATCTTATGCAACAGCTCCTGAAAAACACATGTGAAAATAGGTACGTCAGCATAAAAATGCCTGTGAGATACATAGGTTTTGTGAAAATAGGTTTCATGACTTATGTTTGAGAAAATGTTTAGTCATGAACCTTGTAATTTGCTTTGTTTTGTAAATCATTTGAAAAACGATAAGATCAGATGATATGTATAAATAAGAGAATAATGTATGGTTAAATGAATAACCATTGTAAAATGAGTTTGTATAAGATAAGTTGCTTGTAAAAAAACAATGTATTGTGAAAAGTATGTTATTTGTATAAAATGTTATATGTCTTAAACTGAAATGATTCAAATAACGCTACGATATGTAATACCATACAAACACTTATATATAGGAAGTACCAGCGGCGTATCCACCATGCTTGTATCATATTACACACGCCTCGTTACTTTAATCACTTACTAAAACCAAACCATCAAGATGTAATGTTTAACAATTGTAGAAATGTTTATGTATGGTCAAACACGGTTCACACGGTTCACAGATACAAACGGTTCACAGATACAAACTGTTCACATAGTCAAATGTTTACAACGGTTCACATAGTCAAATAGTTATAAACGGTTCAAAATGTAATATAATGTGTTCATATGCTGGATGAGTATATGCAACAAATTGTAATGTAAAACAATGTACTAAATATGCACTGAATGGACATACATAGCATAAAATGTAATGTAAAACGATGTACTAAGTATGAATTAAATGGACATACATAGCATAAAATGTAACGTAAAACGATGTACTAAGTATGAACTAAATGGACATACATAGCATAAAATGTAATGAAGTCATGTACTATAATGTACTAACGAACATAGCAGGTGTATGATGTGAAAACAGGAAAGCATGAAAGTAACAAGTAGGCACATGTGTTCCACCCCAAAACGTTTGGAAAACAGTAAAAGAGGGGTCTATGTACTCACTTGAGATTGCTTAGTAGTCCTTGAGTAACAACCAAACAATGCTAGAGATCGCGGATATCAAAAGGCACCTAATATAGGTAACTATGTTAATAACCGGACCTAAATCGGATGATTGGATAGAATGAGGGTTCGTAAACCAAACGAGTATAGAGACTCGTGTCATATGGTTTAACAAAGCCTTCATGCTAAAACGAAACTTAACCTAAGTGTTTACGACCCATTATGACCCGTTTAGGTAGCTTATGCTACTTTAACGCGTCGTTCGCGTGAAACGCGTTCGGAACGTCTAACTAGTCCTATGACAAGTGTTATATGCCTAAACATGTTACAAAATCAGTTATGTGACAAAATTTTAGGTTACATAAGCTTAATTACCAATTATACATGAAAAGGGTATTCTGGTAATTTACCTAAGGCATATAAACTACCTATCATACAACTACTTAAACGAAGCGACCATAAGGTATAACCTCGGAAGGTTATTCCCTATATACTATGGTCACCTAATGTGTTTGGTCGGATCCTAATGATCGACCAAATGGGTCGGGTTCGAAGGTATAAGCGATTTATTAGATCGCTTACCCTACGACCCTATACAACGTGGTAATCAGTAGGCATAGTCCCAAGGGACTATAACCAACGTGATTACACTCACGTTGCGAAGTTCAAACAAACTTCGCATTGACCATAAACTGGTCAACGCAGAAAGTCAAACAAAGTTTGACTTTCAGACTCGAAAAGCAATAAAAGAACGAAGGAATACTTACGAAGGGTCCCCGCAAGATTCGAACCCGATTCACTCTCAGGTAGGAAGCATATACTTCCACTTAGAGAGTGTAGAATCAGATTCAAATGTGAGGGAAATGGGTAAAACAAGGTGGGTATTTATAGATTTCGGTTCACCGTTAGGATCGTTTCTTGGAGAAGAGGGAATGATCTAGCCCGTACACTTGTCGTAAGGTTGTGGTAACTGATATTGACCCACCACAAGAGTTGGACACCTGGCATTGGCCTTTGGAAGGGGTTAAGGGCAGGAAACAGCAGCTGAAAAACGAGTTGCTGCATCTAACCTATCCTTGCGCTCCGTAACAAATAACCCTTATGGTGCGCAAGGGCCAAGTTTGGCAGATTTACCATTTTGGTCCCTGTTGTGCTATAAGGTCATTTCCGACGCGTTTAAGGCCCGTTAACCCCATTTCAAAGCTCAAAAATGAAGTTAAAGTATAGGGAACTTAAAATGTGCTCAAAAATATCTCGGATGTAGGTTCGTTTAGCCGTACGATTGCGTTGTTCGGTTAATTATGACGGAATGCGCATAAGCGCGAAAAACGATCCAAATGGCGTGACGAATGGATTTTTCTTATGCCGAACACTAAAATAAAATATTTTAGTGCTTACATAAATTTTTGGATGTCCGGATGTATTCAGAACGTAAGTTATGCGCGAAAATGCAAACTTGTGCACTTTTTGACGCTTTTAGTCCCTGAATGACCCAAAAGTTTAGTTTAGCATATCGAACACCTCAAAGCCTATTTCTAAGCTATGTAAAGGATATTTATGGTATGTTTAACTTATGTTCATGTTCCGGAATGTCTGTTACAGTTCAAATCGGCATACTTTCGCAGTTTGTCAAATTTAGTCCCTGTAAGCGAATAAACTAGATTTTGCCATACCAAAGCCTTCAAAACTTATTTCTAAGTTATGTAACGGTTACTTAAGGTATGTTAAGCCTATTTCACTATTCCGGAGTGTTCGTTGCATTAAACTGGTTATATTTACGCATCAGTGCGCGTATAACCCTCCAGAAAGCGATTTAAAGCTTGAAATCGAACAAGAGTTGATATGTGCAAACGATACACATATTTTTACAAATCCCAAGTATGAAATACTATATTTCATTGGTTTGGCATTTGTTTGATGGTTGAAGTGACACAGGTGTCACAGTCTCCCCTACTTTAGGAAATTTCGTCCTGAAATTTATTCGTAGGAGTCTATTTGTGACTTTGTGTCAAATAACCACCAGAGATATGTAAGGCAAAATCCTGTCATTTCCTTAACGGACATTCTTCAGAACAAAAATGAACAGACAGAGTCATTTTCCTCAACGAGTATTCTTCAGAAGCGGAAATGAAGGAATTAACAACGGGGATTCATTTCCTCAACGGGCAATCTTCAGAAACGTAAAATGAACTTACGGAGTCATTTTCAACGGGTGTGTCATCAGAAATGGAAATGAAAAGGAGAAACAAACGGATATTCATTTCCTCAACGGACAAATCTTCAGAAACGAAAATGAACAAACGGAGTCATTTTCAACGGGTGTGTCATCTGAAATGGAAATGAAAAGGAGAAACAAACGGATATTCATTTCCTCAACGGACAAATCTTCAGAAACGAAAATGAACAAACGGAGTCATTTTCAACGGGTGTGTCATCTGAAATGGAAATGAAAAGGAGAAACAAACGGATATTCATTTCCTCAACGGACAAATCTTCAGAAACGAAAATGAACAAACGGAGTCATTTTCAACGGGTGTGTCATCTGAAATGGAAATGAAAAGGAGAAACAAACGGATATTCATTTCCTCAGCGGACAAATCTTCAGAAACGAAAATGAACAAACGGAGTCATTTTCAACGGGTGTGTCATCAGAAATGGAAATGAAAAGGAGAAACAAACGGATATTCATTTCCTCAACGGACAAATCTTCAGAAACGAAAATGAACAAACGGAGTCATTTTCAACGGGTGCTTCATCAGAAATGGAAATGAAAAGGAGAAACAAACGGATATTCATTTCCTCAACGGACAAATCTTCAGAAACGAAAATGAACAAACGGAGTCATTTTCAACGGGTGCTTCATCAGAAATGGAAATGAAAAGGAGAAACAAACGGATATTCATTTCCTCAACGGACAAATCTTCAGAAACGAAAATGAACAAACGGAGTCATTTTCAACGGGTGCTTCATCAGAAATGGAAATGAAAAGGAGAAACAAACGGATATTCATTTCCTCAACGGACAAATCTTCAGAAACGAAAATGAACAAACGGAGTCATTTTCAACGGGTGCTTCCTCAGAAATGGAAATGAAAAGGATAGACAAACGGATATTCATTTCCTCAACGGACAAATCTTCAGAAACGAAAATGAACAAACAGAGTCATTTTCAACGGGTGTGTCCTCAGAAATGGAAATGAATAGAGTTATCTTCTAGGCACATGACAAGGCTCGCTGTGGTTTCTGTGCACTAAATTCCATAATTATGTATGCATCCATAATTACGTAATTCCTTGCACAGTCCACACAGTTTGTCTTGTAATGTTCATAAGCACATAATCACATAGTTGTTTAACTTGGTTATTAATTAGTTATTAATTTGTTATCGATTGAGAATGGATATGGAAACCAGTCGATGGACTTCAATGTCCTCTGGGATCTATCTGAAAAGATTGGAAGATCTCCCAAAAATTCGATTTTGTTTTCAAAGAAACGTAATATTCGAATTAAGGAACATAAAAATTTTAGGATTTACGGAAATACCCTTAGGTACCCTATTAAGGATTTATAGTGGTACTTTGGGTATTCGTCCAGTGTTGTAACTTGCGCCTTGTACTTCGTTTCCTTAGAAGAAACGGGTACTTAGGAATTTTGTGGAAAATGCAAGAGATCATAAAGTGGAAGAAAGTTTGGGGGTAGCCTGTCCTTCAAGGAATACGGTTCCTTGATTGTCGGTATTGTAAGAGATATGTTGTTTATACATACAACCACATAAATACATTGTAATGTAAATAAAAGATTTATTCATAAACAATGATAACAACTGTTTCATGGACCTTGACAACAAAAGAAAATAATACATAAGGATTGATTATTTCTAAAGAGCGTTGTCTTCCATTCGGTCAGATGCTCATCCTTGTGTTGGATTTGCATTAGCAAGCTTTGGGCAATTTCTTCGGAAATGACCCATCTCGCCACAGTTGAAGCAAGAACCTGGTAGAAAACGACCTTGAGCGGTATTGTTGCCAGCTTGGTTTGGTGCAGCTACAGCTGGGCAGACTCTTGCTGTATGGCCTATAAGCCCACAAGTTTGGCATTTGCGGCACTTTACATTGGCATGATGATGGAGGCTACATTGGTTGCACAAGGGTGCAGTTCCATTGTATGGCTTCCTAGCAGGGGGTTGAGCTGGTTGGTTGGGGGCGGCTTGATCATTGTGAGTAACCATGGCGAAGTTCTGAGAAGCCTTTCGCTTCTTTGACTTTTTAGGGGATCCAATCTGTTCATCCATGGTCTTTGATTCCTCGATTGGGTTCGATTCCTCGACCGGTTTCTTGTCACCTTTTCGGAAAAGTTTACCTTTCCTGATCTTTGATTCAGTCAAGGTTGCAGATAGCTCAATGGCCTGTCTAACTGTAGTAGGGTTGCTGCCAGTCACAATGTCTTGTATTGAGTCAGGGAGGCCATCAATGTACTTTTCTATTGCCTTATCCAAAGGCGTGACCATGTTTGGGCATAACAGACTCAACTCCTCATAACGGTCCGTGTAGGCTTGATGCTCACCGCTGTCTTGCTCAAGATTGTCGAATTCCCTTTCCAAGGCCCTGATCTCGTGACGAGGACAGAATTCCTTCATCATAAGGGCCCTAAGTTCAGCCCATGTCTGTGCTAGAGCAACTTCTGCACCACGATCTCTCATAACCCCGTTCCACCACGTAAGGGCTCTCTTCTGGAACACACTCGAAGCAAACTCGACCTTGCGATTGTCAGGACACTGCACGTGGCGGAAAGTATTCTCAATGCTCTCGAACCATTGAAGAAGCCCAGTCGCTCCCTCAGAACCACTAAACTTGAGTGGTTTCGCCGAGTTAAAACTCTTGAAATTGCATGGACCATTGTTGTTGTTGTTGGCTTGATTCCATTGAGCAAAGAGGTTTGGGAATTGAGCAGCCATTTGCTGCGCAATGATTTCTGCCAATTCGGCAGTCGCTATCTGGCTTTCACGTCGAGGAGGCATTCTAAAAGAGGAAACATGAAAGGAAACGAGTGAGAGAATTAGACGAAAAGAATGAGACGAAACAAATCTGATGAAAGCAAGGATAGTGGTCATTTGTTTGTTACTACAAAGCAACAAACGACCCCGGTGATTAATCAAAGTAAATAGGTCAAAAATAATGTATCGCGAAGACATGCTCGCCTATAAGTGAACACTCATCCCAAGAATTCCCAGGTAAGCACAACTGGTCTCGCGTCTGATGAGATGTATACGAAGCGCTTGCCTAGACAGAAAACCAGAATACATGCATTCACCCTTCCAGTTTGCACGTGTTCACATTATTTAAAACCCAAAACCTTGACGAGGTTTTGAAAACTCAAAGGGGTTCAAAACCATATAACAGAGGGTTCAAAACCTTACAATAGAGGGTTCAAAACCTAGTAATCAATCATCCTAGAACAGATGATTAGTTTTCAAAGCGGTTTTGAAATTTATGTTCTTGTTGTGGTCGTCGCCTAAGGATAGGTGACGGTATCGTTTTATGACTAAACGCAAGTAAACTCGCGTTAGGGTCCTAAGAAGGTTATAGACTAGGTCAAAGCATTACTAATAACCTAATTCCCTATAACCATTGGCTCTGATACCATCTTTTCTGTCACACCCCGACCACGTAGAACATGTAAAACGTGGCGGAAATGTCGGGGAGTGTTGTAACAGAAATAATTGTTTCAAATCCATGGCAATGGAAGTTTCGTTTTATTGATTAAAAGTGTTACAATGTCTTAACAAACAAAGAAATACAACATAATTAACTAGTCTTGCATCTTTTATTGTCACTAAAGCCCAAGTCTGCCTATGTGTATCTTGATCATCTTATGCAACAGCTCCTGAAAAACACATGTGAAAATAGGTACGTCAGCATAAAAATGCCTGTGAGATACATAGGTTTTGTGAAAATAGGTTTCATGACTTATGTTTGAGAAAATGTTTAGTCATGAACCTTGTAATTTGCTTTGTTTTGTAAATCATTTGAAAAACGATAAGATCAGATGATATGTATAAATAAGAGAATAATGTATGGTTAAATGAATAACCATTGTAAAATGAGTTTGTATAAGATAAGTTGCTTGTAAAAAAAAACAATGTATTGTGAAAAGTATGTTATTTGTATAAAATGTTATATGTCTTAAACTGAAATGATTCAAATAACGCTACGATATGTAATACCATACAAACACTTATATATAGGAAGTACCAGCGGCGTATCCACCATGCTTGTATCATATTACACACGCCTCGTTACTTTAATCACTTACTAAAACCAAACCATCAAGATGTAATGTTTAACAATTGTAGAAATGTTTATGTATGGTCAAATACGGTTCACACGGTTCACAGATACAAACGGTTCACAGATACAAACTGTTCACATAGTCAAATGTTTACAACGGTTCACATAGTCAAATAGTTATAAACGGTTCAAAATGTAATATAATGTGTTCATATGCTGGATGAGTATATGCAACAAATTGTAATGTAAAACAATGTACTAAATATGCACTGAATGGACATACATAGCATAAAATGTAATGTAAAACGATGTACTAAGTATGAATTAAATGGACATACATAGCATAAAATGTAACGTAAAACGATGTACTAAGTATGAACTAAATGGACATACATAGCATAAAATGTAATGAAGTCATGTACTATAATGTACTAACGAACATAGCAGGTGTATGATGTGAAAACAGGAAAGCATGAAAGTAACAAGTAGGCACATGTGTTCCACCCCAAAACGTTTGGAAAACAGTAAAAGAGGGGTCTATGTACTCACTTGAGATTGCTTAGTAGTCCTTGAGTAACAACCAAACAATGCTAGAGATCGCGGATATCAAAAGGCACCTAATATAGGTAACTATGTTAATAACCGGACCTAAATCGGATGATTGGATAGAATGAGGGTTCGTAAACCAAACGAGTATAGAGACTCGTGTCATATGGTTTAACAAAGCCTTCATGCTAAAACGAAACTTAACCTAAGTGTTTACGACCCATTATGACCCGTTTAGGTAGCTTATGCTACTTTAACGCGTCGTTCGCGTGAAACGCGTTCGGAACGTCTAACTAGTCCTATGACAAGTGTTATATGCCTAAACATGTTACAAAATCAGTTATGTGACAAAAGTTTAGGTTACATAAGCTTAATTACCAATTATACATGAAAAGGGTATTCTGGTAATTTACCTAAGGCATATAAACTACCTATCATACAACTACTTAAACGAAGCGACCATAAGGTATAACCTCGGAAGGTTATTCCCTATATACTATGGTCACCTAATGTGTTTGGTCGGATCCTAATGATCGACCAAATGGGTCGGGTTCGAAGGTATAAGCGATTTATTAGATCGCTTACCCTATGACCCTATACAACGTGGTAATCAGTAGGCATAGTCCCAAGGGACTATAACCAACGTGATTACACTCACGTTGCGAAGTTCAAACGAACTTCGCATTGAATATAAACTGGTCAACGCAGAAAGTCAAACAAAGTTTGACTTTCAGACTCGAAAAGCAATAAAAGAACGAAGGAATACTTACAAAGGGTCCCCGCAAGATTCGAACCCGATTCACTCTCAGGTAGGAAGCATATACTTCCACTTAGAGAGTGTAGAATCAGATTCAAATGTGAGGGAAATGGGTAAAACAAGGTGGGTATTTATAGATTTTGGTTCACCGTTAGGATCGTTTCTTGGAGAAGAGGGAATGATCTAGCCCGTACACTTGTCGTATGGTTGTGGTTACTGATATTGACCCACCACAAGAGTTGGACACATGGCATTTGGCCTTTGGAAGGGGTTAAGGGCAGGAAACAGCAGCTGAAAAATGAGTTGCTGCATCTGACCTATGCTTGCGCACCGTAACAAATAACCCTTACGGTGCGCAAGGGCCAAGTTTGGCAGATTTACCATTTTGGTCCCTGTTGTGCTATAAGGTCATTTCCGACGTGTTTAAGGCCCGTTAACCCCATTTCAAAGCTCAAAAATGAAGTTAAAGTATAGGGAACTTAAAATGTGCTCAAAAATATCTCGGATGTCGGTTCGTTTAGCCGTACGATTGCGTTGTTCGGTTAATTATGACGGAATGCGCATAAGCGCGAAAAACGATCCAAATGGCGTGACGAATGGATTTTTCTTATGCCGAACACTAAAATAAAATATTTTAGTGCTTACATAAATTTTTGGATGTCCGGATGTAATCAGAACGTAAGTTATGCGCGAAAATGCAAACTTGTGCACTTTTTGACGCTTTTAGTCCCTGAATGACCCAAAAGTTTAGTTTAGCATACCGAACACCTCAAAGCCTATTTCTAAGCTATGTAAAGGATATTTATGGTATTTTTAACTTATGTTCATGTTTCGGAATGTCTGTTACAGTTCAAATCGGCATACTTTCGCAGTTTGTCAAATTTAGTCCCTGTAAGCGAATAAACTAGATTTTGCCATACCAAAGCCTTCAAAACTTATTTCTAAGTTATGTAACGGTTACTTAAGGTATGTTAAGCCTATTTCACTATTCCGGAGTGTTCGTTGCATTAAACTGGTTATATTTACGCATCAGTGCGCGTATAACCCTCCAGAAAGCGATTTAAAGCTTGAAATCGAACAAGAGTTGATATGTGCAAACGATACACATATTTTTACAAATCCCAAGTATGAAATACTATATTTCATTGGTTTGGCATTTGTTTGATGGTTGAAGTGACACAGGTGTCACAAAAGGTGATGTTGCAACGTATGTTGGCAAATATTTGACTTGTGCCAAGGTAAAAGCAGAATATCAGAAGCCTTCAGGTCTTCTAAAACAACCTGAAATACCCATGTGGAAATGGGAGCAGATTTCAATGGATTTTATAACAAAGTTACCAAAGACACCCAGAGGTCATGACACGATTTGGGTAATCGTAGACCGTCTGACAAAATCTGCACACTTTTTTTTGGGTAAAGGGTTACCCCGGTGATTCTATTAAAACAAACGGCAAATAAGTACAAGTAGTGAGGATGAGTTCTGTAACATCTGTGCTTTTAAATCATTGTGAACAGTTCAATTATCAATAAAACAATGTTATTTGATCCCAATGTTTGTTTGTTTGTGTTTTACATTTTTCATGTTTTGACTTTTATTCAATTTCAAACTCTGTATCGCTTTCTGGAAAGTTATACGCAAACTGGTGCGTAAACGTAATCAGTTTAATGCGAAAAATACTCTGGAACATCAACATATACTTAACATACCTTAAATAACCTTTACATAACTTAGAAATAAGTTTTGAAGGCTTTGGTATGGCAAAAAAACAAGTTAATTCGCTTACAGGGACTAAACTTGACAAACTGTGAAAGTATATCAATTTGAACTGTAACGAACATTCCGGAACATGACCATAAGTTAAACATACCATAAATATCCTTTACATAGCTTAGAAATAGGCTTTGAGAGGTTTGGTGTGCTAAAATAAACTTTTGGGTCATTCAGGGACTAAAAGTGTCAAAAAGTGCACAAGTTTGCACTTTTGCGCATAACTCACGTTCTGAATACATCCGGACATCCAAAAATTTATGTAAGCACTAAAATATTTTATTTTAGTGTTTGGCATAAGAAAAATCCATTCGTTGCGTCATTTGGATCGTTTTTCGCGCTTATGCGCATTCCGTCGTAATTAAGCGAACATCGCGATCATACGGCCAAACGAACCGACATCTGAGATATTTTTGAGCATGTTTTGAGTTCCCTATACTTTAACTTCATTTTAGAGCCTTGAAATGAGGTTAACGGGGTTCAAACGCATCGAAAATCGCTTAAACGGGCTGCAGGGACCATTTCTGCCATTTTTGAAACTTTGCTGAAACTGGTACATGGTGGCGTAGCACGAGCACCTCATGCCTATGCAGTGGCGCTACGCGAGCACCTCATCTGGGCAGAAACTTTGCAGAAACATCGAATCTGGTCCGTTCCACTTTCGCACACGGTTTTGGGCAATACCATGGGCTCAAATGGTTTTCTAAAACCAGGGTTTTGAGGTGGAGGGTTGAGATTGAAGCACGGTTAACGAGGAACGATCTTAACGGCTCTACGAATCCTATAAATACCCAACCCACTTCATTGCAAAACCCACAAGAATTTTGATTTGAGAAGCTCTAAGTTGGAACCTTTGTTTCATACCTGAGCTACTTGGATCAAGATTAGCATTCGGGGACCCTTCGTAAGTATTCCTTCGTTCTTTTATTGCTTTTCGAGTCCGAAAGTCAAACTTTGTTTGGCTTTCTGCGTTGACCAGTTTATGGTCAATGCGAAGTTCGTTTGAACTTCGCAACGTGATTGTAATCACGATGGTTATAGTCCCTTGGGACTATGCCTACTGATTACCACGTTGTCTAGGGTCGTAAGGGTAAGCGATCTGATAAATCGCTTATACCTTCGAACCCGACCCATTTGGTCGATCATTAGGATCCAACCAAATACAATAGGTGACCATAGTAGGTAGGGAATAACCTTCCGAGGTTATACCCTATGGTCACATCGTTTGAGTAGTTGTATGATAGGTAGTTTATATGCCTTAGGTAAATTACCAGAATACCCTTTTCATGTATAATTGGTAATTAAGCATATGTAACCTAAACTTGTGTCACATAACTGATTATGTAACATGTTAAGGCATATTCTACTTGTCATAGGACTAGTTAGGCGGTCCGAACGCGTTTCACGCGAACGACGCGTTAAAGTAGCATAACATATATTCAAGTAGTTCATGTCCTTTAGGGTTTTCATCATATTTAAAACACCTACATTAAACAAATTATCCAAAAATGCCGTACATAGCTTAGTGTCTCATCATCCGATTTATTCAAGAACATGTTCACATACACTCATTCATTTCTACACAACTTAATTGTCAAGTTAACATGATCATCACTAATTCACCTCAATCTTCCTAACCATCTAAGAGTATGTGTGTTATACAAGAACATGTGCATCTTTCAACAACTAAACATCATTTAATCAACAACTAACCATCTTCTATCACACAACACCTTCATCATAGATTAAACAACAATCAAGCAAACACATATTATCATACAACCTAGTCACACATCATCAATCCGAACTAGAAGCACATAGCGTGAATCACTAACCGGTTGTGAAGAGGCACCGAGGGGATGAATAAGATGGAGTGTCCGAGTGTTGATGATGAGCTTGACCGGGTCTCCTTGGTGATGCCGATTTGATCCGAGAGAGAGAGAGGAGAGGAGAGGTGATGTTTGATCTTTAGGGTTTAAGGTTTTCTAGAGAGAGAGTGTAGGGGAGTGTGTGTGTAGGAGAGTGTGTGTTGTCCAAAGAATGGCAAAGTTTGCTAGGAGTATAATTTATATACTAGGTTAGTTCACCCTAGTGGGTTTTCGAGTGGGGTGGGGAGGGACATGGCCCAACCGGCCCAATAGTTACACTATTCACTCGAGACCGCATGGTCTCGAGTCGGGTTCTTGTGTCTCGGGTCGCATACATACAAGCATACATATAAACATAACACATAATCACATAGGATGTTCACTTATATCTTTAAACCAACAAGTTAACTAGTCACATAACGTTCAAGCATGTTACATCAAGATATAACGAAAGGTTCTAAATTTCGAGTTGTCACAAGTAAACTGTCTGCCGAGCAACCCAAGGTGAGTTCACAACTATTAAAGCATGCGTTCCCGGTGGTTTTGGGAAACGGAAACTTAAACAACGCCATCCCCGCGTAAGGGATACAAACTTACTTTTCTTCCCTTGTTACTGGGAACAAACTTACTTGCTTCCCTTGTTACTGGGAACTCTTTGTTAATTATTGTTTATACGGAAATGAAACAAGCAACGCTAAACGAAACTCTATCACTTAAGTCCCTACCATTTAATACCGATTAGTCGCCGGGGCCTGGCGAACGGGTTATTAGTTAATAGCGCTATTTAGGTGTAACCAGCCTCACACCGACCCTTGTTACTGGGAACGGGAGTGAACTAATGAACTCTGGCAAACCGTCAATGATGATAGAACATTGACAAACGGGGCACTACGGAAACGTACGGTTAAGTAAGTATTCGGTATTGGAAAAACAGTTTAGTCGCTTACCTATGGGGTAGCTCCCCATCGCATGTATAAACGGATAAATTAACTGGTGAAATAAGTTTTTGGTAATTAAAACTGGACAACCCGTGGACTCGCCAACATTTTTGTTGATACCCTACTGCATGCTTTGCAGGTACCCAGTGACTCAGGAGCTTGCAGCTTGGGGATGTGTATTGGTCATCTAGCCCGTGTGTTGGGTTCTAAATAACCTTGAACTGTGAACTTCGTTTTGAAACTATTTGGTTTATGCTTCCGCTGTTTACTTAAAATGTTATTTGAACTTAAACCTTTAAAACTTCGAACTATAATGTTTACTAACCATTGAGGTTGGTGAACATCTTTACTATTGACCAATGTTTAGTTTAATTGGTGGCTGGATCCTGGTCAGTCACGCCTCCAAGCGGTAGTATTCCGCACGTGGATTTTGGGGGTGTGACAAACACCTTAGAGGCTCCCAATCATATTCAATTTTTACCTCCACCTTTGAATAACCATTACCATCTAAGGATGGAATTGCAACAGTAACACTTCTCTTTAAATCAGCCCCCGCTTGAACTTCAATGAGTGCTCTAGCATAACTGCTTCTACCCCAAGACTCTGCACACATTGTGGCAGTATACGAATCCAACATCTTAGGCACCCCTATTTTAGAGGCAACCAAACTAAGACCATCCTCAGTATATGCCGCTAACGGCACATCATGCATCTTTACCCAGACTGGAATAGTTTTAAGCTCCTCTTTCTCCAGTTTGATAGAGGCCGACCACTCTTTCAAAATAATCGGAACATTTCTTATCATCCATGGCCCATCCTCTAACATTTTGTCCATCCCTTCCTTAGTTTTGAATTTAAAGAAAAAGAATCCATTCGCATTCATCATTAATCTAGACAGACCGTACTTAACCCAGTTGTTCTTTGCAAAATAATCCACCACAGGAAACGCTAGACGTTTGCCCAAGAAATACCCGAAGAGAGTGTTTGCATACCTGTCCGTGACTTGTTTAACCGAAGACAACGGAATAACAACATCAGCTCCATCCACAGCCTCGGAAGACTCCAACTCCCTAAAATTCACCTTCACCTTCTCCTTGGTGTTGTTTACTACATTAGCAAATGATAACGGTTCCGTCAGCCTGGCAGAATACCCTTGACCAGCCGATGAAGTTACTGGCCGCAGGTTTTCAGCCGTGTATGGAACTGATATCTTTGTCAATTCATCAATTATGTTAATCTTATGGGGTTCAGTTGGAGACATCTGCATTGTGCCCCTTCTAGGTAACCAAGTATTAGCATCTACATCAATAATTCGGCTGGCCAAACCCTCAAACGAGTATGTAGGTTTGCTGCCGTCAATAGCATGTGTCTTATTGTCATCCATTCAGGAGAAAAAAGCAACTATCTCCAATACACACGAAGCAGCCGATCATGCAACAACTCCAATCCGACAACAAACTCAACAAACAGGAACGAAAAATCAATCCCTGAACTAGCATAACCTTACCCCATGAATCTTGCAGATCGAATAGAGAAGACGCTATCCAATGAGTTCGAACCAGGAGGATACGGCGGCGATGGTAGAAACCCTACTTTTGCACGATCACCACTAAAAACAGATTAAGTATTAGATAATCGAACACTAATCCCCAATCTGTTAACTAGCAGATTACGAAGAAAGATTATGACTGCATGAGGGACGAAATCGCCTAGGCTAGAGAGAGAGAATTGGGGTTTTTTTTCTTCAACAATCTGCACACTTTTTAGCGATCAAAGAAATAGATAACACAGGTAAGCTAGCTGAGCTGTACCTTAGAGAAATAGTTGCACGACATGGAGTGCCTATCTCGATTATTTCTGATAGAGACGGAAGATTTGTGTCAAGGATTTGGCAATCCTTCCAAGAAGCTTTTTGTTCTCAGTTGAATCTGAGTACTGCATTTCACCCACAGACAGATGGCCAGAGCTAACAAACGATTCAAACGCTAGAAGACATGCTGCAAGCTTGCGTAATGGACTTGGGTGGCAGTTGGGACACTCACCTACCTTTGGTTGAGTTCTCGTATAACAACAGCTACCATGCGAGCATTCAAGCTGCACCGTTTGAAGCTCTCTACAGACGCAAGTGTCGATCACCGTTACGCTGGGCAGATGCGGGTGATAGACAACTTGTTGGTCCCGAATTGGTTCAAGAGAAAACAGATAAGATTATACAGATCCGAGAGCGCATCAAGGCAGCTCGTGATCGACAAAAGAGCTATGCAGACCAAAGAAGGAAACCTTTGGAGTTTGAAGTGGGAGACATGGTTTTACTAAAAGTCTCACCTTGGAAAGGGGTAGCACGCTTTGGAAAGCGTGGAAAGTTGAACCCGCGATATATTGGAGCGTTCAAAATCCTGGAGAGGATTGGTCTTGTAGCATACAAGTTGGATCTACCTGCGGAACTGAATGGAGTTCACGATACATTTCTTGTATCTAATCTAAAAAAGAGTCCAACTCAAGAAACAATTGTCATTCCTGCTGATGAAGTTCACATTGACGACACACTCCACTTTACCGAAGAACCTGTTGAGGTTACTGATTGGAAGGTTAACAAGACACGTAGGAGTAGTGTTAAACTCGTCAAGGTTCGATGTGTGACAACTGTGCTCTGTAATCGATGAACAATGCAAAACAATGTTATTTATTAATAAAACAATGTGATTTGGTGTTATTATGTGTGTTTTTATGTTTGATGATTTTACGATTTGATTCGATTCCAATTTCAAGTTTTTAAATCGCTTTCTGGAAGGTTATACGCAAACTGATGCGTAAACGCAGTCAGTTTGACACAACAAACACTTCGGAATAGTGACATAGGCTTAACATACCTAAAATAACCTTTACATAACTTAGAAATAAGTTCTGGATGGTTTGGTGTGTTGAAAACAAGTCTATTCGATCACAGGGACTATTTGTGTCAAACTGCGAAACTATACCGATTCGTATGGTATCAAAGAGCCCGGAATTTGATCATAAGCTAAACATACCATAAATAACCTAAACATAGCTTAGAAATAAGCTTTGAGGGGTTCGGAGTGCAAAAATATGCTTATTGGATCTTTCAGGGACTAAAAGTGTAAAAAACGACGTAAGTTTGCATTTTCGCACATATCTTACGTTCTGACCACATCTGGACATCCAAAATTTTTTTAGACACTAAAATATTTTTATTTTAGTGATCGGCATGCAAAAATACCATTCGTAGTTTAATTTGGTTCGTTTTCGCGTACGTTTGAATTTCGTCGTAATTTGACGAATAACGCGACCGTACGACCAAACGAGCCGACATCCGAGAGTGTTCCAAGCACATTTTGAGTCCTCTAAACTTTATTGACCTTGTAGAGCCTTTAAAATGGCTTAACGGGGGCCAAAAGGGCCTGAAATGAGCTTAAACTAAGTGCAGGGACCTGAACTGTCAATTTTCAAACTTATGCTGAACTGGGGAGCCCAGGCGGGGCGCGTAAGCCCCCTCCCCATACTTACGCGGGCCGTGTGAAGTGCCCATCGACCAGAAAGTTATTTTCAGCAAACTGTTTGAACTTCAGGGGCTGTTTATGTAAAATTCTTTGTGTGGTAGCCAAGTTAACACCTTCCCAAGGCTTTTAACCTGCTTACAACACATGTATGGATGAGATTTAATGCTTGGAGGTTACACAAACAAGTGTCTTGATCTTGTGAGTTTGCTACAACTATAAATAGCATGGCCAACCTCCTCATTCTTTGCTCATTCCTCTCCTCTCTTCTCTACAATCTGATTTGGGAGCTTTCTACTCTGATTGGAAACTTATTCTTGGTAGAAAAGATAGCTAGGACCCTTTGTAAGTCTTCTTTCATGCTTATTCTTTATGTTTAAGCAGAAAGTCAAACAGTTTGGCCAACAGTGTGACTTTCGGTTTTGACCATCAATTGGTCAAGTCAAAGTTCAATTGAACTTTGCAACGTGATTGTAATCACGATGGTTATAATCCTTAGCGATTATACCTACTGATTACCAGGTTAACTAGGCGTAGTGACGAGTCAAAGTTTCGGTCAAAATGCGTTTTATCACGCATTTTGCAACGGAACTATTTTCGGCTATCAAAACCCATTGTTTTGATACCAAATCAGTTTTATAAGCAAGTTAAACATGCTTTGACATGTTTAACTCGTCACTATTAGTTTAGTGCATGTTTAGGGTCGTAAGTTAAGCGGTCTAAACAACCGCTTAGACTTTCGAACCCGACCCGTTTGGTCGATCTTTAGGATCCGGCCAAGCTTGACTAGTGATCATAGTTGCATAGGGAATAACCACTGAGGTTATACCTTATGATCACATAGGATTGGTTAGTTATTTGTTAAGTAGCTTGTATACCCATAGGAAATGACCAAAACGCCCTTTTGAAACATAAATCCGTATTTTACATATGTGAACATGTTTTTGACATATAATCTGATTTAGTAACATGTTTAGGTATTATTGGGCATATAAGACTTAACATAGCACATAGTTAACCATCCGAACATAGTTTCACGCAAACGACGCGTTAAAGTAGCATAAGCTACCTTAATGGGTCGTAACGGGTCGAAAGCACTTAGGTTAGGTTCCGATTTAGAATGTAGGCTTTGTTAAACCATATCACATGAGTTCCTACACTCATTTGGTTTACAAGACCTCATTCTGTCCGATCTTCCGATTTAGGTGTCGATTTATTTACTAGTAATCCGATTACTAGGTACTACTTGAATTTCCTTGGTTTGTCTGAGCTTCGCTAAGTTCTTTAGATCAAGGATACCCTTCATTCAATGTGAGTACATAGTTCCCCTATTTTACTGTTTTCAATTGTTTTGGGGTGATTCATATGTATTAAAACGATTTCGATATTTTAACGATGTTTTCAAAAACGATTAAGATGGTTTATATTAAACTAAATACGATTTCGATAATGTGAACGAAACTTGTTGGTTGTAACTACATAACGAATGACATTCATTAGCATTGATCAAGCCGACCAGTATTAGGTTATGGTACCATAGGATCTGACAAATCTCGTTATCAGACTACACCCATGGTTATGTGTGGGGGTTATGTAGGTAACGACCGAATCTGATGATTGTTAACTTACCCTTTGGTGGTTTGTTAATACGAGAAGCGATGTAGTCGAGTCACGAAGGTTTGAATGTTATTAGCGAGGCGACCAAAAGTAGTTTCACAATTAAAACGAATACAATTTTGGGACGAATTAAACAATTTGGAACGACTTAAACGAAATAAACGATTTAAACGAACGATTGGTTTTGGGTTGTTATTAGGTAATGGGATGGGTGTAACATGATAAAAGCATGGTAGATACGCCGTTGGTACATCTTATATATAAGTGCTTTTATCATATTACATTGCGTGACATTATTTAGTTCACTTGAGAAACGATTTTGAAACAATATCACACAACGAGGTTTTCGAAACGATATAAACCATACGAGTTTTATTAACGAGCTTTTAACGAGATGTTTAAATGAATTGGTTTACTAAAGCAAATGTTTTGGGGTTAAGAATCATGGCTATGAGATTTTATAAATTTTAACCATCTTGATTTGAGTTGGTTAATCATGTTGCAATATTATATACTTTTCAAAACAAGGTTTTCGAGGTATTGCAATATATATAAACGAGCCATGATTCCGATACTCTTATAAAACCTATGTGCTCGCCAGCATTTCTTTGCTGACTTTATTTTTACATATGTTTCAGGTGGTGTTGCGTGATGATTGCTAGGGAGCATGCTCACTTAGGATTTGGACGTGGCCTTAGTGACATAAAAACGATAGTAGACGATGTTTAATTTGTTTGTTTGGTTTTAAGACAATGTAAATTATTTAATGAATCAATAAAACAAAACTTTTAATTACCATGGTTGTTGAAACGATGATTCTGTTACAACACTCCCCGACGTTTCCGCCACTGTTTGTTGTTTTAACGTGGTCGGGGTGTGACAGAAGAGTTGGTATCAGAGCCAATGGTTATAGGGAATTAGGTTATTAGTAATGCTTTGACCTAGACTATAACTTTCTAGGACCCTAACGTGAGTTTACTTGCGTTTAGATTATAAAACAATACCGTCACCTATCCTTAGGTGATAACCACAACGAGAACACAATAACAAATCCGCTTCAACAATTAATCGTCTATCCTTGGATGATTGATTGTAAGGTTTTGAACCCTTTCAGTTTGATTCATTTTCGGCTTTATGCCCTCTGAATTTTCAAAATCTCGTCAAAGTTTGGGTCTAAATAATGTGAACACATGCAAACTGGAAGAGTGAATGCCTGTACCCTGAGTTTTCTGTCTAAGGCTAGAGTGTTCGTACAAATCCGCAGTATCGGACCAGTCACTCTTACCTGGGGACTCTTGGGGTGAGTATTCACTTATAGGCGAGCATGTCTTCAGTGATACATTATATTGACCCATTTACTTTGATTTGTCACTGCGTGTCGTTTGTTTGTTCGAGGTAACCAACGAATGATCGCCTTCCTTGTGTTTTGTCATTGTTTTCAATACCTCTTTTGTTTTTCCCAATTGTTGACCCCGCTCGTGGACGAGCATTCAATCTGAATGCAAATGAGGCTCGAGCTGACAACCTCGTTGTCCATGGTACCTTTGTTGTTAATGGTACGTTCCGTGTTAACAATCAACTTGCATCTGTTCTTTTCGATTCTGGTGCCGATAGGAGTTTTATTTCGTTATCGTTTGAGCCTTTACTTGTGATACCTAGAACTAAACTGAGGAAACCCTTATCTGTTGAAGTTGCTACTGGTAAACCCCTTATTCTCGATTCTGTTCTTCGTGGTTGTCAATTGAACCTCGATAACCATCTTTTTCCTATTGACCTCGTACCGATGCAACTTGGGAGTTTCGACATTATCGTGGGGATGGATTGGTTAACCAAACATCATGCCGAGGTTGTTTGTTTCGATAAGATCATTCGTATTCCTCTCTCGTCTGGTGATGTCCTAGAGGTTCGTGGCGAGAAACCATCTGGTGGATTGAAACTCATGTCGTGTACGAAAGCCCAGAGTTATCTACGAAAAGGATATGTTGCTTTCCTGGCACATGTCACCGAGGAGAAAGGCAAGAACAAGAGTATTCAGGATATTCCGATTGTTCGAGATTATCCAGAGGTGTTTCCTGATGAACTGCCTGGTTTGCCTCCAGTTCGTCAAGTCGAGTTTCATATTGACCTTGTACCCAATGCCAACCCGATTGCGAAAGCACCTTATCGTCTTGCACCGTCTGAGATGCAAGAGTTATCGAAACAGCTTCAAGAGTTATCGGATAAAGGATTCATCCGTCCAAGTTATTCACCTTGGGGCGCTCCTGTCCTCTTTGTGAAAAAGAAAGATGGATCTTTTCGAATGTGTATCGATTATCGTGAGCTTAATAAGCTTACCATCAAAAATCGATATCCCCTACCCCGAATCGATGATCTCTTTGATCAGCTGCAAGGTGCTACCTGTTTCTCCAAGATCGACCTGCGTTCTGGGTATCATCAACTTCGTGTATTCGAAGAAGATATTCCCAAAAATGCATTCTGCACGAGATATGGGCATTACGAGTTCACAGTCATGCCTTTTGGTTTGACGAATGCTCCAGCTATTTTTATGGACTTAATGAATAGGGTCTGTAAACCTTATTTAGACAAGTTCATCATTGTGTTCATCGACGATATTCTCATTTATTCGAAGTCTCGAGCCGATCACGAGCAACACCTTCGTTTGACATTGGAACTCCTGAAGAAGGAACAACTTTTTGCTAAATTCTCCAAGTGTGAATTCTGGCTTAAAGAAGTTTAATTCTTGGGTCATATAGTCAATGAGCAAGGTATTCATGTGGATCCATCCAAGATTATTGCAATCAAGGATTGGAATACACCAACGACACCTACAGAAATTCGTTCTTTCCTTGGTCTCGCTGGATATTGTCGTCGATTCATTTCTAATTTCTCGAAGATTGCGGTTCCAGTCACTGCTTTGACTCAGAAGAATAAGCCTTTTGAGTGGGGACCCAAGCAAGAAGAAGCGTTCCAAACGCTAAAACGGAAGCTCTGTGATGCTCCTGTTTTATCTTTGCCCGAGGGAAACGATGATTTCGTTGTCTACTGCGATGCGTCCAACTTAGGCCTTGGTTGTGTTCTTATGCAACGAGGCAAAGTTATAGCATATGCGTCTAGACAATTGAAAGTTCACGAGAAGAACTACACGACTCACGAACTTGAGTTAGGAGCTGTGGTTTTCGCGCTTAAAATCTGGAGACACTACCTCTATGGGATGAAGTGTGTGGTTTTCACAGACCACAAAAGTCTCCAGCATATTCTTAATCAGAAAGAGGTCAACATGAGGCAACGTCGTTGGGTTGAACTCTTGAACGACTATGATTGCGAGATTCGCTACCATCCTGGTAAGGCGAATGTCGTAGCCGATGCGCTTAGTCGAAAAGAGCGAGTCAAGCTTCATTCTGTTCGAACTCTATCTGATCTACAAACTCGTGTTCTTCAGGCTCAGCAATTTTGTGTTTCACAAAATTTGATGGGTAAGGAATTACCAAATCAGCTTGAGCTTAAACTCGAAGCGAAGGATGATGGTTTGCTCTACTTCAAGGATCGTTTGTGGATTCCGAAACAAGACGATCTTCGCACTTTGGTAATGGACGAATCTCATAAGTCTCAATATTCTATCCATCCTGGTGCTGATAAAATGTACAAGGATCTTCGTACTAAGTTCTGGTGGCCTGGTATGAAGAAAGATGTTGCCTTGTATGTGTCGAAATGCCTAACTTGTCTCAAAATCAAGGCAGAACATCAACGACCTTCTGGTTTGCTTGTACAACCAGAGATACCGGTTTGGAAGTGGGAGAACATTGCTCTGGATCTCATCACTAAATTACCGCGTACATCTAAAGGTCACGATGCTATTTGGGTTGTTATCGATCGACTAACGAAGTCGGCTCATTTTATTGCGATTCGCGAAGATCTATCTGCTGATAAACTTGCCAAGATTTATGTTGATGAGATTGTATCACGACATGGTGTCCCTTTGGATATCATATCTGATCGTGATGCTCGATTTTCATCTCATTTCTGGAAGACCATACAATCTTCTATGGGAACCCAACTAAATCTAAGCACTGCTTATCATCCCCAAACAGATGGACAATCTGAGAGAACGATTCAAACTTTGGAGGATATGCTTAGAGCATGCGTGATAGACTTTGGTGGTAATTGGGATTCTCATCTGCCATTGATCGAGTTCTCTTACAACAACAGTTATCATGCTAGCATTAATATGGCACCATTCGAGGCTCTCTACGGTCGAAAATGTCGTTCACCTGTTTGTTGGAACGAGACCGGTGAAGCTCAGCTTACTGGACCGGAGCTTGTTCTGGAAACAACAGACAAAATCAAGAAAATTCGCGATAATCTTGTGACAGCTAGATGCCGTCAAAAGAGTTATGCGGATTTACGATGCAAGCCCTTAGAATTTCAAGTCGGAGACCATGTCCTACTCAAGGTGTCACCTTGGAAGGGAGTGGTGAGATTTGGAAAGAAAGGAAAACTTGCACCACGATATGTTGGACCATTTAAGATTGTTGAAAGAGTTGGAAAGGTTGCCTATCGACTAGAGCTACCCCCAGAGCTTGGAAATATCCATCCGACTTTTCACGTGTCCAATTTGCGAAAGTGATTAGCTAACGCTGATCTTCACATTCCTCTCGACGAGATTCAAATCGATGAAACGATGCACTTTGTCGAGAAACCTGTGGAGATAGTGGACCGTACTTCAAACAGTTGAAGAACAAACGAATTCATTTGGTCAAGGATCGCAGGGAATCCAAACGTGGCCCAGAGTTTACTTGGGAACGTAAGGACCAAATGAAGGCGAAATATCCGCAATTGTTCTCACAAGTTTCCTCTAGTTAAAATTTTGGGACGAAATTTCCTAAAGTAGGGGAGACTGTGACAACTGTGCTCTGTAATCGATGAACAATTCAAAACAATGTTATTTATTAATAAAACAATGTGATTTGGTGTTATTATGTGTGTTTTTATGTTTGATGATTTTACGATTTGATTCGATTCCAATTTCAAGTTTTTAAATCGCTTTCTGGAAGGTTATACGCAAACTGGTGCGTAAACGCAGTCAGTTTGACGCAACAAACACTCCGGAATAGTGAAATAGGCTTAACATACCTAAAATAACCTTTACATAACTTAGAAATAAGTTCTGGATGGTTTGGTGTGTTGAAAACAAGTCTATTCGATCGCAGGGACTATTTGTGTCAAACTGTTTGAACTTCACGGGCTGTTTATGTAAAAAAACTATACCGATTCGTATGGTATCAAAGAGCCCGGAATTTGATCATAAGCTAAACATACCATAAATAACCTAAACATAGCTTAGAAATAATCTTTGAGGGGTTCGGTGTGCAAAAATATGCTTATTGGATCTTTCAGAAAGTGTCAAAAACGACGTAAGTTTGCATTTTCGCGCATATCTTACGTTCTGACCACATCTGGACATCCAAAATTTTTGTAGACACTAAAATATTTTTATTTTAGTGATCGGCATGCAAAAATACCATTCGTAGTTTAATTTGGTTCGTTTTCATGTCCGTTTGAGTTTCGTCGTAATTTGACGAATAACGCGACCGTACGACCAAACGAGCCGACATCCGAGAGTGTTCCAAGCACATTTTGAGTCCTCTAAACTTTATTGACCTTGTAGAGCCTTGAAAATGGCTTAACGGGGGTCAAAAGGGCCTGAAATGAGCTTAAACCAAGTGCAGGGACCTGAACTGTCAATTTTCAAACTTATGCAGAACTGGGGAGCCCAGGCGGGGCGCGTAAGCCCCCTCCCCATACTTACGCGGGCCGTGTGAAGTGCCCAGCGACCAGAAAGTTATTTTCAGCAAACTGTTTGAACTTCACGGGTTGTTTATGTAAAATTCTTTGTGTGGTAGCCAAGTTAACACCTTCCCAAGGCTTTTAACCTGCTTACAACACATGTATGGATGAGATTTAATGCTTGGAGGTTACACAAACAAGTGTCTTGATCTTGTGAGTTTGCTACAACTATAAATAGCATGGCCAACCTCCTCATTCTTTGCTCATTCCTCTCCTCTCTTCTCTACAATCTGATTTGGGAGCTTTCTACTCTGATTGGAAACTTATTCTTGGTAGAAAAGATAGCTAGGACCCTTTGTAAGTCTTCTTTCATGCTTATTCTTTATGTTTAAGCAGAAAGTCAAACAGTTTGGCCAACAGTTTGACTTTCGGTTTTGACCATCAATTGGTCAAGTCAAAGTTTAATTGAACTTTGCAACGTGATTGTAATCATGATGGTTATAATCCTTAGCGATTATACCTACTGATTACCACGTTAACTTGGCGTAGTGACGAGTCAAAGTTTCGGTCAAAATGCGTTTTAGCACGCATTTTGCAACGGAACTATTTTCGGGTATCAAAACCCATTGTTTTGATACCAAATCAGTTTTATAAGCTAGTTAAACATGCTTTGACATGTTTAACTCGTCACTATTAGTTTAGTGCTTGTTTAGGGTCGTAAGTTAAGCGGTCTAAACAACCGCTTAGACTTTCGAACCCGACCCGTTTGGTCGATCTTTAGGATCCGACCAAGCTTGACTAGTGATCATAGTTGCATAGGGAATAACCACTGAGGTTATACCTTATGATCACATAGGATTGGTTAGTTATTTGTTAAGTAGCTTGTATACCCATAGGAAATGACCAAAACGCCCTTTTGAAACATAAATCCGTATTTTACATATGTGAACATGTTTTTGACATATAATCTGATTTAGTAACATGTTTAGGTATTATTGGGCATATAAGAATTAACATAGCACATAGTTAACCATCCGAACATAGTTTCGCGCAAACGACGCGTTAAAGTAGCATAAGCTACCTTAATGGGTCGTAACGGGTCGAAAGCGCTTAGGTTAGGTTCCGATTTAGAATGTAGGCTTTGTTAAACCATATCACATGAGTTCCTACACTCATTTGGTTTACAAAACCTCATTCTGTCCGATCTTCCGATTTAGGTGTCGATTTATTTACTAGTAATCCGATTACTAGGTACTACTTGAATTTCCTTGGTTTGTCTGAGCTTCGCTAAGTTCTTTAGATCAAGGATACCCTTCATTCAATGTGAGTACATAGTTCCCCTATTTTACTGTTTTCAATTGTTTTGGGGTGATTCATATGTATTAAAACGATTTCGATATTTTAACGATGTTTTCAAAAACGATTAAGATGGTTTATATTAAATTAAATACGATTTCGATAATGTGAACGAAACTTGTTGGTTGTAACTACATAACGAATGACATTCATTAGCATTGATCAAGCCGACCAGTATTAGGTTATGGTACCATAGGATCTGACAAATCCCGTTATCAGACTACACCCATGGTTATGTATTGGGGTTATGTAGGTAACGAACGATTCTGATGATTGTTAACTTACCCTTTGGTGGTTTGTTAATACGAGAAGCGATGTAGTCGAGTCACGAAGGTTTGAATGTTATTAGCGAGGCGACCAAAAGTAGTTTCACAATTAAAACGAATACGATTTTGGGACGAATTAAACGATTTGGAACGACTTAAACGAAATAAATGATTTGAACGGACGATTGGTTTTGGGTTGTGATTAGGTAATGGGATGGGTGTAACATGATAAAAGCATGGTAGATACGTCGTTGGTACATCTTATATATAAGTGCTTTTATCATATTACATTGCGTGACATTATTTAGTTCACTTGAGAAACGATTTTGAAACAATATCACACAACGAGGTTTTCGAAACGATATAAACCATACGAGTTTTATTAACGAGCTTTTAACGAGATGTTTAAACGAATTGGTTTACTAAAGCAAATGTTTTGGGGTTAAGAATCATGGCTACGAGATTTTATAAATTCTAACCATCTTGATTTGAGTTGGTTAATCATGTTGCAATATTATATACTTTTCAAAACTAGGTTTTCGAAGTATTGCAATATATATAAACGAGCCATGATTCCGATACTCTTATAAAACCTATGTGCTCGCCAACATTTCTTTGCTGACTTTATTTTTACATATGTTTCAGGTGGTGTTGCGTGATGATTGCTAGGGAGCATGCTCACTTAGGATTTGGACGTGGCCTTAGTCACATAAAAACGATAGTAGACGATGTTTAATTTGTTTGTTTGGTTTTAAGACAATGTAAATTACTTAATGAATCAATAAAACGAAACTTTTACTTACCATGGTAGTTGAAACGATGATTCTGTTACAACACTCCCCGACGTTTCCGCCACGGTTTGTTGTTTTAACGTGGTCGGGGTGTGACACGATGGAACGCGCGTCACGGTCCAGAGTTCATTTGGGAGCGTGAGGACCGCATGAAAGCAAAGCACCCGCATTTATTCCCCAACTCCCCTGCAGCTCGTAGCAGAGCTAAAATTTCGGGACGAAATTTTCTTAACAGGGGGAGAATGTGACAACTGTAAAAAATCCAGGTATCCGTACAATTAATTAATCTTGATTAATGCCTAATGACTGTGCTGAATTACAATTAACTACTTTATGATTATTACATCCTACTTACATGTGCATCACATATTTCATAATGTCACATCATTATTACATGCAAACCATATTGACACAATTGATGCACAAAGCACCGTTAGCACAGTTAGCGGATAACTCAGAAAAATGCTGACAGAACTCAACACATAGATAGACAGTGTTTTGAGACCCAGTATGGGCCAGAGACTAAGTACTACACTAGTATGGTGTGTGGGGAAGTAAGGACCACAAAACTGCATTCCTAAGTGATAGTTTAAGTGCCAGAAAGTGCCTAAAACTCGCCCAAAGTGCTGAATTCAGCATAATTCAACAAAAATCAGCATTTTAACAAGTTAGTATCATGCAAAAATATGACTAAATGGTCCTGAATGCTTTCCTAAGTGTCGGGAATTAAAAGTGTCACAAAAAGGTACATAAAGAACACTAAACGGTATAGTTTAGCACTTTAACGAACCAGTATACAACCGAACAACCGGACACTACCTGAAACATCAAAATTACACTAGAAGCATTATTTTAATGTTTCTGAGCTAGTTATGATCCCCGAACATCATAACACCCACTAAAAATACCTAGTAACTAAAACATCTAATTATGCACTTGAAATCTAACCATTTAACTTAACTTACCATCACCACTCAACTAGTACCCCCCCCCCCCCTTGTTGTGGACGGTTACAAGGTGGCCCCACACCTTGATTATCTTTGATTTTACTTGATTTGCTAATAGATATTGTTATGTACTTAGAGAACACATTATCCATGGGTTAAACATCTAAAATGGTTATAAGTAATGTATGGAAGTATTAGAGCTCATTCTCATCCAACACACACATCAACACCATCACTCTCTCTCCCTCATCCCTTGGTCACGGCCGTGAGCCACCACCCCCACCACCATCATCTTCATCTCACTTTCATCCATTCCATACTCATCACAAGGTGTTAGAAGCAAGATAAGGAAGCTTGGTGGCTTTGGAGATTGAAGGACCTTCACCATTTGCTATTAACCACCTAGTTTATCATCTTCATCTTCTTGAGTTTCATCCCTAGCCTTGTGCTAGTAGTAAGGCTCTTATAGTCCCTTGTTACTTCTTATTTAGTTGGTTAAAAGATGATATATGTTGTTAATCATAAAGAACACTAATGAACAAGATGTTAATCTCTAACATAAAGCTCAAAACCATAAGAATGCATATTGTTTAGTGTTGTTTTACTTCATGATGATTGATTATTTGTGTTTATGATGTCAGACATCATATGAAACTTACTAGATTGTGATTGAACACCTGATCTAGCAAGTTGAGGTGATGATCTTGTGAAAGACCAAGATGATCATACTTTATGTGTCTCATGAACTTGAAAATAAAAATGATTTTGTGAATGATGAAGTATGTAACATGTTACTAGTCATAAGCTTGGATGATTTCAAAACTAGTTTTCTCAAGAAACTAAGTTAAATCACAAGATTTACATAATCATGGATTTTAAAGAAACTAACCATGTTTTTAGTGGTGAAACAAGTATAAAAATACATTGTTAACAAGAAAAATTCAATAGAATGATTTTTAGAAAAATCATCTTGCAAGTTGTAAAAGACTAAATCTTGTAAGAAAGGGATTTACAAATAAATAACCACACTTTAAAAGATAACTAAGCTTACTAAACACACTAGTAACTTACTGCAAGTTTTCATAAAAGTTCAAGTTCATGTTGTTGTGTAAATTGCATGATTTTGGCACTTGGTAAGTGTTGATTGAGTTGTTGATTGTTTGTGATAATTTTAAAAGAAAATGATATGCTTTGAAAGCATGGGAACCTTCATTTTTAGGGGAAACTATGGCAAAATTTTCTAAAAATGTAAACACTTGGAAAAATATTTTCAAACAAATATTTACAAGTATATTTTAACCATGAGTTCCCATATAAACCTTGCCATAAATTTTGTTTCAAAAAAATACAAATATTGGAGGTTGGTTTTTATAAATAAAAATGGCTAGATATATATTTAGAATATATATATACGATAAAGACACACATGTGTGATTATTTGTATACTTTGTGTTTTAGTTATATTATTTAGGACTTGAAATAATATAACACATTAAAATACCAAGAAATTACAATCCAAAATATTACCAAAAATCTCAAGGAATAAATACAAACGTTACACATAACATTTAGGAAACCGAACGGAAAAACCTAACTTACAAAATATTCCGGAAAATACATTTATAAGCATATTTTTGGAAAATAATATTTTGGACACAAGAAATGAAAACATGATTTTTACGATTGTCACACAGTTATATCATACTTTGACAAAAAGGGAAATACATAATTTTTCTTGTGAATAAAAGTATATACATGTTTCCTTGGAATTATTAGGAGATATAATATTTTTGGGAAAAATATGTATTTTCTTGGGTAAACTTGAAATACATTATTTTTGGATAAAAATAAGTTTATATGTATTTTCTAAAGTTAGATTTGAAAGTATATTATTTTGGAACTACAAATATTTTTGCCAAAAGAAAAAATTATGAATAATTTTTCTAAGTAATAATTCTTAAATATATATTTTGGGAAATATATATATTAGTGGACTTTTATTAGAAATAATATACCGGAAAGTTTAACACAAAATTAAGTATAAGAATACTTAACGATTACAAGAAAATACGTATTCTCATACGTATAAACCCACACCGGAATATGACCCCAAAATATGACAAAATACACATGTATAAGATACCCCCATCCTTGGTAAGGAAATACAAGTATAAATACTTGAGAAGTATTATTACGAAAATATTGTTTAACAAATATTCCAAAATTTATAAATATAATTTAAGTTGAAATATTAAATATTTTGACAATAATTATATGAATTGAAATGATATCAGAAACGTAACTCAAAAACATTAATACTAAGACAAGGCACGACCCGTTCGTCTAATAGATGTTAGTACATTGTAGGTAGGCGTGTTTGCTGAAGGAATTTGAGTTACGCTTATCGAAGACGCAAGACTGTGAGTTCATGTCCCCCTTTTCTTTTAACTGTTTTGTTTATTAACTTCGGGGGTGAAATACATGTTACAAAATGATTACATACAATTACAATTGGTATGGTTAGCCTAGGAAAGTATAGTAGATCATGTGAATGGGTAGGCGCACACTTGAGACCATTAATCCTCGTATAAGGACCGAGGGGCATGAGTGATAGATCTATTTGGGTGTAGCGAGCCCACACCCATGAGGACCGGGGTGGCCCATGAGGTGACTATATCTTACAGCCAGAAGCCTGGTACAAATTAGCTAGGTTTGAGCCTTCCTACGCCGTCACACATATCAGTGGTCTTGCAAACCATTGGTGATTTGTTTCCTTGTTTGCTTTCATACCGGGATTTACAAACATACATACATACACTGTTTACAAAGGTTTTGTACATACTTATACACAAACACATGAACTCGCTCAACTTTTATTGATGTTTTCAAATTACATGTATTTCAGGAAATTAAGTGGATCTGGCGGGTGTTTGCATGTTCCAAGCTGCGTCGTGAATAAAAAGATGTCATCCGAAGTTATTAGGGTTTAGGAGATGTATCTTAATCCTGGATGAGATACGTGGTTCTAAACTCGGTTTTTATTTAAGGTCTTTTGTCGAGTCTTCGTGAACTCTTTAAACATGTTGTGGTTTGTAATTTAAATTTGGAGTCTACGTTTCAGACAATTATGTTGTGGTATTTTCAAACTTAATTTATGGATGAACATCTCTGGTTTTAATCATATAGTGTTGTTATGACTGAATGCGATGGTATTAAGAAAGTTACACCATAATCACGCTTCCGCAATATTCAGGGTGTGACAAAGAGTTGAGTTTGCTATGCCCTACAATGGTTACCCCACTCGAGAAAGCTATCGAGAGGTATATTGATGGCTTACCTGACTCCGTACAAGACATCGTCACTGGTAGTAACCCTACCACAGTCCGTCAGGCAATCGAGTTAGCTGCGACTTTGACTGAGTCGCAGGTCCGAAAAGGTAAGCTACACAGGAAGGGTGACAAGGGTAAGAAACAGTCGTGTGATAAGGGTGAAAGCAAGAAGGGTAAGAGCAAGAAGGGCAAGGAAACAGGTTCTTCGAAAGGGTCTAGGAAGCGCAAGGCTTCCCAGAATTTCGCTGTCACTGCCTAAGTCAATCAGGCAGCTCCCAACCAACCTGCACAACCACCAGCAAAGAAACGGTATGCAGGGAATGCACCGTTGTGCGACAGATGCAATAGCCACCATCAACCGTAAGTTCAGTGTCGTTTCTGTACTAACTATGGGAAGTCGGGTCATCTTGCTGATATTTGTCGCTTTACTCCCAATCAAGCTGCACATAACCCAGCTCAACAGGCTACTTAACCGCCTGCTCAACAACAAGCCCAAGCTGCACGACCTCATTTTCCTCCTGGCTCGTGCTATAATTATGGGGACCTGACTCATTATCGAAACCAGTGTCCAAGGCTGGCCAACGCGAATGAGAATCAGGCTCAGGCTCGAGGTCGAGTCTTCAACATGAATGCTAATGAGGCGCGAGCAGACAGCAAGGTGGTGAGCGGTACGTTCTTTGTTAACAATCAGTCTGCTTCTGTTCTTTTTTATTCGGGTGCCGATAAGAGTTTTGTGTCATTTTCTTTTGAGCCATTGCTTCGCATGTCTAGAACAAAACTAGGAAAGCCCTTGATAGTAGAGGTAGCTAGTGGTGATCCCGTTGTTCTCGATTCTGTTCTTCGTAACTGCCAGCTGAACCTTCATAACCATCTTTTTCCTATTGACCTCACACCGATGCAACTTGGAAGCTTCGACATTATAGTAGGAATGGATTGGTTAGCCAAGCATCACGCAGAGGTAGTTTGTTTCGAGAAGATAGTTCGTGTTCCGCTCTCGACAGGTGAGATCCTACAGGTTCGTGGTGAGAAACCTGCTAGTAGCCTCAAACTCATGTCTTGTACTCAGGCTCAGAAGTATCTGCAAAAGAACTATGTGGCTTTCTTGGCACATGTTGTAGCAGATAAAGGCAAAGGTAAGACTATTCAAGATGTTGGATCGTCATGTGACCCTAACGAGTCAATCTGAGTAGTTCATCATCAAATACAAAGGCAGAATCAATGTAAATGACGTAAAACAGCTTGTTCCTTTCTAATCTTTATCTATTACTGATTTCCTGAGCTTTTACAGATCTGATTACAATTCGGCAGCACCTCGGCTCTCAAACACACACATCTAATTCCGTATCAAATGACACAACAACATGGATATTTATAGATGGGGTAATTCCGTTTGAAAGTGGCATGGCCATTTCAAGCGGAATTAAACTTGTTAACTTCGCTTGAAATGGTCATGTCTCATTCAAACGAAATTAACAACTTTAACATCATCAAACCCTAATTTCAACCCTGTTGTGTGCTCGTTTATCCTATCTAGACATAAGACTCGATTAAGACGAAGTTAACAGACACTAGTGCACCAATAGACTCCCCCTTGGATGTTGACGAAGTCTTCGGCGTCGAGTCTTTAGTCTTTGTCTCTTTCCAAATTGTTTTGTCATTGTAAAAGCTTCCTTCAATCTTTATCTTCTTCAATCAACAGCTAGCATGAATCATAGAATCTGAATCTTTAATAACCTTCAAGCTCCCCCTTGAGTGTAGATCCAGGAACTGCATCTGACTTTTAAGTCTTCAGACTTCCCCTATCAGTAGGCTGGGATTTTGCTTAGCTGTTGTCTCAATATCACACCTGTCACCTGCACAATCTCTACCCAAATATAAGATTTATGACACTAACAGTTTCATCCAAATTTACCATTCAAACTCATTTGATAATCTTGTCAGAATTAGAAATCCACTTAAGTATTCAGGTCCAAATTAATGACCCTGATTATGTAACACCTGTGCCTCCACGGCCATCAAACAAATACCGAACCAATGAAATATTATATTTCATACTTGGGATTTGTAAAAATATGTGTATCATTTGCACATATCAACTCTAGTTCGATTTCAAGCTCTAAATCGCTTTCTGGAAGGTTATACGCGCACCGATGCGTAAATATAACCAGTTTAATGCAACAAACACTCTGGAATAGTGACATAGGCTTAACATACCTTAAATAACCTTTACATAACTTAGAGATAAGTTTTGAAGGCTTTGGTATGGCTAAATCAAGTTAATTCGTCTACAGGGACTAAATATGACAAACTACGAAAGTATGCCAATTTGAACTGTAACAGACATTCCAGAACATGACCATAAGTTAAACACACCTTAAATATCCTTTACATAGCTTAGAAATAGGCTTTGAGGGGTTCGGTGTGCTAAAATATACTTTTGGGTCATTCAGGGACTAAAAGTGTCAAAAATTGCACAAGTTTGCATTTTCGCGCATAACTCACGTTCTGAATACATCCGGACATCCAAAAATTTATGTAAGCATGACTATATTATGCTTTAGTGTTTGGCTTAAGAAAAATCCATTCGTTGCGTCATTTGGATCGTTTTTCGCGCTTATGCGCATTCCGTCGTAATTAAGCGAACATCGCGTTCGTACGACCAAACGAACCAACATCCGACATATTTCTGAGCATGTTTCATGTCCACAATGTTTAGGCAACATTTTAGGGCCTTAAAGTTGGCTTTACGGGCCTTAGAAGTGCCGGAAATGGGCTTAAACACGTGCAGGGACTGAAACTGTCAAAACTGAAACATGTTTGCTGATCAGACATCCCAGGCGGCCCGCCTGAGACTTACCTGATCCTGATGCGGGCCGCGTCCGACTTCCTGACCAGATTAATCGAATCTAACAGCAGATTGCAGCTATTACATTCACACCCACACATTCTCACATGCTTAGTCAGATGATAAGGATGATATTTAGCCACCACAACTTTACGACAAATGTACGGGCAGGATCATGGCACGTTTTCCATGAAACGATCTTAACGGTGGACCTTTTACTATAAATACCCCACCCCCCATGCTTCATAATCACTAGAATTTTGATCTTAGAAACTCTAAGTTGAAACCATTGTTTCATACCTGAGATTCTCGGATCGAAATTAGCATTCGGGGACCCTTCGTAAGTATTCTTTCGTTCTTTTATTGCTTTTCGAGTCTGAAAGTCAAACTTTGTTTGACTTTCTACATTGACCAGTTATGGTCAATGCGAAGTTCGTTTGAACTTCGCAACGTGAGTGTAATCACGTTGGTCATAGTCCCTTGGGACTATGCCTACTGATTACCACGTTGTCTAGGGTCGTAGGGTAAGCGATCTAATAAATCGCTTATACCTCGAACCCGACCCATTTGGTCGATCATTAGGATCCGACCAAATACATTAGGTGACCATAGTAGGTAGGGAATAACCTTCCAAGGTTATACCCTATGGTCACATCGTTTAAGTAGTTGTATGATAGGTAGTTTATATGCCTTAGGTAAATTACCAGAATACCCTTTTCATGTATAATTGGTAATTAAGCATATGTAACCTACTCTTTTGTCACATAACTGATTATATTATATGTTTAGGCATATAACACTTGTCATAGGACTAGTTAGGCGGTCCGAACGCGTTTCACGCGAACGACGCGTTAAAGTAGCATAAGCTACCTAAACGGGTCGTAATGGGTCTTAAACAATTATATTAAGTTTCATTTAGCATGTAGGCTTTGATAAACCATATGACACGAGTCTCTATACTCGTTAGGTTTACGAAACCTCATTCTATCCGATCTTCCGATTTAGGTCCGGTTTATTAATGTAGTTACCTATATTAGGTGCCGTTTGATTTCCGTGATCTCTAGCATTGTTTGGTTGTCACTCAAGGACTACTGAGCATTCTCAAGTGAGTACATAGACCCCTCTTTTACTGTTTTCCAAACTGTTTTGGGGTGAAACACATGTGCCTACTTGTTACTTTCGTGCTTTCCTGTTTTCACATCATATACTTGCTATGTTCATTAGTACATTTATAGTACATGATTTCATGGTGTTCTATGCTTTGTATGATGACTTTGCATACTTAGTACATTGTTTTACATGACTTTTCTACTTTGTATGATGACTTTGCATACTTAGTACATTGTTTTATACTGCATCTCTGTTGCATATGTTCCAGTAACATATGGACACATTGTTTTACAGCTCTACCCTGTATGTTTACTCTAGCATACTAGGTACATTATCTTCATAAAACATGCTTACATTTTGGTATGACATTTGGTTTGTTTAAACTATACTATACATTCATTAACACCGATCATGCCGTTCGTTAGTAGGTAGTGGTACCATAGGACTTGACAAATCCCGTTCCGGACATCCCAGGGAAAGGGGATGAAAGGAATGACCGAATCCGAATACATATTCTCTTGATAACTCACTTTTACATAGTTATCCGTCTGTCTCAAGGCTTGGATGTATGAATTTTCACAATACCGCATAAATGTTCATATTCAGTATAGCATACATATATCTTACAAAACATAACTTTGATTTAAACCAAGTTTTACTTCAATACTTTGTTTTGTACATTTTTACTTATGGTTTAAGTAGTCTAAATTTTACATACCATACATATCATTTTGGTTATACATTACTTGACTACTTTTGGACTATAAACATTTGACATGGTTTATACAAGGACTTTTGACTATTGGTTTAAACATAGACTTATTACATTGTTGGTTTGGTTTGATTAAGTGATTAAGTAACGATGCGTGTGTAATATGATACAAGCATGGTGGATACGCCGCTGGTACTTCCTATATATAAGTGTTTGTATGGTATTACATATCGTAGCGTTATTTGAATCATTTCAGTTTGATACATATAACATTTTATACAAATAACATACTTTTCACAAGACATTGATTTACAAACAACTTATCTTTTACAAACTCATTTTACAATGGTTATTCATTTAACCATACAATATTCTCTTATTTATACATATCATCTGATCTTATTGCATTTTAAACGATTTACAAAACAAAACAAACTAAAAAGGTTCATGACTAAACATTTTCTTAAACATAAGTCATGAATCTCATTTTCACAAAACCTATGTATCTCACAGGCATTTTTATGCTGACGTACCTATTTTCACATGTGTTTTTCAGGAGCTGTTGCATGAGATGATCAAGATACACATAGGCAGACTTGGGCTTTAGTGACAATAAAAGATGCAAGACTAGTTAATTATGTTGTATTTCCTTGTTTGTTAAGACATTGTAACACTTTTAATCAATAAAACGAAACTTCAATTGCCATGGATTTGAAACAATTAATTCTGTTACAACACTCCCCGACATTTCCGCCACATTTTGTATGTTCTACGTGGTCGGGGTGTGACAGAAAAGATGGTATCAGAGCCAATGGTTATAGGGAATTAGGTTATTAGTAATGCTTTGACCTAGTCTATAACCTTCTTAGGACCCTAACGCGAGTTTACTTGCGTTTAGTCATAAAACAATACCGTCACCTATCCTTAGGCGACGATCACAACAAGAACATAAATTTCCGAACCACTTTGAAAACTAATCATCTGTTCTAGGATGATTGATTACTAGGTTTTGAACCCTCTATTGTAAGGTTTTGAACTCTCTGTTATATGGTTTTGAACCCCTTTGAGTTTTCAAAATCTCGTCAAGGTTTTGGGTTTTAAATAATGTGAACACGTGCAAACTGGAAGGGTGAATGCCTGTATTCTGGGTTTTCTGTCTAGGCAAGCACTTCGTATACATCTCATCAGACGCGAGACCAGTTGTGCTTACCTGGGAATTCTTGGGATGAGTGTTCACTTATAGGCGAGCATGTCTTCGCGATACATTATTTTCGACCCATTTACTTTGATTTGTCACTGTGTGTCGTTTGTTGCTTTGTAGTAACAAACAAATGACCACTATCCTTGCTTTCATCAGATTTGTTTCATCTCATTCTTGTCGTCTAATTCTCTCTCTCGTTTCCTTTCATGTTTCCTCTTTTAGAATGCCTCCTCAACGCGAAAGCCAGATAGAGACTGCCGAATTGGCAGAAATCATTGTGCAGCAAATGGCTGCTCAATTGTCACACCCCGACCACGTAGGACAACCAAACGTGGCGGAAACATCGGGGAGTGTTGTAACAGAATTAATTGTTTCAAATCCATGGCAATTGAAGTTTCGTTTTATTGATTAAAGGTGTTACAATGTCTTAACAACCAAAGAAATACAACATAATTAACTAGTCTTGCATCTTTTATTGTCACTAAAGCCCAAGTCTGCCTATGTGTATCTTGAACATCTTATGCAACAGCTCCTGAAAAACACATGTGAAAATAGGTACGTCAGCATAAAAATGCCTGTGAGATACATAGGTTTTGTGAAAATAGGTTTCATGACTTATGTTTGAGAAAATGTTTAGTCATAAACCTTGTAATTTGCTTTGTTTTGTAAATCATTTGAAAAACAATGAGTTCAGATGATATGTATAAATAAGTAAATAATGTATGGTTAAATAAATAACCATGTAAGATGAGTTTGTATAAGATAAGTTGTTTGTAAAACAATGTCTTGTTAAAAGTATGTTATTTGTATAAAATGTTCTATGTCTCAAACTGAAATGATTCAAATAACGCTACAATATGTAATACCATACAAACACTTATATATAGGAAGTACCAGCGGCGTATCCACCATGCTTGTATCATATTACACACGCATCGTTACTAAATCATTTAATCAAACCAAACCACCAAAGTAATGTTTAACAATAGTAGAAGTGTTTATGTATGGTCAAATACGGTTCACACGGTTCACAGATACAAACGGTTCACAGATACAAACGGTTCACAGATACAAACGGTTCACAGATATCAACGGATCACATAGTCAAATGATTACAACGGTTCACATAGTCAAATGTTTACAACGGTTCAATATGTAGTATAATGTGTTCATATGCTGGATAAGCATATGCAACAGAAAGGCAATGTAAAACAATGTACTAAGTATGCACAAAATAGACATACGTAGTATGAAATGTAATGTAGAACGATGTACTAAGTAATGCACACAATGGGCACACCTAGCATGAAATGTAATGAAATCATGTACTATAATGTACTAACGAACATAGCAGGTATATGATGTGAAAACAGGAAAGCATGAAAGTAACAAGTAGGCACATGTGTTCCACCCCAAAACAGTTTGGAAAACAGTAAAAGAGGGGTCTATGTACTCACTTGAGATTGCTCAGTAGTCCTTGAGTAACAACCAAACAATGCTAGAGATTGCGGATATCAAACGGCACCTACTATAGGTAACTACATTAATAAACCGGACCTAAATCGGAAGATCGGGTAGCATTAGGGTTTGTAAACCAAACGAGTGTTGAGACTCGTGTCATTTGGTTTAACAAAGCCTACATACTAAATGAAACTTAACCTAAGTGTTTACGACCCATTACGACCCGTTTAGGTAGCTTATGCTACTTTAACGCGTCGTTCGCGTGAAACGCGTTCGGACCGCCTAACTAGTCCTATGACAAGGGTTATATGCCTAAACATGTTACATAATCAGTTATGTGACAAAAGTTTAGGTTACATATGCTTAATTACCAATTATACATGAAAAGGGTATTCTGGTAATTTACCTAAGGCATATAAACTACCTATCATACAACTACTTAAACGATGTGACCATAGGGTATAACCTCGGAAGGTTATGCCCTATACTAGGGTCACCTAATGTATTTGGTCGGATCCTAATGATCGACCAAACTGGGTCGGGTTCGAGGTATAAGCGATTTATCAGATCGCTTACCCTACGACCCTAGACAACGTGGTAATCAGTGGGCATAGTCCCAAGGGACTATGACCAACGTGATTACACTCACGTTGCGAAGTTCAAACGAACTTCGCATTGACCATTACTGGTCAACGCTGAAAGTCAAACAAAGTTTGACTTTCTGACTCGAAAAGCAGTAAAATAAGGAAAAGAACGAAAGAATACTTACGAAGGGTCCCCGAATGCTAATCCCGATTCAAGAATCTCAGGTATGAAACAATGGTTCCAACTTAGAGGTTCTCAAATCAGAATTCTAGTGATTTTAGCAATGGGGGTGGATGGGTATTTATAGGAATACCCGAACCGTTAAGATCGTTTCATGGAAAACGCGCCTTAATCCCATCCGTACATGTGTTGCAAAGTTATGGTGCCTAAATTCCATCCATACATGTGTTGCAAAGTTATGGTGCCTAAATTCCATCCATACATGTGTTGCAAAGTTATGGTGCCTAAATTCCATCCTTATCCGCTGACTAAGCATGTTAGAATGTGTGGTTGTGAATTAAACAACTGTTTATACATCGAATCTGGTCCCGAAAGTGCAAAACTGATATTTCTGCATGTTTTCTGTCCAGAATAGGCAGTCGCGTAACGCGACGGGTAAGCCCATAGGGCTCGCGCTACGCTAGCACCCCCCTGAATCAGAAAAGTTTCAAAAGTGGCAGGAATGGTCCCTGCACGTGTTTAAGGCCTTTTTCGATGCGTTTGAACCCCGTTAACCTCATTTCAAGGCTCTAAAATGAAGTTAAAGTATAGGGTACTTAAAATGTGCTAAAAAATATCTCGGATGTTGGTTCGTTTGGTCGTACGAACGCGATGTTCGCTTAATTACGACGGAATGCGCACAAGCGCGAAAAACGATCCAAATGACGTGACGAATGGATTTTTCTTATGGCGAACACTAAAATAAAATATTTTAGTGCTTACATAAATTTTTGGATGTCCGGATGTATTCAGAACGTAAGTTATGCGCGAAAATGCAAACTTGTGCACTTTTTGACACTTTTAGTCCCTGAATGACCCAAAAGTTTATTTTAGCATACCGAACCCCTCAAAGCCTATTTCTAAGCTATGTAAAGGATATTTATGGTATGTTTAACTTATGGTCATGTTCCGGAATGTCTGTTACAGTTCAAATTGGTATACTTTCGCAGTTTGTCAACTTTAGTCCCTGTAAGCGATTTAACTTTGATTTCACCACACCAAACCTTTCAAAACTTATATCTAAGTTATGTATAGGTTATTTAAGGTATGTTAAGTCTATTTCACTATTCCGGAGTGTTCGTTGCATTAAACTGGTTATATTTACGCATTAGTGCGCGTATAACCTTCCAGAAAGCGATTTAGAGCTTGGAATTGAACAAGAATTGATATGTGCAAATGATACACATATTTACACAGATCCCAAGTATGAAATACAATATTTCATCGGCTTGGCAGTTGTTTGATGGTTGAAGTGACCCAGGTGTTACAGTCTCCCCTACTTTAGGAAATTTCGTCCCGAAATTTATTCGTAGGAGTCTATTTGTGACTTTGTGTCAGATAACCACCAGAGATATGTAAAGCATAATCCTGTCATTTCCTTAACGGACATTCTTCAGAATGAAAATGAACAAACGGAGTCATTTTCCTCAACGGGTATTCTTCAGAAGCGGAAATGAAGGAATAAACAAACGGGGATTCATTTCCTTAACAGACAATTCTGAGAAACGAAAATGAACAAACGGAGTCATTTTCAACGGTTGCTTCCTCAGAAACGGAAATGAAAATGATAGACAAACGGATATTCATTTCCTCAACGGACAAATCTTCAGAAACGAAAATGAACAAACAGAGTCATTTTCAACGGTTGCTTCCTCAGAAACGGAAATGAAAATGATAGACAAACGGATATTCATTTCCTCAACGGATAATCTTCAGAAACGAAAATGAACTAACGGAGTCATTTTCAACGGTTGTTTCCTCAGGTTCGGAAATGAAGGATTAAATAAACGGATATTCATTTCCCTCGACGGATACTCTTCAGAACGAAAATGCACAAACGGAGTCATTTTCCTCAACGGTTATTCTTCAGAATTGGAAATGAAGGATAAACGGATATTCATTTCCCTCGACGGATACTCTTCAGAACGAAAATGCACAAACGGAGTCATTTTCCTCAACGGTTATTCTTCAGAATTGGAAATGAAGGATAAACGGATATTCATTTCCTCAACGGATATTCTTCAGAAGTGAAAAATGAATAGCTAGTTCATTTTTCCTCAACGGATACTTCATCAGAATTGGAAATGAATAGGGTTAACTTCTAGGTACATGACAAAGCTCGCTGTGGTTTCTGTGCACTAAATTCCATAATTATGTATGCATCCATAATTACGTAATTCCTTGCATAGTCCGCACAGTTTGTCTTGTAATGTTCATAAGCACATAATCACATAGTTGTTTAATTGTTATTGTCTTGTTATTGATTGCAATTAACTTGGCACCTCGTACTTCGTTTCTCTTGGAAGAAATGGGTACTTAGGATTTTCGTGAAAAACGCAAGAGATCATACAATGGAAAAAAATTTGGGAGTAGTCCGTTCTTCAAGGAATGCGGTTCCTTGATTGTCGGTATTGTAGGGGATATGTTGTTTATACATACAATCACATAAATACATTGCAATGTATAAGATTTATTTATAAACAACGATAACAACTGTTTCTTGGATCTTGACAACAAAAGAAAATAATACATAAGACGTGATTATTTCTAAATGATGTTGTCTTCTGGTTGATCATATGCTCATCCCTGCGCTGGATTTGCATTAGCAAGCCTTGGGCAATTCCTACGAAAATGGCCCATCTCGCCACAGTTGTAGCAAGATCCCGGTGGAAAACGAGCTTGAGCAGGATTGTTGCCAGCTTGATTTGGTGCAGCCGTGGTTGGGCAAACCCTAGCTGTATGACCTATAAGTCCGCAAACTTGGCATGTGCGGCACTTCACCCCAGCATGATGATGTAGGCCACATTGGTTGCACAAGGGTGCAGTTCCGTTGTAGGGTTTCCTGGCAGGGGGTTGAGCTGGTTGGTTGAGGACGGCTTGATCATTGTGAGCGACCACGGCGTAGTTCTGAGAAGCCTTTCGCTTCTTTGACCTCTTAGGGGATCCAGTCTGTTCATCCATGATCTTTGATTCCTCGATTGGTTTCGATTCTTCGACCGGCTTCTTGTCACCTTTTCGGAAAAGTTTACCTTTCCTGATCTTTGATTCAGTCAAGGTTGCAGATAGCTCAATGGCCTGTCTAACTGTAGTAGGGTTGCTACCAGTCAAAATGTCTTGTATTGAATCAGGGAGGCCATCAATGTACTTTTCAATTGCCTTATCCAAAGGCGTGACCATGTTTGGGCACAACAGACTTAACTCCTCGTAACGGTCCGTGTAGGCTCGATGCTCACCGCTGTCTTGCTCCAGATTGTCGAATTCCCTTTCCAAAGCCCTGATCTCGTGTCGAGGACAGAATTCCTTCATCATAAGGGCCCTAAGTTCAGCCCATGTCTGTGCGAGTGCAACCTCTGCACCACGATCTCTCATAACACCGTTCCACCACGTAAGGGCTCTCTTCTGGAACACACTCGAAGCAAACTCGACCTTGCGATTGTCAGGACACTGCACGTGGCGGAAAGTATTCTCAATGCTCTCGAACCATTGAAGAAGCCCAGTCGCTCCCTCAGAACCGCTAAACTTGAGTGGTTTCGCCGAGTTAAAACTCTTGAAATTGCATGGACCATTGTTGTTGTTGTTGGCTTGATTCCATTGAGCAAAGAGATTTGGGAATTGAGCAGCCATTTGCTGCGCAATTATTTCTGCCAGCTCGGCAGTCTCTATCTGGTTTTCGCGTCGAGGAGGCATTCTAAAAGAGGAACATGAAAGGAAACGAGTGAGAGAATTAGACGAAAAGAATGAGATGAAGCAAATCTGATGAAAGCAAGGATAGTGGTCATTTGTTTGTTACTACAAAGCAACAAATGACCTCGGTGAATAATCAAAGTAAATAGGTCAAGAATAATGTATCGCGAAGACATGCTCGCCTATAAGTGAACACTCATCCCAAGAATTCCCAGGTAAGCACAACTGGTCTCGCGTCTGGTTGAGATGTATACGAAGTGCTTGCCTAGACAGAAAACTCAGAATACAGGCATTCACCCTTCCAGTTTGCACGTGTTCACATTATTTAAAACCCAAAACCTTGACGAGATTTTTGAAAACTCAAAGGGGTTCAAAACCTTATAACAGAGGGTTCAAAACCTAGTAATTAATCATCCTAGAACAGATGATTAGTTTTCAAAGTGGTTTCGAAAATTATGTTCTTGTTGTGGTAGTCGCCTAAGGATAGGTGACGGTATTGTTTTATGACTAAACGCAAGTAAACTCGCGTTAGGGTCCTAAGAAGGTTATAGACTAGGTCAAAGCATTACTAATAACCTAATTCCCTATAACCATTGGCTCTGATACCACTTTTCTGTCACACCCCGACCACGTAGGACAACCAAACGTGGCGGAAACATCGGGGAGTGTTGTAACAGAATTAATTGTTTCAAATCCATGGCAATTGAAGTTTCGTTTTATTGATTAAAGGTGTTACAATGTCTTAACAACCAAAGAAATACAACATAATTAACTAGTCTTGCATCTTTTATTGTCACTAAAGCCCAAGTCTGCCTATGTGTATCTTGAACATCTTATGCAACAGCTCCTGAAAAACACATGTGAAAATAGGTACGTCAGCATAAAAATGCCTGTGAGATACATAGGTTTTGTGAAAATAGGTTTCATGACTTATGTTTGAGAAAATGTTTAGTCATAAACCTTGTAATTTGCTTTGTTTTGTAAATCATTTGAAAAACAATGAGTTCAGATGATATGTATAAATAAGTAAATAATGTATGGTTAAATAAATAACCATGTAAGATGAGTTTGTATAAGATAAGTTGTTTGTAAAACAATGTCTTGTTAAAAGTATGTTATTTGTATAAAATGTTCTATGTCTCAAACTGAAATGATTCAAATAACGCTACAATATGTAATACCATACAAACACTTATATATAGGAAGTACCAGCGGCGTATCCACCATGCTTGTATCATATTACACACGCATCGTTACTAAATCATTTAATCAAACCAAACCACCAAAGTAATGTTTAACAATAGTAGAAGTGTTTATGTATGGTCAATTTACCTAAGGCATATAAACTACCTATCATACAACTATTTAAACGATGTGACCATAGGGTATAACCATCGGATGGTTATTCCCTACCTACTATGGTCACCTAATGTATTTGGTCGGATCCTAATGATCGACCAAACTGGGTCGGGTTCGAGGGTATAGGCGATTTATTAGATCGCCTACCCTACGACCCTAGACAACATGGTAATCAGTGGGCATAGTCCCAAGGGACTATGACCAACGTGATTACACTCACGTTGCGAAGTTCAAACGAACTTCGCATTGACCATTACTGGTCAACGCTGAAAGTCAAACAAAGTTTGACTTTCTGACTCGAAAAGCAATAAAATAAGGAAAAGAACGAAAGAATACTTACGAAGGGTCCCCGAATGCTAACCTCGATTCAAAAATCTCAGGTATGAAACAATAGTTTCAACTTAGAGTTTCTCAAATCAAAGTTCTTGTAAGTTTAGCAATGGGGTGGATGGGTATTTATAGGAATACCCGAACCGTTAGGATCGTTTCATGGAAAACGTGCCTTAATCCCACCCGTACAAGTGTCGGGACCTTATGGTGACTAAAAATGATCCTTATCTTCATGACTAGATAATTGGAAACATGTGGTGGTGGATCAAACAGCTGCAATCTGCTGTTAGAAACATTGAATCTGGTCTGCAGACAGGCTAGCGCACCGCTACGTTAAAAGTGTAGCGCACCGCTAGGCCATAGTTTGGCAGATTTACACTTTTGGTCCCTGCAGTGCAATAAGCCCATTTCTGACACGTTTAAGGCCCGTTAACCCCATTTCAAAGCTCTAAAATGAAGTTAAAGTATAGGGTACTTAAAATGTGCTCAAAAATATCTCGGATGTCGGTTCGTTTAGCCGTACGAACGCGATGTTCGCTTAATTACGACGGAATGCGCACAAGCGCGAAAAACGATCCAAATGACGCGACGAATGGATTTTTCTTATGGCGAACACTAAAATATAATATAGTCATGCTTACATAAATTTTTGGATGTCCGGATGTATTCAGAACGTAAGTTATGCGCGAAAATGCAAACTTGTGCACTTTTTGACACTTTTAGTCCCTGAATGACCCAAAAGTTTATTTTAGCACACCTAACCCCTCAAAGCCTATTTCTAAGCTATGTAAAGGATATTTATGGTATGTTTAACTTATGGTCATGTTCCGGAATGTCTGTTACAGTTCAAATTGGCATACTTTCGCAGTTTGTCAACTTTAGTCCCTGTAAGCGATTTAACTTAATTTTTGCCATACCAAAGCCTTCAAAACTTATTTCTAAGTTATGTAAAGGTTATTTAAGGTATGTTATGCCTATGTCACTATTCCGGAGTGTTTGTTGCATTAAACTGGTTATATTTACGCATCGGTGCGCGTATAACCTTCCAGAAAGCGATTTAGAGTTTGAAATTGAACAAGAATTGATATGTGCAAATGATACACATATTTTTACAAATACCAAGTATAAAATATAATATTTCATTGGTTCGGCATTTGTTTGATGGCCGTGGAGGCACAGGTGTTACAGTCTCCCCTACTTTAGGAAATTTCGTCCCGAAATTTATTTAGAGGAAACTTGTGAGAGCTTGAAAACATGAAGTTGAAAAGATCGAACAATATTGATTAGGGTTCTGAACTTCTAGTAACCTTTAATAACATCATGATTGCAATGTAAGAGGGATACTTATATACAAGTATATGAAGCGTCATTGGTGGGTCCACCGTACCTCCATTACATCGTTCTCATTTCGTTATTGTTGTCACTATCGGCTTTTACACATAATAAATCTTACTGGGTTTCTGTGCACTAAATTTCATAATTATGTACGCGTCCATAATCAGACAATTCCTTGCACAGTTCACACAGTCTATTTTATAGTGTGTAGGGGAAAACCAAATGAACAAACCGGTGATGAGCGTGACTAGACCACCATAGGGTCCTTTTGACTAAATCAATAAATGATCTAAATAGACTATCAAGGAGTCTGTCCAGCCACATCACTAGATGTCGTTCTTTAACCAAATTGTGAATCAATCTTTTTGATTAGACCACTAAAGGGTCTCTTATGAATCATGGAGTAGTACTATATAATCCAAGGGTTTTAACTATTACATAGAAGCCCATTCAGGATTTAAGGTAGTACCTTTTTGAATATCCTACTACGAATCCCTCATATCAAGATATGAAAGATTCTACGAGGATTTGGATAATGAATACCCAGAGTATACCAAAAACACAAAAATGCATAAATGAAAACACCAAATATGTAAACACATAATCACATAACCACAAAATTGTTTGTTAACTTGTCTTGTTAATTGCGTACATGCATTTAAAGCACACTAGGAATCCATTCCGTGGATTTCATTTGGTACTTTAAACGTTATCAAGAATCCAACTATAAAGATAGAAAGATTTTTAAAAGAAAAATTCGATTTCGATTATAAGGAACTGAAATGTTCGAATTTAGGTACAAAAGGAATCCAATTAAGGACTCTGATTTGTATGACAATTATCCACAAGGATCTAATTGTGAAAATAAAAAGATCCCATATGGATTTAAAAGTTGAAGATGTTTTGAAACCTTGCACTGGATGTGCTTAGGTTAAAACATGATGTAAAATGCTTATAAAGTTGAGATGCTTGATATGTCAAGGCGACATATGAAGCAGAATTTGAAGGTTAAGTCAATGTATGAGGAAAAATATTTCTGAAAACTATGCATGGGGTTCCTTTAAGAAAAAAAATGTGTTTAACGTTTTTGAAACCTTATATATAATACTTTTGAAATCATAAAGTAGGTGTATTAGATAGATATATTTACAAAAATGTTTTAAAATCATGCGAGATGAATTTTGAAATTATGTATAAGGTTTTTGAAAGACATGAATGATGCTTTTCGAAATCATGCACTTGATAAGAAAATGTATTGTGTTAATATTGTCTTCAGACTATATGAAATATTTTGAAATTAGAAAGGTTGGTTTTGATAACATGGCCAATGTTTTTGAAATAACATAGACAATGTATCTAGAATAATTGTTTTCAAACTATATGAAATGTTTTGAGATCATGAAGATTGTTTTGAAATACCTGTACTGTGTATGTTGAAAAATCAAAACGTAATGGGTATGAGATTTGATAATACCCTTAGTTATCTAACCAAGGATTTAAAGGCACAGATGTGCAGAAGCATGATCACTCATAATGCCACTTTATTTTCTGTACTTTGTTTCTTAGAATGAAACGAGTACTTAAAATGTTCGAGGGAATCATGAGCGATCATTTGAAAGAGAGAATCACAAGAGTGGTTTATAAGGAACATAGTTCCTTGATGTAAGTATCATAGGAAAAGTCATACACACATGTAACTACACTCGTTAATCAGAACTGTGAACAACAATTTATTTATAATCAAACAGATTGTTTCACATTACAAGAAATAGAAGAAACAAAAGCATAAGAAAACAACATCTTCTAATCAGCCAACTGCTCATCCGTGGGTTGGATTTGCATTAGCAAGCTTTGGGCATTTGTTCCTGAAATGGCTCGTATCACCACAGTTGTAGCAAGTACCACGCGGGAAACGAGCTTGAGTAGGGTTGACTTGGAGTTGGGTAGCAGCAAGATTTGCAACAGCTTTGTTCTGGATAGCAAAGCGGCATGTGATAATCAAATGTCCCAACCGTCCACAGTAGGTGCATTTGGAGCAGGGTATGAGGTTTGAATGATGACCGTTACATCGCTCGCACCTAGGAGCAGTTCCTAAGTACGGCCTCCTAGCTGGTGGCCTTGCCACATGGCTAGGTCCCGCTTGATTAGGTGTAACCGCTGCGGGTTTCCTTGAAGCCTTACGCTTCCTTGACTTTGGTGCAGTCTTGACTTCTGTTTCCTTCAGTGGCTCTTGAGTGGCTTCATTGTCGAGACGAGAGGCTTCATTGTTGAGACGAGCCATGGCAATGCCTAAATCCACAGTCTTCTGAATCACTTCGCCTATTTGCTGAACAAATTTGGCTGTTCGTTCGGGCATCTGACCAGTGCTGAGAGGAATAGACATTCTAGAAGGAAATGAAAGACAGAGGAAGAAACGAGTGAAAGGTTATTGGATAATCAATACAGAATGGTAACGAATGAAAATTGTGATCATTTGTTTGTTACCTAAGGCAAACAAATGAGATGGTGACAAATCAAAGTAAATGGGTCAAAAATAATGTATCGCGAAGACATGCTCGCCTATAAGTGAACACTCATTCCAAGAATTCCCAGGTAAGCACAACTGGTCTCGCGTCTGATGAGATGTATACGAAGTGCTTGCCTAGACAGAAAACCCAGAATACAGGCATTCACCCTTCCAGTTTGCACGTGTTCACATTATTTAAAACCCAAAACCTTGACGAGATTTTGAAAACTCAAAGGGGTTCAAAACCTTACAATAGAGAGTTCAAAACCTTACAATAGAGGGTTCAAAACCTAGTAATCAATCATCCTAGAACAGATGATTAGTTTTCAAAGCGGTTTTGAAATTTATGTTCTTGTTGTGGTCGTCGCCTAAGGATAGGCGACGGTATTGTTTTATGACTAAACGCAAGTAAACTCGCGTTAGGGTCCTAAGAAGGTTATAGACTAGGTCAAAGCATTACTAATAACCTAATTCCCTATAACCATAGGCTCTGATACCATCTTTTCTGTCACACCCCGACCACGTAGAACATACAAAACGTGGCGGAAACATCGGGGAGTGTTGTAACAGAATTAATGTTTCACAACCATGGAAATTAAAGTTTCGTTTTATTGATTATAAGTGTTACAATGTCTTAACAAACAAAGAAATACAACATAATTAACTAGTCATGCATCTTTTATTGTCACTAAAGCCCAAGTCTGCCTATGTGTATCTTGATCATCTTATGCAACAGCTCCTGAAAACACATGTGAAAATAGGTACGTCAGCATAAAAATGCCTGTGAGATACATAGGTTTTGTGAAAATAGGTTTCATGACTTATGTTTGAGAAAATGTTTAGTCATGAACCTTGTAATTTGCTTTGTTTTGTAAATCATTTGAAAAACAATAAGTTCAGATGATACGTATAAATAAGAGAATAATGCATGGTTAAATGAGTAACCATGTAAAATGAGTTTGTATAAGTTAAGTTGTTTGTAAAACAATGTATTGTGAAAAGTATGTTATTTGTATAAAATGTTATATGTATCAAAATGAAATGATTCAAATAACGCTACGATATGTAATACCATACAAACACTTATATATAGGAAGTACCAACGGCGTATCCACCATGCTTGTATCGTATTACACATGCATCGTTACTTAATCACTTAATTAAACCAAACCAAACAATGTAAGATGTCTATGTTTAAACCAATAGTCAAAAGTCCTTGTATAAACCATGTCAAATGTTTATAATCCAAAAGTAGTCAAGTAATGTATAATCAAAATGATATGTATGGTAAGTAAAATTTAGACTACTTAAACCATAAGTAAAAATGTACAAAACAAAGTATTGAAGTAAAACTTGGTTTAAATCAAAGTTATGTTTTGTAAAATATATGCATGCTATACTAAATATGAACATTTATGCGGTATTGTGAAAATTCATACATCCAAGCCTTGAGACAGACGGATAACTATGTAAAAGTGAGTTATCAAGAGAATATGTATTCGGATTCGGTCATTCCTTACGTCCAAACAAACCCGAGATTTCAGGAATGGGATTTGTCAAGTCCTATGGTACCACTACCTACTACCGAGCGGCATGATCGGTGTTAATGAATGTACATTGTATCATTTAAACAAACCAAATGTCATACCAAAATGTAAGCATGTGATGAAGATAATGTACCTAGTATGCTAGAGTAAACATACAAGGTAGAGCTGTAAAACAATGTGTCCATATGTTACTGGAACATATGCAACAGAGATGCAATGTAAAATGATGTACTAAGTATGCTTAGTTAACATACAAAGTAGAAAAGTCATGTAAATCAATGTGCTAGCATGCTATCAGTCAACATACATAGCAGAAATGTAATGTAAATCATGTACTAATAGTGTACTACTGAACATAACAAGTATATGATGTGAAAACAGGAAAGCAGGAAAGTAACAAGTAGGCACATGTGTTTCACCCCAAAACAGTCTGGAAAACAGTAAAAGAGGGGTCTATGTACTCACTTGAGAATGCTCAGTAGTCCTTGAGTGACAACCAAACAATGCTAGAGATCACGGAAATCAAACGGCACCTAATATAGGTAACTACATTAATAAACCGGACCTAAATCGGAAGATCGGATAGAATGAGGTTTCGTAAACCAAACGAGTATAGAGACTCGTGTCATATGGTTTATCAAAGCCTACATGCTAAATGAAACCCAACCTAATAGCTTACGACCCATTACGACCCGTTTAGGTAGCTTATGCTACTTTAACGCGTCGTTCGCGTGAAACGCGTTCGGACCGCCTAACTAGTCCTATGACAAGTATTATATGCCTAAACATGCTACATAATCAGTTATGTGACAAAAGTTTAGGTTACATATGCTTAATTACCAATTATACATGAAAAGGGTATTCTGGTAATTTACCTAAGGCATATAAACTACCTATCATACAACTATTTAAACGATGTGACCATAGGGTATAACCATCGGAAGGTTATTCCCTACCTACTATGGTCACCTAATGTATTTGGTCGGATCCTAATGATCGACCAAACTGGGTCGGGTTCGAGGGTATAGGCGATTTATTAGATCGCCTACCCTACGACCCTAGACAACATGGTAATCAGTGGGCATAGTCCCAAGGGACTATGACCAACGTGATTACACTCACGTTGCGAAGGTCAAACGAACTTCGCATTGACCATTACTGGTCAACGCTGAAAGTCAAACAAAGTTTGACTTTCTGACTCGAAAAGCAATAAAATAAGGAAAAGAACGAAAGAATACTTACGAAGGGTCCCCGAATGCTAACCTCGATTCAAAAATCTCAGGTATGAAACAATAGTTTCAACTTAGAGTTTCTCAAATCAAAGTTCTTGTAAGTTTAGCAATGGGGTGGATGGGTATTTATAGGAATACCCGAACCGTTAGGATCGTTTCATGGAAAACGTGCCTTAATCCCACCCGTACAAGTGTCGGGACCTTATGGTGACTAAAAATGATCCTTATCTTCATGACTAGATAATTGGAAACATGTGGTGGTGGATCAAACAGCTGCAATCTGCTGTTAGAAACATTGAATCTGGTCTGCAGACAGGCTAGCGCACCGCTACGTTAAAAGTGTAGCGCACCGCTAGGCCATAGTTTGGCAGATTTACACTTTTGGTCCCTGCAGTGCAATAAGCCCATTTCTGACACGTTTAAGGCCCGTTAACCCCATTTCAAAGCTCTAAAATGAAGTTAAAGTATAGGGTACTTAAAATGTGCTCAAAAATATCTCGGATGTCGGTTCGTTTAGCCGTACGAACGCGATGTTCGCTTAATTACGACGGAATGCGCACAAGCGCGAAAAACGATCCAAATGACGCGACGAATGGATTTTTCTTATGGCGAACACTAAAATATAATATAGTCATGCTTACATAAATTTTTGGATGTCCGGATGTATTCAGAACGTAAGTTATGCGCGAAAATGCAAACTTGTGCACTTTTTGACACTTTTAGTCCCTGAATGACCCAAAAGTTTATTTTAGCACACCTAACCCCTCAAAGCCTATTTCTAAGCTATGTAAAGGATATTTATGGTATGTTTAACTTATGGTCATGTTCCGGAATGTCTGTTACAGTTCAAATTGGCATACTTTTGCAGTTTGTCAACTTTAGTCCCTGTAAGCGATTTAACTTAATTTTTGCCATACCAAAGCCTTCAAAACTTATTTCTAAGTTATGTAAAGGTTATTTAAGGTATGTTATGCCTATGTCACTATTCCGGAGTGTTTGTTGCATTAAACTGGTTATATTTACGCATCGGTGCGCGTATAACCTTCCAGAAAGCGATTTAGAGTTTGAAATTGAACAAGAATTGATATGTGCAAATGATACACATATTTTTACAAATACCAAGTATAAAATATAATATTTCATTGGTTCGGCATTTGTTTGATGGCCGTGGAGGCACAGGTGTTACAGTCTCCCCTACTTTAGGAAATTTCGTCCCGAAATTTATTTAGAGGAAACTTGTGAGAGCTTGAAAACATGAAGTTGAAAAGATCGAACAATATTGATTAGGGTTCTGAACTTCTAGTAACCTTTAATAACATCATGATTGCAATGTAAGAGGGATACTTATATACAAGTATATGAAGCGTCATTGGTGCGTCCACCGTACCTCCATTACATCGTTCTCATTTCGTTATTGTTGTCACTATCGGCTTTTACACATAATAAATCTTACTGGGTTTCTGTGCACTAAATTTCATAATTATGTACGCGTCCATAATCAGACAATTCCTTGCACAGTTCACACAGTCTATTTTATAGTGTGTAGGGGAAAACCAAATGAACAAACCGGTGATGAGCGTGACTAGACCACCATAGGGTCCTTTTGACTAAATCAATAAATGATCTAAATAGACTATCAAGGAGTCTGTCCAGCCACATCACTAGATGTCGTTCTTTAACCAAATTGTGAATCAATCTTTTTGATTAGACCACTAAAGGGTCTCTTATGAATCATGGAGTAGTACTATATAATCCAAGGGTTTTAACTATTACATAGAAGCCCATTCAGGATTTAAGGTAGTACCTTTTTGAATATCCTACTACGAATCCCTCATATCAAGATATGAAAGATTCTACGAGGATTTGGATAATGAATACCCAGAGTATACCAAAAACACAAAAATGCATAAATGAAAACACCAAATATGTAAACACATAATCACATAACCACAAAATTGTTTGTTAACTTGTCTTGTTAATTGCGTACATGCATTTAAAGCACACTAGGAATCCATTCCGTGGATTTCATTTGGTACTTTAAACGTTATCAAGAATCCAACTATAAAGATAGAAAGATTTTTAAAAGAAAAATTCGATTTCGATTATAAGGAACCGAAATGTTCGAATTTAGGTACAAAAGGAATCCAATTAAGGACTCTGATTTGTATGACAATTATCCACAAGGATCTAATTGTGAAAATAAAAAGATCCCATATGGATTTAAAAGTTGAAGATGTTTTGAAACCTTGCACTGGATGTGCTTAGGTCAAAACATGATGTAAAATGCTTATAAAGTTGAGATGCTTGATATGTCAAGGCGACATATGAAGCAGAATTTGAAGGTTAAGTCAATGTATGAGGAAAAATATTTCTGAAAACTATGCATGGGGTTCCTTTAAGAAAAAAAATGTGTTTAACGTTTTTGAAACCTTATATATAATACTTTTGAAATCATAAAGTAGGTGTATTAGATAGATATATTTACAAAAATGTTTTAAAATCATGCGAGATGAATTTTGAAATTATGTATAAGGTTTTTGAAAGACATGAATGATGCTTTTCGAAATCATGCACTTGATAAGAAAATGTATTGTGTTAATATTGTCTTCAGACTATATGAAATATTTTGAAATTAGAAAGGTTGGTTTTTATAAAATGGCCAATGTTTTTGAAATAACATAGACAATGTATCTAGAAAAATTGTTTTCAAACTATATGAAATGTTTTGAGATCATGAAGATTGTTTTGAAATACCTGTACTGTGTATGTTGAAAAATCAAAACGTAATGGGTATGAGATTTGATAATACCCTTAGTTATCTAACCAAGGATTTAAAGGCACAGATGTGAAGAAGCATGATCACTCATAATGCCACTTTATTTTCTGTACTTTGTTTCTTAGAATGAAACGAGTACTTAAAATGTTCAAGGGAATCATGAGCGATTTACACTTTTGGTCCCTGCAGTGCAATAAGCCCATTTCTGACACGTTTAAGGCCCGTTAACCCCATTTCAAAGCTCTAAAATGAAGTTAAAGTATAGGGTACTTAAAATGTGCTCAAAAATATCTCGGATGTCGGTTCGTTTAGCCGTACGAACGCGATGTTCGCTTAATTACGACGGAATGCGCACAAGCGCGAAAAACGATCCAAATGATGCGACGAATGGATTTTTCTTATGGCGAACACTAAAATATAATATAGTCATGCTTACATAAATTTTTGGATGTCCGGATGTATTCAGAACGTAAGTTATGCGCGAAAATGCAAACTTGTGCACTTTTTGACACTTTTAGTCCCTGAATGACCCAAAAGTTTATTTTAGCACACCTAACCCCTCAAAGCCTATTTCTAAGCTATGTAAAGGATATTTATGGTATGTTTAACTTATGGTCATGTTCCGGAATGTCTGTTACAGTTCAAATTGGCATACTTTCGCAGTTTGTCAACTTTAGTCCCTGTAAGCGATTTAACTTAATTTTTGCCATACCAAAGCCTTCAAAACTTATTTCTAAGTTATGTAAAGGTTATTTAAGGTATGTTATGCCTATGTCACTATTCCGGAGTGTTTGTTGCATTAAACTGGTTATATTTACGCATCGGTGCGCGTATAACCTTCCAGAAAGCGATTTAGAGTTTGAAATTGAACAAGAATTGATATGTGCAAATGATACACATATTTTTACAAATACCAAGTATAAAATATAATATTTCATTGGTTCGGCATTTGTTTGATGGCCGTGGAGGCACAGGTGTTACATCTCACATGGTGGAACGGGATTATGAGGGATCGTGGTGCAGAAGTTGCTCTAGCACAGACATGGGCTGAACTTAGGGCCCTCATGATGAGGGAATTCTGTCCTCGTCATGAGCAGCGAGCTTTGGAGAAGGAATTTGATGAGTTGAAGCAAGATAGTGGTGAGCACTGGGCGTATACTGATAGGTTTGAGGAGTTGAGTCTGCTTTGCCCGACAATGGTTACCCCACTTGACATAGCTATCGAAAGGTACATCGACGGCCTACCTGACTCGGTACAAGACATCCTTACTGGTAGTAACCCTGCCACACTCCGTCAGGCGATCGAGTTAGCGGTGACATTGACTGAGTCGCAGATTCGGAAGAATAAATTACACAGGAAGGGTGACAAGGGCGAGAAACAGTCGTCTGACAAGGAGGATAGCAAGAAAGGTCAAAACAAGAATGGGAAGGATTCTAGTTCATCGAAGAGGGCAAGGAAGCGTAAGGTTTCCCAAAACTATGCCATTACTGCACAGGCCCAAGCTGCACCAAATCAGCCTGCGCAACCACTAGCCAAGAAGCCTTATTTTGGCAATGCACCTTTGTGCAACAGGTGTAACGGCCATCATCAACCACACCTCCAGTGTCGTCAGTGCACCAACTGCGGAAGATCCGGTCATCTTGCTGACACCTGCCGCATCCCTGCTAATCCGAATCGCCCAGTTCAGAACCCGGCTCAACAAGTTGCTCAGCCTCTTGCTCAGCAACAGGGTCAAGCTGCACGACCACACTACCCACCTGGTGCCTGTTACAATTGTGGGGATCTGACCCACTACAGAAACAGATGCCCAAAGCTTGCTAATGCAAATCCGACCCACGGATGAGCATTCAGCTGAACAAAGGATGTTGCTGTCTTATGCCTTTGTTTCTTTTGTTTTCGTGTATTGTGAAACAATATGTCTCGTTCATAAATAAAAGTTGTTGTTCACAATTCTGATATACAAGTATAATTACATGTGTGTATGACTTTTCCTATGATACCTACATCAAGGAACTATGTTCCTTACAAACTACTCTTGTGATTCTCTCTTTCAAATGATCGCTCATGATTCCTTCGAAAATTTTAAGTACTCGTTTCATTCTAAGATACGAAGTACAGAAAAATAAAGTGACATTATGAGTAATCATGCTTCTGCACATCTGTGCCTTTGAAATCCTTGGTTAAATAACTAAGGGTATTTTCAAATCTCATACCCATTACGTTTTGATTTTTTTAAACATATACAGTACAAGTATTTCAAAAACAATCTTCATGATCTCAAAACATTTCATATAGTTTGAAAACAATTTATCTAAATACATTATCTATGTTATTTCAAAAACATTAGCCATGTTATCAAAACCAACCTTCCTAATTTCAAAATATTTCATATAGTCTGAAGGCAATATTAACACAATACATTTCCTTATCAAGTGCATGATTTCGAAAAGCATCATTCATGTCTTTCAAAAACCTTATACATAATTTCAAAATTCATCTCTCATGATTTTAAAACATTTTTGTAAATATATCTATCTAATACACCTACTTTATTTCAAAAGTATTATATATAAGGTTTCAAAAACGGTAAACACATTTTTTCTTAAAAGAACCCCATGCACAATTTTCAAAAATATTTTCCTCGTACATCGACTTAACTTTCAAATTTCGCTTCTTATGTCGCCTTGGCATACCTGGCATCTTAGCTTTGTAAAGCATTTCAACTTCATGTTTTGACATAAGCACGTCCAGTGCAAGGTTTCAAAACATCTTCAACTTCTAAAATCCATATGGGATCTTTTTATCTTCATATTTAGACCCTTGTGGATGATCATCATTCAAATCAGAGTCCTTAATTGGATTCTTTATGTACCTTAATTCGAACATTTCGAGTTCTAGTAATCGAAATCGAATTTTCTTTTTGAATCTTTCTATCTTTATAGTTAGATTCTTGATAATGTTTAGAGTGCCAAATGAAATCCACGAGATGGATTCCTAGTGTGCTTTAAATACATGTACTCTGTGTGACAACCCTCAAAATTTCAGGTACTGTACAAATTAATTAATCTTAATTACGTGCTTAATGACTGTGCTTGATTACAACTGATAATTTAAACTGCTCTATGATTCTATATCATATATACATGCATCATATTTTATACAGTCACTCCATTCATTACACACCTACATTAGTGACATACTTGATGCACTCAGCACAGTTGACACACTGAACGGTTGATTCAGAAATAATGCTGACAATACCAGCACTTAGACAGACAATATTATTATGGCCAGTATGAGCCAGGGATAGAGTACTACACTGGGTTGTAGTGTAGAGAAGTGAGGACCATAGGACCGCGTCTTTAAGTGATAGATATAGTGCCGGGAAGTGCCTAAAACATGCGTTAAATACAGAATTCCGCGTTCTTTTATAAAATTCAGCATTTTATTTTATACAAATATAACAGAGTGGTCCTGTATACTTTCCTAAGTGCCAGGAATGTTTTCGTTACAAAAAGATGCGTAAAAGACACTTTACGGTACGATTAAACGCTTTAACAGAACGTTACGTAACCGAACAACCAGACAATACCCGAGACACGAAAATATTTTCAGAAATATTATTTTTATCATTTTAAATTATTTATGGTCACAAAAATCCCTATACACCATGTAAACAAGACATACACCCACTACATTTGGAAATACCCCCACCCTTCTAACTTATACCTTTTAATTAACCAAAAATTTACATTTTACCCCCCCCCCCCAACCGAAATCTGCCCTAATCATTTAGAATATTTTGTTGAGATTATGTGATAAAGAGGATCTTGATCCTATTGGCCAAAAGTATTGGCATAATTTCCCTACAAGCTAGTTTTGGCCATTTCCAAGAAGAATACCATCATCATCTCCAAATTTACACTCCACCCTTCACCACCCCCCTATTATTTTCGGCCCACCCTTCCCCATAACCGAAAATTCATCACCTCCATCTCTCACATCCTTCATCTCCTTCATCACAACAAGTTCTTTCAAGCTCAAGAGGATCCAAGGAGGTTGCAAGGTTGAAGACACATCAAGAGAGCTTGTTCTTGTCACTCCACCATACTTTTCTCACCATCATTCTCACACTAAGAAGTCCATCCTAGCCTTGTGCTAGTGGTATGCCCCTTCCCACTCTTGTTCTACCTTAATTCTTGTTATGTTGTTTGAATGTTCATGTCACTTATAAGCTAAAACACTAAATTTGTGAACTTAAGTTTCTGCATGAAAATCAAAGTTGAAAGGGTTGTATGAAGTCGAAATCGGGATGGTTTAGGGTTGGGTAATGCATGTTTGAGGTTTGAACATTTATCCTTCGATACGCCATGGTTAGAGTCCTTGTTTATGCGTTTTTTTGTCACTTCTACACATAAACAGCTTGCTGATTGAATTTTCCAGCCCCTTCAACAGGCTGTAACGAGTTCGTTTTTAATCGAAAAAGTTAAGTTCTGGAGTCTAAATCGTGTAATTTTGAATACCTGAACTAATGAAACTGGAATCATAATTTTCCGAGACCGTTTACTATTTTTAAAGTATTATTTTGGACAGCAGCTCAAAGCTGAAATAATTCTGCTGAAAAAGTGTGTGGTAATCCGAGTCAAAACTTAAAACCTGAGCAGAGTCAGCTCATGGAATTTTTACCATAGATAGTCACGGTTGTTTTTGTGACCCTCCAACGGGAATTTCGACAATCCGACTCACGATTGATTTTTAGTGAATTTTTCCGTAAAACTGCAATCAGAATGTATCAAATCTGATTGCAGTTGAGTAAAAGAATTTTTATATAAAATTGGTAATGAACTGATGTCCGAAATTTTTACACAATAAATCGTGGATTATATATGACCTACTGTAAAAATTTGAGAATTTTTGAAAAAGGATAACTATTTTATTTAAATACTCGAAAACAGACCTGTTTTGTGTAATAAATCCGAAAAGGCGTAGTTAGGGTTTTGCTTGTAGATTTGTCAAGTTGGCTATGTGGGAACACTCTATGAGATATTTGTAAAAGAAAATGATATGTTTTTATGCATGGACACCTCTATTTACAGAGAAGGCTATGGCGAAATTTTCGGAAATTATAACACTTAGTAAATCTTTACTTTCTGAGACTATAATTTACTAGAACATTAAACGAACAAATATTCCAACACGGCATATGATTAAGTTGAAATACAAATCATTTTAACAAATAATTATCACTCGAAATAATATAAGAAACGTAACTCGAAGACGTAAATACTAAGACAAGGCACGACCCGTTCGTCTAATAGACGTTAGACCATTGTAGGTAGTCGTGTTTGCTGAAGAGATTTGGGTTACGAGTACCGAAGACGCAATACTGTGAGTTCATGTCCCCCTTTTCTCTTAACTATTTTCAGTTTTACACCTCGGGGGTGAAATACATGTTACAGACATTTACAGACATTTACAGACATTTATATACATGGTATGGTTAGCTTAAGGAGGGTTTTTATTACGCAAACATGTGAGTGGTGGGCACAACACTTAAGGCCATCAATCCTCGTTGTAGGACCGAGGGACATTAGTGATAGATCTATTTGGGTGTAGCGAGCCCCACTCCTGAGTCCGCCGAGTGGACCACGAAGTGACTAAGTGCCCGACGCACAAATCCGCTAGGTTTGAGTCTTCCTGCATCACTTCACACTTATCATTGGCTTTGCAACCCAATGGTGGTCTCTTTTTCCTTAATTGCTACATACCAGGGATTTTTATACATACAGACATTTTTACAAAGGTTCATACCTACTCACTTACACATGAACTCGCTCAACTATTGTTGATTTTCAAACTACATGTATTTCAGGGAACTAAACGGATCTGGCGGTGTATGCATGTGTCTACAAGCTGCGTGTTAAATAAAGGATGTCATTCGTGGTCATAGAGTTTAAAAGATGTATCCTATTCCTGGACGGGATACATGTTTCTAAGCTCAGGATTATTTAAAGTCTTTTGTTGAGTCCATGGGAACTCATTTGAACGTATTATGGTTTGTAACTAATTGACGTCTATATTTTCAAGACAATGGTATTGTGGCATTTTCCTAACTTTATTAATGAATGAAAATCTTTTGGTTTTATCATATAGCATTGTTATGATTGATTGCTATGGTATTAAGAAGTCACACCAAATAAACCCACGCTTCCGCAAAAGCCAGGGCGTGACAGCTTGGTATCAGAGCCTCGATCATAGCGAACTAGGATTCTTTCTCGAGTCTAGACTATGATCATCAGGGCTCTCACGAAAACGTTTTCAAACATTTTTACATTGCATACACAAATCGTCCAGATCCAGGAAACAAACATTTTTTTTACAACCAAAAGGCACAAATACACATTTCAAAATTTATGTTTATAATTCAGTCTTAGAGGCTGGGGAGATTCAGTCTTAGAGGCTGAGGAGGTTCAGTCTTAGAGGCTGGGGGAGGTTCAGTCTTAGAGACTGAGGGAGGATCAGCCTTAGAGGCTGGGGATAGTTGGTCTTAGAGACCAGGGAGTTGGTCTTAGAGACCAGGGATTTAGTCTTAGAGACTGGGAGGTTGGTCTTAGAGACCAGGGATTTAGTCTTAGAGGCTAGGAAAGTTGGTCTTAGAGACCAGGGAGTTGGTCTTAGAGATCAGGGAGTTAGTCTGAGAGACCAGGGAGTTTAGTCTGAGAGACTGGGTGGGATAGTCTGGGGAAGACTAGGATGATTACATGCTTACATTGACATTACTCACACGCCTAATTGCTGATTATTGATATACGTGCATATGTGGTGAGTATTTGCATACACTAATTGTTAATAATTACTATGGATATACATGCTACCGGCACACACGTCACACTATTTAGAAGGCGAGTTATCAGACATTGATAACACTACGGCCGCCGTCACAGGTGATGAGACTGAATCTGCGCCAGAGACATTTACGTCAGACACTGAGAGTGATCCTGATATACTAACCAAGGACGAGGACAACTTCCAACCGTCTGCGCGACCAGATTCGGGCGATACTTTACCCTTGCTAATGGTTTCGCTGGCAAGGATCTCTCTGTCACTCTTGTTTTAGCCCATGACCCTGATCCTCGACGATGCGTTTCCTAGGGACTTTCCTGCCAAAGGTTGACTACGCGACAAGCAATTAATGATGACGTGGACATATTTATTGACGGTCCTTCTGCTGATGCCTATGGTGATAGAAAGTTAGACGAGAACGTTATTACAAATTTCCCTTCTTAAGGCCCCTGTTAACAGGCCACCCTCTGATTCTAGCGTATATTCGATTTCAGACCCCCCTTGAGTCTATGACATTTACAGCCGTTAAGACGGCTGGGTCGTCTCTTTCTACTACTGACACGGACAACGACGCCATCATGACGGCTCCACTAACACTTGCTCGAGGCACCACATCGCTACCTGACCCAGGGCCTGCTCCTGAGTTAGCTTCTGCACCTTTTGGGACAGCTTGATGTTGCACCTACTGATCCTGCACCCTTACTTGATCATGACCCTATTTCTTTTGACTTACCAAGCAATGCATCCCTTATACCCGACCCAGTACCTGCACTTAATGACCTTCTTATCAGTTGAGATGTCTGCACCTGCACCTTCACCCGCTGATGTTGCTCTTGTGAAGACCGACGTCCATTGCATCAACATGCCTATCGCTTTCTTTCAAGACATACCTGCACCCCAGAAGGGTACTCCAGGCCAGCACCCGCGTAACGATCCTTTTGCTACAGCAGCATTTTCTACGGTCTTACGGGCCGCACCGTTTACTACTTTCACCTCTACAGCGCTGGACGAGCCGATTTGATGGTTCCTACAATGCACTATGCTAATTTTAGAACCTTACCATCCCTCACATTATGGAGGCCACACATGAGATGAGTTGCTCCTGTAACACCAACTACAGTTTGAGGATATGAGTCGCAGAACGTTGGAGAACTGACACCACATTTGGTAACTTCAATGCCAAACATTACATAACTGAACGCATGATTTAAGTATTTACATCACAAGACAGCATATTGTCTGAAAAGTTTATATAAGACACCACGTCCTCCACCCTGTTTATTGCCAGCATACTTTGACCCTCCACATTTATCAAGGTTCCTTTTTGCGCTCTCAACCGTTACTACTACACTGTTCCCAGGATCCTGATGCTCATTTCGTTACTATCGAGCGGCAGAGCAGATAATTACTTCGACGTGTACACAAGCCCAAGGAGGAAGTCCACGCACGTTAAACAATTTACTTTTCTTTCCTCCTCCTCAGACACTAGTATGGTGATTTCTGGATTATGCGGATTACATTGCTTTCAAGTAAAGACACTAATGATAAGCCGGGTTGTGGAGACTATTAAAGACCACTTCAGACTATGTGATTTTGATACACTAATACATTTAATGGACAAGGGTAGGGTGACCCTGTGCCCCTATTGATGTGATACATTTTGGAAGGCAATACAATTTTGGTCAGGGAATAATTAGGGACCAATCATTATAAAACGTGCAACAATACTTTATGGCCAATGACCAACGAAACTCCGTCGCTATGTCTCCGTTAAGCACGTTATTAATCTATATGTGTGTACAATAACTATAACGCTACGTGCTTGCTTACTATGCTCTCATTAAACATAATCACCAAATTTCTTGGTTATACTATGATTATACTATTGCTTGATTGGTTGGTATGATAACCTAATATGTGTGTGTACATACGATCTCTAAACAACTATATGCACTCCCCGAACGAATGAGACCTGACCTAACCAACCTTCTTCTCAGAAGATGTCAATACAAGGGAACGACGATACCAACAACCCTCTGCCGACGACAAGAGAGTCAGAACTGCAAGGGCGCATCTCGCAAGCCATTGCACAACTCGAGGCCCTTCGCTCCGAACACGGCGGAGGTACCTCAGGAAATAACCCACCCAGCGGCTGCACCTACGAGCAGTTCTTGAACCACAAACCTCGAGAATTCGACGGCACTGGGGGTGCCTTAGCATTTGTGCGTTGGGTGGAAAAGACGAATTCTGTCTTACGATTGAGCAAATGCGCCCCAGAACATCAGGTTACGTACATAGCGGGGCTATTTGTAGATGGGGCTCTGTCATGGTGGAACCTTCAAATTCAGGCAATGGGCGAGGCCGCTGCATATGCTATGACGTGGGACGAACAGAAGGAATTAATGCGCAAAAGATATTGCTCTAGGGCGGAAGTCCAGAAGTTGGAAACTGAATTGTGGAACTTGAGAATGGAAGGTCCAAAGATAGCTGAATATGTGCAGAGATTTGGCGAGTTATCACAAGTTGCAACGCGTTTGGTGGAACCAGAATCTAGGAAGATGGAACTTTTCATCAGGGGACTAGCATCGCAGATTCTAAGCCTGGTAACAACATCTAAGCCTTCAACGATTATCGAAGCAATCGACATGAGCGTGGCGCTCACTGAAGAAGCGATTAGACAAGGAAAATTTTCCACTCCGGAAGAGAAAAACGAGGCTCCTGTAGAGTCATCTGGGGATAACAAGAGAAAACTCGTGAATTTTAAGAAGGCTACTCGGGTAAGTAACGAGAAGAAGGCCAAAAAGGGAAAGGATTACAAGGGTATCCTACCTAAGTGCGACAACTGTCTACGCTATCATGTCGGGCGATGTAAATATGGAAAATGTGATAACTGTGGCAAGAGAGGGCATCCCAAGGAAACTTGTAGGCAAGGTACTGAAAGTAGAAATGGAGGCCAAGAAGGTAGTGAGAATCACGGTGAAAACAATGACAATGACGAATACCAGAGCAGAACGAGTGACAAACAGAAACGTGCTCAAGGTTGTCTTAACTGTGGGAGCAAGAAGCATTTCAGAAAGTACTGCCCTAAGAAGAATCAAGCACAAGGACAAAAGCTCAGTAGCAGAACTATGGGAACACGCCGGGATTCAAGTATCGGTACGTTCTACTCAACGTTATGCATCGGTGTTGCAAGATACTATTGCAAAATCTAATTTTCGCATCTCTAGAGTTTGAGAGTGTACTTGGGTTAGTAGCAAGTAAGTTAGATAACTCGCGCTCGATGGGACTAGCTAGGAGAAGCTAGTGGAAGCCAACACAGTAACTAGGAACGGCAAGATAGAACCTGGAAAGCGTAAGTTTACGCTTGATCTGCTGCCCGTTGAGTTGGGAGCTTCAACGTGGTAATTGGGATGGATTAATTTTCCATGTGATCGAGCGGAGTTTAATGTCCGCACCCCCATGGCGAATAAAGGAACGATCGTGACTCATGAAGCAGGATACGCCTCTACAAATTTCAAATCGCTTGAAGGCACAAAGGACGTTGTGTAAAGAATGTGTTGTTTTCCTGGCTCATGTCGGGGACAAGGGAGCCGAAGAACTAAAGCCCGAAGATACCCCCGTGATCAGAGGATATCCTGAAGTCTTCCTCAAAGACTTGCCAGAATCGTCTCCTCAACGATTAGTCGAATCTCGCAACGATTTAATTCCAGGCACCGCACCGGTAGTCAATGCGTCGTAGCAATTTACATTTTCGGAGATGCAAGGATTGACAGTGAAGTTTTAGCAGTGAATAGAGAAGGAAGATAACAGACCAAAATTCCCTTTTTGGGTAACCTCAGTTCCGCTCATCAAGAAAAAGGACGATGATTTTCAAATGATCGGAAGTCGGACGAGCTAGCCAACCAGGGTCGGTGGCTCTTGCTAAGGATTGACGAATTACTTATTTGACTGACGGTGAGAACCTGACTACTAATACACGACTGGTCGACGATCGAGTGTCGTTAGCGATGAATTCGGGAAGGAAGTTTACCGGGGAGATTATGGGACAATAACTTGTTTTTAAACGTACACGAAATACGAACCCGTGAGGATCTAGATAACATATACTTAAGACCTTTGGGAACCCGGGACCAAATACACAAAGGTTGTTACTTAGGAACTGCACCTGTAAACTCGATCGAACACCATTAACCTGACATACATGCCTTTTCAGCTAACAAAAATAGAAAGTACTTAAATTTCTTTCGTTGGAACCGTCGCTTTTGCTTCTAGCGAGTAGATGTTTGCATCTCTACTCCCCTTAATGGTAGTTGCATCACGTTGATTTTCTTCGCTAAGAGCGAACACCCTTTTGCTTCGGATACTTGGTCGTTTCTCCATCTTAGCAAACACTCATTGTTTCATTACTTGAAAACTCACATGTTACGCATGCACCATCTGCTACGCATGCGGTTTCACTCCAAACATTTCAGTGAAGTTCAGATATTATGTTGTTAAATCAAATTACTGGTCCGTAATCTGAATAACCTACATTATTGCAATTGTTGACTCTTTGCTATCAAGTCAACACACTCTCTTGAAACTTCTTTTGATCTCAAATTACATTCATGGTTTATTTTTGGTTACCATGCCGAGCTTTCCTTTGTTTTCCTTTGTTGATACATACGTTTCTATCGGGTTACGCTAAAACTAAGTTCAATTGCTTGAACTTATCCATTTTCACATGTTTGATTTGAAACGCTATATGATGTATTGGGAGCATCAGATTCAAATATTTTGCAAAGGTTCTTTCATTACAAGTCGTAGTAGGTTCGGTTGGTCTACGACTCCACTAAATCGTTTGACAGATTTCAATACCTTGCGGTGATGTTATCACAGAATTGAGCTTGCGCTAAGTTGGTTACTCATTTCATACACGGATTTGAATTATTTAATTGCTCTAAGTCCGTCTCGTTTATCACAATTAAAGCAGTCTCAACACCGTTGTGTGTTAAGGCAATGGTACATATATTCATTTCATAAGTACAATGTACCTCCTAACGATTCTTTTGTTGTCAATCAAATGCCTTGCGATACTCATTACTTTTCATCTTCGATTGGAAACAGTGGTCCTTTGATGTTCCGTATTAAATTGAAAACTCTATAACATGGTACAAATCAAATCTGCAGATTGTCTCAGTGCACTTTCATTTGGTTTCAAACGCGGTGAACTTGTTCAATCACCACTATTATTGGATAATGCCATTACGACACCTTGTGGTGTCATCATAAACTGGTAGCTTGTGCTAATCATGGTTAACCGTTCCACACAAAACGACTTATACTTTTGTTTGACTTATCACTTAAACATTTCTGATGCAACTACAAATTTAGACAATGATACACCAGATTCGCTTGTACTTCATTCGGTGTATTTTCGCAATTCGAGGATGTCAACACACAAATCCTTATCATTTACTTATTCGCCAGTTGGCAGGTCATTTTCATCTCCAAGTTGTTGATTTTGAGTTCATATAGCGGATGCTATGGTTTGTGAAAATTTGCATACTATGACCAGTCATTTGAAAACTCTATTGGATAAGACTCCTTTTTGTAGGATACTGCTGCTGGATTACACTAGACTACGTACTGTACCTTTGACATCAAATGATATCAGCACACACCTTTAACCATAGGATTCGGGTTGTTTTATATGCTTGGACTCACCTGACGCGAGTAGGTTAAATTCAGTTTAATGATTATCAACCTCGGTAATATTCATATACATACACGTGTGACATAACCACAAGGAGTTAAGGTAGTACAAATTTCGAGGACGAAATTTTCTTAACGGGGGGAGAATGTGACAACCCTCAAAATTTCAGGTACTGTACAAATTAATTAATCTTAATTACGTGCTTAATGACTGTGCTTGATTACAACTGATAATTTAAACTGCTCTATGATTCTATATCATATATACATGCATCATATTTTATACAGTCACTCCATTCATTACACACCTACATTAGTGACATACTTGATGCACTCAGCACAGTTGACACACTGAACGGTTGATTCAGAAATAATGCTGACAATACCAGCACTTAGACAGACAATATTATTATGGCCAGTATGAGCCAGGGATAGAGTACTACACTGGGTTGTAGTGTAGAGAAGTGAGGACCATAGGACCGCGTCTTTAAGTGATAGATATAGTGCCGGGAAGTGCCTAAAACATGCGTTAAATACAGAATTCCGCGTTCTTTTATAAAATTCAGCATTTTATTTTATACAAATATAACAGAGTGGTCCTGTATACTTTCCTAAGTGCCAGGAATGTTTTCGTTACAAAAAGATGCGTAAAAGACACTTTACGGTACGATTAAACGCTTTAACAGAACGTTACGTAACCGAACAACCAGACAATACCCGAGACACGAAAATATTTTCAGAAATATTATTTTTATCATTTTAAATTATTTATGGTCACAAAAATCCCTATACACCATGTAAACAAGACATACACCCACTACATTTGGAAATACCCCCACCCTTCTAACTTATACCTTTTAATTAACCAAAAATTTACATTTTACCCCCCCCCCCCCAACCGAAATCTGCCCTAATCATTTAGAATATTTTGTTGAGATTATGTGATAAAGAGGATCTTGATCCTATTGGCCAAAAGTATTGGCATAATTTCCCTACAAGCTAGTTTTGGCCATTTCCAAGAAGAATACCATCATCATCTCCAAATTTACACTCCACCCTTCACCACCCCCCTATTATTTTCGGCCCACCCTTCCCCATAACCGAAAATTCATCACCTCCATCTCTCACATCCTTCATCTCCTTCATCACAACAAGTTCTTTCAAGCTCAAGAGGATCCAAGGAGGTTGCAAGGTTGAAGACACATCAAGAGAGCTTGTTCTTGTCACTCCACCATACTTTTCTCACCATCATTCTCACACTAAGAAGTCCATCCTAGCCTTGTGCTAGTGGTATGCCCCTTCCCACTCTTGTTCTACCTTAATTCTTGTTATGTTGTTTGAATGTTCATGTCACTTATAAGCTAAAACACTAAATTTGTGAACTTAAGTTTCTGCATGAAAATCAAAGTTGAAAGGGTTGTATGAAGTCGAAATCGGGATGGTTTAGGGTTGGGTAATGCATGTTTGAGGTTTGAACATTTATCCTTCGATACGCCATGGTTAGAGTCCTTGTTTATGCGTTTTTTTGTCACTTCTACACATAAACAGCTTGCTGATTGAATTTTCCAGCCCCTTCAACAGGCTGTAACGAGTTCGTTTTTAATCGAAAAAGTTAAGTTCTGGAGTCTAAATCGTGTAATTTTGAATACCTGAACTAATGAAACTGGAATCATAATTTTCCGAGACCGTTTACTATTTTTAAAGTATTATTTTGGACAGCAGCTCAAAGCTGAAATAATTCTGCTGAAAAAGTGTGTGGTAATCCGAGTCAAAACTTAAAACCTGAGCAGAGTCAGCTCATGGAATTTTTACCATAGATAGTCACGGTTGTTTTTGTGACCCTCCAACGGGAATTTCGACAATCCGACTCACGATTGATTTTTAGTGAATTTTTCCGTAAAACTGCAATCAGAATGTATCAAATCTGATTGCAGTTGAGTAAAAGAATTTTTATATAAAATTGGTAATGAACTGATGTCCGAAATTTTTACACAATAAATCGTGGATTATATATGACCTACTGTAAAAATTTGAGAATTTTTGAAAAAGGATAACTATTTTATTTAAATACTCGAAAACAGACCTGTTTTGTGTAATAAATCCGAAAAGGCGTAGTTAGGGTTTTGCTTGTAGATTTGTCAAGTTGGCTATGTGGGAACACTCTATGAGATATTTGTAAAAGAAAATGATATGTTTTTATGCATGGACACCTCTATTTACAGAGAAGGCTATGGCGAAATTTTCGGAAATTATAACACTTAGTAAATCTTTACTTTCTGAGACTATAATTTACTAGAACATTAAACGAACAAATATTCCAACACGGCATATGATTAAGTTGAAATACAAATCATTTTAACAAATAATTATCACTCGAAATAATATAAGAAACGTAACTCGAAGACGTAAATACTAAGACAAGGCACGACCCGTTCGTCTAATAGACGTTAGACCATTGTAGGTAGTCGTGTTTGCTGAAGAGATTTGGGTTACGAGTACCGAAGACGCAATACTGTGAGTTCATGTCCCCCTTTTCTCTTAACTATTTTCAGTTTTACACCTCGGGGGTGAAATACATGTTACAGACATTTACAGACATTTACAGACATTTATATACATGGTATGGTTAGCTTAAGGAGGGTTTTTATTACGCAAACATGTGAGTGGTGGGCACAACACTTAAGGCCATCAATCCTCGTTGTAGGACCGAGGGACATTAGTGATAGATCTATTTGGGTGTAGCGAGCCCCACTCCTGAGTCCGCCGAGTGGACCACGAAGTGACTAAGTGCCCGACGCACAAATCCGCTAGGTTTGAGTCTTCCTGCATCACTTCACACTTATCATTGGCTTTGCAACCCAATGGTGGTCTCTTTTTCCTTAATTGCTACATACCAGGGATTTTTATACATACAGACATTTTTACAAAGGTTCATACCTACTCACTTACACATGAACTCGCTCAACTATTGTTGATTTTCAAACTACATGTATTTCAGGGAACTAAACGGATCTGGCGGTGTATGCATGTGTCTACAAGCTGCGTGTTAAATAAAGGATGTCATTCGTGGTCATAGAGTTTAAAAGATGTATCCTATTCCTGGACGGGATACATGTTTCTAAGCTCAGGATTATTTAAAGTCTTTTGTTGAGTCCATGGGAACTCATTTGAACGTATTATGGTTTGTAACTAATTGACGTCTATATTTTCAAGACAATGGTATTGTGGTATTTTCCTAACTTTATTAATGAATGAAAATCTTTTGGTTTTATCATATAGCATTGTTATGATTGATTGCTATGGTATTAAGAAGTCACACCAAATAAACCCACGCTTCCGCAAAAGCCAGGGTGTGACACTCTGTTAGCAGAACAAACTTCTAGTTAAACAATTTTGTGGTTATGTGACTATGTGTTTATTCATCTTATGTTTTCTTTTATGCATTTTTGTGTTTTTAATACTCTGGATATTCGTTATCCAAATCCTCGCAGAATCTTTCATATCTTCATATGAGGGATTCGTAGCAGGATATTCAAAAGGCACTACCTTCAATCCTTAATGGGCTTCTATGTAATAGTTAAGACCCTTGGATTATATAAGTACCGCTCCATGTTTCATAAGAGATCCTTTTAGTGGTCTAGTCTAAAAGATTGATTCACAATTTGGTTAAAGGACGACATCTAGTGATGTAGCTGGACAGACTCCTTGATAAGTCTATTTAGATCATTTATTGATTTAGTCAAAAGGACCCTATGGTGGTCTAGTCACACTCATCACAGGATTGTTCATTTGGGTTTCCCCTACACATTATAAAATAGACTGTGTGAACTGTGCAAGGAATTGTCTGATTATGGACGCGTACATAATTATGAAATTTAGTGCACAGAAAACCAGTAAGGTTTATTATGTGTAAGAACCGATAGTGACAACAATAACAAAATGAGAACGATGTAATGAAGGTACGGTGGACGCACCAATGACGCTTCATATACTTGTATATAAGTATCCCTCTTACATTGCAATCATGATGTTATTAAAGATTACTAGAAGTTCAGAACCCTAATCAAGATTGTTCGATCTTTTCAATTTCATGTTTTCAAGCTCTCACAAGTTTCCTCTAAATAAATTTCGGGACGAAATTTCCTAAAGTAGGGGAGACTGTAACACCTGTGCCTCCACGGCCATCAAACAAATACCGAACCAATGAAATATTATATTTCATACTTGGGATTTGTAAAAATATGTGTATCATTTGCACATATCAACTCTAGTTCGATTTCAAGCTCTAAATCGCTTTCTGGAAGGTTATACGCGCACCGATGCGTAAATATAACCAGTTTAATGCAACAAACACTCCGGAATAGTGACATAGGCTTAACATACCTTAAATAACCTTTACATAACTTAGAGATAAGTTTTGAAGGCTTTGGTATGGCTAAATCAAGTTAATTCGTCTACAGGGACTAAATATGACAAACTGCGAAAGTATGCCAATTTGAACTGTAACAGACATTCCGGAACATGACCATAAGTTAAACACACCTTAAATATCCTTTACATAGCTTAGAAATAGGCTTTGAGGGGTTCGGTGTGCTAAAATATACTTTTGGGTCATTCAGGGACTAAAAGTGTCAAAAATTGCACAAGTTTGCATTTTCGCGCATAACTCACGTTCTGAATACATCCGGACATCCAAAAATTTATGTAAGCATGACTATATTATGCTTTAGTGTTTGGCTTAAGAAAAATCCATTCGTTGCGTCATTTGGATCGTTTTTCGCGCTTATGCGCATTCCGTCGTAATTAAGCGAACATCGCGTTCGTACGACCAAACGAACCAACATCCGACATATTTCTGAGCATGTTTCATGTCCACAATGTTTAGGCAACATTTTAGGGCCTTAAAGTTGGCTTTACCTGATCCTGTCAAAACTGAAACATGTTTGCTGATCAGACATCCCAGGCGGCCCGCCTGAGACTTACCTGATCCTGATGCGGGCCGCGTCCGACTTCCTGACCAGATTAATCGAATCTAACAGCAGATTGCAGCTGTTACATTCACACCCACACATTCTCACATGCTTAGTCAAATGATAAGGATGATATTTAGCCACCACAACTTTACGACAAATGTACGGGCAGGATCATGGCACGTTTTCCATGAAACGATCTTAACGGTGGACCTTTTACTATAAATACCCCACCCCCCATGCTTCATAATCACTAGAATTTTGATCTTAGAAACTCTAAGTTGAAACCATTGTTTCATACCTGAGATTCTCGGATCGAAATTAGCATTCGGGGACCCTTCGTAAGTATTCTTTCGTTCTTTTATTGCTTTTCGAGTCTTTCGAGTCTGAAAGTCAAACTTTGTTTGACTTTCTACATTGACCAGTTATGGTCAATGCGAAGTTCGTTTGAACTTCGCAACGTGAGTGTAATCACGTTGGTCATAGTCCCTTGGGACTATGCCTACTGATTACCACGTTGTCTAGGGTCGTAGGGTAAGCGATCTAATAAATCGCTTATACCTCGAACCCGACCCATTTGGTCGATCATTAGGATCCGACCAAATACATTAGGTGACCATAGTAGGTAGGGAATAACCTTCCAAGGTTATACCCTATGGTCACATCGTTTAAGTAGTTGTATGATAGGTAGTTTATATGCCTTAGGTAAATTACCAGAATACCCTTTTCATGTATAATTGGTAATTAAGCATATGTAACCTAATCTTTTGTCACATAACTGATTATATTATATGTTTAGGCATATAACACTTGTCATAGGACTAGTTAGGCGGTCCGAACGCGTTTCACGCGAACGACGCGTTAAAGTAGCATAAGCTACCTAAACGGGTCGTAATGGGTCTTAAACAATTATATTAAGTTTCATTTAGCATGTAGGCTTTGATAAACCATATGACACGAGTCTCTATACTCGTTAGGTTTACGAAACCTCATTCTATCCGATCTTCCGATTTAGGTCCGGTTTATTAATGTAGTTACCTATATTAGGTGCCGTTTGATTTCCGTGATCTCTAGCATTGTTTGGTTGTCACTCAAGGACTACTGAGCATTCTCAAGTGAGTACATAGACCCCTCTTTTACTGTTTTCCAAACTGTTTTGGGGTGAAACACATGTGCCTACTTGTTACTTTCGTGCTTTCCTGTTTTCACATCATATACTTGCTATGTTCATTAGTACATTTATAGTACATGATTTCATGGTGTTCTATGCTTTGTATGATGACTTTGCATACTTAGTACATTGTTTTACATGACTTTTCTACTTTGTATGATGACTTTGCATACTTAGTACATTGTTTTATACTGCATCTCTGTTGCATATGTTCCAGTAACATATGGACACATTGTTTTACAGCTCTACCCTGTATGTTTACTCTAGCATACTAGGTACATTATCTTCATAAAACATGCTTACATTTTGGTATGACATTTGGTTTGTTTAAACTATACTATACATTCATTAACACCGATCATGCCGTTCGTTAGTAGGTAGTGGTACCATAGGACTTGACAAATCCCGTTCCGGACATCCCAGGGAAAGGGGATGAAAGGAATGACCGAATCCGAATACATATTCTCTTGATAACTCACTTTTACATAGTTATCCGTCTGTCTCAAGGCTTGGATGTATGAATTTTCACAATACCGCATAAATGTTCATATTCAGTATAGCATGCATATATCTTACAAAACATAACTTTGATTTAAACCAAGTTTTACTTCAATACTTTGTTTTGTACATTTTTACTTATGGTTTAAGTAGTCTAAATTTTACTTACCATACATATCATTTTGGTTATACATTACTTGACTACTTTTGAACTATAAACATTTGACATGGTTTATACAAGGACTTTTGACTATTGGTTTAAACATAGACTTATTACATTGTTGGTTTGGTTTGATTAAGTGATTAAGTAACGATGCGTGTGTAATATGATACAAGCATGGTGGATACGCCGCTGGTACTTCCTATATATAAGTGTTTGTATGGTATTACATATCGTAGCGTTATTTGAATCATTTCAGTTTGATACATATAACATTTTATACAAATAACATACTTTTCACAAGACATTGATTTACAAACAACTTATCTTTTACAAACTCATTTTACAATGGTTATTCATTTAACCATACAATATTCTCTTATTTATACATATCATCTGATCTTATTGCATTTTAAACGATTTACAAAACAAAACAAACTAAAAAGGTTCATGACTAAACATTTTCTTAAACATAAGTCATGAATCTCATTTTCACAAAACCTATGTATCTCACAGGCATTTTTATGCTGACGTACCTATTTTCACATGTGTTTTTCAGGAGCTGTTGCATGAGATGATCAAGATACACATAGGCAGACTTGGGCTTTAGTGACAATAAAAGATGCAAGACTAGTTAATTATGTTGTATTTCCTTGTTTGTTAAGACATTGTAACACTTTTAATCAATAAAACGAAACTTCAATTGCCATGGATTTGAAACAATTAATTCTGTTACAACACTCCCCGACATTTCCGCCACGTTTTGTATGTTCTACGTGGTCGGGGTGTGACAGATTACTCAATTTGTCTACCAAGTCCAATTTAATGACCTTGGTTGACCTGAGATAAATCACACTGACATTTAGTTCAACTTTATCAAACAATTTTCTGAAAATTTACAAGTTTCAAATTAATGAACTTGCTTTAACTTTTCAACTTTCACAAACTTATCATGTTAAGCTCACAACTCATCCTCCAGCCCAGAAACTTCCTGCATCTGCTTCAATTCGAATCTGAAGATCGGCTTTCCACTTTGGTTTGTCGGAAAATAAAGCAGAAATGTAAAATCTTTTTGAATTTTTAATAAAGTTTCTAAACTAGAAATTAATTACAGAAATAAAATGCAGTAAAAGTAAACTATTTACAAACATATTTTTGGTGAGCGTGTTAGGGAATCATATCAGCTATTCGACAAGTCACAAGTACCGTTAAGCTTTGATTACGTATTCAGAATTAAACAATTCGCTTGATTGTCGATATGCTGATCCACTTAAATTCTCACACAATTTTCAATCTGTCAAGGATACGGATTAAGTGTTTTAGAGACTTAAACTTATTCATGTGTCCCACCTCTTGAATATACTCCCGTATCCAGATCCCAATATTCAGTCTTACAGGTGAGTATACCACAGATGATATCTGTAAGGGGTTAATTGCGAAACCGTGAGAGCTCAGGTCAGAACTTCCATTCAGCAGAGAGATGACGGTTCGACTTTAGTGGGTCCCCTTTAGAGGATCTTTTTTACAACAGCACATGATTTACATGTTTTTTCAATGTTTCATCATTTTTATGCTAAGGGCGGCGCTATATTTCAAGCAAGCGGTAAAGTATTCTCCGGGGACTAGGCCATTGCTTCCGCAAAATCAGAAGTCCCAGGATAATACCCCAGATATCACTGAGTATAAAGACCTAGTATCTCAGAAAGAGGGATCTTTCAAACAAGATTTCAGGGGTTACCTATATATCCAAGTAGTGTTCTCCACGAAATAAGTAAGTAAAGATTTAGGTTTATATCCCGAACAAACCTACTAAATGTGTAAAAACCTATCGGCACATCATCAGCGAGACTGTTTAACACATTTAAACTTTCCATTTCTTTAGCGTACTGTAACCGTCAAGCCGATGTACTATCATTTTCCCTTTTTACACAAGCTCTTTTCTGGTTTTCTATTGTTTTTGGATTTTGAAAATATCTCATGTTTTTGTATTTTTAAAATTTTTTATTGTTTTTGTATTTTCTAAAAATATTACCCTACTCCCCCTAAATACCAAAACAGGTAAAAAATCGACAAACCATTGCAGATTGCTTCTCAACATCAACTACAATGTCTCCTTCATCAACGCCAAGAATCTCTTCCAACACCGATAAAAGCTTCATACCGTTCAGTTTTAGCAAATATTGAAAACGTGTTTTATCAAATGCTTTGGTATGTAAATCAGCTTTTTGATCGTCAGTGTGGATTTTCTCAATTCGTATCAACTTCTTCTCGAAGCAATCTCGGGTGAAGTGATGACGAATTTCAATGTGTTTGGTTTTAGCGTGATGAACTGGATTTTTAGTAATGTTAATTGCTGCCTCATTATCAACAAAGATAGGGGTGTTTAGAAATTGCAAACCGTAGTCTCGCATCTGTTGCTGGATCCACAAGATCTGTGAACAGCAACTGCTCGCAGAAACATATTCAGCTTCACATGTGGATAAAGCTACAGAGGTCTGCTTCTTGCATTGCCAGGTGACCAATCGTGGTCCGAAAAACTGGCACCCCGCTGTTGTTGATTTAGCGTTAACTTTGCAGCATCCGAAATCGGAATATCCTTCGAGTGTGAAATCGCCTTTTCTTGGATACCACAACCCCAATGATGGAGTTCCTTTCAGGTAGCGTAATATCCTTTTCACAATCACCATATGCGAAGCTCTAGGATTAGATTGAAATCTTGCTGTGAGGCAGGTTGGGTACATAATATCGGGTCTTGAAGCTGTCAAATACATCAGCGATCCGATCATGGAACGATACAACGTTTCATCAACCTTCTCTCCGGTGAGATCAGGATTTATCCCATGGTTCGTTGCTAATGGGGTGGAAGCTGGAGTAGAACCTGACATCCCGAATTTCTCCAAGATATCATGAACGTACTTCGTTTGATGTATGAAAATTCCTTTGGGTAGTTGATCAACTTGCAGTCCCAAAAAGAATTTCATCTCACCCATCGATGACATTTCAAATTTCTGCTTCATAACTCTTTCAAAATCTTTGCACAGATTTTCATTTGTTGACCCAAATCTTTGCACGTATATTTGAACTATCAGAAGATGACCGTCGACCTCTTTGGTGAAGAGAGTGGCATCCACTTTTCCTCGGATGAAGCTGTTGGCTAGCAGGTGTTGAGACAATGTCTCGTACCAAGCTCTCGGGGCCTGATGTAAACCATACATCGCTTTATCCAGCAAATAGACCTTATCTTTGTGGATTGGATCGGTGAAGCCCGGTGGCTGACCGACATATACCTCCTCTTTTACCTTCCCATAGTGAAACGCCGATTTCACATCTAGCTGATAAACTTTGAAATTTTTCCAAGATGCAAATGCTAGGAAGATTCTGATCGCTTTAAGTCTAGCAACCGGAGCATACACTTCAGTGAAATCTATACCCTCCTGCTGACTAAAGCCCTGGACTACGAGTCGAGCTTTGTTACGAACAACAACCCCACGATCATCCCTCTTGCACTTGAACACCCACTTGGTGTTTATCTTCCTCTGACCATCAGGCAAATCTACTAACTTCCACACACCTAACTTCTCGAATTGGCTCAGTTCCTCCTGCATCGCATTGACCCAAGAATCTTCAGTAAGTGCGTCTTTATAAGTCCTTGGTTCAATCTGTGAGATAAAACAACTTAGTGAAAAGTCAGTTTGTAATGAAGCAACTTTTGAATAAAAACATGTAAGCCCTTGATCAAGTTGTCTTCTAGTGCGGACGCCTGATTGCAATTCTCCAATGATCAACTACTCTGGATGGTATGAAAGAGTTCTTGGCATCACCTCGCCTGGAACATCTACCTCGCCTTCCAAATTTGTGAGATTTTGATTTGCACCTTGTTCACTGACTGGAACTGTTTGACTTGAGATCTGGATTTGCTCCCCCTCAGAATCTGAATCACCATGATCAAATACTGGTCCATTATCAGATTCTTGATTATCATTGACTGCCGTCTGATTGTCAAGAGATTCCTGAATACCATCATGTTCACCAGCATTACTTGGACCTGCTTCATCATCGTTCAAAGCTTGTCGTTGACGACTGAAAGTTTCTGCTGGGAATCTTTCCTGCGATTCTTCATACTCTCTCAAAATATCCAACTCGTCAAAGAAATCCGGTTCTTCTTCAATGTCAAACGAATCCCATAAAGTATCGTAATTAAAACGCCATGAGTCACCGGGATTCTGAGGCGGCATAGTATACCCCTGACACTCAACATGTTGTGCTTCGATGATCTTCTTCAAGCTTGGAACAAAGACTCGTTTCAATGGACTAGCATATCCCACGAAAATTCCTTCAATGCTCTTTTCACCAAACTTTCCAAAAGGCTCTAGAACTGTGCAGGGAGACCCAAACGGTTCTAAATACTTCAGGTTCGGTTTGCGGTTTTTGATCAGTTCGAAACATGTCTTGTTGAATTTCTTCACTGTGAGAACCCGGTTGAGTGTATAGCAAGCGGATGACACTGCTTCTGCCCAAAAATTGACTGGTAGCTTTGAATCAGCAAGCATCGTCCTGGCCGTTTCGATTAGCGTCCTATTCTTTCTTTCTGCTACTCCATTTTGCTGCGGAGTGTAAGGAGCACTAAATTCTTGCAGTATACCTCTCTCATCACAATATTCTTCCATCCTGTTGTTCTTAAACTCTGTATCGTTATCACACCTGATTCTTCTGATTCGGGTTTGGTACAAGTTTTCAATTTTCCTGAACAACGCCATCAAACTTTCAAAGTCTCATCTTTAGACTTCAAGAATGATACCCACGAAAATATGGAATAATCATCAGTTACTACAAGATAGTAGAGATCCCCAGTTATGCTTTTGATGTTTATCGGACCAAAAAGATCCATATGAAGTCTCTTTAACGGTCTGGAAACTGAATTTTCTTTCTTTCTGGGATGAGATTTCTTCTTTTGCTTTCCTTTGATGCAGCTAATGCATTCTCCTTCCAGATGAAAACCTTTCACATGAACACCAGTAACTAAGTCGTTATGCACCAGATGATTCATTTTTCGGAGATGAATATGGCCCATCTTTCGATGCCATAACTTTAATTCTTTTTCCGTTGCTCTTGACACAAAACAGTGAGCCTGACCCATGGTTGTAGTAGCTACGCTCATATCCAACATGTACAGATCATTCACTCTAGGTGCCCTCATGATAATCCACTCTTCGGGAACAACAAATCCTGGTTTCAAGATAAAACATTCTTTGTCTGTAAAGTGCGTTGTATACATGCGATCAGAGATTTGCGATATGCTCAGAAGATTGTTTTCAAGCTCGGCGATGTAGTTCACTCTCTCAAACGTGACAATCCCATTTGATAAAGTCCCTTCACCAATTATTTGACCACCCTGATTGCCTGCGAATCCCACATATCCTCCGTTAAACCCTCTAACATCATACAAAAGGGTCTTCTTCCCTGTCATGTGCCGAGAAGCTCCACTATCCATAATCCAACGTGAAACGGATCTTGGAAGCTCCTGCACAATTCAAAAACATTTAGTGAGATTTTGATGCCACCCAAGCCTCTTTTGACTCGGGTAACTTGACATTGATGTGATATTTTCCAATGTAAAGTGGCGGAAAATTTTTATCATTCATCTTCAAGCTTTCCTCAGATCCAACCTCAACCTTTTTGTAAAAGAAAAACTCATCTTTCTTAGGTTGACCGGTTGGTTGATTTTTCTTTTGAACATTCTTCTTTTCTGGTGGAGTAGAAGATTGTTTCTCCAATTGTTCATAATAATCCAAAGGAACATCCATCTTTACCGGAGTGGTAGAAGACGATTGTTTTTCTGACTCTGAAACCTTTGGTTTTGGAGAACTTTTTGGCTTCCATGTTTGTTGAGATGACGCAACCCGTTTGTAAAATTTGTCATTTTTAGTTTCCAACTTCTTAACAGGTTCAGTTTTGAATTTTGTGTTCTTATTTTTCAAAATTTTCTCAACAACCATTGGAGCTTTGCCTTTTGCATCAACCTTCTTTTTCGAACTCTCAGCAATTTCAGACTTAGGCTTAAAGTGTCACACCCCCAAAATCCACATGCGGGGTATCACCGCTTGGAGGCGTGACTGACCAGGATCAAGCCACCAATCATATTGAACCATGTTATTAATAAATGTAAATCAACCAAACAATATGAAAGGTGTTCGAAAACCAAAGTATAGTATCAATGTTTAGCGGAAGCATAAATGTAAAACCCAACATAAGTATAAGTATGAAATGTTATAATGGTAAACAAAGCATTCACGATCCATGTCCACAACGACCGTGCCTCCCGTGCAAGCTCCATGTGTACCTATGGTCCTGCAAGGCATGTAACAGAGAGTCAACAACTAGTTGAGCGAGTTCACAGTTGGTTGTTCAGTTATAGTAATTGTATTGTAAACCGTATGTTCGTTTAGTAACCCATATATCGTATGTACTTGAATCGCAGTCTCCCAGACATGTGTGCGAAGAATGTGTGGGGGGGGGGGGGTTCCCATGTTTTCTAGACTAGGTATATTTGTATCGCAGCCCACCCGGCATGTGTGCGAAGTTCAAAGTATGGTTCGCAGCCATCCCAGGCATGTGTGCGAAGATCAGTCATATTATTAACATACATGTTCCTATTGCACAACAATATGTTAAACACACTTAATGCACACAATATATATATCATACAATTCAAACACGATTTAACATATTAGAAAGGTGTATCGTTGCGAAACAAACAAGTCATATAAACAATCAACTAAAACAATTAACGTGCAATAAATGCGAAGATGGAAATCTTGAAAATTCGAGTTGTCACATTATCCCCAACTTGAAAGAAATTTCGTCCCGAAATTTAGCATGCGGTTACTGAGGAAGCTAGGTAAGTTGTACCGTTTACTAGTTTTTCCTGGGGTGTCACATCATCCCCCCGTTGATTTGGAATTTCGTCCCGAAATTCTGTAGTAGCTTTAGCCTCAGTAGTGGTTGCATTGTTTTCGAATAACCGGGGATATTTGAGTTCCATTTGGTCTTCTCGTTCCCAGGTATACTCTGGGCCACGACGGGAGTTCCAACGAACTCGAACAAGAGGTATTCTGGTGTTCTTGAGGACCTTGACGTCTCGGTCCGTGATTTCAACTGGTTCCTCGACGAAATGCAACTGTTCGTCGATAGTGAGCTCCTTCAAAGGAACTATGAGGGTCTCATCTGACAGACACTTCTTCAGATTCGACACGTGGAAAACGTTGTGAACTGCACTGAGTTCAGCTGGTAGGTTTAGTCTGTAGGCCACTTTGCCTATTTTCTCTATGACTTCGAATGGTCCGACGTATCGTGGGTTAAGTTTGCCTCGTTTGCCAAAACGAACAACACCCTTCCAGGGTGAAACTTTGAGTAGCACTCGATCCCCAACCTGGAACTCGAGTAGTTTCCTGTCTTTATCGGCGTATGCTTTCTGACGGTCACGAGCTGCCGCCATGCGTTGTCGTATTTGAGCAATCTTTTCAGTAGTATCAACTACCATTTCTGGACCTGTGATCTGACTATCACCCACCTCTGCCCAACAAAGAGGTGACCGGCATTTACGTCCGTACAATGCCTCAAATGGAGCAGCTTTAATGCTGGTGTGGTAGCTGTTATTGTACGAAAATTCCACAAGTGGCAGATGTTTTTCTCAGCCATTGCCAAAGTCAATTACACATGCACGAAGCATGTCTTCTAAAGTTCGAATAGTGCGCTCAGACTGCCCATCCGTCTGTGGGTGATAAGCTGTGCTCATGTCTAATCGTGAGCCGAAAGATTTGTGCATCGCTTGCCAAAGTTCTGAAGTGAAACGTGCATCACGATCGGAAATAATAGAGGTGGGCACCCCGTGCCTCGAGACAACTTCCTTAAGGTATACGTCTGCTAGAGTGGAGAACTTATCCGTTTCCTTGATAGCCAAGAAGTGAGCAGACTTTGTGAGTCGATCCACGATCACCCAAATAGTATCATTTCCGCGCTGAGATCTAGGTAGGCCAGTAACAAAATCCATGGAAATTTGTTCCCATTTCCATTGTGGTATCTCAGGTTGTTGGAGTGGGCCTGAAGGTTTCTGATATTCCGCTTTGACTCTCGCACAAGTCAAACACTTGCTAACGTAAGTTGCTATGTGAGCTTTCATGCTAGGCCACCAATATGTAGTTTTCAAATCATGGTACATCTTATCCGAACCAGGATGTACTGAGTAGCGAGACTTATGAGCTTCGTCCATTACGAGCTCGTGTAAGTTGCCATAGAGTGGAACCCAGATGCGTCCTGTTACATAGTAGGCTCCGTCTGCCTTTTGTTCTAACCGTTGCCTTGAGCCGCGTAGGGCTTCAGCCTTGACGTTTTCTGGTTTCAATGCTTCTACCTGAGCATCTCGTATCTGTGAAGGAAGACTAGACTGAATAGTGAGTTGCAACGCTCGTACACGCCTAGGTGTAGTATCCTTTCGACTGAGGGCGTCGGCCACCACATTGGCTTTGCCCGGATGGTACTTTATAGCACATTCGTAATCGTTCAGTAGTTCGACCCATCTACGTTGTCGCATGTTCAATTCTTTCTGCTTGAATATATGCTCAAGACTCCTGTGATCGGTGTAGATGGTGCATTTAGTGCCATACAAGTAATGTCGCCATATCTTGAGCGCAAAAACAACAGCTCCCAGCTCTAAATCATGTGTGGTGTAATTCCGTTCGTGAATCTTAAGTTGGCGCGAAGCATAAGCAATGACTTTATCCCGTTGCATCAATACACATCCAAGACCTTGGATAGATGCGTCGCAGTAGACTACAAAATCATCCGTGCCTTCAGGCAATGAGAGGATAGGTGCGCTACAGAGTCTATCCTTTAAGTGTTGAAACGCTGTTTCCTATGTATTACCCCAATGGTAAGCAACACCTTTCTGTGTCAGTAGTGTAAGCGGCTGTGCAATCTTTGAGAAATCTTTGATGAACCTTCTATAATAACCCGCCAAACCCAAGAATTGGCGTATTTCGGTTGGTGTGCGAGGTGCAGGCCAGTTCTTGATCGAATCTACCTTGGATGGATCAACATGAATCCCATCCTTGTTTACCACGTGGCCTAGGAAGTGGACTTCACGAAGCCAGAAGTCGCATTTTGAAAACTTGGCGTACAGCTGTTCTGCTCGAAGGAGTTCCAAAATAAGTCGAAATACTGCTCGTGTTCCTCCTGACTCTTCGAATAGATCAGGATGTCGTCTATGAAAACAATGACGAACTTGTCAAGATAAGGTTTGCACACCCTGTTCATAAGATCCATGAAAACTGCAGGCGCGTTTGTTAGCCCGAATGGCATGACTAGAAATTCGGAGTGGCCGTAGCGAGTTCTGAATGCTGTTTTGGAGACGTCCTCATCCCGGACTCTCAGTTGGTGATATCCTGACCTCAGGTCAATCTTCGAGTAATAGCTCGACCCTTGCAACTGGTCGAATAAGTCGTCGATACGTGGAAGTGGATAGCGATTCTTCACAGTCACCTTGTTCAGTTCGCGGTAGTCTATACACATGCGGAAGGTACCGTCCTTCTTCTTTACAAATAGTACTGGAGCTCCCCAAGGCGAAGAGCTAGGACGTATGAAACCTTTTTCCAATAGTTCTTGTAATTGCTTAGACAGTTCTTCCAGTTCAGTTGGAGCTAAGCGATAAGGTGCTCGAGCTATGGGTGCTGCTCCTAGAGTTAGCTCGATTTGAAATTCGACCTGGCGATGAGGCGGTAGCCCAGGTAACTCTTCAAGAAACACTTGAGGAAAGTCGCGTACGACTGGAATATCCTCTAACTTCTTCTCTTTCGTCGATGTATCTGTAACAAGTGCTAGTATAGCAGTGTGGCCCTTTCGCAAACACTTATGTGCCTTCAAGAAGGAGATGATGCCACTCACGACACCACTCTTGTCGCCTTGAACTTCAAGAGGTTCTTTGCCAAAACGGGGAACACGAACAATCTTCTCTTTGCACACGATCTCTGCTTGCGGTTGGAATGACCAATCCATCCCAATGACGATGTCGAAATTGCCCAGAACTATAGGAATGAGGTTGATGGAGAAGGTCTGACCAGCTAAGGCGAGGTTACAACCCTAGACTATGTGACCACTATGGTGTCTGTTGCATCTATTGCACTTTGGGTGATTTCCTCGATATCCACCCTGCCTTTGACTACCAGAAGACTGCTGACTAGGGCTCTGGTAATTATCTGTCTTTCGCCGCTGTGCCTGGGATTGAACCGAAGTTGAACCCTTGCTGGAGGTTCCATCCCATTTTCGCTTGTTGTCACTACCAATACGTTTAGGCAGCTTATTCTGTTCCACTGCCTGGTCTGTGAGACGATGAGCAGGACGAGTAACATCCTGGATAGTAGCAAGGTTCGCAGCAGTCACATGGCTTTGAATCTCTGGTACTAAGCCTTTGAGGTACAGCTCAATGCGCTTGATGGGAGGATCCACCATAGTTGGACATAACACTGCCAGTTCGTTGGATCGTTTCGTGTACGCTTCTATCCCTGGCCCCGTCATCTTCAGGTTAAAGAATTCCACTTCCAGCTTGTGGATGTCATCACGACTATAGTATTCACGTTTGATCAGTTCCTTAAAATCATTCCATGGGGTGGCATTAGCAGCCGCCAGCCCCAGCATCTGAACTTGCGCGTTCCACCAAGTTAGCGCAGTGCCTTCGAGAGTACCAGTGGCGTACTTCACCCTACGAGCCTCAGGGCATTCACACATCTCAAAAACGGACTCGAGCTTTTCAAATCAATGGAGGAGTCCAACGGCCCCTTTAGTGCCACTAAAAGTACTAGGACGACAGTCTATGAAAGTTTTGAACGTGCACACGGGTGGCTGAGCGTGTTGACCTGTCGTGTGTGTAAGAGTAAACATACTTGAGCACGAGTGTTGGTTTACGAGAGTAGGATCTAAAGATCCTAGAGTAAGTGGTGATGGCAGGTTACACCTCCTGCCTGGGCAGCTGCGAGTGCTGCAGTAACTTGTTCAGTGATCGAAGCCGCCAACTGGGCTTGAGATAGGTTAACGCGTCCACTCATGATCTTGATATCAAGGAGAACATGAGTGAGAGAGGTTCGCGAATAGTGCGATGACAGAAGAGAGTGAGTACACAAGTATTCTCAAGCAATAACGAATAGTAGACAATGTAATGTAAACATACCACGAGCAAAGTTCTATGTAATTCTAGCATGTAGGCAATAAACATAAACCTTATTACCTAGAATGTTAAGTCTTGCACGTGGAGCGAGGCGTCGTTGTGGATCGTTGAGCACTGTATAGGTTATAGTCCGGTTTTAACAAAAACTTTTCCCCCTTATTAAAACCAAGTTCACTATAACCAATGGCTCTGATACCAATCTGTCACACCCCCAAAATCCACATGCGGGGTATCACCGCTTGGAGGCGTGACTGACCAGGATCAAGCCACCAATCATATTGAACCATGTTATTAATAAATGTAAATCAACCAAACAATATGAAAGGTGTTCGAAAACCAAAGTATAGTATCAATGTTTAGCGGAAGCATAAATGTAAAACCCAACATAAGTATAAGTATGAAATGTTATAATGGTAAACAAAGCATTCACGATCCATGTCCACAACGACCGTGCCTCCCGTGCAAGCTCCATGTGTACCTATGGTCCTGCAAGGCATGTAACAGAGAGTCAACAACTAGTTGAGCGAGTTCACAGTTGGTTGTTCAGTTATAGTAATTGTATTGTAAACCGTATGTTCGTTTAGTAACCCATATATCGTATGTACTTGAATCGCAGTCTCCCAGACATGTGTGCGAAGAATGTGGGGGGGGGGGGTTTCCCATGTTTTCTAGACTAGGTATATTTGTATCGCAGCCCACCCGGCATGTGTGCGGAGTTCAAAGTATGGTTCGCAGCCATCCCAGGCATGTGTGCGAAGATCAGTCATATTATTAACATACATGTTCCTATTGCACAACAATATGTTAAACACACTTAATGCACACAATATATATATCATACAATTCAAACACGGTTTAACATATTAGAAAGGTGTATCGTTGCGAAACAAACAAGTCATATAAACAATCAACTAAAATAATTAACGTGCAATAAATGCGAAGATGGAAATCTTGAAAATTCGAGTTGTCACATAAAGTTGGTACACTTTCGTGCAATATGCCCAACTTTGTTCAATTTAAAGCATGTACGAGTATCAACTACTCGACTTGTGCCTTCAGTCTAAGGTTGTGAGGCCCTCTCCTCAAAGAACTCTTCATTCGACTTTGAAAAAGTCTCAGACTCCTGCTCAGAATGAGACCTCGAACTTTTTACAAACACCTTTTTCTCAGCAAACTTCTTGTTTTGAAAATTCTTTCTTGGATAGTTCTTACCACCCTGATAACCACTCGACCATCTGTTTTGATTGTTGTTATAAAAACATGGTGGTACAACAGGTTTTTTGTAGTAAGCTTTATCTTTTTCAAATTTCAATTGCCTCTTCGCATTTTTCAAACCTTCAATCTCAGACACATCAATTTCGACTAACTTGAACACGTTTTTCAACTTGTCCACATTCACATTTTCTAGAGGAAAATCAAGATCCGAATACAACTTATCCGATCCTGCCATCTTGTACATCACAAGATGTGGTTCTTCATTTAAGTTGTTTTTGGATTTTGGTTTCGGAATGTAATTGTTCAGAAAACACTCTTCATCCTCAACTGAATCACTATCAGACTTCAAAACACTTTCAGCCATACCTTTCACAATCTCAGTTTGAACACTATCATCAGATGAAGAAAATGTAACATCAATTGATTCTGGAAGTTTTATTTCATTTGTTTCATCTTCATCATTAACCAACCCGAATGTTTTCTTTGAAAAATTGTTTAACACTGGCGGTGGAACCTGATGATACCTAACCCCAGTTCCATCGGAGTAAACATCTTCGCCTGTTTTGTTTTTCCCGATGGGTTTAGGAACAATGTGTTGTAAAACAAAGCTTGCGGAGTTGTAACTGGTTAATTTCAGATTGATACGCTCATTCTCAATCTTAGCTTCTTCAAATTGAAGCTTCAACTTAGCAATCTCATCCAGTTGTTGGTTGATTTGCTCTTCTTTAACTCTCAAAACTCCGGTTAAATGCACATTTTCTTTATTGGTTTTACTATTTCTATCATCAGAATCCTTTACTGTTTGTTTTAACTTGTTAAAATTTTCTGAGAGTTGATGATTTTCATGAATTAGCTTTTCATTTTCTTTCCTAATTCTTTCTACTTCAATTTTAACATTGTCAATTTTCTCAGTTAAATCTTTAACATGATGTGACACATGTGCCTCCACGGCCATCAAACAAATACTGTATCAATGAAATATTGTATTTCATACTTGGGACATGTATAAATATGTGTATCCTTTGCACATATCAATTCTTGTTCGATTTCAAGCTTTAAATCGCTTTCTGGAAGGTTATACGCGCACTGATGCGTAAATATAACCCGTTTAATGCAACGAACACTCCGGAATAGTGAAATAGGCTTAACATACCTTAAATAACCTTTACATAACTTAGAAATAAGTTTTGAAGGCTTTGGTATGGCAAAATCGAGTTAAATCGCTTACAGGGACTAAAGTTGACAAACTGCGAAAGTATGCCACTTTGAACTGTAACAGACATTCTGGATCATGGCCATAAGTTAAACATACCATAAATATCCTTTACATAGCTTAGAAATAGGCTTTGAGGGGTTCGGTGTGCTAAAATAAACTTTTGGGTCATTCAGGGACTAAAAGCGTCAAAAAGTGCACAAGTTTGCACTTTCGCGCATAACTTACGTTCTGAATACATCCGAACATCCAAAAATTTATGTAAGCATTATAATATTATGCTTTAGTGTTTGGCTTGTCAAAAATCCATTCGTCACGCAATTTGGGTCGTTTTTCGCGCTTATGCGCATTCCGTCGTAATTAACCGAACATCGCGATCGTACGACCAAACGAACGTTGGTGACCGACCGGATAATATTTAAATCCCACAAATATTCTGTTATGATTAAAATCTTATTTTAATCAGGTCCGTGTTGAAAAATAAATTAAAACGCCTAAAAACGTTATTTTTCAAAGTTTAAGCGCGTACCGTGTGTTTCTGCGCAACACAGTGCTTCTACTGCAAAACGCAGATAACGCAGCCAGTCCTGGCAACTGAAATTTATTTCAGTAATATCTTGGCGAGTTTATTTTTATAGAGTAATAAAAATAATTTAGAATGCCATAAACCGGGATTTAAACGCTAGATAAAATACCCGGTACCCAGTTAAATACCCGTTTTAGCCATATGCCAGGAATATGCTAAGGTATATGCTAAGGAATATGCCAAGAATATGCTTGGAATATGCTAGGAATATGCTAGGAATATGCTTGGAATATGCTAGGAATATGCTAGGAATATGCTTGGAATATGCTAGGAATATGCTTGGAATATGCTAGGAATATTCTATATGGAAAATCCTATAAATACCCAACCCCATCACTTGCAAAAACCCACAAAAATCTGATCTAAAAGCTCTAAGTTGAAGCCATTACTTCATACCTGAGCTATTCGATCAAGATTTACTAGCGGGGACCCTTTGTAAGTGTTCCTTCGTTCTCTTTATTCGTTTAGCGTTAAAAGTCAAACTTTGTTTGACTTTCTGCGTTGACCAGTTTATGGTCAATGCGAAGTTCGTTTGAACTTCATAACGTGAGAGTAATCACGATGGTTATAGTCCCTAGAGACTATACCTACTGATTACCACGTTATCTAGGCTCAGTGACGAGTCGTAGTTTCGGCCAAAATGCGCATTTACGCGTATTTTGTAACCAAACTACTCTTGGGTATCAAAACCGTTTGTTTTGATACCAAACCTGTTTTCTAAACTTAGTTAAGCATGTTTTAACATGCTTAGCTCGTCACTTTTAGTTTAAGTGCTTATATAGGGTCGTAAGGTAAGCGATCTAAACAATCGCTTATACTTTCGAACCCGACCCGTTTGGTCGATCATTAGGATCCGACCAAACACATTAGGTGACCATAGTATATAGGGAATAACCTTCCGAGGTTATACCTTATGGTCGCTTCGTTTAAGTAGTTGTATGATAGGTAGTTTATATGCCTTAGGTAAATTACCAAAATGCCCTTTTTACGCCAAAATTTATTTTAAGCATATGTAACATAACTTTTGACATCTAAACTGATTTGGCAACAATATTAGACATGTTAAGGCATATTTTACTTATCATAGGGCTAGTTAGGCATTCCAAACGCGTTTTACGCGAACGACGCGTTAAAGTAGCATAAGCTACCTAAACGGGTCGTAATGGGTCGTAAGCACTTAGGTTAGGTTTCATTTTAGTATGTAGGCTTTGTTAAACCATACTACATGAGTTCCCATACTCATTTGGTTTACGAGCCCTCATTCTATCCGATCCTCCGATTTAGGTCCGGTATATTAACATAGTTACCTATATTAGGTGCCGTTTGATATCCGTGATCTCTAGCATTGTTTGGTTGTTACTCAAGGACTACTAAGCAATCTCAAGTGAGTACATAGACCCCTCTTTTACTGTTTTCCAAACTATTTTGGGGTGAAACACATGTGCCTACTTGTTACTTTCATGTTTTCCTGCTTTCACATCATATACTTGGTATGTTCATTAGTACATTTATAGTACATGATTTCATTGTGTTTTGCTATGTATGCCCATTGTGTGCATACTTAGTACATCGTTTTACAATACATTTCATGCTATGTATGCCCATTGTGTGCATACTTAGTACATCGTTTTACAATACATTTCATGCTATGTATGCCCATTGTGTGCGTACTTAGTACATCGTTTTACATTACATTTCATGCTATGTATGCCCATTGTGTGCATACTTAGTACATTGTTTTACATTACATTTTATGGTATGTATGTCCATTATGTGCATACTTAGTACATTTATTATTCATCACATGCTTACATTTTGGTATGACATTTGGTTTGTTTAAATGGGACAATGTACATTCATTAACACCGATCATGCCGCTCGGTAGTAGGTAGTGGTACCATAGGACTTGACAACTCCCATTCCTGAAATCCCGGGTTTGTTTGGATTGGAAGGAATGACCGAATCCGAATACATTTCTAGGTGGACCTTAGACTTTGTGCTAGGGTTTATTCTACAGTCGCAAGGCTTGGATGTATGAATTTTCACAATACCGCATAGAATAGCATGCATTTGTTACACAAAACATAACTTTGATTTAAACCATGTTTTACTTCAATACTTTGTTTTTGTGCATTTTACATATGGTTTAGTTGATTTATTTCACTTACCATACATAAACATTTTGACATTAATATACAAAATTCATGATTTACATTAGACATAAACATTAGACAGGGTTTTTCACACAAACATTTTGACATTTGATTATACATAAACATTTTACTTTGGTGGTTTGGTTTGAGTAAGTGATTTAAGTAACGATGCGTGTGTAATATGATACAAACATGGTGGATACGCCGATGGTACTTCCTATATATAAGTTCTTGTATGGTATTACATATCGTAGCGTTATTCGAATCATTTCAATTGAAGACATATAACATTTTATACAAATAACATACTTTTCACAAGACATCGTTTTACAAAACAACTTATCTTATACAAACTCATTTTACTTGGTTATTCATTTAACCATACATTATTCTCTTATTTATACATATCATCTGATCTTATTGCTTTTCAAATGATTTACAAGACAAAGCAAATTAAAAGGTTCATGACTAAACATTTTCTTAAACATAAGTCATGAATTCTATTTTCACAAAACCTATGTATCTCACAGGCATTTTTATGCTGACGTACCTATTTTCACATGTGTTTCAGGATATGATGCATAGGATTTATCAAGATACACTTAGGCGGACTTGTGCCTTAGCGACAATAAAAGATGCAAGACTAGTTATTTATGTTATGTTTCTTTGATTGTCAAGACATTGTAACTCTTTTAATCAATAAAACAATATTTCAATTCCCATGTGTTATGAAACAATGATTCTGTTACAACACTCCCCGACGTTCCCGCCACGTTTTGTTGTTTTTCGTGGTCGGGGTGTGACAGAAAAGTTGGTATCAGAGCTCATGGTTATAGGGAATTAGGTTATTAGTAATGCTTTGACCTAGTCTATAACCTTCCTTGGACCCTAACACGAGTTTACTTGCGTTTAGACATAAAACAATACTGTCACCTATCCTTAGGCGACAACCACAACAAGAACACAAATTTCAAAACCGCTTTGAAAACTAATCATCTGTTCTAGGATGATTGATTACTAGGTTTTGAACCCTCTGTTGTAAGGTTTTGAACCCCTTTGAATTCAAAATCTCGTCAAAGTTTGGGTCTTATAATGTGAACACGTGCAAACTGGAAGAGTGAATGCCTGTACCCTGAGTTTTCTGTCGAAGGCTAGAGTGTTCGTACAAATCCGCAGTATCGGACCAGTCACTCTTACCTGGGAACTCTTGGGGTGAGTGTTCACTTATAGGCGAGCATGTCTTCAGTGATACATTAATATGATCCGCTTACTTTGATTTGTCACCATCTCATTTGTTTGCCTTAAGTAACAAACAAATGATCGCAAATTCTTATGCATTGCCATTCTGTTTTGTTTCATTTTCCGATAACATTTCATTTGTTTCCTCCTATATCCTTCATTTCCTCCAGAATGTCTCTTCATCACAACGATGCGCAGATATCCGAGCAGACTGCCAAATTTGCCCAGCGAATAGGCGAAGTAATCCTGAAGACTGTTGAATTAGGCATTGCCATGTCTCGTCTCAACAATGAAGCCACTCAAGAGCCACCAAAGGAAGCAGAAGTCAAGCCAGCACCACCAGCCAAGAAACCAATCAAGGAATCAAAGACCATGGATGAACAGACTAGATCCCCTAAGAAGTCAAAGAAGCGAAGGGCTTCTCAGAACTTCGCCGTGGTCGCTCCATCCCCAACCAACCAGCTCAACCCCCTCCAAGGAAGCCATACAATGGAACTGCACCCTTGTGCAACCAATGTAACCTTCATCATCATGCTAGTGTGAAGTGCCGCGAATGCCAAATTTGTGGACTTAAAGGTCATACAGCAAAAGTTTGCCGAGCAGCAGCTGCACCAAATCAAGCAGGACCTAGCCAGGTGTCAACACCACCTGCTAAGAAACGATACAAGGGAACGGCACCGTCATGCAACAAATGTAAGGGGCATCACCAAGCTCACTTACAGTGTCGTCTGTGTGTATCATGTGGACGAGTTAGTCACCTGGCAAGTGCTTGTCGAATTAACCCAAACCAAAGTGGTCCAAATCAACCACAAGCCGACTCTGCTCAAGCTCGCTTCCCGCCTGGATCGTGCTACAACTGTGGCAAGATGGGTCATTTCGTGAATAAATGCCCGAAGCTTGCTAATGCAAATCCAACCCACGGATGAGCAGTTGGCTGACTAGAAGATGTTGCTGTCTTATGCTTTTATTCTTCTGTTTTCTTGTAATGTGAAACAATCTGTTTTGTTTATAAATAAATTATTGTTCACAATTCTGATATACGAGTATAGTTACATGTGTGTACGACTTTTCCTATGATACCTACATCAATGAACTATATTCCTTACAAACTACTCTTGCGAATTTTCCCATTCTTGCGTTTGCTCATGATTCCCTTGGAAAAATTCTAAGTACTCGTTTCACTCTAAGAAACAAAGTACAGAAAATAAAGTGACATTATGAGTAATCGTGCTTTTGCACATCTGTACCTTTGAATCCTTGGTTAGATAACCAAGGATATTTTCAAATCTCATACCCATTACGTTCTGATTTTTCAACATGCATAACATAAGTTTTCAAAACAACCTACATGATTTCAAAACATTCTATATATAGTTCGAAAACATTTTTAATATAGTGTATTTACTTAACATAACAAATGCACAAAGCTTTGTCTGTATTTTCAAAAACAACCTTCATGATTTCAAAATGTCTCATATAGCCTGAAAACAATATTAATACAATATATATTCTTATCAAGTGCATGATTTCAAAAGCATCATTCATGTTTTCCAAAAACCTTATACATAAATTTCAAAATTCATCTCGCATGATTTTTAAACATTTTTATAAATATACTTACCTAGTACACCTACTTTATGATTTCAAAAGTATTATATATAAGGATTCAAAAACATTGAACACATTTTTTTAAAAAGAAACCCCATACATAGTTTTCAAAATATTTTTCTCATACATTGACTTAACCTTCAAATTCTGCTTCATATGTCGCCTTGACATATCTAGCATCTTAACTTCATAAGCATTTTTACTTCATGTCTTGACTTAAGCACGTCCAGTGCAAGGTTCCAAAACATCTTCAACTTCTAAAATCCATATGGGATCTTTTTATCTTCACATTTAGACCCTTGTGGATGATTATCATTCAAATCAGAGTCCTTAATTGGATTCCTTATGTACCTAAATTTGAACATTTCGGTTCCTTATAATCGAAATCGAATTTTTCTTTTAAAAATCTTTCTATCTTTATAGTTAGATTCTTGATAATGTTTAAAGTACCAAATGAAATCCACGAGATGGATTCCTAGTGTGCTTTAAATACATGTGCTCTGTTAGCAAAAACAAATTAACAAATTAAAGATCTAGATAAATAATCTTTGTGGTTATATGACTATGTGTTTATGCCTCTTGTGTTTTCTTTTATGCATTTTGTGTTTTTGTATACTCTGGGTATTCGTTATCCAAATCCTTGTAGAATCTTTCATATCTTCATATGAGGGATTCGTAGTAGGATATTCAAAAAGGTACTACCTTAAATCCTTAATGGGCTTCTATGAAATAGTTAAGACCCTTGGACTATATAGTACCACTCCATGATTCATAAGAGACCCTTTTAGGGGTCTAGTCAAAAAGATTGATTCAAAAATCTGGTTAAGAATGACATGTGATGATATAAGATGAAAAGACTCCTTGTGTAACACCCCGTCCCGGAAGGGTCGGCGTGTCACTATAACAGTAGTCAGATCAAAAACATAATTCCATTTATACTTAAATGTATTACAAGGCTTTACAGCTTAATGAAGGATATCTAATCCATTACAATTATTTCTACCGTCTTTTCCAAACACTCGAGCACTCTTCCATATTCCGTCCCAGATTGTCTTGATAACCTGACGTAAAGAAGAAAACACACAAAAACGTACGTCTGAGCAAAATTTTGGAAAGTTTTGCCCAGTGTGCGGATAGAGGAAAACAAAAACTTATTTTGAACATAATTTCATAATCATATCTTACGGATGTACCCATGAGCCAAACTTAAAACGTGACAATACACAGGTAGCTACTCCTGCATACTTATCACATGAAATGGCGAGTTGGCATACCCGTTATCCATCTCCTTATAACTTAAATTCTAGGATCGATCCATACGCCTCCTAATATATGTACCACACTTGTACTTAAGAGACGCCGTGAACTGATCTCTCCGTCACGGGTGGAGCACATGAGGTTGATGCCACAACAACATGCTCGTGGGACACTCCACGAGAAGCGATACTCAGGGTATCAGAGTACAAAGAGTCTTATTCACATAACTTATAAAACTTATTCTTATAACAAAACAGAACATATATCGGAACATGCGATAATGAGTACAATTTTAACAGAAAACTATCGCATGATAGGAAAACTTAATCAAATGATTAGAATCGGAATAGAACGGACTGTCAAAGGAATCTATAATCAAAGATGTGAGGAGTTTTATAATCAAGGAGTGGAACCAGTCACCAAGGTATGGATATCACTCCTATCTTGACAATTTCGTCCCCAAAATGTGGTTTATTAAACGAACAAGATAAAACATTGACTCGTTAACAAGGAACCACTAGAGTATAAAAGGAAACTTGTATAAAATAAACCATTTTCTAAATAACTGATGTAAAACCAAACCTTTTTCAAAACGTTTGTAACTTCTAACACATATTTCCTAACTTAATCTTAATACGGAATTTATAACTTATTTCATAACTTAATCTTAATACGGAAGTTATAACTTATTTCATAACTAAATCTTAATACGGAACTTAAAATCAGAATTGATATACTTATATCAAAATGACATAACTTGACAGAAAGGATTCTATCCGTACTCAACGGACATAAATCGAAAGACAGGATTCTATACGTACCTAACTGACATACATCGACAGAAAGGATTCTATCTTTACGAAACTTATAACTTAATCTTAATACTTGTCACACCCCGACCACGTGGAACATACAAACGTGGCGGAAATGTCGGGGAGTGTTGTAACAGAATTAATTGTTTCAAATCCATGGCAATTGAAGTTTCGTTTTATTGATTAAAAGTGTTACAATGTCTTAACAAACAAAGAAATACAACATAATTAACTAGTCTTGCATCTTTTATTTTCACTAAAGCCCAAGTCTGCCTATGTGTATCTTGATCATCTTATGCAACAGCTCCTGAAAAACACATGTGAAAATAGGTACGTCAGCATAAAAATGCCTGTGAGATACATAGGTTTTGTGAAAATAAGTTTCATGACTTATGTTTCAGAAAATGTTTAGTCATGAACCTTGTAATTTGCTTTGTATTGTAAATCATTTGAAAAACAATGAGTTCAGATGATATGTATAAATAAATGAATAATGTATGGTTAAATGAATAACCATAGTAAAAATGGATTTGTATAAGATAAGTTGTTTGTAAAACAATGTCTTGTGAAAAGTATGTTATTTGTATAAAATGTTATATGTATCAAACTGAAATGATTCAAATAGCGCTACAATATGTAATACCATACAAACACTTATATATAGGAAGTACCAGCGGCGTATCCACCATGCTTGTATCATATTACACACGCATCGTTACTTAATCACTTAATCAAACCAAACCAATGTCAAAATGTCTATGTCAAATATCCATGTCAAATGTCTATGTCAAAATATCATGTATGGCAAGTGAAATGTCTCAACTAAACCATATACACAAAAACAAAGTATTGAAGTAAAACTTGGTTTAAATCAAAGTTATGTTTTGTGGGAAATGCATGATCAAATGTCAATCATGTTAAAATGTCTATGCCGAAATGTCTATGTCAAATACGGTTCACACGGTTCACAGATACAAACGGTTCATAGATACAACGGTTCAAAATGTAGTATAATGTGTTCACATGCTGGATGAGCATATGCAACAAAATGCAATGTAAAACAATGTACTAAGTAATGCACACAATGGGCACACCTAGCAGGAAATGTCATGTAAAACAATGTACTAAGTAATGCACACAATGGGCACACCTAGCAGGAAATGTCATGTAAAACAATGTACTAAGTAATGCACACAATGGGCACACCTAGCAGGAAATGTCATGTAAAACAATGTACTAAGTAATGCACACAATGGGCACACCTAGCATAAAATGTAATGAAATCATGTACTATAATGTACTAATGAACATAGCAAGTATATGATGTCAAAACAGGAAAGCATGAAAGTAACAAGTAGGCACATGTGTTCCACCCCAAAACAGTTTGGAAAACAGTAAAAGAGGGGTCTATGTACTCACCTGAGATTGCTCAGTAGTCCTTGAGTAACAACTAAACAATGCTAGAGATCGCGGATATCAAACGGCACCTAGTATAGGTAGCTACATTAATAAACCGGACCTAAATCGGAAGATTGGGTAGCATTAGGGTTTGTAAACCAAACGAGTGTAGAGACTCGTGTCATTTGGTTTAACAAAGCCTACATACTAAATGAAACTTAACCTAAGTGTCTACGACCCATTACGACCCGTTTAGGTAGCTTGTGCTACTTTAACGCGTCGTTCGCGTGAAACGCGTTCGGACCGCCTAACTAGCCCTATGACAAGTGTTATATGCCTAAACATATTACATAATCAGTTATGTGACAAAGGTTTAGGTTACATATGCTTAATTACCAATTATACATGAAAAGGGTATTCTGGTAATTTACCTAAGGCATATAAACTACTTATCATACAACTACTTAAACGAAGCGACCATAAGGTATAACCTCGGAAGGTTATTCCCTATACACTATGGTCACCTAATGTATTTGGTCGGATCCTAATGATCGACCAAACTGGGTCGGGTTCGAAGGTATAGGCGATTTATCAGATCGCTTACCCTACGACCCTAGACAACGTGGTAACCAGTAGGCATAGTCCCAAGGGACTATGACCATCGTGATTACAATCACGTTGCGAAGTTCAAACGAACTTCGCATTGACCATTACTAGTCAACGCTGAAAGTCAAACAAAGTTTGACTTTCTGACTCGAAAAGCAGTAAAATAAGGAAAAGAACGAAAGAATACTTACCCAGGGTCCCCGAATGCTAACCCAGATCAAAATAGCTCAGGTATGAAACGAAGGTTCCAACTTAGAGTCTTTTCAATCAGATTTGTGGGTTTTTAAGCCAAAGGGGGGTGGGTATTTATAGATAAAGTAGAGCCGCTAGGATCGTTTCTTGAATATCGTGCCACGATCCGAGCCGTACACTTGTCACAAAGGTTATGGAGCCACATATGCTCCTAATCTTAGTGATTAAGCAAGTTGCAAACATGTGGTTGTGGTTAAATCTGCTGAAAACAGGCTGTTAAGTACTCTGCATCTGGTCTGAACTTGCTTTACGGACCTCAAAGCTGCCAATGTTGAGGTCCGTAAGGTAACAACTTTGGCAGATTTACAGTTTTGGTCCCTGCAATGCAATCAGCCCATTTTTGACACGTTTAAGGCCCGTTAACCCCATTTCAAAGCTCTAAAATGAAGTTAAAGTATAGGGAACTTAAAACATGCTCAAAAATATCTCGGATGTCGGTTCGTTTAGCCGTACGAACGCGATGTTCGCTTAATTACGACGGAATGCGCATAAGTGCGAAAAACGATCCAAATGACGCGACGAATGGATTTTTCTTAAGGCGAACACTAAAATATAATGTAGTCATGCTTTCATAAATTTTTGGATGTCCAGATGTATTCAGAACGTAAGTTATGCGTGAAAATGCAAACTTGTGCACTTTTTGACACTTTTAGTCCCTGAATGACCCAAAAGTTTATTTTAGCACACCGAACCCCTCAAAGCCTATTTCTAAGCTATGTAAAGGATATTTATGGTATGTTTAACTTATGGTCATGTTCCGGAATGTCTGTTACAGTTCAAATTGGCATACTTTCGCAGTTTGTCAACTTTAGTCCCTGTAAGCGATTTAACATGTTTTTGCCATACCAAAGCCTTCAAAACTTATTTCTAAGTTATGTAAAGGTTATTTAAGGTATGTTAAGCCTATTTCACTATTCCGGAGTGTTCGTTGGATTAAACTGGTTATATTCACGCATCAGTGCGCGTATAACCTTCCAGAAAGCGATATAGTGTTTGAAATCGAACAAGAATTGATATGTGTAAACGATACACATATTTTTACAAATCCCAAGTATGAAATACAATATTTCACTGGTTGGGCATTTGTTTGATGGTTGAAATGACACAGGTGTTACAGTCTCCCCTACTTTAGGAAATTTCGTCCCGAAATTAATTCGTAGGAGTCTGTCTATGACTTTGTTTCAAATAGTCATCAAAGATATGTAAAGCATAATCTGATTATTTTCCTCAACGGATATTTTTCAGAAGCGAAAATGAACGAGCAGAGTCACTTTCTTCAACGGGTTCTTCGGAAATGGAAAATAAAGGAATTAACTAAACGGATATACATTTCCCTCAACGGATATTCTTCAGAACGAAAATGAACAAACGGGGTCATTTTCCTCAACGGTTTGTTCTTCAGAATTTGAAATGAAAGAAAAATCAACGGATATTCATCTCCTCAACGGATAAATCTTCAGAAACGAAAATGAACTAACGGAGTCATTTTCAACGGTTATTTCCTCAGAGTTGGAAATGAAGAATTACACAACGGATATTCATTTCCTCAACGGATAAATCTTCAGAAACGAAAATGAACTAACGGAGTCATTTTCAACGGTTGCTTCCTCAGAGTTGGAAATGAAGGATTACACAACGGATATTCATTTCCTCAACGGATAAATCTTCAGAAACGAAAATGAACTAACGGAGTCATTTTCAACGGTTGCTTCCTCAGAGTTGGAAATGAAGGATTACACAACGGATATTCATTTCCTCAACGGATAAATCTTCAGAAACGAAAATGAACTAACGGAGTCATTTTCAACGGTTGCTTCCTCAGAGTTGGAAATGAAGGATTATACAACGGATATTCATTTCCTCAACGGATATTCTTTAGAACGAAAATGAATGGATAATTCATTTTCCTCAACGGTTATTCTTCAGAATGGAAATGAAAAGATAAACAACGGATATTCATTTCCTCAACGGATATTCTTCAGAAGTGAAAAATGAATAGCTAGTTCATTTTTCCTCAACGGATGCTTCATCAGAATTGGAAATGAATAGGGTTAACTCTTGATACATGATAGAACTTGCTGTGATTTCTGTGCACTAAATTCCATAATTATGTATGCATCCATAATTACGTAATTCCTTGCACAGTCCGCACAGTTTGTTTTGAAATGTTGTGGGGAAAGATATCAAACCTGAGATGAAAGTGACTAGACTACCATAGGGTCCTTTTAATTAGATCAACAGAGGATCTTCTTAATTAGGCCACTAAGGAGTCCTTTCAGCTATATCATCACATGATATCCCTAACCAGATTTTTGGATAAATCTGTTTAACTAGACCACAAAAGGGGTCTAATTATGAAGTAGTACATTATAATCCAAGGGACTTTAACTACAACGTAGAAGTCCATTAAGGATTTAAGTAGTACCTTTGGGTATCCTACTATGAATCTCTTGCACAAAGATATGTAAGATTTTACGAGGATTTGAATAACATAAATTGGATCACATGACACATAAAGGATAACACATAAGCACATAACCACATAATTGTTTAATTGTTATTTTCTTGTTATTGATTGCTATTAACTTGGCGCCTCGTACATCGTTTCTCTTGGAAGAAACGGGTACTTAGGATTTTCGTGGAAACGCAAGAGATTATACAAGGGAAGAAATTTGGAAGTAGTCTGTTCTTCAAGGAATGCGGTTCCTTGATTGTCGGTATTGTATGGGATATGTTTATACATGCAACCACATAAACATATTGAAATGTAAATGAAAGATTTATTTATAAACAACAATAACAACAACTGTTTCATAGATTGTGATAAAAGAAAATAATACACAAGGCTCGATTATTTTCTAAACAGCGTTATCTTCTGTCGGTCAGATACTCATCCCTGCGCTGGATTTGCATCAGCAAGTCTTGGGCAATTTCTACTAAAATGGCCCATCTCGCCACAGTTGTAGCAAGATCCCAGTGGGAAACGAGCTTGAGCAGGATTGTCGTTAATCTGATTTGGTGCTGCTGCTGTTGGGCAAACCCTCGCTGTATGACCTATAAGTCCGCAAACTTGGCATGTGCGGCACTTCACACCGGCATGATGATGTAGGCCACATTGGTTGCACATGGGTGCAGTTCCTTTGTAGGGTTTCCTGGCAGGGGGTTGAGCTGGTTGGTTGGGGACGGCTTGATCATTGTGAGTAACCAAGGCAAAGTTCTGAGAAGCCTTTCGCTTCTTTGACCTCTTAGGGGATCCAGTCTGTTCATCCATGATCTTTGATTCCTCGATTGGTTTCGATTCTTCGACCGGCTTCTTGTCACCTTTTCGGAAAAGTTTACCTTTCCTGATCTTTGATTCAGTTAAGGTTGCAGATAGCTCAATGGCCTGTCTAACTGTAGTAGGGTTGCTACCAGTCAAAATGTCTTGTATTGAATCAGGGAGGCCATCAATGTACTTTTCGATTGCCTTATCCAAAGGCGTGACCATGTTTGGGCATAACAGACTTAACTCTTCATAACGGTCCGTGTAGGCTCGATGCTCACCGCTGTCTTGCTCAAGATTGTCGAATTCCCTTTCCAAAGCCCTGATCTCGTGTCGAGGACAGAATTCCTTCATCATAAGGGCCCTAAGTTCAGCCCATGTCTGTGCTAGAGCAACTTCTGCACCACGATCTCTCATAACCCCGTTCCACCACGTAAGGGCTCTCTTCTGGAATACACTCGAAGCAAACTCGACCTTGCGATTGTCAGGACACTGCACGTGGCGGAAAGTATTCTCGATGCTCTCGAACCATTGAAGAAGCCCAGTCGCTCCCTCAGAACCACTAAACTTGAGTGGTTTCGCCGAGTTAAAACTCTTGAAATTGCATGGACCATTGTTGTTGTTGTTGGCTTGATTCCATTGAGCAAAGAGGTTTGGGAATTGAGCAGCCATTTGCTGTGCAATAATTTCTGCCAGTTCGGCCGTCGCTATCTGGTTCTCGCGTCGAGGAGGCATTCTAAAAGAGGAGACATGAAAAGAAACGAGTGAGAGATTTAGACGAAAAGAATGAGATGAAACAAATTTGATGAAAGCAATGGATAGTGGTCATTTGTTTGTTACTACAAAGCAACAAACGACCTCGGTGAATAATCAAAGTAAATAGGCCAAAATAATGTATCGCGAAGACATGCTCGCCTATAAGTGAACACTCATCCCAAGAATTCCCAGGTAAGCACAACTGGTCTCGCGTCTGGTTGAGATGTATACGAGGTGCTTGCCTAGACAGAAAACTCAGAATACAGGCATTCACCCTTCCAGTTTGCACGTGTTCACATTATTTAAAACCCAAAACCTTGACGAGATTTTTTTTTGAAACTCAAAGGGGTTCAAAACCTTACAATCAATCATCCTAGAACAGATGATTAGTTTTCAAAGCGGTTTTGAAATTCATGTTCTTGATGTGGTCGTCGCCTAAGGATAGGTGACAGTATTGTTTTATGACTAAACGCAAGTAAACTCGCGTTAGGGTCCTAAGAAAGTTATAGACTAGGTCAAAGCATTACTAATAACCTAATTCCCTATAACCATTGGCTCTGATACCATCTTTTCTGTCACACCCCGACCACGTGGAACATACAAACGTGGCGGAAATGTCGGGGAGTGTTGTAACAGAATTAATTGTTTCAAATCCATGGCAATTGAAGTTTCGTTTTATTGATTAAAAGTGTTACAATGTCTTAACAAACAAAGAAATACAACATAATTAACTAGTCTTGCATCTTTTATTTTCACTAAAGCCCAAGTCTGCCTATGTGTATCTTGATCATCTTATGCAACAGCTCCTGAAAAACACATGTGAAAATAGGTACGTCAGCATAAAAATGCCTGTGAGATACATAGGTTTTGTGAAAATAAGTTTCATGACTTATGTTTCAGAAAATGTTTAGTCATGAACCTTGTAATTTGCTTTGTATTGTAAATCATTTGAAAAACAATGAGTTCAGATGATATGTATAAATAAATGAATAATGTATGGTTAAATGAATAACCATAGTAAAAATGGATTTGTATAAGATAAGTTGTTTGTAAAACAATGTCTTGTGAAAAGTATGTTATTTGTATAAAATGTTATATGTATCAAACTGAAATGATTCAAATAGCGCTACAATATGTAATACCATACAAACACTTATATATAGGAAGTACCAGCGGCGTATCCACCATGCTTGTATCATATTACACACGCATCGTTACTTAATCACTTAATCAAACCAAACCAATGTCAAAATGTCTATGTCAAATATCCATGTCAAATGTCTATGTCAAAATATCATGTATGGCAAGTGAAATGTCTCAACTAAACCATATACACAAAAACAAAGTATTGAAGTAAAACTTGGTTTAAATCAAAGTTATGTTTTGTGGGAAATGCATGATCAAATGTCAATCATGTTAAAATGTCTATGCCGAAATGTCTATGTCAAATACGGTTCACACGGTTCACAGATACAAACGGTTCATAGATACAACGGTTCAAAATGTAGTATAATGTGTTCACATGCTGGATGAGCATATGCAAAAAAATGCAATGTAAAACAATGTACTAAGTAATGCACACAATGGGCACACCTAGCAGGAAATGTCATGTAAAACAATGTACTAAGTAATGCACACAATGGGCACACCTAGCAGGAAATGTCATGTAAAACAATGTACTAAGTAATGCACACAATGGGCACACCTAGCAGGAAATGTCATGTAAAACAATGTACTAAGTAATGCACACAATGGGCACACCTAGCATAAAATGTAATGAAATCATGTACTATAATGTACTAATGAACATAGCAAGTATATGATGTCAAAACAGGAAAGCATGAAAGTAACAAGTAGGCACATGTGTTCCACCCCAAAACAGTTTGGAAAACAGTAAAAGAGGGGTCTATGTACTCACCTGAGATTGCTCAGTAGTCCTTGAGTAACAACTAAACAATGCTAGAGATCGCGGATATCAAACGGCACCTAGTATAGGTAGCTACATTAATAAACCGGACCTAAATCGGAAGATTGGGTAGCATTAGGGTTTGTAAACCAAACGAGTGTAGAGACTCGTGTCATTTGGTTTAACAAAGCCTACATACTAAATGAAACTTAACCTAAGTGTCTACGACCCATTACGACCCGTTTAGGTAGCTTGTGCTACTTTAACGCGTCGTTCGCGTGAAACGCGTTCGGACCGCCTAACTAGCCCTATGACAAGTGTTATATGCCTAAACATATTACATAATCAGTTATGTGACAAAGGTTTAGGTTACATATGCTTAATTACCAATTATACATGAAAAGGGTATTCTGGTAATTTACCTAAGGCATATAAACTACTTATCATACAACTACTTAAACGAAGCGACCATAAGGTATAACCTCGGAAGGTTATTCCCTATACACTATGGTCACCTAATGTATTTGGTCGGATCCTAATGATCGACCAAACTGGGTCGGGTTCGAAGGTATAGGCGATTTATCAGATCGCTTACCCTACGACCCTAGACAACGTGGTAACCAGTAGGCATAGTCCCAAGGGACTATGACCATCGTGATTACAATCACGTTGCGAAGTTCAAACGAACTTCGCATTGACCATTACTGGTCAACGCTGAAAGTCAAACAAAGTTTGACTTTCTGACTCGAAAAGCAGTAAAATAAGGAAAAGAACGAAAGAATACTTACCCAGGGTCCCCGAATGCTAACCCAGATCAAAATAGCTCAGGTATGAAACGAAGGTTCCAACTTAGAGTCTTTTCAATCAGATTTGTGGGTTTTTAAGCCAAAGGGGGGTGGGTATTTATAGATAAAGTAGAGCCGCTAGGATCGTTTCTTGAATATCGTGCCACGATCCGAGTCGTACACTTGTCACAAAGGTTATGGAGCCACATATGCTCCTAATCTTAGTGATTAAGCAAGTTGCAAACATGTGGTTGTGGTTAAATCTGCTGAAAACAGGCTGTTAAGTACTCTGCATCTGGTCTGAACTTGCTTTACGGACCTCAAAGCTGCCAATGTTGAGGTCCGTAAGGTAACAACTTTGGCAGATTTACAGTTTTGGTCCCTGCAATGCAATCAGCCCATTTTTGACACGTTTAAGGCCCGTTAACCCCATTTCAAAGCTCTAAAATGAAGTTAAAGTATAGGGAACTTAAAACATGCTCAAAAATATCTCGGATGTCGGTTCGTTTAGCCGTACGAACGCGATGTTCGCTTAATTACGACGGAATGCGCATAAGTGCGAAAAACGATCCAAATGACGCGACGAATGGATTTTTCTTAAGGCGAACACTAAAATATAATGTAGTCATGCTTTCATAAATTTTTGGATGTCCAGATGTATTCAGAACGTAAGTTATGCGCGAAAATGCAAACTTGTGCACTTTTTGACACTTTTAGTCCCTGAATGACCCAAAAGTTTATTTTAGCACACCGAACCCCTCAAAGCCTATTTCTAAGCTATGTAAAGGATATTTATGGTATGTTTAACTTATGGTCATGTTCCGGAATGTCTGTTACAGTTCAAATTGGCATACTTTCGCAGTTTGTCAACTTTAGTCCCTGTAAGCGATTTAACATGTTTTTGCCATACCAAAGCCTTCAAAACTTATTTCTAAGTTATGTAAAGGTTATTTAAGGTATGTTAAGCCTATTTCACTATTCCGGAGTGTTCGTTGGATTAAACTGGTTATATTCACGCATCAGTGCGCGTATAACCTTCCAGAAAGCGATATAGTGTTTGAAATCGAACAAGAATTGATATGTGTAAACGATACACATATTTTTACAAATCCCAAGTATGAAATACAATATTTCACTGGTTGGGCATTTGTTTGATGGTTGAAATGACACAGGTGTTACAATACTGAACTTAAAATCAGGAATAATATACTTGTATCAAAACGATATAAATCGAAAGAAAGTAATCTATCCGTATGGAACTTATAACTTATTTCATAACTTAATCTTAATACGGAATTTGAAATCAGAAATACTATACCTATATCCAAACGACATAAATCCAAAAGAAGGGAGTCTATCCGTACGGAATTCATAACTTAATCCTAATACGGAACTTAAAATCAAGAAAACGACATAAATCAAAAGAAATGATTCTTATAAAAACGACATAAATCGAACGAAAGAAATCTACCCGTACGGAATTTATAACTTATTTCATAACTTAATCTTAATATGGAATCTATAACTTATTTCATAACTTAATCTTAATATGGAAACTTAAATTCAGGAACGACATCAATCAAAAGAAAAGGATTCTATCCGTACCCAACAGACATAAATCGACAGAAAGGGTTCTTATAAAAACGACATAAATCGAAAGGAAGGAACCTATCCGTACAATATATCAGAATTGACAGAAATCGAAAGAAAGGAATCTACCCGTATCCAACTGACATAAATCAAAAGAAATGAACCTATCCGTACTGAACTTATAACTTATACCTTAAATCTTAATACGGAATTTAAAATCAGGATTGACATAAATCGAAAGGAAGGAACCTATCCGTACCTTAAAATTTTCCAAGTGATGCTACCTTGTTTTCAATTGTAGAATTATACGGGCAGAGCTTAGCCTACTGATTATCCTCTTAACCTAATTTGCACACAAACTAGGTAATTAACTTAATACAGCATTTACGATAACTCACGAGATCAATTTCTCACAACGAACGACAAAGTGCGATACTTTATCCATCGAATTAACGATGATCCGTCAAATTAATGACGAACGACAAAGTATAACCCTAATGTGGGCAGCACTTAAACATCCATTGGATATATTGATCGATCGGACAATGAATCGTATCAGCGATTGAGTTATTACCCTGTTTTGCAGCACCCCGCTACTCTTAATTAGTGTTTTGTGTGTGTTTGGAGAGTAATCGGACGAAATCTCAGCGTGTATTTTGAGTTTCTTCGTCGATTTTGTGCCCAGATTCAAGTGCCAGGCCTGCTATTTATACACGAAATTTGACAAGCTTACGGACCGTAAGCTTCCCAACGTTACGGTCCGTAAGGCATCATACGGACCGTAAGCTTGTTAGTGTTGCGGTCCGTAAGGCTCCATAATAGGCTATAGGGTAGCCACGTTTGGTACTAGCTCAGCTGACTCAACAATTTCGAAATTTCATTAGGTGACAACGAGAATTTGAAGATAATCGTTAAGTAGGGAATGCCCCCCCTGAGTTTTAGGGGCCCTAATCCTGATTCTGAAAATTCTGAAATTTCTAGGGTTTGTACCGAATTACTTGGGTGTCTTAATTAGGGTTTCCTATTGGACTATAAATCATAAGGGTTGTTACTTTTTATGTTTTAAAATTTTCGGGTGTTACACCTTGGTTGTTTATTAAAATCATTTATTGATTTAATAAAAGGGGCCCTATGGTGGTCTAGTCACACTCATCACAGGTTTGTTCATTTGGTTTTCCCCTACACATTATAAAATAGACTGTGTGAACTATGCAAGGAATTTTCTAATTATGGACGCGTACATAATTATGAAATTTAGTGCACGGAAACCACAGTAAGATTTATTATGTGTAAGAACCGATAGTGACAACAATAACAAAATGAGAATGATGTAGTGGAGGTACGGTGGACGCACCAATGACGCTTCATATACTTGTATATAAGTATCCCTCTTACATTGCAAGCATGATGTTATTAAAGTTACTAGAAGTTCAGAACCCTAACCAACGTTGTTCGATCTTTTCAACTTCATGTTTTAAACTCTCACAAGTTTCCTCTAAATAAAATTTCGGGACGAAATTTTCTAAAGTAGGGGAGACTGTGACACCTGTGCCTCCACGGCCATCAAACAAATACTGTATCAATGAAATATTGTATTTCATACTTGGAACATGTATAAATATGTGTATCCTTTGCACATATCAATTCTTGTTCGATTTCAAGCTTTAAATCGCTTTCTGGAAGGTTATACGCGCACTGATGCGTAAATATAACCTGTTTAATGCAACGAACACTCCGGAATAGTGAAATAGGCTTAACATACCTTAAATAACCTTTACATAACTTAGAAATAAGTTTTGAAGGCTTTGGTATGGCAAAATCGAGTTAAATCGCTTACAGGGACTAAAGTTGACAAACTGCGAAAGTATGCCACTTTGAACTGTAACAGACATTCCGGATCATGGCCATAAGTTAAACATACCATAAATATCCTTTACATAGCTTAGAAATAGGCTTTGAGGGGTTCGGTGTGCTAAAATAAACTTTTGGGTCATTCAGGGACTAAAAGCGTCAAAAAGTGCACAAGTTTGCACTTTCGCGCATAACTTACGTTCTGAATACATCCGGACATCCAAAAATTTATGTAAGCATTATAATATTATGCTTTAGTGTTTGGCTTGTCAAAAATCCATTCGTCACGCAATTTGGGTCGTTTTTCGCGCTTATGCGCATTCCGTCGTAATTAACCGAACATCGCGATCGTACGACCAAACGAACGTTGGTGACCGACCGGATAATATTTAAATCCCACAAATATTCTGTTATGATTAAAATCTTATTTTAATCAGGTCCGTGTTGAAAAATAAATTAAAACGCCTAAAAACGTTATTTTTCAAAGTTTAAGCGCGTACCGTGTGTTTCTGCGCAACACAGTGCTTCTACTGCAAAACGCAGATAACGCAGCCAGTCCTGGCAACTGAAATTTATTTCAGTAATATCTTGGCGAGTTTATTTTTATAGAGTAATAAAAATAATTTAGAACGCCATAAACCGGGATTTAAACGCTAGATAAAATACCCGGTACCCAGTTAAATACCCGTTTTAGCCATATGCCAGGAATATGCTAAGGTATATGCTAAGGAATATGCCAAGAATATGCTTGGAATATGCTAGGAATATGCTTGGAATATGCTAGGAATATGCTAGGAATATGCTTGGAATATGCTAGGAATATGCTTGGAATATGCTAGGAATATTCTATATGGAAAATCCTATAAATACCCAACCCCATCACTTGCAAAAACCCACAAAAATCTGATCTAAAAGCTCTAAGTTGAAGCCATTACTTCATACCTGAGCTATTCGATCAAGATTTACTAGCGGGGACCCTTTGTAAGTGTTCCTTCGTTCTCTTTATTCGTTTAGCGTTAAAAGTCAAACTTTGTTTGACTTTCTGCGTTGACCAGTTTATGGTCAATGCGAAGTTCGTTTGAACTTCATAACGTGAGAGTAATCACGATGGTTATAGTCCCTAGAGACTATACCTACTGATTACCACGTTATCTAGGCTCAGTGACGAGTCGTAGTTTCGGCCAAAATGCGCATTTACGCGTATTTTGTAACCAAACTACTCTTGGGTATCAAAACCGTTTGTTTTGATACCAAACCTGTTTTCTAAACTTAGTTAAGCATGTTTTAACATGCTTAGCTCGTCACTTTTAGTTTAAGTGCTTATATAGGGTCGTAAGGTAAGCGATCTAAACAATCGCTTATACTTCCGAACCCGACCCGTTTGGTCGATCATTAGGATCCGACCAAACACATTAGGTGACCATCGTATATAGGGAATAACCTTCCGAGGTTATACCTTATGGTCGCTTCGTTTAAGTAGTTGTATGATAGGTAGTTTATATGCCTTAGGTAAATTACCAAAATGCCCTTTTTACGCCAAAATTTATTTTAAGCATATGTAACATAACTTTTGACATCTAAACTGATTTAGCAACAATATTAGACATGTTAAGGCATATTTTACTTATCATAGGGCTAGTTAGGCATTCCAAACGCGTTTTACGCGAACGACGCGTTAAAGTAGCATAAGCTACCTAAACGGGTCGTAATGGGTCGTAAGCACTTAGGTTAGGTTTCATTTTAGTATGTAGGCTTTGTTAAACCATACTACATGAGTTCCCATACTCATTTGGTTTACGAGCCCTCATTCTATCCGATCCTCCGATTTAGGTCCGGTATATTAACATAGTTACAACTATATTAGGTGTCGTTTGATATCCGTGATCTCTAGCATTGTTTGGTTGTTACTCAAGGACTACTAAGCAATCTCAAGCGAGTACATAGACCCCACTTTTACTGTTTTCCAAACTGTTTTGGGGTGAAACACATGTGCCTACTTGTTACTTTCATGCTTTCCTGCTTTCACATCATATACTTGCTATGTTCATTAGTACATTTATAGTACATGATTTCATTGTGTTTTGCTATGTATGCCCATTGTGTGCATACTTAGTACATCGTTTTACAATACATTTCATGCTATGTATGCCCATTGTGTGCGTACTTAGTACATCGTTTTACATTACATTTCATGCTATGTATGCCCATTGTGTGCATACTTAGTACATTGTTTTACATTACATTTCATGCTATGTATGCCCATTGTGCGCATACTTAGTACATTGTTTTACATTACATTTTATGGTATGTATGTCCATTATGTGCATACTTAGTACATTTATTATTCATCACATGCTTACATTTTGGTATGACATTTGGTTTGTTTAAATGGGACAATGTACATTCATTAACACCGATCATGCCCCTCGGTAGTAGGTAGTGGTACCATAGGACTTGACAACTCCCATTCCTGAAATCCCGGGTTTGTTTGGATTGGAAGGAATGACCGAATCCGAATACATTTCTAGGTGGACCTTAGACTTTGTGCTAGGGTTTATTCTACAGTCGCAAGGCTTGGATGTATGAATTTTCACAATACCGCATAGAATAGCATGCATTTGTTACACAAAACATAACTTTGATTTAAACCATGTTTTACTTCAATACTTTGTTTTTGTGCATTTTACATATGGTTTAGTTGATGTATTTCACGTACCATACATAAACATTTTGACATTAATATACAAAATTCATGATTTACATTAGACATAAACATTAGACAGGGTTTTTCACACAAACATTTTGACATTTGATTATACATAAACATTTTACTTTGGTGGTTTGGTTTGAGTAAGTGATTTAAGTAACGAGGCGTGTGTAATATGATACAAACATGGTGGATACGTCGATGGTACTTCCTATATATAAGTGCTTGTATGGTATTACATATCGTAGCGTTATTCGAATCATTTCAATTGGAGACATATAACATTTTATACAAATAACATACTTTTCACAAGACATCGTTTTACAAAACAACTTATCTTATACAAACTCATTTTACTTGGTTATTCATTTAACCATACATTATTCTCTTATTTATACATATCATCTGATCTTATTGCTTTTCAAATGATTTACAAGACAAAGCAAATTAAAAGGTTCATGAGTAAACATTTTCTTAAACATAAGTCATGAATTCTATTTTCACAAAACCTATGTATCTCACAGGCATTTTTATGCTGACGTACCTATTTTCACATGTGTTTCAGGATATGATGCATAGGATTTATCAAGATACACTTAGGCGGACTTGTGCCTTAGCGACAATAAAAGATGCAAGACTAGTTATTTATGTTATGTTTCTTTGATTGTCAAGACATTGTAACTCTTTTAATCAATAAAACAATATTTCAATTCCCATGTGTTATGAAACAATGATTCAGTTACAACACTCCCCGACGTTTCCGCCACGTTTTGTTGTTTTTCGTGGTCGGGGTGTGACACATGATCATTTGAAGATTTTAGCAATTTATCACGGTCAAGAATCTGATCTTCAACCTTTCTGACTCTTGCTGTCAGATCATCAATTTTCTTACCACTGAGGTAAGTGAGTGTACTACAAACCTTGCAGTTTTTCATGCAATTTTTGCAGTCACTGTCACCTTTGACTTTCTTACCTGACTCACTTGTTGACGCATTTGGACTGACCTTGCTTTTAGACTCAGTTTCAGACTTAGAGTCTACCTCAAGTTCCTTTGCAGTAAGCACTTTGTCAGCCATCTTCCTCAAGTTTTCAGCAGTAAATTCTTGTGAAGTATCAATAATCCCATCATCAATCTTCTTAGATTGCGACTCTTTCTCTTTCTCTTTTTCTTCTCCACCTCCCCACCATTCTCTTTGTCTTTCTTCTTCTTCTTCAGCAAATTGCTCAATGAGAGCTACCTCACTAAGAGACTTTGGATCAACAACAATATTTTCTTCAGGATCAAGATAACATTCTCTATCAGCATCCCATCTCTTTGCTCTCTTAGCTTCGTAAAATATCTTAGATAATCTGGTCAGCCTGAATTGAGCTTTCTGCTTTCTGCCTTTGTATTTTTCCTCTTCATTTCTTGTGTCTTTGAAAGGAATAATCTTTTCTGCTACGAAAGCATAGCCCACTGCATCTTCCACTGGTAGCAGTTCACTCCAATCGAAACCCTCATCGTCATGAATAACAGCAAGTGCTCTGGATTTTTCTTTGGAGTTATCTTCTATTTGTTTCATTCTGGGAGGTTCAGATTTGTTCTGATGATAAATTGCTCTCTTGTAGTAATCCTCACGAAATGGATTTGCAGTATCATCGGTGTAAGCGTTTCGGCACTCACGCTTAAAATGACCTTTCTGTTTACACTTGAAACATGTGACTTTTGACTTGTCAAAGCCTAATTTGGTAGAAGGTCCACCAATTGACTGTCTTCCAGTAATTTCCATAAAACGTTGCGCTCTTCGGACTGCACTGGCCATACACCACCTGATGTCGATCAGCTCCATCTCTTCAGGATCTATCTGATCATAGTCCTCCTTAGTCAAGTTGGTGTTTCCAATCTTGCCCGCCACGAGGCTCTCGTACGATTCTAGCACAGACGCTAAGAATACCATCTGCTGTTTTGCGGACTCTTCACTGAAATTTTGACCATTCTTCAAATCTACTGCAATGTTGCATTGAAATACATTCTTTGAAGTAGTTTGATTTTGAGCAGTCGATGAAGATCCACTATGAAAACCATTGTGAGGAGTTTCTTGATTCACAGTATTTGAACTCTCTGCAGAAAATGCTGTTCTTGGAGAACCAGTCTTTGGTAGATTTCCTCTGTAGTACAACTCCACATTCTGCTGATAAGATGAGTTGTTGACTTTGCTAGATTTCTTGATCTCCAACTCGTGACTCTCCAGTATTTCGATAAGCAGATCCACTGTCAACTCTTCAGACTTGATTGTATTCTTCAGCATTAATGCAAAGTACTGCCAATCTTGTTCATTCGGCAGCGAGTCGAATAGTTTGTCAACCAACTCTTCTTGAGTATATACAATTTTGTGTCTTGCCAGCTCCAATTTCAGATGCCCGAATCTCTCAATCATCTTGGAAACAGACTCGTTCTTTAAACAACCAAATAAATCAAACTCTTTTCTTAACAGTTTCTTTTTGTTTTTGACTATTTCAGCACTACCTACACATTTTACCCTCAGTTTCTCCCAAAGATCTGTCGAATTTTCATACTCAATCAACGATATTATATCATCTCTTACGGACTGATGAATCAAAGCGATGCATTTTTGTTCAGCAACATATCTTTCTATATCTTCAGTATCTGTCAAATTTCGAACATCATTTCCTCCCGAACTGTAACCATTCTTTAAACTCTTCCAGCTCTGATATGCAAACGCTTGAAGCCACTCATCAAACCTTGTAGCCCACCTATTGTAATCTTCTATCGCCATCAACTTGGGAGGTTTATTGTACGTCCCATAAGCACTCTCAACACTTAATGCATCCAAAAGAGTCTTTCTCGCACTCGGAGCTTTCTCATTTATGTTGTTTGATGTGTCGTTTGAAGTATCATCTCCACCGTTTCCAGCAAACACGTCACAGAATGGATTCATGAACTCATCCATCTTCAAGTATCTGAAACAATCAACAAACACTTAGAAAAATTTTTGGAATTTTGAAAATTGTAGTTTCAAACGGAATTATCTCAAGCGAAATCAGCTTTTCAAGCGGAATAGCAATTCAAGCGAAATAGCACTTCAAACAAAATAAGGTCACTTGAAGCGAAATAAGTGATTCCGTTTGAACTCAACAGTAGTTTCAAGCGGAATTAGTGATTCCATATGAAACAGTCAACAATCTCAAGCGGAATTAACCAAAAAGTTAATTCCGTATGAAATGACAAGTATTTTCAAGCGAAATAAGGCACTTTCAAACGAGATTAGTGATTTCGTTTGAAACAACACAGACAAATTCAAGCGGAATTATGATGATGTCAGCAAGTCCAATCTGTTGTTCAAGCGGAATTACAAGTTTTTATCCAATTTTGATCGAATTTTAGTTCAATACTTTCAAGGATTAGTTAAAAGTATGTTTCACTTGATATACGTCAAAATCAGGCCATTTCAACCGTTGAATTTTGTTCAAATCAGAAAAGAATGAGTAGAAGTGAGAGAATCCGGTAAAATCAAGCTGAATTGGTATGAACTACTCGTCCTGAGCTCTGATACCACTTGTTGGATCGTCGTGTGACCCTAACGAGTCAATCTGAGTAGTTCATCATCAAATACAAAGGCGGAATCAATGTAAATGACATAAAACAGCTTGCTCCTTTCTAATCTTTATCTATTACTAATTTCCTGAGCTTTTACAGATCTGATAACAATTCGGCAGCACCTCGGCTCTCAAACACACACATCTAATTCTGTATCAAATGACACAACAACATGGGTATTTATAGATGGGGTAATTCCGTTTGAAAGTGGCATGGCCATTTCAAGCGGAATTAAACTTGTTAATTTCGCTTGAAATGGTCATGTCTCATTCAAACGAAATTACCAACTTTTGTAACAACTGTGCTTGTAATCACTATGAACAGTTCAGTTACCAATAAAACAATGTTATTTGATCCCAATGTTTGTTTGATTGTGTTTTACATTTTTCATGTTTTGACTTTTATGAAATTTCAAACTCTACATCGCTTTCTGGAGAGTTATACGCAAACTAGTGCGTAAACGTACTCAATTTAATGCGAGAAATACTCCGGAACATCAACATATACTCAACATACCTTAAATAACCTTTACATAACTTAGAAATAAGTTTTGAAGGCTTTGGTATGGCAAAAACAAGTTAATTCGCTTACAGGGACTAAATATGACAAACTGCGAAAGTATGTCAATTTGAACTGTAACGAACATTCCGGAACATAACCATAAGTTAAACACACCTTAAATATCCTTGACATAGCTTAGAAATAGGCTTTGAGGGGTTCGGTGTGCTAAAATAAACTTTTGGGACATTCAGGGACTAAAAGTGTCAAAAAGTGCACAAGTTTGCATTTTCGCGCATAACTTACGTTCTGAATACATCTGGACATCCAAAAATTTATGAAATCATATATTATGTTTTAGTGTTCGCCATAAGAAAAATCCATTCGTCGCGTCATTTGGATCGTTTTTCGCGCTTATGCGTATTCCGTCGTAATTAACCGAACAACGCAACCGTACGGCTAAACGAACCGACATCTGAGATATTTTTGAGCATGTTTTAAGTTCCCTATACTTTAACTTCATTTTAGAGCTTTGAAATGGGGTTAACGGGCCTTAAACGTGTCAAAAATGGACTGAATGCATGACAGGGACCAAAACTGTAAATCTGCCAAAGTTGTTACCTTACGGACCTCAACATTGGCAGCTTTACGGTCCGTAAGGCAACCTGCAGACCAGATGCAGTGTATTAACAGCCTGTTTTCAGCAGATTTAACCACAACCACATGTTTGCAACTTGCTTAATCACTAAGATTAGGAGCATATGTGGCTCCATAACCTTTGTGACAAGTGTACGGCTCGGATCGTGGCACGATATTCAAGAAACGATCCTAGCGGCTCTACTTTATCTATAAATACCCACCCCCCTTTGGCTTAAAAACCCACAAATCTGATTGAAAAGACTCTAAGTTGGAACCTTCGTTTCATACCTGAGCTATTTTGATCTGGGTTAGCATTCGGGGACCCTGGGTAAGTATTCTTTCGTTCTTTTCCTTATTTTACTGCTTTTCGAGTCAGAAAGTCAAACTTTGTTTGACTTTCAGCGTTGACCATTAATGGTCAATGCGAAGTTCGTTTGAACTTCGCAACGTGATTGTAATCACGATGGTCATAGTCCCTTGGGACTATGCCTACTGATTACCACGTTGTCTAGGGTCGTAGGGTAAGCGATCTAATAAATCGCTTATACCTTCGAACCCGACCCAGTTTGGTCGATCATTAGGATCCGACCAAATACATTAGGTGACCATAGTAGGTAGGGAATAACCTTCCGAGGTTATACCCTATGGTCACATCGTTTAAGTAGTTGTATGATAGGTAGTTTATATGCCTTAGGTAAATTACCAGAATACCCTTTTCATGTATAATTGGTAATTAAGCATATGTAACCTAAACTTTTGTCACGTAACTGATTATGTAACATGTTTAGGCATATAATACTTGTCATAGGACTAGTTAGGCGGTCTGAACGCGTTTCACGCGCACGATGCGTTAAAGTAGCATAAGCTACCTAAACGGATCATAATGGGTCAATAAGACTTAGGTTAAGTTTCAATTAGCATGTAGGCTTTGTTAAACCATAACACGTGAGTTCCTACACTCATTTGGTTTACAAACCCTAATGCTACCCAGTCTTCCGAGTTAGGTCCGGTTTATTAACATAGTTACCTATACTAGGTGCCGTTTGATTCCGAGATCTCTAGCGTTACTTGGTGATTATCTTTAGACATCTGAGCAATCACAAGTGAGTACATAGACCCCTCTTTTACTGTTTTCCAAACTGTTTTGGGGTGGAACACATGTGCCTACTTGTTACTTTCATGCTTGCCTATTTTCACATCATATACCGACTATGTTTGTTAGTACATTATAGTACATGATTTCATTACTTTTCTGCTATGTATGTTGACTGATAACATGCTAAGCACACTGATTTACATGACTTTTCTGCTATGTATGTTGACTGATAACATGCTAAGCACATTGATTTACATGACTTTTCTGCTATGTATGTTGACTGATAACATGCTAAGCACATTGATTTACAAGACTTTTCTGCTTTGTATGTTAACTTAGCATACTTAGTACATCGTTTTCTTATGACATGTATACAACTGCTATGACATTTGGTTTGCACAAACGGGTCTTTATAACGTTCATTAACATTTGCTACGCCGCTCGGTAGTAAGTAGTGGTACCATAGGACTTGACAAATCCCATTCCTGACATCCCGGGTTTGTTTGGATGTAAGGAATGACTGAATCCGAATACAATTCTTTTGATAACCTTGACTGAAAGGGTTATCCGACTGTCTCAAGGCTTGAATGTATGCGTTAACTTACCACATAAATGTTTGTATCAATGTATCATGCATCACTTTGCAAAACATAACTTTTTGATATATTCAAAATACTTTGTTTTGTACATTTTTACTTATGGTTTAAGTAGTCTTATTTTACTTACCATACATAACATTTGTTACACAATTACTTGACTACTATTGGACATGGATATTTGACATAGACATTTGACATGGATATTTGACATAGACATTTGACATGATTTACATCTTGACATATTATTCAATACATTTGACAATTGGTTTAAGCATAGACCTCTTACATTGGTTGGTTTGGTTTGATTAAGTGATTAAGTTAACGATGCGTGTGTAATATGATACAAGCATGGTGGATACGCCGCTGGTACTTCCTATATATAAGTGTTTGTATGGTATTACATGGCGTAACGTTATTTGAATCATTTCAGTTTGATACATATAACATTTTATACAAATAACATACTTTTCACAAGACATTGATTTACAAACAACTTACCTTATACAAACACATTTTTACATGGTTATTTACTTAACCTGACATTTACTTATACATATCATCTGAACTTATTGTTTTCAAATGATTTACATGACAAAGCAAATTACAAGGTTCATGACTAAACATTTTCTCAAACATAAGTCATGAATCTTATTTTTCACAAACCTATGTATCTCACAGGCATTTTTATGCTGACGTACCTATTTTCACATGTGTTTTCAGGAGCTTTTCCGTAAGATGTTGATCATGATACTAGGGCGGACCTGTGCCTTAGAGACTAAAAACGAAGATAGACTATGTTTAATTATGTTATAAACTCTGTATTTCCTGTGTTAAGACAATGTGACTCTTGTTTAATAAATAAAATACAACTTTGGTTGCCATGGATTTGAAACAATTAATTCTGTCGCAACACGCCCCGATGTTTCCGCCGCGATTTGTTGTTTTACGCGGTCGGGGTGTGACAGAAGAGTTGGTATCAGAGCCAATGGTTATAGGGAATTAGGTTATTAGTAATGCTTTGACTTAGACTATAACCTTTCTAGGACCCTAACACAAGTTGTCTTGTGTTTAGATTTTAAAACATGTACATCACCTATCCTTAGGTGATTATCAAAACAAGGAACCAAAATTTTTCCGAAACGATTTTTGAAAAACAATCATCTGTTTTTGAATAAATTTTTGCAAGGTTTTGAACCCTCAATTGTAAGGTTTTGAACCCTCTGTTTTATGGTTTTGAACCCTTTTCAAGTTTGGTTTTTGGCCTTGTGCCTTCTAATTTTCAAAAATCCCGTCAAACGTTTTGGGTTTTAAATAATGTGAACATGTGCAAACTGGAAGGGTGAATGCCTGTATTCTGGGTTTTCTGTCTAGGCAAGCACTTCGTATACATCTCAAACAGACGCGAGACCAGTTGTGCTTACCTGGGAATTCTTGGGATGAGTGTTCACTTATAGGCGAGCATGTCTTCATTATACATTATTTTTGATCCATTTACTTTGATTAGTCACTGTGTGTCGTTTGTTTGCTTTGTGATACGGACGAATGACCACCATCTATGCTGTTTGCAATTCTTGTTTTTATCATCTCATTCTTTTCATCCAATCATCTCACTCGTTTCTTTTCATGTTTTCCTCTTTTAGAATGCCTCCTCGACGCGACAATCTGATTGCGACTGCCGAACTGGCAGAAATTATTGCTGAGCAAATGGCTGCTCAATTTCCAAATCTCTTTGCTCAGTGGAACCAAGCCAACAACAACAACAATGGTCCGTGCAAATACAAGGATTTTAACTCAGCTAAGCCACTCAAGTTTAGTGGTTCTGAGGGAGCGACTGGGCTTCTTCAGTGGTTTGAGAGCATAGAGAATACTTTTCGCCACGTGCAGTGTCTCGAAAATCGCAAAGTCGAGTTTGCTTCGAGCGTATTTCAGAAGAGGGCTTTGACATGGTGCAGAAGTTGCTCTCGCACAGACATGGGCTGAACTTAGAGCCCTTATGATGAGGGAATTCTGTCCTCGTCATGAGCAGCGAGCCTTGGAGAGAGAGTTTGATAATTTGAAGCAAGATAGTGGAGAGCACAGGGCATATACTGACAGGTTTGAGGAGTTGAGTCTGCTTTGCCCGACTATGGTTACCCGACTCGACAAGGCTATCGAGAGATACATCGACGGCCTACCTGACTCGGTACAAGACATCCTTACTGGTAGTAACCCTGCCACTCTCCGTCAAGCGATCGAGTTATCAGCGACACTGGCTGAGTCGCAGGTGCGTAAGGGAAAGCTACATAAGAAGGGTGACAAGGGTAAGAAGCAGGCATCTGACAAAGGGGATGGTAAGAAAGGTGAAAACAAGAGTGGGAAGAATTCTGGTTCTTCAAAGAATGCTAGGAAGCGAAAGGCTTCCCAAAACTTTGCCGTTACTGCACAGGCTCAAGCTGCACCAAATCAGCCTGCGCAGCCAATAGCCAAGAAACCTTATTTTGGCAATGCACCTTTGTGCAACAGGTGTAATGGCCATCATCAACCGCACCTCCAGTGTCGTCAGTGCACCAACTGCGGAAGATCTGGTCATCTTGCTGTGAACTGCCGCATTCCTGTCAATCAGAATCAGGCAGTTCAAAATCAGGCCCAACAGGTTGCTCAGCCTCTTGCTCAGCAACAAGGTCAAGCTGCACGACCTCATTTTCCTCCTGGTTCGTGCTACAATTGTGGGGATCTGACCCACTACAGGAACCGGTGCCCAAGGCTAGCCAACCAGAACCAGAACCAGAATCCGGCTCCGGCTCGAGGCCGAGTCTTTAACATGAATGCCCAAGAGGCGCAGGCGGATGATAATGTGGTGAACGGTACGTTCTTTATTAATAATCAGCCTGCATCTGTTCTTTTCGATTCCGGTGCCGATAAGAGTTTCGTGTCTTTATCTTTTGAGCAAATGCTTCGAGTGTCTAGAACGAAACTAGGCAAATCTTTGACAGTAGAGGTTGCTAATGGTGAACCCATTATTCTTGATTCTGTTCTTCACAACTGCCAGTTGAATCTTAACGACCATCTTTTTCCTATTGACCTCGCGCCTATGCAACTTGGAAGCTTCGACGTTATTGTGGGAATGGATTGGTTATCCAAGCATCACGCAGAAATAGTTTGTTCTAAGAAGATTGTTCGTGTGCCGCTTTCGACAGGCGAGATCCTGCAGGTTCAAGGTGAGAAGCCTATCGGTGGTCTCAGACTCATGTCTTGTTTTAAAGCACGGAAGTATCTGCAGAAGAACTATGTGGCTTTCTTAGCACATGTTACAGAAAATAAAGGCAAGGGTAAGTCTATTTCAGATATTCCTGTCGTTCGGGATTATTCTGAAGTGTTCCCTGAAGATTTACCTGGTCTACCTCCAGCACGCCAAGTCGAGTTCCTCATTGATCTCGTACCTGGTGCAAATCCCATTGCCAGAGCTCCATATCGTCTTGCACCGTCTGAGATGCAAGAGTTGTCTAAACAGCTTCAGGAGCTCTCTGACAAAGGCTTTATCCGTCCCAGTTTTTCACCTTGGGGTGCTCCCGTTCTTTTTGTCAAGAAGAAGGATGGATCCTTTAAGATGTGTATCGATTATCGTGAGCTTAACAAGCTTACCATCAAGAATCGATATCCCCTACCTCGCATCGATGATCTCTTTGATCAGTTACAAGGCGCTTCTTATTTTTCGAAGATCGATCTGCGTTCTGGGTATCATCAACTTCGGGTGCAAGAAGAAGACATTCCGAAGACAGCATTCCGTACTCGTTATGGACATTACGAGTTCACAGTCATGCCATTCGGTTTGACTAATGCTCCTGCTGTTTTCATGGACTTAATGAATAGGGTCTGCAAACCTTATTTGGATCAGTTCGTCATTGTTTTTATCGATGACATCTTGATTTACTCTAAGACGCGAGCTGATCACGAGCAGCATCTTCGTCTTACTCTGGAACTCCTGAAGAAAGAGCAACTTTTCGCCAAATTCTCCAAGTGCGAATTTTGGCTTAAAGAAGTTCAATTTTTGGGACACATTATCAACGAACGAGGTGTTCATGTAGATCCCTCCAAGATCAGTGCGATTAAGGATTGGGATACACCTTCTACTCCTACTGAAGTTCGTTCATTTCTTGGTCTAGCGGGTTATTATCGCCGCTTCATTGAAAACTTCTCTAAGATTGCAGTTCCTCTAACTGCTCTAACTCAGAAGAAAATGCCCTTTTACTGGGGATTCAAACAAGAGGAAGCTTTTCAACACCTGAAGCAGAAGCTTTGCGATGCGCCTGTTCTATCATTGCCCGAGGGTGATGATGATTTTGTTGTGTATTGTGATGCATCGAAATTGGGTCTTGGCTGTGTTCTTATGCAAAGGAACAAAGTCATAGCCTATGCATCGAGGCAGTTGAAGATACATGAGAAGAACTACACCACTCATGATCTTGAGTTGGGTGCAGTTGTCTTTGCTCTCAAAATCTGGAGACACTATTTGTACGGTACAAAATGTGTGGTTTTCACTGACCACAAAAGTCTTCAGCATATCTTCAACCAGAAAGAACTCAACATGAGACAGCGACGTTGGGTTGAGCTTTTAAACGACTATGACTGCGAAATTCGCTACCATCCTGGTAAGGCGAATGTCGTGGCTGATGCATTGAGTCGTAAGGAACGTACTAAGCTTCATTGTGTACGCGTTCAATCTGTTATTCAAGCTCGATCCGATATTCAAGCACGCATTTCTCAGTCACAACAATCCTGTGTTTCACAAGGTTTAATGGATAAGGAATTTCCTTACCACATAACACCTGCTTTGGAACTGAAGGACAATGGGTCATATTACTTCATGGACCGTTTGTGGGTCCCAAGCCAGGATGATCTTCGTACCTTGCTTATGGATGAAGCCCATAAGTCTCGCTATTCTATTCATCCGGGCTCAGATAAAATGTATAAGGATCTTCGTATTCACTATTGGTGGCCTGGTATGAAGAAAGACATTGCCTTATACGTATCAAAATGCCTTACTTGTCTTAAGGTTAAGGCTGAACATCAGCGTCCTTCTGGTTTATTGGAGCAACCAGAGATCCCAGTTTGGAAATGGGAAAACATTACTATGGATCTTGTTACCAAACTCCCGCGCACAAAGAAAGGTCATGATGCCATCTGGGTAGTCGTTGATCGTCTTACAAAGTCAGCACATTTCTTGCCAATCCGCGAGGATTTTCCTACTGACAGACTTGCTCAAATCTATGTAGATGAAATTGTAGCTCGACATGGTGTTCCTTTGAACATCATTTCTGACAGAGATGCTCGTTTCACTTCTCATTTTTGGAGAACCATGCAATCTGCTATGGGGACCCAACTTAATCTGAGCACAGCTTATCATCCGCAAACGGATGGTCAATCTGAGAGAACAATCCAGACTCTGGAGGATATGCTTAGAGCTTGTGTGATCGATTTTGGTGGCAGCTGGGATTCACATCTTAAATTGATTGAATTCTCCTACAACAACAGTTATCACACTAGCATCAAAATGGCTCCTTTCGAAGCTCTCTATGGTCGAAAATGTCGTTCACCAGTCTGCTGGAATGAGATTGGCGAGGCTCAACTTACTGGACCTGCCCTTATTTTAGAGACAACTGACAAGGTCAAGAAAGTTCGTGATAACCTTCAGGCAGCTAGAAACCGTCAAAAGATTTACGCGGACCCAAAACGCAAAGCCTTTGAATTTCAAATCGGTGATCGAGTATTACTTAAGGTCTCACCTTGGAAAGGTGTGATCAGATTTGGAAAGAAAGGAAAACTTGCACCTAGATACGTTGGACCATTCAAGATCGTCGAAAGAATCGGAAAGGTAGCCTACAGACTTGAGTTACCTCCTGAACTGGGAAATGTTCATCCAACTTTTCACGTGTCCAATCTCAAGAAGTGTACAGCTGATGAGAACTACTCCATACCGCTTGACGAAATTCGTGTTGGCAAAACACTGAAATTTGTTGAGAAACCAGTAGAAATCATGGAACGTGAAGTCAAGTGGCTTAAACGCAAGCGCATTCCTTTGGTCAAAGTTCGCTGGGAAGCTAAACGTGGACCTGAGTTTACTTGGGAACACAAAGACCAAATGAAGGCGAAATACCCACATCTTTTTCCACGAGTTTCCTCTAAATAAATTTCGGGACGAAATTTCCACAAGTAGGGGAGACTGTAACAACTGTGCTTGTAATCACTATGAACAGTTCAGTTACCAATAAAACAATGTTATTTGATCCCAATGTTTGTTTGATTGTGTTTTACATTTTTCATGTTTTGACTTTTTTGAAATTTCAAACTCTACATCGCTTTCTGGAGAGTTATACGCAAACTAGTGCGTAAACGTACTCAATTTAATGCGAGAAATACTCCGGAACATCAACATATACTCAACATACCTTAAATAACCTTTACATAACTTAGAAATAAGTTTTGAAGGCTTTGGTATGGCAAAAACAAGTTAATTCGCTTACAGGGACTAAATATGACAAACTGCGAAAGTATGTCAATTTGAACTGTAACGAACATTCCGGAACATAACCATAAGTTAAACACACCTTAAATATCCTTGACATAGCTTAGAAATAGGCTTTGAGGGGTTCGGTGTGCTAAAATAAACTTTTGGGACATTCAGGGACTAAAAGTGTCAAAAAGTGCACAAGTTTGCATTTTCGCGCATAACTTACGTTCTGAATACATCTGGACATCCAAAAATTTATGAAAGCATGACTATATTATGTTTTAGTGTTCTCCATAAGAAAAATCCATTCGTCGCGTCATTTGGATCGTTTTTCGCGCTTATGCGTATTCCGTCGTAATTAACCGAACAACGCAACCGTACGGCTAAACGAACCGACATCTGAGATATTTTTGAGCATGTTTTAAGTTCCCTATACTTTAACTTCATTTTAGAGCTTTGAAATGGGGTTAACGGGCCTTAAACGTGTCAAAAATGGACTGAATGCATGACAGGGACCAAAACTGTAAATCTGCCAAAGTTGTTACCTTACGGACCTCAACATTGGCAGCTTTACGGTCCGTAAGGCAACCTGCAGACCAGATGCAGTGTATTAACAGCCTGTTTTCAGCAGATTTAACCACAACCACATGTTTGCAACTTGCTTAATCACTAAGATTAGGAGCATATGTGGCTCCATAACCTTTGTGACAAGTGTACGGCTCGGATCGTGGCACGATATTCAAGAAACGATCCTAGCGGCTCTACTTTATCTATAAATACCCACCCCCCTTTGGCTTAAAAACCCACAAATCTGATTGAAAAGACTCTAAGTTGGAACCTTCGTTTCATACCTGAGCTATTTTGATCTGGGTTAGCATTCGGGGACCCTGGGTAAGTATTCTTTCGTTCTTTTCCTTATTTTACTGCTTTTCGAGTCAGAAAGTCAAACTTTGTTTGACTTTCAGCGTTGACCATTAATGGTCAATGCGAAGTTCGTTTGAACTTCGCAACGTGATTGTAATCACGATGGTCATAGTCCCTTGGGACTATGCCTACTGATTACCACGTTGTCTAGGGTCGTAGGGTAAGCGATCTAATAAATCGCTTATACCTTCGAACCCGACCCAGTTTGGTCGATCATTAGGATCCGACCAAATACATTAGGTGACCATAGTAGGTAGGGAATAACCTTCCGAGGTTATACCCTATGGTCACATCGTTTAAGTAGTTGTATGATAGGTAGTTTATATGCCTTAGGTAAATTACCAGAATACCCTTTTCATGTATAATTGGTAATTAAGCATATGTAACCTAAACTTTTGTCACGTAACTGATTATGTAACATGTTTAGGCATATAATACTTGTCATAGGACTAGTTAGGCGGTCTGAACGCGTTTCACGCGCACGATGCGTTAAAGTAGCATAAGCTACCTAAACGGATCATAATGGGTCAATAAGACTTAGGTTAAGTTTCAATTAGCATGTAGGCTTTGTTAAACCATAACACGTGAGTTCCTACACTCATTTGGTTTACAAACCCTAATGCTACCCAGTCTTCCGAGTTAGGTCCGGTTTATTAACATAGTTACCTATACTAGGTGCCGTTTGATTCCGAGATCTCTAGCGTTACTTGGTGATTATCTTTAGACATATGAGCAATCACAAGTGAGTACATAGACCCCTCTTTTACTGTTTTCCAAACTGTTTTGGGGTGGAACACATGTGCCTACTTGTTACTTTCATGCTTGCCTATTTTCACATCATATACCGACTATGTTTGTTAGTACATTATAGTACATGATTTCATTACTTTTCTGCTATGTATGTTGACTGATAACATGCTAAGCACACTGATTTACATGACTTTTCTGCTATGTATGTTGACTGATAACATGCTAAGCACATTGATTTACATGACTTTTCTGCTATGTATGTTGACTGATAACATGCTAAGCACATTGATTTACAAGACTTTTCTGCTTTGTATGTTAACTTAGCATACTTAGTACATCGTTTTCTTATGACATGTATACAACTGCTATGACATTTGGTTTGCACAAACGGGTCTTTATAACGTTCATTAACATTTGCTACGCCGCTCGGTAGTAAGTAGTGGTACCATAGGACTTGACAAATCCCATTCCTGACATCCCGGGTTTGTTTGGATGTAAGGAATGACTGAATCCGAATACAATTCTTTTGATAACCTTGACTGAAAGGGTTATCCGACTGTCTCAAGGCTTGAATGTATGCGTTAACTTACCACATAAATGTTTGTATCAATGTATCATGCATCACTTTGCAAAACATAACTTTTTGATATATTCAAAATACTTTGTTTTGTACATTTTTACTTATGGTTTAAGTAGTCTTATTTTACTTACCATACATAACATTTGTTACACAATTACTTGACTACTATTGGACATGGATATTTGACATAGACATTTGACATGGATATTTGACATAGACATTTGACATGATTTACATCTTGACATATTATTCAATACATTTGACAATTGGTTTAAGCATAGACCTCTTACATTGGTTGGTTTGGTTTGATTAAGTGATTAAGTTAACGATGCGTGTGTAATATGATACAAGCATGGTGGATACGCCGCTGGTACTTCCTATATATAAGTGTTTGTATGGTATTACATGGCGTAACGTTATTTGAATCATTTCAGTTTGATACATATAACATTTTATACAAATAACATACTTTTCACAAGACATTGATTTACAAACAACTTACCTTATACAAACACATTTTTACATGGTTATTTACTTAACCTGACATTTACTTATACATATCATCTGAACTTATTGTTTTCAAATGATTTACATGACAAAGCAAATTACAAGGTTCATGACTAAACATTTTCTCAAACATAAGTCATGAATCTTATTTTTCACAAACCTATGTATCTCACAGGCATTTTTATGCTGACGTACCTATTTTCACATGTGTTTTCAGGAGCTTTTCCGTAAGATGTTGATCATGATACTAGGGCGGACCTGTGCCTTAGAGACTAAAAACGAAGATAGACTATGTTTAATTATGTTATAAACTCTGTATTTCCTGTGTTAAGACAATGTGACTCTTGTTTAATAAATAAAATACAACTTTGGTTGCCATGGATTTGAAACAATTAATTCTGTCGCAACACGCCCCGATGTTTCCGCCGCGATTTGTTGTTTTACGCGGTCGGGGTGTGACAACTTTAACATCATCAAACCCTAATTTCAACCCTGTTGTGTGCTCGTTTATCCTATCTAGACATAAGACTCGATTAAGACGAAGTTAACAGACACTAGTGCACCAACACAAGATATCCCTGTTGTTCGGGATTATCCTGAATTGTTTCCTGAAGAGTTACCTGGTTTACCCCCAGCACGCCAAGTTGAGTTCCGTATTGACCTTGTTTCTGGTGCAAATCCTATTTCCAGATCTCCATATCGTCTTGCACCATCTAAGATGCAAGAGTTGTCTAAGCAGCTTCAGGAGCTTTCTGACAAAGGTTTTATTCATCCTAGCTGTCACACCCCGACCACGTAAAACGAGAAACACGTGGCGGAAACGTCGGGGAGTGTTGTAACAGAATTATTGTTTCACAACCATGGAAATTAAAGTTACGTTTTATTTATCAACATGAGAATTACATACCAAGAGTACATAACATAATTAAACTAAGTCTATCTTCGTTTTATGTCTCTAAGGCACAGGTCCACCCTAATGTCACGATCATCATCCTAAGCGACTGCTCCTGAAAACACATGTGAAAATAGGTACGTCAGCATAAAAATGCCTGTGAGATACATAGGTTTAGTGAAAATAGGATTTATGACTTGGGTTTTAAAAGATAGGTTTAATAAAAATTAGTCATAAATCTTGTTAAGTGTTTTCTTTTATAAATCGTATGAAAACTCGATAAGAAATCAGACTATATAAAAGAATGGCGTATGGTTAATAAAATAACCGAGTAAAATGAGTTGGATAAAATAAAATGAGTTGGATAAAATAAACTGTTTTGTAAGACAATGTCTTGTGAAAAATAAGTTGTTTATGTAAAATGTAATATGTCAAATATTGAAATGATTTAAGTAACGCTACGACATGTAAAGGGTCCCCGAAAGCTTTGATTTCTCAAGTATCTCAGGTATGAAGTGGTTTCACTTCAACTTAGAGAACTCTCAAGAATTCAAGTGGGTTTTGAGTTGTGATGGGTTGGGTATTTATAGGATTTGGACCACCGTTAGGATCGTTTCTCGAATACCGTGTTTTGATCTTGTCCCTACACTTGTTGCAACACTAAGGTAACTCCAATTGGCCCCCCATTATCAGGAAGAGGCAAGTGCAAAAGGGACTAAAGGTGGTTTAACAGCTGGATCAAGCTGAAAATAAGTTTCTGCTGTCTGAACCCTGCTTACGGACCATAAGACCCAGAACCATACGGTCCGTAAGGACCTTGCAGGTCTGATACTTTCATATTTTGGCAGAACAGGCCCCTGTGCATCCAAACTTGCTATTTGATGCATTTTTGACACGTTTAAGCCCCGTTAACCTCATTTCAAAGCTTTAAAATGAAGTTAAAGTATAGGGGACTTAAAATGTGCTCAAAAATATCCCGGATGTCGGTTCGTTTGGCCGTACGGTTGCGTTGTTCGGTTAATTACGACGGAAGTCGTAACGGACGCAAAAACGATCCAAATTGCGCGACGAATGGATTTTTCTCATGCCAAACACTAAAATAAAATATTTTAGTACTTACATAAATTTTTGGATTTCCGGATGTAGTCAGAACGTAAGTTATGCGCGAAAGTGCAAACTTATGCACTTTTTTACGCTTTTAGTCCCTGAATGACCCAAAAGTTTATTTTAGCACACCGAACCCCTCAAAGCCTATTTCTAAGCTATGTAAAGGATATTTATGGTATGTTTAACTTATGGTCATGTTCCGGAATGTCTGTTATAGTTCAAATTGGCATACTTTCGCAGTTTGTCAAATTTAGTCCCTGTAGGCGAATTAACTTGTTTTTGCCATACCAGAGCCTTCAAAACTTATTTCTAAGTTATGTAAAGGTTATTTAAGGTATGTTAAGCATATGTAGATGTTTCGGAGTATTTTTCGCGTTAAACTGGTTACGTTTACGCACCAGTTTGCATATAACTCTCCAGAAAGCGATGTAAAGTTTGAAATTGAACAAAAGTCAAAACATGAAAAATGTCAAACATAAACAAACAAACATTGGGATCAAATAACATTGTTTTATTGATAATTGAACTGTTCACAATGATTACAAGCACAGATGTTACACTAGCTTTTCACCTTGGGGTGCTCCCATTCATTTTGTCAAGAAGAAGGATGGATCTTTCCGGATGTGTATCGATTATCGTGAGCTTAACAAGCTTACCATCAAGAATTGATATCCCCTACCTCGCATTGATGATCTCTTTGATCAGTTACAGGGTGCTTCATACTTTTCAAAGATTGATCTACGTTCTGGGTATCATCAACTTCGTGTGCATGAAGAAGATATTCCCAAGACAGCTTTCCGCACTCGATATGGGCATTATGAGTTCACTGTTATGCCATTCGGTTTGACTAATGCTCCTGTTGTTTTCATGGACTTGATGAATAGGGTCTGCAAGCCTTATTTAGACAAGTTCATCATTGTTTTCATTGACGACATCTTGATATATTCTAAGACGCAAGCTGATCATGAGCAACATCTTCGTCTTACCCTGGAACTCCTAAAGAAAGAATGACATTTTGCCAAGTTCTCTAAATGTGAATTTTGACTCAAGGAAGTTCAATTTTTGGGGCATATTGTCAACGAATAAGGTATACATGTAGATCCCTCCAAGATCAGTGCGACTAAGGATTGGGATACGCCTACTACACCCACCGAAGTTCGTTCATTTCTTGGTCTTACGGGTTATTACCGCCGCTTCATCGAGAACTTCTCAAAGATTGTAGTTCCCCTAACTGCTCTAACTCCGAAAAACAAACCCTTCGAATGGGGAACCAAACAAGAAGAAGCGTTTCAGACCTTGAAGCTGAAGCTTTGTGATGCGCCTATTCTATCTTTGCCTGACGGCAATGATGATTTTGTCGTGTATTGTGATGCATCAAACTTGGGACTTAGTTATGTTCTCATGCAAAGTAACAAAGTCATAGCATATGCATCGAGGCAGTTGAAGATACACGAGAAGAACTACACCACTCATGATCTTGAGTTAGGTGCAGTTGTATTCGCTCTCAAGATCTGGAGACACTATTTGTATGGTACAAAATGTGTGGTTTTCACTGACCACAAGAGTCTTCAGCACATCTTCAATCAGAAAGAACTCAACATGAGGCAACGACATTGGGTTGAACTTCTAAACCACTATGATTGCGAAATTCGCTACCATCCTGGTAAGGCGAATGTCGTGGCTGACGCACTAAGTCGTAAGGAACAAGTCAAGCTTCATTGTGTCAAAATTCGATCTGATATTCTAACCCGCATCTCTCAGGCTCAACACACTTGTGTCTCGCAAGACTTGATGGGTAAGGAATTACCCTATCACATTAAGCCTAATCTTGAGCTGAAGGACAATGGATTGTATTATTTCATGGATCGTTTGTGGGTCCCAAGTCAAGACAATCTTCGCACCTTGCTTATGGATGAAGCTCATAAGTCTCGTTATTCTATTCATCCTGGTGCTGACAAAATGTATAAGGATCTTCGTACTCAGTATTGGTGGCCTGGTATGAAGAAAGACATTGCCTTGTACGTATCCAAATGCCTTACTTGTCTTAAGGTTAAGGCTGAACATCAACATCCTTCTGGTTTATTGGAGCAACCAGAGATTCCAGTTTGGAAAAGGGAAAACATTGCTATGGATCTTATTACCAAACTTCCACGCACTAAGAGAGGTCATGATGCCATCTGGGTAGTTGTTGATCGTCTTACAAAGTCAGCACATTTCTTGCCGATCCGTGAGGATCTATCTGCTGACAAGCTTGCTAAAATCTATGTGGATGAAATTGTATCTCGACATGTGTCACACCCTGAATATTGCGGAAGCGTGATTATGGTGTGACTTTCTTAATACCATCGCATTCAATCATAACAACACTATATGATTAAAACCAGAGATGTTCATCCATAAATTAAGTTTGAAAATACCACAACATAATTGTCTGAAACGTAGACTCCAAATTTAAATTACAAACCACAACATGTTTAAAGAGTTCACGAAGACTCGACAAAAGACCTTAAATAAAAACCGAGTTTAGAACCATGTATCTCGTCCAGGATTAAGATACATCTCCTAAACCCTAATAACTTCGAATGACATCTTTTTATTCACGATGCAGCTTGGAACATGCAAACACCCGCCAGATCCACTTAATTTCCAGAAATACATGTAATTTGAAAACTTCAACAAAAGTTGACCGAGTTCATGTGTTTGTGTATATGTATGTATAAAACCTTTGTAACAGTGTATGTATGTATGTTTGTAAATCCCGGTATGAAAGCAAACAAGGAAACAGATGACCAATGGTTTGCAAGGCCACTGGTATGTGTGATGGCGTAGGAAGGCTCAAACCTAGCAAATTTGTACCGGGCTTCCGGCTGTAAGACATAGTCACCTCATGGGCCACCCTGGTCCTCATGGGTGTGGGCTCGCTACACCCAAATAGATCTATCACTTATGCCCCTCGGTCCTTATACGAGGATTAATGGTCTCAAGTGTGCGCCTACCCATTCACATGATTTACTGTACTTTCCTAGGCTAACCATACCAATTGTAATTGTATGTAATCATTTTGTAGCATGTATTTCACCCCCGAAGTTAATAAACAAAACAGTTTAAAGAAAAGGGGGACATGAACTCACAGTCTTGCGTCTTCGATAAGCGTAACTCAAATTCCTTCAGCAAACACGACTACCTACAATGTACTAACGTCTATTAGACGAACGGGTCGTGCCTTATCTTAGTATTAATGTTTTTGAGTTACGTTTCTGATATCATTCCAATTTATATAATTATTGTCAAAATATTTAATATTTCAACTTAAATTATATTTATAAATTTTGGAATAATTGTTAAACAATATTTTCGTAATAATACTTCTCAAGTATTTATACTTGTATTTCCTTCCCAAGGATTGGGGTATCTTATACATGTGTATTTTGTCATATTTTGGGGTCGTATTCCGGTGTGGTTTTATACGTACGAGAATACGTATTTTCTTGTAATCGTTAAGTATTCTTATACTTAATTTTGTGTTAAACTTTCCGGAATATTACTTTTTAATAAAAGTCCACTAATATATATATTTCCCAAAATATATATATTTAAGAATTATTACTTATAAAAATTATTTATAATTTTTTCTTTTAGCAAGAATATTTGTAGTTCCAAAATAATATAGTTTCAAGTCTAACTTTAGAAAATAGATATAAACTTATTTTTATCCAAAAAAATAATGTATTTCAAGTTTACCCAAGAAAATACATATTTTTCCCAAAAATATTATATTTCCTAGTAATTCCCAAGAAAACATATATATTTTTAATTGCCAAAAATCATATATTTCCTTCTTGTCAAAATATGATATAACTTTGTAATAATCATAAAAATCATATTTTCATTCCTTTGTGTCCAAAATATTATTTACCAAAAATATATTTATAAATGTATTTTCCGGAATATTTTGTAAGTTACATTCTTTCGTTCGGTTTCCCAATATTATGTGTGTAACTTATATATTTATTCCTTGAGATTTTTGGTAATATTTTGGATTGTAATTTCTTGGTATTTTGTTAAGTTATATTATTTCAAGTCCTAAATAATATAACTAATACATGAAGTATACAAATAATCACACATGTGTGTCTTTATTGTATATATATATTCTAAATATATATCTAGCCATTTTTATTTATAAAACCAACCTCCAATATTTATATTTTTTTAACAAAATTTATGGCAAGGTTTATATGGAAACTCATGGTTAAAATATACTTGTAAATATTTGTTTGAAAATATTTTTCTAAGTGCTTACATTTTTAGAAAATTTTGCCATATTTTCCCCTAAAAATGGAGGTTCCCATGCTTTCAAAGCATATCATTTTCTTTTAAAATCATCACAAACAATCAACAACTCAATCAACACTTACCAAGTGCCAAAATCATGCAATTTACACAACAACATGAACTTGAACTTTTATGAAAACTTGCAGTAACTTACTTGTGTGTTTAGTAAGCTTAGTTATCTTTTAAAGTGTGGTTATTTATTTGTAAATCCCTTTCTTACAAAATTTAGTCTTTTACAACTTGCAAGATGATTTTTCTAAAAATCATTCTTTTGAATTTTTCTTGTTAACAATGTATTTTTATACTTGTTTCACCACTAAAAACACGGTTAGTTTCTTTAAAATCCATGATTATGTAAATCTTCTGATTTAACTAAGTTTCTTGAGAAAACTAGTTTTGAAATCATCGAAGCTTATGACTAGTAACATGTTACATACTTCATCATTCACACAATCATTTTTATTTTCAAGTTTATGAGAAACATAAAGTATGATCATCTTGGTCTTTCACAAGATCATCACATCAACTTGCTAGATCATGTGTTCAATCACAATCTAGTAAGTTTCATATGATTTCTAACATCATAAACACAAATAATCAATCATCAAGAAGCAAAACAACACTAAACAATATGCATTCTTATGGTTTTAAGCTTTATGTTAGAGATTAACATCTTGTTCATTAGTCTTCTTTATGATTAACAACATTTATCAGCTTTTAACCAACTAAATAAGAAGTAACAAGGGATTATAAGAGCCTTACTACTAGCACAAGGCTAGGGATGAAACTCAATAAGATGAAGATGATAAACTAGGTGGTTAATAGCAAATGGTGAAGGTCCTTCAATCTCCAAAGCTACCAAGCTTCCTTATCTTGCTTCTAACACCTTGTGATAAGTATGGAATGGATGAAAGTGATATGAAGATGATGGTGGTGTGGGTGGTGGCTCACGGCCAAGACCAAGGGAGGAGGGAGAGATAGTGATGGTGTTGATGTGTGTGTTGGATGAGAATGAGCTCTAATACTTCCTTACATTACTTATAACCATTTTAGATGTTTAACCCATGGATAATGTGCTCTCTAAGTACATAACAAGATCTATTAGCAAATCAAGTAAAATCAAAGATAATCAAGGTGTGGGGCCACCTTTTAACCGTCCACAACAAGGGGGGGGTACTAGTTGAGTGGTGATGGTAAGTTAAGTTAAATGGTTAGATTTCAAGTGCATAATTAGATGTTTTAGTTACTAGGAATTTTTAGTGGGTGTTATGTTGTTCGGGGATCATAACTAGCTCAGAAACATTAAAACAATGCTTCTAGTGTAATTTTGATGTTTCGGGTAGTGTCCGGTTGTTCGGTTGTATACTGGTCCGTTAAAGTGCTAAACTATACCGTTTAGTGTTCTTTATGTACCTTTTTGTGACACTTTTAATTCCCGACACTTAGGAAAGCATTCAGGACCATTTAGTCATATTTTTGCATGACACTAGCTTGTTAAAATGCTGATTTTTGCTGAATTATGCTGAATTCAGCACTTTGGGCGAGTTTTAGGCACTTTCCGGCACTTAAACTATCACTTAGGAATGCAGTTTTGTGGTCCTTACTTCCCTACACACCATACTAGTGTAGTACTTAGTCTCTGGCCCATACTGGGTTCTCAAAACACTATCTGTCTATGTGCTGAGTTCTGTCAGTATTTTTCTGAGTTATCCGCTAACTGTGCTAACTGTGCTTTGTGCATCATTTGTGTCAATATGGTTTGCATGTAATAATGATGTGACATTATGCAATATGTGATGCACATGTAAGTAGGATGCAGTAATCAGAAAGTAGTTAATTGTAATTCAGCACAGTCATTAGGCACTAATCAAGATTAATTAATTGTACGGATACCTGGATTTTTGACAGTTGTCACATTCTCCCCCTGTTAAGAAAATTTCGTCCCGAAATTTTAGCTCTGCTACTAGCTGCAGGGGAGTTGGGGAACAAATGCGGGTATTTTGCTTTCATGCGGTCCTCACGCTCCCAAGTGAACTCTGGACCGTGACGCGCGTTCCATCGAACCTTGACGAGTTTAACACTACTCCTACGTGTCTTGTTAACCTTCCAATCAGTAACCTCAACAGGTTCTTCGGTAAAGTGGAGTGTGTCGTCAATGTGAACTTCATCGGCATGAATGACAACTGTTTCTTGAGTTGGACTCTTTTTCAGATTAGATACATGAAATGTATCGTGAACTCCATTCAGTTCCGCAGGTAGATCCAACTTATAAGCTACAAGACCAATCCTCTCCAGGATTTTGAACGGTCCAATATATCACGGGTTCAACTTTCCACGCTTCCCAAAGTGTGCTACCATTTCCAAGGTGAGACTTTTAGTAAAACCATGTCTCCCACTTCGAACTCCAAAGGTTTCTTTCTTTGGTCCGCATAGCTCTTTTGTCGATCACGAGCCGCCTTGATGCGCTCTCGGATCTGTATAATCTTATCTGTTATCTCTTGAACCAATTCAGGACCAACAAGCTGTCTATCACCCGCGTCTGCCCATCATAACGGTGATCGACACTTGCGTCCGTAGAGAGCTTCAAACGGTGCAGCTTGAATGCTCGCATGGTAGCTGTTGTTATACGAGAACTCAACCAAAGGTAGGTGAGTGTCCCAACTGCCACCCAAGTCCATTACGCAAGCTCGCAGCATGTCTTCTAGCGTTTAAATCGTTTGTTCGCTCTGGCCATCTGTCTGTGGGTGAAATGCAGTACTCAGATTCAACTGAGAACCAAAAGCTTCTTAGAAGGATTGCCAAATCCTTGACACAAATCTTCCGTCTCTATTAGAAATAATCGAGATAGGCACTCCATGCCGTGCAACTATCTCTCTGAGGTATAGCTCAACAAGCTTACATGTGTTATCTTTTTCTTTGATCGCTAAAAAGTGTGCAGATTTTGTCAGACGGTCTACGATTACCCAAATCGTGTCATTACCTCTGGGTGTCTTTGGTAACTTCGTTATAAAATCCATTGAAATCTGCTCCCATTTCCACATGGGTATTTCAGGTTGCTGTAGAAGACCTGAAGGCTTCTAATATTCGGCTTTTACCTTGGCACAAGTCAAACATTTTCCAACATACGTTGCAACATCACCTTTCAATCTCAGCCACCAGTAGAAATCTTTCAAGTCCTGGTACATCTTATCTGCTCCAGGATGGATCGAGTACATTGACTTGTGAGCTTCATCGAAAATAACGTCTCTAAGACCACCAAAGAGGGGAGTAACCCTAGCTCTCTCTCCTTTTGGAGATTTTCGATCATCATGAAATCCTTGTTTTCTTTTGTGATCTGATGCATAACAGTCTGTGATTAGAGTTTTGATTCTTCAAAATTCTATAACGAACTAGTTAGCATTAGGGATCGATCCAAAACTAGGGTTTTTCTTTTTTTTCTTTCAAATCGTCGCCCTAGTTCTTCAATTCGAAACTCTGATTTATTAACATGGTTGTTATTGATTGCGGTTAACTGAGATTAACTTAGCTAGATTGATACGCTGGTTTAATCAATTTAGGGTTGAGGACTGATTCTAGGGTTTAAAGGATTAGGGTTTTATTTCTTGTTCGTTGCTTCCTGGTGAAATCATTTTTTTTTGTGTGCATGGGTGTTCGACTTTTTGTTTAATGGAGGGAGTTGTTGATTCTGATATGACTGATCGTCCCAAGACGGATGGTAGAGAAGTACATGATCGTGGGAAACCTCCTAACTCGAGCAAGGGTTTTGCGAATAGGGTGTTGAATATTGATGGTAATACTCGTTTACCTCGTAGGGGTACTGTTCAGAATATGCAATCGGAACCAAAGAAAATCAATGTAATTGATGAATTATTAAAGATAACGGAGCCGGTAATGGTGGATAATCTGAATTCTGATCTGAATCAGGGAGGGCCGATTACAGATGAAGTCAGCAAACAGGGTGCGGATAATCTATCTAAGCCTATGTCTTACGCGGAATCGGTGAAAAATCAGAAAATTCAGAAAGTAAATTTCAGGTCTCTTGCTAGTTCTTTGCAGCACGATGACTGTGATATTGTTCTTCCAGTGGAATCGGTTCGGGTTGTTCAGGATAAGTTAGCAAATACATTGTATGGGTACTTCTTGGGTGATCGCATTGCTTATCCTGTGGTTGATTATTTTGTTAAAAATAACTGGAAAAAGTTTGGATTACAAAAGTAAATGATGAACGCAAATGGCTTTTTCTTTTTTAAGTTCGAAGATCAAAAGGGTATGTTGGATGTTCTAGCTTCTGGTCCGTGGATTATTCGGTCACAACCATTCTTTCTTCAGGAATGGACTCCAACTACCAAGCTAGAGAAGAAGGAGGTTAAAAAAGTTCAAGTATGGGTAAAAGTCCATGAAGTTCCGATTGCTGCTTACATGGAGGACGGACTTAGTATGATTGCTACAGCCATTGGTGATCCAAAACTGCTTGACTCGTACACAACGTCTATGTGTGTGGATAACTGGGGTAGAAGTAGTTTTGCTCGTGCTCTTATTGAAGTGTCAGCGGATAAAGAACTTAAAGAGAAACTTACTATGGCTATTCCCAATCCGAATGGTGATGGTTTTTTGAAGGAAACAATGTATGTTGAATACGAATGGAATCCTCTAAGGTGCTCGACATGTTGTGTTTTCGGTCATTCTAATGACTCGTGCCCAAAAAATCCAAGGAAACCTGCTACTCAGAAAGTTGTTAGGCATCCTGGTAATCAAGGTAAATCTCAACTTAAGACGACTCCTAGAGTAGATGATGACGGCTATATGGAAGTGCAAAGCAGGAAGGTAGCTAGGAAACAGGGTATTTATATTCCTAAACCAAAACCAAAGTTTGAGTATAGGCCGATTACTAACAAACATAAACCGGATTTAAACATTAAGTCGGCTGGTCCGAACATTTAGTCGACGAACCCATTTAATGTTTTAAATTCAGTTGATGCGGATGAAGGACAAAGTAGTAAAGGTCCGAATGGTGGTGATTTTGAAGATTCCGATGATGAGGAGGTGATGGAAGTTTATAACGAGACGAATGATTTTCTGGTGGGAGATTCTTACAAGCCGAAAGACACTAAAGGGGCAAGCACTCCTTCTCCAATGGTTGCCGATGGTTAGCCTAGCTACTTGGAACATTAGGGGGTTGAACCGCCCTCTGAAACAAACGGAGGTTCGTCAGGTGGTGAGGGAGAATGGTGTTAGTTTTTGTGCGGTGCTTGAGTCTCATGTTGAGGTTAGTAAACTGGATAAAATCTGCAGGTCAGTCTTTCGTAATTGGGAGTGGATGTCTAATGGTGGCCAATGTGATAAAGGTACTCGTATTATTATTGGATGGAACCCGGATGTGTTTGATATAATGGTTTTAGCCCAAACTTCTCAGGTGATACATGTTCAAATGATCTTTAAGAGTGATAAAAAGGTTATTTTCTGCTCTATTGTTTATGCCTCTAATTTTTACATTACAAGAAGAGAGCTGTGGAGTCACTTGGCTAGGCACAAGATTCTGGTTGATAATAATCCTTGGGTTATTATGGGGGACTTTAACTCCGCTTTGAACTTGGAAGATAAATCTATGGGAACGTCAGGTATCTCTACTAGTATACGGGAGTTTCAAGAATGTGTTAATCAGATTGAAGTGGCGGATATTAAGAGCATAGGTTTCCACTTCACGTGGAACCAAAAGCCGAAAAAAGGGATTGGGTTATTAAAGAAAATCGACAAGGCCATGGGAAATATTCAGTTTGTCAGTGATTTTCCTGAAGCGGTTGCGATGTTTCAACCGTATCGAGTGTCTGACCATTGCCCGTGCATTCTTAAAATTAATAAGATGGTGAAGAAAAGGGCCAATTCGTTCAAATTTGCTAATTTCTTGGTGCATAAGCCGGGTTTTTTTGGATATTGTCAAGAGTAATTGGGATCTATCCGTCATGGGAGTTCATCAGTTTCGGTTGGTTAAAAAGCTTCGTGCTCTAAAATCTCCTCTTAGATCTCTATTATTCAAACAGGGTAATTTGCATAAAAAGGTTGATGAATTACGTGGAAAGCTAGATGCTATTCAAAGGGAGGTAGAGAAAGATCCGTTCAATGAGAATGTGAGACGCGAGGAAGCTATTGTTACTAGAGATTTTCAAGAAGCGTGCCTTGACGAGGAACGTTTTCTAAAGCAGAAGTCGAAAGTGGCTTGGTTGCGAGCGGGGGATGCTAACTCTAAATTTTTTCATATGTCGCTTAAAGCTAGAAACCATAGAACTCGTATTGAAGGGATTACGGATAATAATGGGAATTTCTGTGAAGGTGAGTCCGTTCCAAATGCATTTGTCAAATATTATGAGACTTTTTTAGGTTGTGAAGGTGATATCTCTTTGACACTGTCGCCGGATATCTTTACGAATCGTCTTCACCAGAATGTGGCCGATAATATGGTTCGCCCTATCACAGTGGAGGAGGTTAAATCAGCTATGTTTGCCATCGGTAATGATAAAGCCCCAGGTCCTGATGGGTACACAACGGCTTTTTTCAAGAGTTCTTGGGCGATTGTGGGAACTGATGTTACAAACGCTATTATGGATTTCTTTAATTCAGGACGGTTACTTCAGGAAATAAATCATACACTTATTGTTCTTCTGCCCAAAATGACTACTCCTGCTTCGGTAAAGGATTTTCGTCCTATTGCTTGTTGCAATGTTATTTACAAGTGTATTAGCAAAATTGTGTCTGATCGCTTGAAGGTGGCCCTTAATGAGATTGTCAGCATCAATCAGTCAGCTTTTGTTCCGGGTAGGAAAATTTCGGATAACATTCTTCTTACGCAGGAATTAATGCATAATTATCACAAAGATTATGGCCCTCCAAGATGTGCGTTTAAAGTTGATATCCAAAAAGCTTATGATACTGTTGATTATAAGTTTCTTGAAAATGTGTTACTGGGTTTTGGGTTCAACCAGAAGATGATAGAGTGGATTATGCTTTGTGTTTCTACTCCATCATACTCTATTTGCGTGAATGGTAGTGTTCATGGTTTCTTCAAGGGCAAACGTGGCTTACGTCAAGGAGATCCAATCTCTCCTTATTTATTCACATTGGTTATGGAAGTTTTGACGTGTACTTTACAACATGCCTCTTCTATTGATTCGTCCTTCAGATTCCATAACAAGTGTCAACGCCAACGTATTATCAATCTTTGTTTCGCGGATGACTTATTTCTTTTTGCTAGAGGAGATGTGAACTCGGCCAAATGTATTATGAATGCTCTCTCTCAATTCACTCGTATGTCTGGGTTGATTCCAAGTGTTCAAAAGAGTACCGACTTCTTTTGTAATGTTCCTCAGCATGTCAAATTGGCGATCCTAGGTATTATTCCCTTTGTGGAAGGCGAGTTACCAGTCAGGTATTTGGGAGTTCCATTGATTTCGTCTAGGCTCCTTTACAAAGATTGTAGTATCCTTATAGAAAGGTTGGAGAACCGTATTATGAGTTGGAAGAATCGGCTTCTATCATTTGCGGGTAGATTACAGCTTCTATTATCTGTGTTATCCTCTATGCACATTTTTTGGGCTTCGGTGTTAATCCTTCCAGCTCGGGTTATCAAGGAGCTAGAGAATAGAATGAGGAATTTTTTGTGGTCTCAAGATGGGTCCTTTCAAAGAGGAAAAACAAAGGTCTCGTGGAATTCTATATGTCAGCCGAAATATGAAGGTGGCCTTGGTTTGCGGAGGATTCAGGATGTTAATAGAGCTCTCATGGTTTCTCATGTTTGGAGCATCATTACCAGGCGAGATTCTCTTTGGGTTCAATGGATTTATTCTAACAGGTTAAGGAATTCTAATTTTTGGGAATGTAGAGTTCCTTCGGTTTGTTGCTGGAGCTGGAGAAAAATTCTACAGTTACGTCCGTTAATCAGACATCATGTTTAGTCCAAGCTAGGCGATGGTAGGATGACTTCTGCGTGGTATGATCGTTGGTGTGAATGTGGGCCGTTGGCGAGCTTTATAACTCCTAGGATTATCTCCTCGGTTGGTTTCTCTCATAATGCCTCGGTCAATGAGATTTGGATGAATGGTTCTTGGAGGTGGCCTACGGCTTGGCGTGACCTGTTTCCGGTCCTGATTCAGCTTGATAACTTGCAGACTAATCCGAATAGAAGTGATAGATTTCTTTGGAAAGATGGCGACAAATTAAATGAGCTTTCGTCTTCGTGTGTCTGGCAATCTATCAGATCTAGGGAGACGGAAGTGCAATGGGTGAATGTGGTATGGTTCTCTCAATGCATTCCTCGGCATGCATTCCTTATGTGGCTTATCATGCGCAGGAAACTCTTGACTCAGGATAAAATCTTACAGTGGGATTTATCTAGAAGGAAGAACATGAATATGATGTGCTGCTTACTTTGCTATGCGAATAATGACTCTCATGATCACCTGTTCTTTGAATGTAAGTTTTCTGCTCAAATATGGTGTTCGGTTAGGGATAAGGCGAATATGGGTAGGGTTGAACCTAAGTGGATAGATGTCACGGCTTGGCTTCTGGCGAGGGGAGCGTCTAAATCAGCCTCCAATTACTCCAGTCGACTTATAGTGGCAGCAACAGCTTATTTCATTTGGCAGGAGCGAAATGCTAGATTGTTTAAAAATCAGACGAGACCACTGGATGCGATTATCTCTTCGATTCTTCAGACGGTTCGGTATAAACTTATGGGAGCTAAATACAAGAACACGGATAGAGTGAGACGCTTTCTAGAGCTGTGGGATATTCACGAAGACTCGATGCTTGACAATGGTGGCTAGAATCTTTGTTTTGTTTTGAAGTTGTTTTCTAGATCATTGTCTAGTGGGTATGGAATTGTGATTCAGTTGTATGCTGTTTAGCTTGTTTACTATCATGGGGGTATGTCCCATGTTAGAACTAGTATGGGCTTTCCATACTACTTGTTTTTTTTTAGTTTTGTGAATATATAGAATCACCGGGGTAACCCTTTACCCAAAAAAAAAAAAGAGGGGAACCCAAATTCGTCCCATGAAACACAACGTTCCTTCCTTATTGGGTACTAACTGTTTCTCCATCCCACGGAGATATTCATCCTCAAGATTCTGCTTCTTAATCGCTTCTCTCTGCGCAGCACGAATGCGCAATGAGAGGTCCTTTTGTATAATTATTTCCAAAGCCCTAACCCTTATGGGCTTGATTCTTTCTTTCCGACTCAAGGCGTCTGCTACGACATTCGCCTTCCCTGGGTGATACTTGATTTCACAATCATAATCATTTAACAACTCAACCCATCGTCGCTGTCTCATATTAAGCTCCTTCTGATCGAATATATGCTGTAAGCTCTTGTGATAAGTAAAGATCGTGCATCAGGTGCCATACAAATAATGTCGCCAAATCTTTAATGCAAACACCACAGCGCCTAATTCCAAATCATGCGTGGTGTAGTTCTTCTCATGAACCTTTAGCTGGCGCGAAGCGTAAGCTATAACCTTCTGTCGCTGCATCAATACACATCCCAATCCCTGATGCGAGGCGTCACAATATACTATGAAGTCTTCAGTGCCTTCGGGAAGGGATAAAATTGGTGCATCACAAAGCTTGTTCTTTAACAACTGAAATGCTTCTTCTTGCTTGTCACCCCATTCATACTTCTTATCCTTCTGAGTAAGTGAGGTCAGCGGTTGAGCAATTTTCGAAAAAATCCTCAATGAATCTACGATAATACCCTGCCAAACCTAGGAACTGACGGATCTCGGTTGGCGTCTTCAGAGTTTCCCAATTCTTGATCGCCTCGATCTTGGTGGGATCCACATGGATTCCATCTTCGTTTACTACGTGACCAAGGAATTGAACCTCACGCAACCAGAACTCGCATTTTGAGAACTCTGCGTACAATTTCTCTTTCTTAAGCAACTCTAAAATAGCTCTTAAATGTTGCTCATGCTCTTCCTTCGTCCTTGAATAAATCAAAATATCGTTGATAAACACAATCACAACTTTATCGAGATATGGCTTGCAGACTCAATTCATCAAATCCATAAACACTGCTGGCGCGTTTGTCAAACCAAACGGCATTACTAGGAACTCGTAGTGTCCATATCGAGTCCTAAAGGCAGTCTTCGGAATACTCTCCTCTTGAATTCGCAACTAGTGATAACCTGATCGAAGATCGATCTTGGAGTAAAAACTCGAACCTTGCAGTTGATCGAAAAGATCATCAATCCTCGGCAAAGGATACCGATTCTTGATGGTTAACTTGTTTAGCTCTCGGTAGTCGATACACATGAGGAAACTACCGTCCTTCTTCTTGACGAACAAAACTGGAGCTCCCCAAGGCAAGAAGCTTGGTCTGATAAATCCCTTGTCCAAAAGTTCCAGAAGTTGTGTCGACAACTCTTGCATCTCGGAAGGCGCAAGTTGATAAGGTGCCTTAGCTACAGGCGCAGCGCCTGGAACTAAGTCAATGTGGAATTCGACTTGTCGCTGCGGCGGCAATCCTGGTAAGTCTTCGGGGAAGACTTTAGGATATTCCCTTACAACTGGGATATCTTCCAGTTTTGGCACAGCGGCTTCTTTGTCCACAATGTGTGCCAAGAAGGCAACACATCCTTTCTGCAAACACTTTCGAGCTTTCAAACAACTGATGATCCTTAGAGGCGTATCATGTTTCTCTCCATGTACTACAATCGTTTCTTCATTCGTCATCGGAACACGAATGATCTTCTCGTGACATACGATCTCTGCTCGGTTGCTCAACAACCAATCCATTCCGACTACCACGTCAAAGCTTCCCAACTCGACTGGCAGAAGATCAAGCGTAAACTCATGCTCCCCGAGTTCTATTACGCAACCTTTAATGACTTCATTCGCTTCTACTAGCTTTCCGTTAGCTAGTTCTTTCGAATACGGAATATCTAGCTTGCTAGCTACTAACCCAAACATATTCTTAAATTCTAAGGATACAAAGCTATAATCGGAACCAGTACCAAACAGTACAGATGCAAAGTGTTGGTTGATAGGGAACGTACTCGTGACTACATTCGGATCTTGGCGAGCTTCCATCGCTCCTATGTTAAAGAATCTTCCCTGAGCTTGGTTGATCTTTGGGCACTCTCTCTTGAAATGCCCAACATCTCCACAGTTAAAGCAACCTGGTCCCCGACCATTTCCATTTCCAATTCCACCCTGGTTGTTGTTCGCTCCACGGTTTCCACTACCAGCTTGGTTCCCAAAACCACCACGATTACCATTTCCGCCATTTCCTCCTTGATTGCGGTTTCCATACCCATTTCCACCACGGTTACCGTTTCCATTCCCGCTGCCATAACCTCTCTGGCCACCATTACCACGACCGCCACCTTACCAGCATGTCTCTTTGGCACGACCAACCTTTCCGCACGTCTCACACTTTCCGGCTCGGCATCGTCCAGTGTGATGCAACTGACACGCATCGCATTTGGGCAAGTTGCCCATATACCATTTTCCTTTGTTCTCAACACCAGTCTAGACCTCGGCTGGTGGGTTCGCATCTTTCTTCTTGTTAGCACTGCTGGTACCCTTCTTAAAATTGGAGAACTTCCTTTTGTTCTCACCTGATGACTAAACGTGAGTTTCCTTCTTCTTTTGGTCAGAAATCGAGAACTTGTTCAACCTGATCGCTTCTTCAGTTAGTGCCACACTCAGATCAATAGCCTCAGTGATCGTTGCAGGCTTTGATGTCGTCACCATGCTCATGATTTGGGGTGCCAATCCTCCGGATCAACCATGTAAGGAACGACGCGAGATAAGTCATGAAATCTCTGCACGTATTCAGCAATCTTTGGATCATCCATCTTGAGGTTCCAAAACTCAGTTTCCAATTTTAGGATCTCGGCCCTTGAACAGTACTTTTTGCGCATAAGTTCCTTCATTTCATCCCATGTCATGGCATATGCAGCCTCTTCTCCCAGAGTCTGAACTTGGAGATTCCACCATGATAGCGCTCCGTCTAAGAACAATCCAGAGATGTAGGTGACCTGGTGCTCCGACGCACACTTGCTCATTCTTAGCACAGAATCAGTTTTCTCCATCCATCTAACAAAAGCTACAGCACCCCCGGTGCTGTCGAAATTCAGAGGTTTGCAGTCAAGGAACTGCTTGTAGGTACAGCCTGTACAAGCAACATCATTCACAGAAAGCATTAGCAAACGCACATGGAATGTCCAAACGTAACGTAATGTGTCTTTTAGTGACTTGTAGCTCAGCCTCTGTTGTGGGCAGCTGGTTATCTCTTCGAGGAGGCATCTTCTAAAAGAAGATTGTATAGGTCAGGTCTTATGCATATAAGTATGTAGTACGTGTATGTAATAACATTTATCAATGCAAGTAAACACATAACATCACATTCGTATCACCAATGTATAATTCAACAATGTATATAATGAGAATATTGCGATTGAGCTTGTATAAATCATCGACCACAAATACAGTTACATGTTCTACAAATGTATCATATCACATCAAAGGGACTACAGGGTTATACCATCCTTGTCCAAAATGCCAATCAATCTACAACAGTCATAAAATCAAAATGCGGTCTTCAAAAGGCTTCGTAAGCTAAGCTCAATAGCGACACTCTCATCAAAATAAGCTACCTGCATAAAACCAAAAACCGGCTATGCTGATGGTGGAGGAGGAGGAGGCGGTGAAACGAAAAGTAAACTGCGCACATGCGCTAACTCCTCCTCAAGAGCATGAACGCGACACAACATATAACTAATCTGCTGCTCCATGGTAAGAAATCGAACGTCAAAATCTGGATAAGGCAAAAGAGGAGCAGGTGGAGTTGCAAAAGGTGACTGACATGAACAAAGTGGAGGATGTGGAGTCCTCTCAAGCTCCATGACTCTACGACACAAGATCTCCTGCTGAAGCTGCAAGGACAGGAGTAGCTCATCCCTCGTGTAGCCAATAAAGTGGGAGGGATGGTATGGATCAGAAACTGGCATAGTGTTCGGCGGAAACCATATGAGTGGCTCGCCTGACGGTGCAGAAGCAAAATGAGTAGCAGGTGTATACTGTGGCATGTAAGGAAATGCGGCTGACACGAGAGGAAAATGGCCAGGCTGCTGACTGGACGGGGTGGAGGGATATCCTGTAAGAACGTGATCGGCAGGTCAGTGCAGTGAACATCGGATATAATCGGGTGAAATGGGGCAACATCAACAGGTGCATGTGTGTGAGGGGGAGTAACAGGCTCAACAAAAGGGGGCATATCATCATCGTCCTCTATCCACCCATTGCTGGTGAATGCGTATCTAGGGTCTATCTGATCAGCAAAAGCAACATGGTCAGCGGGTGCAGGGATCGGATCGGGTATAAGTGGTGCAACAACAGGTATATCAACAGGTACAGGATCATGATCAGGCAGAGGATAAGGAGCAGGTATGGGCTCAGGATCGGCCGGTACCAGCTCAGGATCAGCGGGTGCATCCATAGGCTGATCGTCAGGGGCAAAGTCAATCTCATGTCCAGGCTCAACGTCATGATCAAAGTCGTGTGGAATAACAGGTGCAACAGACAGGGCAGTGTCAGAATCAGAATCAGTGGGGTAACGCTGCAATCCTAGTGCATGCAAAGTGGTGGATGATACTGACTGGAAAGAATCTAGACCAGAATGATCAGATGAAACCTCAACGATAGGAATCTCAACAAGTGGAATAACAATGACATCATAGCTGGAACTCCATCTCCCTGAGCAGCCTCAGGGGGACCATCAATGAAAAGATCGACATCATCATCTGACAGCTCATCAAAAGGCAAATCCTCGAGAGGAAAAGCCGCAAGAGGAAAAGGGGAGAGGATCAGAACCATGGCATGCTCATCATCGGGATGTCCGAGGATGAAATGGTCCTGGTCAGGAAAAGGAACAAGAAAGGGATCCTCGTCGGGTAAACCATCAGCATGCGGTACATCGTCGCCAAAGTCATTTATTGCAAAAGGCTAGAAATCATCGTCATCGTCACTCTTAGTGTCAGAGGTAAAAATCTCAGGGTCTGGGACAATCTCATCGTCCGAAACAATGGCCATGGGGTCGATAGTACTGACAGTCCACTCTCAGATGACGACATAGTGTCTGTAACAAAACAATCACAACATATGCACATATATCAACAATCATTATTAAGCATGCAAGTAATAACAATGTAAGCACATATTCATCTTAGTCTTTCCAGACTATCCCACCCAGCCTCTCAGACTGAACTCCCCAGTCTCTCAGACTGCCCCAACAAGTCTCTCAGACTAACTACCCAGTCTCTCAGACTGAATTGCCTAGTCTCTCAGACTGCCCCAACTAGTCTCTCAGACTAACTTCCCAGTCTCTCAGACTGAATTACCCAGTCTCTCAGACTGAACTATAAACGAATTCTTTGAAATGTGATTTGTGTCTTTTATTTGTAAAAATGTTTGTTTCCTGGATCTGGGCGTTGTATGCAATGAAAATATGTTGTGAAAACATTTTCGTGAGAGCCCTAATGATCGTAGTCTAGACTCGAGAAAGAATCCTAGTTCGCTACGATCGAAGCTCTGATACCAAGCTGTCACACCCTGAATATTGCGGAAGCGTGATTATGGTGTGACTTTCTTAATACCATCGCATTCAATCATAACAACACTATATGATTAAAACCAGAGATGTTCATCTTTAAATTAAGTTTGAAAATACCACAACATAATTGTCTGAAACGTAGACTCCAAATTTAAATTAGAAACCATAACATGTTTAAAGAGTTCACGAAGACTCGACAAAAGACCTTAAATAAAAACTGAGTTTAGAACCATGTATCTCATCTAGGATTAAGATACATCTCCTAAACCCTAATAACTTCGGATGACATCTTTTTATTCACGACACAGCTTGGAACATGCAAACACCCGCCAGATCCACTTAATTTCCTGAAATACATGTAATTTGAAAACATCAACAAAAGTTGAGCGAGTTCATGTGTTTGTGTATATGTATGTATAAAACCTTTGTAACAGTGTATGTATGTATGTTTGTAAATCCCGGTATGAAAGCAAACAAGGAAATAGGTCACCAATGGTTTGCAAGGCCACTGGTATGTGTGACGACGTAGGAAGGCTCAAACCTAGCAAATTTGTACCGGGCTTCCGGCTGTAAGACATAGTCACCTCATGGGCCACCCTGGTCCTCATGGGTGTGGGCTCGCTACACCCAAATAGATCTATCACTCATGCCCCTCGGTCCTTATACGAGGATTAATGGTCTCAAGTGTACGCCTACCCATTCACATGATCTACTGTACTTTCCTAGGCTAACCATACCAATTGTAATTGTATGTAATCATTTTGTAACATGTATTTCACCCCCGAATTTTATAAACAAAATAGTTTAAAGAAAAGGGGGACATGAACTCATAGTCTTGCATCTTCGATAAGCGTAACTCAAATTCCTTCAGCAAACACGACTACCTACAATGTACTAACGTGTATTAGACGAACGGGTCGTGCCTTGTCTTAGTATTAATGTTTTTGAGTTACGTTTCTGATATCATTCCAGTTTATATAATTATTGTCAAAATATTTAATATTTCAACTTAAATTATATTTATAAATTTTGGAATAATTGTTAAACAATATTTTCGTAATAGTACTTCTCAAGTATTTATACTTGTATTTCCTTCCCAAGGATGGGGGTATCTTATACATGTGTATTTTGTCATATTTTGGGGTCGTATTCCGCTGTGGGTTTATACGTACAAGAATACGTATTTTCTTGTAATCGTTAAGTATTCTTATACTTAATTTTGTGTTAAACTTTCCGGAATATTACTTTTTAATAAAAGTCCACTAATATATATATTTCCCAAAATATATATATTTAAGAATTATTTCTTAGAAAAATTATTTATAATTTTTCCTTTTACCAAGAATATTTGTAGTTCCAAAATAATATAGTTTCAAGTCTAACTTTAGAAAATATATATAAACTTATTTTTATCCAAAAAATAATGTATTTCAAGTTTACCCAAGAAAATACATATTTTTCCCAAAAATATTATATTTCCTAGTAATTCCCAAGAAAACATATATATTTTTAATTGCCAAAAATCATATATTTCCTTCTTGTCAAAATATGATATAACTTTGTAATAATTGTAACATCTGTGCTTCTAATCATTATGAACAGTACCATTATCAATAAAACAATGTCATTTGATCCCAATGTTTGTTTGGTTATGTTTTACATTTTTCATGTTTTGACTTTTATTCAATTTCAAACTCTATGTCACTTTCTAGAGAGTTATACGCAAACTGGTGCGTAAACGTAGCCAGTTTAATGCGACAAATACTCCGGAACATCATCATATACTTAACATACCTTAAATAACCCTTACATAACTTAGAAATAAGTTTTGAAGGCTTTGGTATGGCAAAAACAAGTTAATTCGCTTACAGGGACTAAACTTGACAAACTGCGAAAGTATGCCAATTTGAACTGTAATGAACATTCCGGAACATGACCATAAGTTAAACATACCATAAATATCCTTTACATAGCTTAGAAATAGGCTTTGAGGGGTTCGGTATGCTAAAATAAACTTTTGGGGTCATTCAGGGACTAAAAGCGTCAAAAAGTGCACAAGTTTGCATTTTCGCGCATAACTTACGTTCTGAATACATCCGGACATCCAAAAAATTTATGTAAGCACTAAAATATTTTATTTTAGTGTTTGGCATAAGAAAAATCCATTCGTCACGCCATTTGGATCATTTTTCGCGCTTATGCGCATTCCGTCGTAATTAACCGAACAACGTAACCGTACGGCTAAACGAACCGACACCTGAGATATTTGTGAACACATTTTAAGTTCCCTATACTTTAACTTCATTTTAGAGCTTTGAAATAGGGTTAACGGGGCTTAAACGTGTCAAAAAACGCATCGAAAACCAAGTTTTGAGGTTGCAGGGACTGAAACTGTAAATCTGCCAAACTAGGTCCGTAAGTAGGGGCCAGATGCAGCAAAACGTTTTTTTTCAGCTGTTAACAGCCCTTAACCCTCTCCAAAGGCCAAGTGCCAAGTGTCAAACTCTTATGGTGGATGGCAAATGAGTTACCACAACTTTTCAACAAGTGTACGGCTTAGATCGTGCCCCCTTTTCCAAGAAATGATCCTAACGGTGAACCGAAAACTATAAATACCCACCTCCACCCTTCACTTTTCCTCACAAGAATCTGATCTTATGTGCTCTAAGTTGAAACCTTTGTTTCATACCTGAGCTATTTTGATCTAGATTAGCATTCGGGGACCCTTTGTAAGTGTTCCTTCGTTCTTTTATTGCTTTTCGAGTCCGAAAGTCAAACTTTGTTTGACTTTCTGCATTGACCAGTTTATGGTCAATGCGAAGTTCATTTGAACTTCGCAACGTGATTGTAATCACGATGGTTATAGTCCCTTGGGACTATGCCTACTGATTACCACGTTGTCTAGGGTCGTAAGGGTAAGCGATCTGATAAATCGCTTATACCTTCGAACCCGACCCATTTGGTCGATCATTCGGATCCGACCAAACACATTAGGTGACCATAGTATATAGGGAATAACCTTCCGAGGTTATACCTTATGGTCACAACGTTTAAGTAGTTGTATGATAGGTAGTTTATATGCCTTAGGTAAATTACCAAAATACCCCTTTGATGCCAAAATTCATTTTAAACATATATAACATAACTTTTGACATCTAAAATGATTTGACAACAATATTAGACATGTTAAGACATATGTTACTTGTCATAGGACTAGTTAGGCGGTCCGAACGCGTTTCACGCGAACGACGCGTTAAAGTAGCATAAGCTACCTAAACGGGTCGTAATGGGTCGTAAACACTTATGTTAGGTTTCATTTAGTATGTAGGCTTTGTTAAACCATATTACATGAGTTCCTACACTCATTTGGTTTACAAACCCTCATGCTACCCGATCTTCCGATTTAGGTCCGGTTTATTAACATAGTTACCTATATTAGGTGTTGTTTGATTCCGTGATCTCTAGCATTGCTTGGTGGTTATATTAGGACTTCTGAGCAATCTCAAGTGAGTACATAGACCCCTCTTTTACTGTTTTCCAAACTGTTTTGGGGTGAAACACATGTGCCTACTTGTTACTTTCATGCTTTCCATGTTTCACATCATATACCTGCTATGTTCGTTAGTACATTATAGTACATGTTTTACATTACATTTCATGCTATGTATGCCCATTGTGTGCGTACTTAGTACATTGCTTTACATTACATTTCATGCTATGTATGCCCATTGTGTGCGTACTTAGTACATTGTTTTACATTACATTTCATGCTATGTATGCCCATTGTGTGCGTACTTAGTACATTGTTTTACATTACATTTCATGCTATGTATGCCCATTGTGTGCGTACTTAGTACAGTTGTTTTCATCACATGCTTACATTTTGTTATGACATTTGGGTTGTTTACAATGGAACAATACATTCATTAACATTAGCTACGCTGTTCGTTAGTAGGTAGTGGTACCATAGGAATTGACAACTCCCGTTCCTGAAATCCTGGGTTTGTTTAGATTGGAAGGAATGACCGAATTCGATATACATAACTTAGATAAACCTTTAATTTGTTTAAGGGTTTATCGCCACAGTCTCAAGGCTTGGATGTATGCATTTTCACAATACCGCATAAATGTTTGTATCAGTATAGCATGCATTTGTTCCACAAAACATAACTTTGATTTAAACCATGTTTTACTTCAATACCTTGTTTTTGTGCATTTTACATATGGTTGAGTTGATATATTTCACTTACCATACATGATATTTTTGGGTAAACATTACATGATCTACATTAACATAAACATTTTGACATTGATATACACATTTAGTGGTTTACATTGGACATAGACATTTCAATATGGTTTACACATTAACACATGACAATTCATTTATACATGAATAATTTACATTGATGGTTGGTTTGGGTAAATGATTCGAGTAACGAGGTGAGTGTAATATAATACAAGCATGGTGGATACGCCGCTGGTACTTCCTATAAATAAGTGTTTGTATGATATTTCATGTCGTAGCGTTACTTAAATCATTTCAATATTTGACATATTACATTTTACATAAACAACTTATTTTCACCAGACATTGATTTACAAAACAACTTATCTTATACAAACTCATTTTTACTTGGTTATTCATTTAACCTTACATTATTCTCTTATTTATACATATCATTGCTTTTTAATGATTTACAAAACAAAACAACTTACAAGGTTCATGACTGACTGTTATTAAACAATTTTTCCTAAACTTATAAGTCATGAATCCTATTTTCACAAAACCTATGTATCTCACAGGCATTTTTATGCTGACGTACCTATTTTCACATGTGTTTTCAGGAGCTTTTCCGTAGGATGATGATCATGACACTAGGGCGGACCTTTGCCTTAGAGACATAAAATGAAGATAGACTTAGTTTAATTATGTTCTGAACTCTTTATTTCCTGTTTAAGACAATGTAAATCTTATGTTTATAAATAAAATACAACTTTGAATGCCATGGTTATGAAACAATTAATTCTGTTACAACACTCCCCGACGTTTTCCGCCGCGGTTGCATGTTATACGCGGTCGGGGTGTGACAATAATCATAAAAATCATATTTTCATTCCTTTGTGTCCAAAATATTATTTATCAAAAATATATTTATAAATGTATTTTCCGGAATATTTTGTAAGTTACATTCTTTCGTTCGGTTTCCCAATATTATGTGTGTAACTTATATATTTATTCCTTGAGATTTTTGGTATTATTTTGGATTGTAATTTCTTGGTATTTTGTTAAGTTATATTATTTCAAGTCCTAAATAATATAACTAATACACAAAGTATACAAATAATCACACATGTGTGTCTTTATTGTATATATATATATTCTAAATATATATCTAGCCATTTTTATTTATAAAAACCAACCTCCAATATTTGTATTTTTTTTTGTAACAAAATTTATGGCAAGGTTTATATGGAAACTCATGGTTAAAATATACTTGTAAATATTTATTTGAAAATATTTTTTTAAGTGTTTAAATTTTTAGAAAATTTTGCTATAGTTTCCCCTAAAAATGGAGGTTCCCATGCTTTCAAAGCATATCATTTTCTTTTAAAATCATCACAAACAATCAACAACTCAATCAACACTTACCAAGTGCCAAAATCATGCAATTTACACAACAACATGAACTTGAACTTTTAAGAAAACTTGCAGTAACTTACTAGTGTGTTTAGTAAGCTTAGTTATCTTTTAAAGTGTGGTTATTTATTTGTAAATCCCTTTCTTACAAGATCTAGTCTTTTACAACTTGCAAGATGATTTTTCTAAAAATCATTCTTTTGAATTTTTCTTGTTAACATTGTATTTTTATACTTGTTTCACCACTAAAAACATGGTTAATTTCTTTAAAATCCATGATTATGTAAATCTTGTGACTTAACTTAGTTTCTTGAGAAAACTAGTTTTGAAATCATCCAAGCTTATGACTAGTAACATGTTACATACTTCATCATTCACAAAATCATTTTTATTTTCAAGTTCATGAGAAACATAAAGTATGATCATCTTGGTCTTTCAAAAGATCATCACCTCAACTTGCTAGATCATGTGTTCAATCACAATCTAGTAAGTTTCATATGATGTCTAACATCATAAACACAAATAATCAATCATCAAGAAGCAAAACAACACTAAACAATATGCATTCTTATGGTTTTGAGCTTTATGTTAGAGATTAACATCTTGTTCATTAGTGTTCTTTATGATTAACAACATATATCATCTTTTAAACAACTAAATAAGAAGTAACAAGGGATTATAAGAGCCTTACTACTAGCACAAGGCTAGGGATGAAACTCAAGAAGATGAAGATGATAAACTAGGTGGTTAATAGCAAATGGTGAAGGTCCTTCAATCTCCAAAGCCACCAAGCTTCCTTATCTTGCATCTAACACCTTGTGATGAGTATGGAATGGATGAAAGTGAGATGAAGATGATGGTGGTGTGGGTGGTGGCTCACGGCCGAGACCAAGGGAGGAGGGAGAGAGAGTGATGGTGTTGATGTGTGTGTTGGATGAGAATGAGCTCTAATACTTCCATACATTACTTATAACCATTTTAGATGTTTAACCCATGGATAATGTGTTCTCTAAGTACATAACAAGATCTATTAGCAAATCAAGTAAAATAAAAGATAATTAAGGTGTGGGGCCACCTTGTAACCGTCCACAACAAGGGGGGGTACTAGTTGAGTGGTGATGGTAAGTTAAGTTAAATGGTTAGATTTCAAGTGCATAATTAGATGTTTTAGTTACTAGGTATTTTTAGTGGGTGTTATGATGTTCGGGGATCATAACTAGCTCAGAAACATTAAAACAATGCTTCTAGTGTAATTTTGATGTTTCGAGTAGTGTCCGGTTGTTCGGTTGTATACTGGTTCGTTAAAGTGCTAAACTATACCGTTTAGTGTTCTTTATGTACCTTTTTGTGACACTTTTAATTCCCGACACTTCGGAAAGCATTCAGGACCATTTAGTCATATTTTTGCATGATACTAGCTTGTTAAAATGCTGATTTTTGCTGAATTATGCTGAATTCAGCACTTTGGGCGAGTTTTAGGCACTTTTCGGCACTTAAACTATCATTTAGGAATGCAGTTTTGTGGTCCTTACTTCCCTACACACCATACTAGTGTAGTACTTAGTCTCTGGCCCATACTGGGTTCTCAAAACACTGTCTGTCTATGTGCTGAGTTCTGTCAGCATTTTTCTGAGTTATCCGCTAACTGTGCTTTGTGCATCATTTGTGTCAATATGGTTTGCATGTAATAATGATGTGACATTATGCAATATGTGATGTACATGTAAGTAGGATGCAGTAATCAGAAAGTAGTTAATTGTAATTCAGCACAGTCATTAGGCACTAATCAAGATTAGTTAATTGTACGGATACCTAGATTTTTGACAGTTGTCACAACATGGTGTTCCTTTGAACATTATTTCTGACAGAGATGCTCGATTCTCGTCTCATTTTTGGAGAACCATGCAATCTGCTATGGAACCCAACTTAATTTGAGCACAGCTTATCATCCGTAATCTGATGGTCAATCTGAGAGAACAATCCATAATTTGGAGGATATGCTTAGAGCTTGTGTGATCGATTTTTTTGGTAGTTGGGATTCGTATCTTCCATTGATTGATGTGACAACTCGAGTTTCCAAGATTCTATCTTCGCATTTAGTGCACGTTAAATTTTTTTTTTTTTTTATTTATTTAGTTGGTTGTTAATACGACTCGTTGTTTCACAACGCTTACTTTTGTAATACGTTGTAACGTATTTCGACTGATTTGTTATACTTGGAAATCCATAATATTTATTATGTGTGATTGTATGTTAATAAGGTGTTATTAATTAACATATAATTAAAGATGGAACTTTACTGTAAACAAACAAGTATGATGAAATCACCCAAGTGGTGAAAACACATAAGTGTTTTCGTCCACTTTAAACCAACGAAATCAGACATGGGCTTGGCCCATGGCCCAGTGATGAGATATTTTGTATTAATCATTCTTATAAACCAAACTTCTCAGAGAAGTCTCACATTTTCCAAACCACATCTTATCACTTTGTTGTCTCTCTCTCTCTACATCTGAAAAACCCACAAAGAGTTCCTCATACCAGAAGCAAACCTCTGTTTAAAATCTGTGGTTAGTAATTTCATGATTCAATAGTTCTTGTTGCATATCGTATGATTTGGATGTTTAATCATGATGGATGTATATATGTGAATATGTGATTTATCATAGTGTGCTTGTTAGATAATTATCATACATGAATTGTGTGTATATTTGATATTTTGATTAACAGTGGGTATTTGTTAAATGATAAACACTATGATGATTGTTGGATGTTAATCCTGATTATTTAGATGAGTAAGTATTTAAATGAATGTTTTATCTTTTGTTGGATTGATTGTTCCTACAACTGATTGATCATGTAACTGTTAAAATGGATTTTTGTTACTGGGTTTAACTTACAGTGAGTTGTGGAAGATGATGATGTTTCACGAAATCCCCCCCCCCCCCACAACACTCTAAAGTGGACGAAATCACAAAGAGTGATTTCGGCCCAAAACAGATTTCGGCCCACTTGTGGTTTTCGGCCTAATAAGTGTTTTCGGCCCACATTTGGGATTTCGGCACAATGGGATTTCGGCACTTATTGGATTTCGACCCACTTAGTGTTTTCGGCCATGTATGTGTTTTCGGCTAAAGGGGGTTTTCGACCCAAACTGTTATAATTTATTAAACTGTTAATCTTGTTAAGTTAAGATTATAACACTGTTAAGTATGCAATTATATTCAACCAACTAACTGAGTTAAGTTTATTAACTCAGTTGACTTTATTAACCCAGTTGATCTCATTAACTTTGTTAGATTTATGTTTGACACTATGTTAAGTAAATAATCCTGTTAGTTGATAAACTCTAATAAACTGTTATAATTATTAAGTATATTAACTGGGTTATATCAACTATGTTAACTCTGTTATAACTATAATGTGACACAGTTAGTTATTAAATGTTAACCTTGTTAACTGTGTACCCCTGTTTGAATATGTTAGTTCAGTTAATTAGCTCAATTAACTGTGTTATTGGTTAATTATGTTAGAATTAACTGTGAAAGCTTTTATGTGAAACATGAATTGCATAAGTTGGATTTAACTGTTTACCTGATACAAGATGCTAATGTCTAGGCACTTTGTGATATTACTGTGACACTAGTTCCATGTGAAACTTTAATAAACACTGTGAACTGATTGAGTATACGTGCACTATAGGACTTGACTGATAAATTGTGAGCACTTAACTTAGCATACCGAGCAAACAAGGTGAGTTCACACTTCTACCAAGGCATGGGATTCCCGGGGTTGGGAATGGGTTGATTGATTATTTATGCTTAATTAAGAGTTATTGGAATTACATACCATAGGCCTCGGGAGAGGAAGGTCAATGGTAGATACTACTAGACTAGTGATACTTATACACCTCTTCGCAAACATGCCGGGATCGGCCGCGATACTAGAAAAATCTTCGCAAACATGCCTGGAATGGCCGCGAACTATACTTTAATCTTCGCAAACATGCCTGGAGGGTCGCGATACAAATATAACTAGTCTAGTGAACATATGGGAAACCCCCACTAAACTTCGCAAACATGCCTAGAGGGCCGCGATGATATTACATACGATACATGACTACTAAACGAACATACGATTTACAATACAAAAACTATAACTGAATAACCTACTGTGAACTCGCTCAACTAGTTGTTGACTCTCTGTTACATGCCTTGCAGGACCTTAGGTACTTATGGAGCTTGCACGGGAGGCACAGTCGTTGTGGACATGGATCGTGAATGTGTTGTTAAACATTATAACATTTTGTACTTAAACTTATGTTGGGTTTTACATTAAATGCTTCCGCTACACACTTGTTTATATTTGGTTTTGTAAACACCTATCGTATTGATGAATGACTTTTGATATACATACTTATGTTCAATATGATTGGTGGCTTGATCCTGGTCATGTCACGCCTCCAAGCGGTAGTATTCCGTGTGTGGATTTTGGGGGTGTGACAGATTGGTATCAGAGCCATTGGTTATAGAGAACTCGGTTTTAATAAGGGGAAAACGTTTTTATTAAAACCAGACTATAACCAGAACAGTGCTCAACGATCCACAACGACGCCTCGCTCCACGTGCAAGACTCATCACTCTAGGTAATATGGTACATGTCTTATTGCCTACTTGCTAGAATTGCATAGAACTTTGCTCCGGGTATGCTTAGGTTAACTTAACACTATTGCATGAGAACACTTGTGTGATTATTCCCTTTTGTTATCGCACTACTCGCGAACCTCTCTCACTTATGTCATATTTACTATGAAGATCATGTCTGGACGTATCAACATGACGCAAGCCCAACTGACGACTCTCATCAACCCCGACCGCGTAAAACAACAAATCGCGGCGGAAACATCGGGGCGTGTTGCGACAAAATTAATTGTTTCAAATCCAAGGCAAACAAAGTTGTATTTTAATTATAAACAAAGGTGTTACATTGTTTCAAACAGGTAATTAAAGAGTTCAGAACATAATTAAACATAGTCTATCTTCTTTTAAAGTTTCTAAGGCACAGGTCCGCCCTAGTATCGTGATCAACATCCTATGGAAAAGCACCTGAAAACACATGTGAAAATAGGTACGTCAGCATAAAAATGCCTGTGAGATACATAGGTTTGTGAAAAATAAGATTCATGACTTATGTTTGAGAAAATGTTTAGTCATGAACCTTGTAATTTGCTTTGTCATGTAAATCATTTGAAAACAATAAGATCAGATGATATGTATAAGTAAATGTCAGGTTAAATAAATATCCATGTAAAAATGTGTTTGTATAAGGTAAGTTGTTTGTAAATCAATGTCTTGTGAAAAGTATGTTATTTGTATAAAATGTTATATGTATCAAACTGAAATGATTCAAATAACGTTACGTCATGTAATACCATACAAACACTTATATATAGGAAGTACCAGCGGCGTATCCACCATGCTTGTATCATATTACACACGCATCGTTACTTAATCACTTAATCAAACCAAACCAAACAATGTAAGAAGTCTATGTTTAAACCAATTGTCAAATGTATTGAATAAGATGTCAAGATGTAAATCATGTCAAATGTCTATGTCAAATATCCATGTCAAATGTCTATGTCAAATATCCATGTCCAATAGTAGTCAAGAAATTGTGTAGCAAATGTTATGTATGGTAAGTAAAATAAGACTACTTAAACCATAAGTAAAAATGTACAAAACAAAGTATTTTGAATATATCAAAAAGTTATGTTTTGCAAAGTGATGCATGATACATTGATACAAACATTTATGTGGTAAGTTAACGCATACATTCAAGCCTTGAGACAGTCGGATAACCCTTTCAGTCAAGGTTATCAAAAGAATTGTATTCGGATTCAGTCATTCCTTACATCCAAACAAACCCGGGATGTCAGGAATGGGATTTGTCAAGTCCTATGGTACCACTACTTACTCCCGAGCGGCGTAGCAAATGTTAATGAACGTTATAAAGACCCGTTTGTGCAAACCAAATGTCATAGCAGTTGTATACATGTCATAAGAAAACAATGTACTAAGTATGCTAAGTTAACATACAAAGCAGAAAAGTCTTGTAAATCATTGTGCTAGCATGCTATCAGTCAACATACATAGCAGAAAAGTCATGTAAATCAATGTGCTTAGCATGTTATCAGTCAACATACATAGCAGAAAAGTAATGTAAAACAATGTACTAAGTATGCACACAATGGACATACATAGCATGGAATGTAATGAAATCATGTACTATAATGTACTAACAAACATAGTCGGTATATGATGTGAAAACAGGAAAGCATGAAAGTAACAAGTAGGCACATGTGTTCCACCCCAAAATGTTTGGAAAACAGTAAAAGAGGGGTTCTATGTACTCACTTGAGATTGCTCAGTTGTATAAAGATAATCACCAAGCAATGCAAGAGATCTCGGAATCAAACGGCACCTAGTATAGGTAACTATGTTAATAAACCGGACCTAAATCGGAAGACTGGGTAGCATTAGGGTTTGTAAACCAAATGAGTGTCGGAACTCACGTGATATGGTTTAACAAAGCCTACATGCTAAATGAAACTTAACATAATTGTTTACGACCCATTACGACCCGTTTAGGAAGCTTATGCTACTTTAACGTGTCGTGCGCGTGAAACGCGTTCGGACCGCCTAACTAGTCCTATGACAAGTATTATATGCCTAAACATGTTACATAATCAGTTACGTGACAAAAGTTTAGGTTACATATGCTAAATTACCAATTATGTATGAAAAGGGTATTCTGGTAATTTACCTAAGGCATATAAACTACCTATCATACAACTACTTAAACGTCGTGACCATAAGGTATAACCTCGGAAGGTTATTCCCTACACTATGGTCACCTAATGTATTTGGTCGGATCCTAATGATCGACCAAACTGGGTCGGGTTCGAAGGTATAGGCGATTTATTAGATCGCCTACCCTACGACCCTAGACAACGTGGAAATCAGTAGGCATAGTCCCAAGGGACTATAACCATCGTGATTACAATCACGTTGCGAAGTTCTAACGAACTTCGCATTGACCATCACTGGTCAACGCTGAAAGTCAAACAAAGTTTGACTTTCTGACTCGAAAAGCAGTAAAAATATAAGGAAAAGAACGAAAGAATACTTACTAAGGGTCCCCGAATGCTAACCCAGATCAAAATAGCTCAGGTATGAAACGAAGGTTCCAACTTAGAGCTTTCTTAATCAGATTTGTGGGTTTTGGGGTTGTGGGTGGATGGGTATTTATAGAATTCGGGTAACCGTTGAGATCGTTTCTTGGAAAAGGGGAAAAGATCTAGCCCGTACACTTGTCACAAAGGTTATGGAGCCACATATGCTCCTAATCTTAGTGATTAAGCAAGTTGCAAACATGTGGTTGAGGATTAATTGGATGAAACTTGTGTTTAAATGCATTGAATCTGTCCAGAAGGGGGGCTCGCGTGACGCTAAGGACCCTCGCGTCACGCTAGGCCCCTGTTTTGGCAGATTTTGCAGAAATGGTCCCTGCACCTTGTTTAAACGATTTTCGATGCGTTTGAACCCCGTTAACCTCATTTCAAGGCTCTAAAATGAAGTTAAAGTATAGGGAACTCAAAACATACTCAAAAATATGCCGGATGATGGTTCGTTTGGTCGTACGAACGCGATGTTCGCTTAATTACGACGGAATGCGCATAAGCGCGAAAAACGATCCAAATGACGCGACGAATGGATTTTTCTTAAGGCGAACACTAAAATAAAATATAGTCATGCTTTCATAAATTTTTGGATGTCCAGATGTATTCAGAACGTAAGTTATGCGCGAAAATGCAAACTTGTGCACTTTTTGACACTTTTAGTCCCTGAATGTTCCAAAAGTTTATTTTAGCACACCAAACCCCTCAAAGCCTATTTCTAAGCTATGTAAAGGATATTTAAGGTGTGTTTAACTTATGGTCATGTTCCAGAATGTTCGTTACAGTTCAAATTGACATACTTTCGCAGTTTGTCATATTTAGTCCCTGTAAGCGAATTAACTTGTTTTTGCCATACCAAAGCCTTCAAAACTTATTTCTAAGTTATGTAAAGGTTATTTAAGGTATGTTGAGTATATGTTGATGTTCCGGAGTATTTCTCGCATTAAACTGAGTACGTTTACGCACTAGTTTGCGTATAACTCTCCAGAAAGTGATGTAGAGTTTGAAATTACATAAAAGTCAAAACATGAAAAATGAAAAACACAATCAAACAAACATTTGGGATTAAATAACATTGTTTTATTGATAACAGAACTGTTCATAGTGATTACAAGCACAGTTGTTACAATGGCGAACACTAAAATATAATGTAGTCATGCTTACATAAATTTTTGGATGTCCAGATGTATTCAGAACGTAAGTTATGCGCGAAAATGCAAACTTGTGCACTTTTTGACACTTTTAGTCCCTGAATGACACAAAAGTTTATTTTAGCACACCGAACCCCTCAAAGCCTATTTCTAAGCTATGTAAAGGATATTTATGGTATGTTTAACTTATGGTCATGTTCCGGAATGTCTGTTATAGTTCAAATTGGCATACTTTCGCAGTTTGTCAACTTTAGTCCCTGTAAGCGATTTAACTTTGATTTCACCACACCAAACCTTCCAAAACTTATATCTAAGTTATGTATAGGTTATTTAAGGTATGTTAAGCCTATTTCACTATTCTGGAGTGTTCGTTGCATTAAACTGGTTATATTTACGCATTAGTGCGCGTATAACCTTCCAGAAAGCGATTTAGAGCTTGAAATCGAACATGAGTCGATATGTGCAAAAGATACACATATTTATACAAGTCCAAAGTATGAAATACATTATTTCATTGGTTTGGCATTTGTTTGATGGTTGAAACGACACAGGTGTTACAGTCTCCCCTACTTTAGGAAATTTCGTCCCGAAATTAATTCGTAGGAGTCTATTTGTGACTTTGTGTCAGATAACCACCAGAGATATGTGAAGCATAATTCTGTCATTTCCTTAACGGACATTCTTCAGAATGAAAATGAACAAACGGAGTCATTTTCCTCAATGAGTATTCTTCAGAGACGGAAATGAAGGAATAAACAAACGGGGATTCATTTCCTTAACGGACAATTCTTCAGAAACGAAAATGAACAACAGAGTCATTTTCAACGGTTGCTTCCTCAGAAATGGAAATGAAAATGATAGACAAATGGATGTTCATTTCCTCAACGGATAATCTTCAGAAACGAAAATGAACAACAGAGTCATTTTCAACGGTTGCTTCCTCAGAAACGGAAATGAAAAAGATAGACAAACGGATGTTCATTTCCTCAACGGATAATCTTCAGAAACGAAAATGAACAACAGAGTCATTTTCAACGGTTGCTTCCTCAGAAACGGAAATGAAAATGATAGACAAACGGATGTTCATTTCCTCAACGGATATTCTTCAGAATGGAAATGAAAAGATAAACAACGGATATTCATTTCCTCAACGGATATTCTTTAGAACGAAAATGAATGGATAATTCATTTTCCTCAACGGTTATTCTTCAGAATGGAAATGAAAAGATAAACAACGGATATTCATTTCCTCAACGGATATTCTTCAGAAGTGAAAAATGAATAGCTAGTTCATTTTTCCTCAACGGATGCTTCATCAGAATTGGAAATGAATAGGGTTAACTCTTGATACATGATAGAACTTGCTGTGATTTCTGTGCACTAAATTCCATAATTATGTATGCATCCATAATTACGTAATTCCTTGCACAGTCCGCACAGTTTGTTTTGAAATGTTGTGGGGAAAGATATCAAACCTGAGATGAGAGTGACTAGACTACCATAGGGTCCTTTTAATTAGATCAACAGAGGATCTTCTTAATTAGGCCACTAAGGAGTCCTTTCAGCTATATCATCACATGATATCCCTAACCAGATTTTTGGATCAATCTGTTTAACTAGACCACTAAAGGGGTCTAATTATGAAGTAGTACATTATAATCCAAGGGACTTTAACTACAACGTAGAAGTCCATTAAGGATTTAAGTAGTACCTTTGGGTATCCTACTATGAATCTCTTTCACAAAGATATGTAAGATTTTACGAGGATTTGAATAACATAAATTGGATCACATGACACATAAAGGATAACACATAAGCACATAACCACATAATTGTTTAATTGTTATTTTCTTGTTATTGATTGCTATTAACTTGGCACCTCGTACTTCGTTTCTCTTGGAAGAAACGGGTACTTAGGATTTTTGTGAAAAACGCAAGAGATCATACAATGGAAGAAATTTGGGAGTAGTCTGTTTTTCAAGGAATGCGGTTCCTTGATTGTCGGTATCGTAGGGGATATGTTGTTTATACATACAATCACATAAATACATTGCAATGTAAATAAAAGATTTATTTATAAACAATGATAACAACTGTTTCTTGGATCTTGACAACAACAAAAGAAAATAATACATAAGACGTGATTATTTCTAAACGATGTTGTCTTCTGGTTGATCATATGCTCATCCCTGCGCTGGATTTGCATTAGCAAGCCTTGGGCAATTCCTACTAAAATGGCCCATCTCGCCACAATTGTAGCAAGATCCCGGTGGAAAACGAGCTTGAGCAGGATTGTTGCCAGCTTGATTTGGTGCAGCTACGGTTGGGCAAACCCTAGCTGTATGACCTATAAGTCCGCAAACTTGGCATGTGCGGCACTTCACCCCAGCATGATGATGTAGGCCACATTGGTTGCACAAAGGTGCAGTTCCGTTGTAGGGTTTCCTGGCAGGGGGTTGAGCTGGTTGGTTGAGGACGGCTTGATCATTGTGAGCGACCACAGCGTAGTTCTGAGAAGCCTTTCGCTTCTTTGACCTCTTAGGGGATCCAGTCTGTTCATCCATGATCTTTGATTCCTCGATTGGTTTCGATTCTTCAACCGGCTTCTTGTCACCTTTTCGGAAAAGTTTACCTTTCCTGATCTTTGATTCAGTCAAGGTTGCAGATAGCTCAATGGCCTGTCTAACTGTAGTAGGGTTGCTACCAGTCAAAATGTCTTGTATTGAATCAGGGAGGCCATCAATGTACTTTTCGATTGCCTTATCCAAAGGCGTGACCATGTTTGGGCATAACAGACTTAACTCCTCATAACGGTCCGTGTAGGCTCTATGCTCACCGCTGTCTTGCTCCAGATTGTTGAATTCCCTTTCCAAAGCCCTGATCTCGTGTCGAGGACAGAATTCCTTCATCATAAGGGCTCTAAGTTCAGCCCATGTCTGTGCTAGAGCAACTTCTGCACCACGATCTCTCATAACCCCGTTCCACCACGTAAGGGCTCTCTTCTGGAACACACTCGAAGCAAACTCGACCTTGCGATTGTCAGGACACTGCACGTGGCGGAAAGTATTCTCAATGCTCTCGAACCATTGAAGAAGCCCAGTCGCTCCCTCCGAACCACTAAACTTGAGTGGTTTTGCCGAGTTAAAACTCTTGAAATTGCATACACCATTGTTGTTGTTGTTGGCTTGATTCCATTGAGCAAAGAGGTTTGGGAATTGAGCAGCCATTTGCTGTGCAATAATTTCTGCCAGTTCGGCAGTCGCTATCTGGTTCTCGCGTCGAGGAGGCATTCTAAAAGAGGAGACATGAAAAGAAACGAGTGAGAGAATTAGACGAAAAGAACGAGATGAACAAATTTGATGAACGCAATGGATAGTGGTCATTTGTTTGTTACTACAAAGCAACAAACGACCTCGGTGAATAATCAAAGTAAATAGGTCAAAAATAATGTATCGCGAAGACATGCTCGCCTATAAGTGAACACTCATCCCAAGAATTCCCAGGTAAGCACAACTGGTCTCGCGTCTGATGAGATGTATACGAAGTGCTTGCCTAGACAGAAAACCCAGAATACAGGCATTCACCCTTCCAGTTTGCACGTGTTCACATTATTTAAAACCCAAAACCTTGACGAGATTTGAAAATTCAAAGGGGGTTCAAAACCATATAACAGAGGGTTCAAAACCTTACAATAGAGGGTTCAAAACCTTGTAATAAATCATCCTAGAACAGATGATTAGTTTTCAAAGCGGTTTTGAAATTTATGTTCTTGTTGTGGTATTCGCCTAAGGATAGGTGACGGTATTGTTTTATGACTAAACGCAAGTAAACTCGCGTTAGGGTCCTAAGAAGGTTATAGACTAGGTCAAAGCATTACTAATAACCTAATTCCCTATAACCATTGGCTCTGATACCATCTTTTCTGTCACACCCCGACCACGTAGAACATACAAAACGTGGCGGAAACATCGGGGAGTGTTGTAACAGAATTAATTGTTTCAAATCCATGGCAATTGAAGTTTCGTTTTATTGATTAAAAGTGTTACAATGTCTTATCAAACAAGGAAAAACAACATAATTAACTAGTCTTGCATCTTTTATTGTCACTAAAGCCCAAGTCTGCCTATATGTATCTTGATCATCTTATGCAACAGCTCCTGAAAAACACATGTGAAAATAGGTACGTCAGCATAAAAATGCCTGTGAGATACATAGGTTTTGTGAAAATAGGTTCCATGACTTATGTTTGAGAAAATGTTTAGTCATGAACCTTGTAATTTGCTTTGTTTTGTAAATCATTTGAAAAACAATGAGTTCAGATGATATGTATAAAATAAGTGAATAATGTATGGTTAAATGAATAACCATAGTAAAATGGGTATGTATAAGATAAGTTGTTTGTAAAACAATGTCTTGTGAAAAGTATGTTATTTGTATAAAATGTTCTATGTCTCAAACTGAAATGATTCAAATAACGCTACAATATGTAATACCATACAAACACTTATATATAGGAAGTACCAGCGGCGTATCCACCATGCTTGTATCATATTACACACGCATCGTTACTTAATCACTTAATCAAACCAAACCAATGTCAAAATGTCTATGTCAAATATCCATGTCAAATGTCTATGTCAAATATCCATGTCAAATGTCTATGTCAAATATCCATGTCAAATGTCTATGTCAAAATATCATGTATGGCAAGTGAAATGTCTCAACTAAACCATATGCACAAAAACAAAGTATTGAAGTAAAACTTGGTTTAAATCAAAGTTATGTTTTGTGGGAAATGCATGATCAAATGTCAATCATGTTAAAATGTCTATGCCGAAATGTCTATGTCAAATACGGTTCACACGGTTCACAGATACAAACGGTTCACAGATATCAACGGATCACAGTCAAATGATTACAACGGTTCAATATGTAGTATAATGTGTTCATATGCTGGATAAGCATATGCAACAGAAAAGCAACGTAAAACAATGTACTAAGTACGCACACAATGGGCATACATAGCATGAAATGTAATGTAGAACGATGTACTAAGTACGCACACAATGGGCATACATAGCATAAAATGTAATGTAAAACAATGTACTAAGTACGCACACAATGGGCATACATAGCATGAAATGTAATGAAATCATGTACTATAATGTACTAATGAACATAGCAAGTATATGATGTCAAAACAGGAAAGCATGAAAGTAACAAGTAGGCACATGTGTTCCACCCCAAAACAGTTTGGAAAACAGTAAAAGAGGGGTCTATGTACTCACCTGAGATTGCTCAGTAGTCCTTGAGTAACAACTAAACAATGCTAGAGATCGCGGATATCAAACGGCACCTAGTATAGGTAGCTACATTAATAAACCAGACCTAAATCGGAAGATCGGGTAGCATTAGGGTTTGTAAACCAAACGAGTGTAGAGACTCGTGTCATTTGGTTTAACAAGGCCTACATACTAAATGAAACTTAACCTAAGTGTCTACGACCCATTACGACCCGTTTAGGTAGCTTATGCTACTTTAACGCGTCGTTCGCGTGAAACGCGTTCGGACCGCCTAACTAGCCCTATGACAAGTGTTATATGCCTAAACATATTACATAATCAGTTATGTGACAAAGGTTTAGGTTACATATGCTTAATTACCAATTATACATGAAAAGGGTATTCTGGTAATTTACCTAAGGCATATAAACTACCTATCATACAACTACTTAAACGATGTGACCATAGGGTATAACCTCGGAAGATTATTCCCTACCTACTATGGTCACCTAATGTGTTTGGTCGGATCCTAATGATCGACCAAACTGGGTCGGGTTCGAAGGTATAAGCGATTTATCAGATCGCTTACCCTACGACCCTAGACAACGTGGTAACCAGTAGGCATAGTCCCAAGGGACTATGACCATCGTGATTACAATCACGTTGCGAAGTTCAAACGAACTTCGCATTGACCATAAGCTGGTCAACGCTGAAAGTCAAACAAAGTTTGACTTTCTGACTTGAAAAGCAGTAAAATAAGGAAAAGAACGAAAGAATACTTACGAAGGGTCCCCGAATGCTAATCCCGATCCAAGAACTCAGGTATGAAACAATGGTTTCAACTTAGAGCTCTCAAATCAGAATTCTTGTAAGAAATGAGGTTGGGGTGGATGGGTATTTATAGTTTTCGGGTAACCGTTAAGATCGTTTCTTGGAAAAAGGGGGCACGATCAAGGCCGTACACTTGTCGGAATGTTATGGTACCTCAATTGGCCACCCACCATAAGGTATCAACATGTGGAAGAGAGATTAGGAGTGCAAAACAGCTGAAAACAGGCTCTTAAGTACTCTGCATCTGGTCTGAACTTGCTTTACGGACCTCAAAGCTGCCAATGTTGAGGTCCGTAAGGTAACAACTTTGGCAGATTTACAGTTTTGGTCCCTGCAGCCCCTAAACTTGGTTTTCGATGCATTTTTGACACGTTTAAGCCCCGTTAACCCCATTTCAAAGCTCTAAAATGAAGTTAAAGTATAGGGAACTTAAATTGTGCTCAAAAATATCTCGGATGTCGGTTCGTTTGGCCGTACGATTGCGTTGTTCGGTTAATTACGACGGAATGCGCATAAGCGCGAAAAACGAACCAAATGACGCGACGAATGGATTTTTCTTATGGCGAACACTAAAATATAATGTAGTCATGCTTACATAAATTTTTGGATGTCCAGATGTATTCAGAACGTAAGTTATGCGCGAAAATGCAAACTTGTGCACTTTTTGACACTTTTAGTCCCTGAATGACACAAAAGTTTATTTTAGCACACCGAACCCCTCAAAGCCTATTTCTAAGCTATGTAAAGGATATTTATGGTATGTTTAACTTATGGTCATGTTCCGGAATGTCTGTTACAGTTCAAATTGGCATACTTTCGCAGTTTGTCAACTTTAGTCCCTGTAAGCGATTTAACTTTGATTTCACCACACCAAACCTTCCAAAACTTATATCTAAGTTATGTATAGGTTATTTAAGGTATGTTAAGCCTATTTCACTATTCCGGAGTGTTCGTTGCATTAAACTGGTTATATTTACGCATTAGTGCGCGTATAACCTTCCAGAAAGCGATTTAGAGCTTGAAATCGAACATGAGTCGATATGTGCAAAAGATACACATATTTATACAAGTCCAAAGTATGAAATACATTATTTCATTGGTTTGGCATTTGTTTGATGGTTGAAACGACACAGGTGTTACATTTAGATCCTACACTCCTAAACCAACTCTTGTGTTTTAATCTTGTACTGGATTCTTATGTACAACAGGTCAGCACGTTCAGCCACCTGTTTGTACCTTCAAAACTTTCATGGACTGTCGTCCTACTACCTTTAGTGGCACAGAAGGAGCGGTTGGACTCCTCCATTGGTTTGAAAAGCTCGAGTCAGTATTTGAAATGTGCTAATGCCCTGAGGCTCGCAGGGTGAAGTACGCCACTGGTACACTAGAAGGCATTGCGCTGACTTGGTGGAATGCACAAGTGCAGATGTTAGGGTTGGCTGTTGCTAACGCCACACCCTGGAATGATTTCAAGGATTTGATTAAAGAGGAATACTGTAGCCGTGATGATATTCATAAGCTGGAGGTAGAGTTTTACCATTTGAAAATGACGGGGTCAGAAATTGAAGCGTACACCAGAAGATCGAACGAGTTGGCTATTCTGTGTCCTACTATGGTGGACCCTCCCATTAAGCGTATCGAACTGTATCTCAATGGTCTGGTGCCGGAGATTCAAAGCCACGTAACCTCAGCGAATCTTGGCACTATTCAACAGATCGTCAAGCTAGCTCATCGCCTCACCGATCAGGCGGTGGAACAGAACAGGCTGCCTAAACGTATCAGCGCTACTACCGCTACCACTCCAGTTACTCCTGCTATTCCCAGTGACAACAAGCGGAAATGGGAAGGGGATTCCAGCAGGGGTTCAGCTATTGTACAGTCTCAAGCACAACAGCAGCTCAAGACTAGTGATTACCAGAGCCAGAGTCAGCAATCGTCTGGTAGTCAGGGGCAGAGTGGATATCGGGGAAATCATCCAGTATGTAACAGGTGCAACAAACACCACAGTGGTCAGTGTCGTAAAGGCCGCTGTCAAAGATGTCTAAGGGTAGGTCATGACGCTAAAGATTGCAGGAGCTCAAGGCCTGCGAATCAGAACCAGCAACAACAGCCACCCGTTCCACGAAACCAGTCACAGCAACAACAGCAAGGAAATAAGGTATGCTTTCAGTGTGGGGCTGAAGGTCACTTCAAGCGGAACTGCCCCCAGTTAAACCAGAATCAGAACAACAACAACAATAATCAGGGCAGTGGGAACAACAATGGGGGAAACAACAACAACAATGGTGCAAAGGGTCGTATGTTTGTGATTGGTCAGAGTGACGCAAGGAACGATCCTAATGTGGTTACGGGTAAGTTCCTTCTCGACGACTTTTATGTTACCGTATTATTTGATTCGGGTGCGGATACCAGTTATATGTCTCTGAACGTTAGTCAAATGCTTAAACGCGCACCAACACTTTTGAACACCAAACATGTCGTAGAGTTAGCTAACGGTAAAAGTCTAGAGGCCACACACATAGTTCAGGGTTGTAATCTTATCCTCGCTGGTCAGACTTTCTCTATCGATCTCATTCCTATAACTCTGAGTAGTTTCGACATTGTCATCGGTATGGATTGGTTATCCCAACAGCAAGCAGAGATCCTATGCAAGGAGAAGATCATTCGTATTCCTCGTTCTGGCAAAGAACCTCTTGAAGTTCAAGGCGACAAGAGTGGTGTCGTGAGTGGCATCATCTCCCTCTTGAAGGCTCAGAAGTGTCTGCGAAAGGGCCACGTAGCTATTTTAGCACTCGTTACTGATACATCGACGACAGAGAAAAAGATTGGGGATATTCCTGTAGTACGCGACTTTCCTCAAGTGTTTCCTGAAGAGTTACCTGGGCTACCGCCCCATCGCCAGGTCGAATTTCAGATCGAGTTAGCTCCAGGAGCAGCACCTATAGCTCGAGCGCCATACCGCTTAGCTCCAACTGAACTGGAAGAACTGTCTAAGCAATTGCAAGAACTTTTGGAAAAGGGATTCATACGTCCTAGCTCTTCGCCCTGGGGAGCTCCAGTATTATTTGTAAAGAAGAAAGACGGTACTTTTCGTATGTGCATAGATTACCGCGAACTGAACAGGGTGACGGTGAAGAATCGTTATCCACTTCCACGCATCGACGACTTATTCGACTAGTTGCAAGGGTCGAGCTATTACTCAAAGATTGACCTGAGGTCAGGTTACCATCAACTGAGAGTCCGGGATGAGGACGTCTCCAAAACAGCATTCAGAACTCGCTACGGCCATTACGAGTTTCTGGTCATGCCATTCGGGCTAACGAACGCGCCTGCGGTTTTCATGGATCTTATGAACAGGGTGTGCAAACCTTATCTTGACAAGTTTGTTATTGTTTTCATTGACGATATCCTGATTTATTCAAAGAATCGGGAGGAACACGAACAGCATTTACGACTTATTCTGGAACTCCTTCGAACGGAACAGCTGTACGCAAAGTTTTCAAAATGCGACTTCTGGCTTCGTGAAGTCCACTTTCTAGGCCACGTGGTAAACAAGGATGGGATTCATGTCGATCCATCCAAAGTAGATTCGATCAAGAACTGGCCTGCACCTAGCACACCAACAGAAATACGCCAATTCTTGGGTTTGGCGGGTTATTACAGACGGTTCATCAAAGACTTCTCAAAGATTGCACAGCCGCTTACATTATTGACACAGAAAGGTGTTGTTTACCGTTGGAGTGATACACAGGAAACAGCGTTTCAGCACTTAAAGGATAGACTCTGTAGCGCACCTATCCTCTCATTGCCTGAAGGCACGGACGATTTTGTAGTCTACTGCGATGCATCTATCCAAGGTCTTGGATGTGTGTTGATGCAACGGGATAAAGTTATTGCTTATGCTTCGCGCCAACTTAAGATTCACGAACGGAATTACACTACGCACGATTTAGAGCTTGGAGCTGTTGTCTTTGCACTCAAGATATGGAGACATTATCTGTATGGCACCAAGTGCACCATCTACACCGATCACAGAAGTCTTGAGCATATCTTCAAGCAGAAAGACTTGAACATGCGACAACGTCGATGGGTCGAGTTACTGAACGATTACGAATGTGCTATAAAGTACCATCCAGGCAAGGCCAATGTGGTGGCCGACGCCCTCAGTCGAAAGGATACTATACCTAGGCGTGTACGAGCGTTGCAACTCACTATTCATTCTAGTCTTCCTTCACAGATACGAGATGCTCAGGTAGAAGCATTGAAACCGGAAAACGTCAGGGCTGAAGCTCTACGCGGCTCAAGGCAATGGTTAGAACAAAAGGCAGACGGCGCCTATTATGTAATCGGACGCATCTGGGTCCCACTCTATGGTAATTTGCGCGAGCTTGTAATGAATGAAGCTCATAAGTCTCGCTACTCAGTACATCCTGGTTCGGATAAAATGTACCACGACCTCAGAACTACATATTGGTGGCCTAGCATGAAGGCCCACATAGCAACTTACGTTAGCAAGTGTTTGACTTGTGCGAGAGTCAAAGCGGAATATCAGAAACCATCAGGCCCACTCCAGCAACCTGAGATACCACAATGGAAATGGGAGCAAATTTCCATGGATTTTGTTACCGGCTTACCTAGATCTCAGCGCGGAAATGATACTATTTGGGTGATCGTGGATCGACTCACAAAGTCTGCTCACTTCTTGGCTATCAAGGAAACGGATAAGTTCTCCACTCTAGCAGACGTATACCTTAAGGAAGTTGTCTCGAGGCACGGGGTGCCCACGTCTATTATCTCTGATCGTGATGCACGTTTTACTTCAGAACTGTGGCAAGCAATGCACAAATCTTTTGGCTCTCGTTTAGACATGAGCACAGCTTATCATCCTCAGACAGACGGGCAGTCTGAGCGAACTATTCAAACTCTAGAAGACATGCTTCGGGCGTGCGTAATTGACTTTGGCAAAGGCTGGGAAAAACATTTGCCACTTGTGGAATTTTCATACAACAACAGTTACCACACCAGCATTAAAGCTGCTCCATTTGAGGCATTGTACGGGCGTAAATGCCGATCACCTCTTTGTTGGGCAGAGGTGGGTGACAGTCAGATCACAGGTCCAGAAATGGTAGTTGATACTACTGAAAAGATTGCTCAAATACGACAACGCATGGCGGCAGCACGTGACCGTCAGAAAGTATACGCCGATAAAGACAGGAAAATACTCGAATTCCAAGTTGGGGATCGAGCACTACTCAAAGTTTCACCTTGGAAGGGTGTTGTTCGTTTTGGCAAACGAGGCAAGCTCAATCCACGATACGTTGGACCATTTGAAGTCATAGAAAAGATAGGCAAAGTGGCCTACAGAATGAACTTACCAGCTGAACTCAGTGCAGTTCACAACGTCTTTCATGTGTCAAATCTGAAGAAGTGGCAGTCAGATGAGACCTTCATAGTTCCTCTGAAGGAGCTCACTATCGACGAACAATTGCATTTCGTCGAGGAACCAGTTGAAATCACGGACCGGGATGTTAAGGTCCTCAAGAACACCAGAATACCTCTTGTTCGAGTTCGTTGGAACTCCCGTCGTGGCCCAGAGTTCACCTGGGAACGCGAAGACCAAATGGAACTCAAATATCCCCAGTTGTTCGAAAATAATGCAACTACTACTGAGGCTGAAGCTACTACAGAAGTTCGGGATGAAATCCCAACTCAACAGGGGGATGATGTGATACCCCAGGAAAACCAGTAAACGATAACTTACCTAGCTTCCTCAGTAACCGCATGCCAAATTTCGGGACGAAATTTCTTTCAAGTTGGGGATAATGTGACAACTCGAGTTTCCAAGATTCTATCTTCGCATTTAGTGCACGTTAAATTTTTTTTTTTATTATTTATTTAGTTGGTTGTTAATACGACTCGTTGTTTCACAACGCTTACTTTTGTAATACGTTGTAACGTATTTCGACTGATTTGTTATACTTGGAAATCCATAATATTTATTATGTGTGATTGTATGTTAATAAGGTGTTATTAATTAACATATAATTAAAGATGGAACTTTACTGTAAACAAACAAGTATGATGAAATCACCCAAGTGGTGAAAACACATAAGTGTTTTCGTCCACTTTAAACCAACGAAATCAGACATGGGCTTGGCCCATGGCCCAGTGATGAGATATTTTGTATTAATCATTCTTATAAACCAAACTTCTCAGAGAAGTCTCACATTTTCCAAACCACATCTTATCACTTTGTTGTCTCTCTCTCTCTACATCTGAAAAACCCACAAAGAGTTCCTCATACCAGAAGCAAACCTCTGTTTAAAATCTGTGGTTAGTAATTTCATGATTCAATAGTTCTTGTTGCATATCGTATGATTTGGATGTTTAATCATGATGGATGTATATATGTGAATATGTGATTTATCATAGTGTGCTTGTTAGATAATTATCATACATGAATTGTGTGTATATTTGATATTTTGATTAACAGTGGGTATTTGTTAAATGATAAACACTATGATGATTGTTGGATGTTAATCCTGATTATTTAGATGAGTAAGTATTTAAATGAATGTTTTATCTTTTGTTGGATTGATTGTTCCTACAACTGATTGATCATGTAACTGTTAAAATGGATTTTTGTTACTGGGTTTAACTTACAGTGAGTTGTGGAAGATGATGATGTTTCACGAAATCCCCCCCCCCCCACAACACTCTAAAGTGGACGAAATCACAAAGAGTGATTTCAGCCCAAAACAGATTTCGGCCCACTTGTGGTTTTCGGCCTAATAAGTGTTTTCGGCCCACATTTGGGATTTCGGCACAATGGGATTTCGGCACTTATTGGATTTCGACCCACTTAGTGTTTTCGGCCATGTATGTGTTTTCGGCTAAAGGGGGTTTTCGACCCAAACTGTTATAATTTATTAAACTGTTAATCTTGTTAAGTTAAGATTATAACACTGTTAAGTATGCAATTATATTCAACCAACTAACTGAGTTAAGTTTATTAACTCAGTTGACTTTATTAACCCAGTTGATCTCATTAACTTTGTTAGATTTATGTTTGACACTATGTTAAGTAAATAATCCTGTTAGTTGATAAACTCTAATAAACTGTTATAATTATTAACTATATTAACTGGGTTATATCAACTATGTTAACTCTGTTATAACTATAATGTGACACAGTTAGTTATTAAATGTTAACCTTGTTAACTGTGTACCCCTGTTTGAATATGTTAGTTCAGTTAATTAGCTCAATTAACTGTGTTATTGGTTAATTATGTTAGAATTAACTGTGAAAGCTTTTATGTGAAACATGAATTGCATAAGTTGGATTTAACTGTTTACCTGATACAAGATGCTAATGTCTAGGCACTTTGTGATATTACTGTGACACTAGTTCCATGTGAAACTTTAATAAACACTGTGAACTGATTGAGTATACGTGCACTATAGGACTTGACTGATAAATTGTGAGCACTTAACTTAGCATACCGAGCAAACAAGGTGAGTTCACACTTCTACCAAGGCATGGGATTCCCGGGGTTGGGAATGGGTTGATTGATTATTTATGCTTAATTAAGAGTTATTGGAATTACATACCATAGGCCTCGGGAGAGGAAGGTCAATGGTAGATACTACTAGACTAGTGATACTTATACACCTCTTCGCAAACATGCCGGGATCGGCCGCGATACTAGAACAATCTTCGCAAACATGCCTGGAATGGCCGCGAACTATACTTTAATCTTCGCAAACATGCCTGGAGGGCCGCGATACAAATATAACTAGTCTAGTGAACATATGGGAAACCCCCACTAAACTTCGCAAACATGCCTAGAGGGCCGCGATGATATTACATACGATACATGACTACTAAACGAACATACGATTTACAATACAAAAACTATAACTGAATAACCTACTGTGAACTCGCTCAACTAGTTGTTGACTCTCTGTTACATGCCTTGCAGGACCTTAGGTACTTATGGAGCTTGCACGGGAGGCACAGTCGTTGTGGACATGGATCGTGAATGTGTTGTTAAACATTATAACATTTTGTACTTAAACTTATGTTGGGTTTTACATTAAATGCTTCCGCTACACACTTGTTTATATTTGGTTTTGTAAACACCTATCGTATTGATGAATGACTTTTGATATACATACTTATGTTCAATATGATTGGTGGCTTGATCCTGGTCATGTCACGCCTCCAAGCGGTAGTATTCCGTGTGTGGATTTTGGGGGTGTGACAATTGAATTCTCCTACAACAATAGTTAACACTCTAGCATCAACATGGCTCCTTTCGAGGCTCTCTATGATCGAAAATGTCGTTCACCAGTCTGCTGGAATGAGATCGGTGAGGCTCGGCTTACTGGACCTGACCTCATTCTAGAGACAACAGATAAGGTTAAGAAAGTTTGCGATAACCTTCAGACAGCTCGAAGCCATCAAAAGAGTTACACGGATCGACTACGCAAGCCCTTGGAATTTCGAGTCGGTGATCGCGTATTACTTAAGGTCTCACCTTGGAAAGGTGTGATCAGATTTGGAAAGACAGGAAAACTTGCATCTAGATATGTTGGACCATTCAAGATCGTCGAAAGAATCGGTAAGGTAGCATACAGACTTGAGTTACCTCCTGAACTTGGAAATGTTCATCCAACCTTTCACGTGTCCAATCTCAAGAAGTGTTTAGCTGATGAGAACCTCCACATACCACTTGATGAAATTCATGTTGGTGACACAATGTATTTTGTTGAGAAACCTGTGGAAATTATGGATCGTGAAGTCAAATGGCTTAAACGCAAGCGCATTCCACTTGTCAAAGTTCGCTGGGAATCTAAACGTGGACCAGAATTTACTTGGGAACGTTAAGATCAAATGAAGGCGAAATATCCACATCTATTCTCATAAGTTTCCTCTAAATAAATTTTGGGACGAAATTTCCTCAAGTAGGGGAGACTGTGACACCCGTGCTTGTAATATTTGTAAACAGTTCAGTTATCAATGAAACAATGTTATTTGATCCCAATATTTGTTTGTTTATGTTTGACATTTTGCATGTTTTGATTTTTGTTCAATTTCAAACTCTATATCGCTTTCTAGAAAGTTTTACGCAAACCGATGCGTAAACATAATCAGTTTAACACGACAAACACTCCGGAACATCAATTTATGCTTAACATACCTTAACTAACCTTTACGTAACTTAGAAATAAGTTTTGAAGGCTTTGGTATGGTAAAATCAAGTTTATTCGCTTATAGGGACTATTTTCGACAAACTGCGAAAGTTAAAAATACCTTAAATATCCTTTACATAGCTTAGAAATAGGCTTTGAGGGGTTCAGTGTGCTAAAATAAACTTTTTGGTCATTCAGGGACTAAAAGCGTCAAAAAGTGCATAAGTTTGCATTTTCGCGCACATCTTACGTTCTGAATACATCCGGACATCCAAAAATTTATGTAATCATTAAAATATTTTATTTTAGTGATTTGCATAATAAAATTCCATTCGTCGCGTAATTTGGATCGTTTTTCGCGTCCGTTCGTGTTTCGTCGTAATTAACCGAATAACGTGATCGTATGACCAAACGAACTGACATCCGTCATATTTTTGAGCATGTTTCATGTCCCTTATGTTTAGGCATCATTGTAGATCCATGAAAATGGCTTAACGGGCTTTAAACATGTCAAAAATGGGCTTAAACACATACAGGGACCAAAACTGCACATTTTGAAACTGTTGCTGAGTTTCCCAGCTCAGGCGGGGCGCGTAAGCCTAGTGCCTCCTCTTACGCGGCCGGTGTAAGCAGCCCAGATCTGCAAAAATCTTTTTCCAGCTTGTTCCAGCTGTTTCCATGACTTGCAAATGGTTTTGAACATACTATGGGCTCATTTAGGGGTGCACATGGTATTACAACAAATCAGGGGGTACACATGTAAGGCCCGGATTAAAGCTCGTTTATCGAGGAACGATCTTAACGGTTACCGAAAATCTATAAATACCCCAAGCTTTTCATTTGCAATCCTCACTTGATCTGATTTCATTCTCTAAGTTGGAGTTCTAACACTTCATACCTGAGAATTAATAGATCAAACCTTCATAGCTTGGACCTCTTGTAAGCTTCTTTCGTTCTTTTATGCGTTTTTAAGCGTGAAAGTCAAACAGTGTTTGACTTTCAGCTTTGACCAGTTTATGGTCAACACGAAGTTCGTTTGAACTTCGCAACGTGAGCGTAATCACGAAGGTCATAGTCCTTTGTGACTATACCTACTGATTACCACGTTATTTAGGCGTAGTGACGAGTCGTAGTTTCGGTCAAAATACGTATTCTTGCGTATTTTGCAACCAAACTATTCTTGGGTTTCAAGACCCTTTGTTTTGATATCAAACTTGTTTTCTAACCTCGTTAAACATGTTTTAACATGTTTAGCTCGTCACTTTAGGTTTAGTGCTTATATAGGGTCATAAAGTAAGCGGTCTAAACAACCGCTTAGACTTTCGAACCCGACCCGTTTGGTCAATCATTAGGATCCGACCAAGCACATTTTGTGACCATAGTTGTATAGGGAATAACCTTCCGAGGTTATACCTTATGGTCACTACGTTTAGTTAGTTGTATGATAGGTAGTTTATATGCCTTAGGAAAATTAACAAAATGCCATTTTCACGCATAAATTCATTTTAAGCATATGTAACATAAATTTTGACATCTAAACTGATTAGGAAACATTATTAGACATGTTAAGGCATATATTACTTGTCATAGGACTAGTTAGGCGGTCTGAACACGTTTTACGCGAACGACGCGTTAAAGTAGCATAAGCTACCTAAACGGGTCGTAATGGGTCGTAAGCACTTAGGATAGGTTCCGTTTTAAAATGTAGGCTTTGTTAAACCATATTACATGAGTTCCTATACTCATTTGGCTTACAAAACCTCATTTTATCCGATCCTCCGATTTAGGTCCGTTTATTAACGTAGTTACCTATATTAGGTGCCGTTTGATTCGGTGATCTTTCTTGCTTTGCTTGGTTGTTATCCAAAGACTATTGAGCATTCTCAAGTGAGTACATAGTTGTAACACCTGTGCCTCCACGGCCATCAAACAAATACCAAACCAATGAAATATTATATTTCATACTTGGGATTTGTAAAAATATGTGTATCATTTGCACATATCAATTCTCGTTCAATTTCAAGCTTTAAATCGCTTTCTGGAGGGTTATACGCGCTCTGATGAGTAGATATAACCAGTTTAATCCAACGAACACTCCGGAATAGTGAAATAGGCTTAACATACCTTAAATAACCTTTACATAACTTAGATATAAGTTTTGGAAGGTTTGGTGTGGTGAAATCAAAGTTTAATCGCTTACAGGGACTAAAGTTGACAAACTGCGAAAGTATGCCAATTTGAACTGTAACAGACATTCCGGAACATGACCATAAGTTAAACATACCATAAATATCCTTTACATAGCTTAGAAATAGGCTTTGAGGTGTTCGGTATGCTAAAATAAACTTTTGTGTCATTTAGGGACTAAAAGCGTCAAAAAGTGCACAAGTTTGCATTTTTACGCATAACTTACGTTCTGAATACATCCGGACATCCAAAAATTTATGTAAGCACTAAAATATTTTATTTTAGTGTTCGCCATAAGAAAAGTCCATTCGTCACGTCATTTGGATCGTTTTTCGCGCTTGTGCGCATTCCGTCGTAATTAAGCGAACATCGCGTTCGTACGACCAAACGAACCAACATCCGGCATATTTTTGAGCATGTTTTGAGTTCCCTATACTTTAACTTCATTTTAGAGCCTTGAAATGAGGTTAACGGGGTTCAAACGCATCGAAAAAGGCCTTAAAACACCACAGGGACCAAAAATGTCAATTTTGAAACTTTTCTGAAGCTGGTGCATGCTAGCGTAGCGCGAGCCCTATAGGCTTTACCAGTCGCGCTACGCGACTGCTATTCTGGGCAGAAAACATGCAGAAACTCAGTTTTTCGCATTCGGGACCAGATTCGATGTATTAGCCGTTGTTTAATTCACAACCACACATTCTAAACTTGCTTAGTCAGCGGATAAGGATGGAATTTAGGCACCATAACTTTCCGACACTTGTACGGATACGATTAAGGCACGATATTCGACGAGCGATCTTAACGGTTCGGGTATTCCTATAAATACCCCAACACCCCCATTGCTAAAATCACTAGAATTCTGATTTGAGAACCTCTAAGTTGAAACCATTGTTTCATACCTGAGATTCTTGAATCGGGATTAGCATTCGGGGACCCTTCGTAAGTATTCTTTCGTTCTTTTCCTTATTTTTACTGCTTTTCGAGTCAGAAAGTCAAACTTTGTTTGACTTTCAGCGTTGACCAGTAATGGTCAATGCGAAGTTCGTTTGAACTTCGCAACGTGAGTGTAATCACGTTGGTTATAGTCCCTTGGGACTATGCCCACTGATTACCACGTTGTCTAGGGTCGTAGGGTAGGCGATCTAATAAATCGCCTATACCTTCGAACCCGACCCTTTTGGTCGATCATTAGGATCCGACCAAACACATTAGGTGACCATAGTAGGTAGGGAATAACCTTCCGAGGTTATACCCTATGGTCACATCGTTTAAGTAGTTGTATGATAGGTAGTTTATATGCCTTAGGTAAATTACCAGAATACCCTTTTCATGTATAAATTGGTAATTAAGCATATGTAACCTAAACCTTTGTCACATAACTGATTATGTAACATGTTTAGGCATATAACACTTGTCATAGGGCTAGTTAGGCGGTCCGAACGCGTTTCACGCGAACGACACGTTAAAGTAGCATAAGCTTCCTAAACGGGTCGTAATGGGTCGTAAACACTTAGGTTAAGTTTCATTTAGTATGTAGGCTTTGTTAAACCAAATGACACGAGTCGCAACACTCGTTTGGTTTACAAACCCTAATGCTACCCGATCTTCCGATCTAGGTCCGGTTAATTAATGTAGTTACCTATAGTAGGTGCCGTTTGATTCCGTGATCTCTAGCTTTGCTTGGTGGTTATCCTAGGACTTCTGAGCAATCTCAAGTGAGTACATAGACCCCTCTTTTACTGTTTTCCAAACTGTTTTGGGGTGGAACACATGTGCCTACTTGTTACTTTCATGCTTTCCTGTTTTCACATCATATACATGCTATGTTCGTTAGTACATTATAGTACATGATTTCATTACATCTTATGCTAGGTGTGCCCATTGTGTGCATTACTTGGTACATTGTTTTACATGACATTTCATGCTAGGTGTGCCCATTGTGTGCATTACTTAGTACATCGTTTTACATGACATTTCACGCTATGTATGTTCATTTGATTACATACTTAGTGCATTGTTTTTCACATGATTACATTTTGGTATGACATTTGGTTTGTTTACATGGGACAATACATTCATTAACATTAGCTACGCCGTTCGTTAGTAGGTAGTGGTACCATAGGAATTGACAACTCCCGTTCCGGACGTCCCAGGGAAAGGGGATGAAAGGAATGACCGAATTCGATGATATAAGACAGATAGACCTTTAATTTGTTTAAATGGTTTATCACCACAGTCGCAAGGCTTGGATGTATGCATTTTCACAATACCGCATAAATGTACATATTAAATAGTTGCATGCATTTACACAAAACATAGCTTTGATTTAAACCAAGTTTTACTTCAATACTTTGTTTTTGTGCATATGGTTTAGTTGAGACATTTCACTTGCCATACATGACATCTTGACATAGACATTTGACATGGATATTTGGCATAGACATTTGACATGGATATTTGACATAGACATTTGACATGGATATTTGACATAGACATTTGACATGGATATTTGACATAGACATTTTGACATAATTTACATCTTGACATGAACACTTTGACATATTATTCAATACATTTGACAATTCGTTTAAACATAGACTTATTACATTGGTTTGGTTTGATTAAGTGATTAAGTAACGATGCGTGTGTGATATGATACAAATATGGTGGATACGCCGCTGGTACTTCCTATATATAAGTGTTTGTATGATATCACATATTGTAGCGTTATTTGAATCATTTCAGTTTGAGATATATAACCTTTATTACAAATATCACACTTTTAACAAGACATTGATTTACAAACAACTTATCTTATACAAACTCATTTCTACATGGTTATTCATTTAACCATATATTATTCTTATTTATACATATCATCTGAACTTATTATTTTTCAAATGATTTATAAAGACAAAGCAAACTAAAAGGTTCATGACTAAACATTTTCTTAAACATAAGTCATGAATCTCATTTTCACAAAACCTATGTATCTCACAGGCATTTTTATGCTGACGTACCTATTTTCACATGTGTTTTTCAGGAGCTGTTGCATAAGATGATCAAGATACACATAGGCAGACTTGGGCTTTAGTGACAATAAAAGATGCAAGACTAGTTAATTATGTTGTATTTTCCTTGTTGGATTAAGACATTGTAACACTTTTAATCAATAAAACGAAACTTAAATTTCCATGGTTGTGAAACATTAATTCTGTTACAACACTCCCCGATGTTTCCGCCACGTTTTGTATGTTCTACGTGGTCGGGGTGTGACAGAAAAGATGGTATCAGAGCCTATGGTTATAGGGAATTAGGTTATTAGTAATGCTTTGACCTAGTCTATAACCTTCTTAGGACCCTAACGCGAGTTTACTTGCGTTTAGTCATAAAACAATACCGTCACCTATCCTTAGGTGACGACCACAACAAGAACATAAATTTCAAAACCGCTTTGAAAACTAATCATCTGATCTAGGATGATAGATTACTAGGTTTTGAACTCTCTATTATATGGTTTTGAACCCCTTTGAGTTTTCAAAACTTCGTCAAGGTTTTGGGTTTTAAATAATGTGAACACGTGCAAACTGGAAGGGTGAATGCCTGTATTCTGGGTTTTCTGTCTAGGCAAGCACTTCGTATACATCTCATCAGACGCGAGACCAGTTGTGCTTACCTGGGAATTCTTGGGATGAGTGTTCACTTATAGGCGAGCATGTCTTCGCGATACATTATTTTTGACCCATTTACTTTGATCAGTCACCGTCTCATTTGTTTGCCTTAGGTAACAAACAAATGATCGCAATCTTCATGCGTTATCATTCTGTTTTGATTGTCCAATAATCTTTCACCTGTTTCTCCCTACGCCTTTCTTTTTCTTCAAGAATGTCTCTTCATCACGATTACGCCCAGATATCTGAGCAAGCAGCCAAATTCGCTCAGCGAATAGGCGAAGTAGTCCTGAAGACTGTTGAATTAGCTACTGCCATGTATCATCTCCAGGATGAAGCCACTCAAGAGTCACCAAGACAGGCAGGACCTAGTCAGGCGACAACACCATCAGCCAATAAACCAATAGAGGAATCAAAGACCATGGATGAACGATCCCCTAAGAAGTCAAAGAAGCGAAAGGCTTCTCAGAACTTCGCCATGGTCGCTCACAATGGTAAAGCAGTCCCCAACCAACCAGCTCAACCCCCTGCTAGGTGTGTATGGCTTTTCCTATGATACCTACATCAAGGAACTATGTACCTTACAAACTACTCATGTGATTCTCTCTTTCAAGTGATCGCTCAAAATTTCCTCAAAAGTTCTAAATACTCGTTTCATTCTAAGAAACGAAGTACAGGAAATAAAGTGAAATTATGAGTAATCGTGCTTTTTGCACATCTGTACTTTTGAATCCTTGGTTGGATAACTAAGGATATTTTCAAATCTCATACCCATTACGTTTTGATTTTTTTCAACATACACAGTACCAGTATTTCAAAACAATCTTCATGATCTCAAAACATTTTATATAGTTTGAAAACAATTTTTCTAGATGCATTGTCTATGTTATTTCAAAAACATTGGCCATGTTATCAAAACCAACCTTTCTAATTTCAAAATATTTCATATAGTCTGAAGACAATATTAACACAATACATTTTCTGATCAAGTGCATGATTTCGAAAAGCATCATTCATGTCTTTCAAAAACCTTATACATAATTTCAAAATTCATCTCGCACGATTTTAAAACATTTTTGTAAATATATCTACCTAATACACCTACTTTATGATTTCAAAAAGTATTATATATAAGGTTTCAAAAACGTTAAACACATTTTTCTTAAAAGAACCCCATGCATAGTTTTCAAAAATATTTTCCTCATACATTGACTTAACCTTCAAAATTCTGCTTCATATGTCGCCTAGACATATCTAGCATCTCAACTTCATAAGCATTTTACTTCATGTTTTGACTTAAGCACATCCCGTGCGAGATTTCAAAACATCTCCAACTTCTAAAATCCATATGGGATCTTTTTATCTCCACAATTAGACCCTTGTGGATAATCATCATTCAAATCAGAGTCCTTAATTGGATTCCTTATGTACCTTAATTCGAACATTTCGATTCTTTATAATCGAAATCGAATTTTCTTTTTGAATCTTTCTATCTTTATAGTTAGATTCTTGATAATGTTTAAAGTACCAAATGAAATCCACGAGATGGATTCCTAGTGTGCTTTAAATACATGTACTCTGTTAGCAGAACAAACTTCTAGTTAAACAATTTTGTGGTTATGTGACTATGTGTTTATTCATCTTATGTTTTCTTTTATGCATTTTTGTGTTTTTGTATACTCTGGATATTCGTTATCCAAATCCTCGTAGAATCTTTCATATCTTCATATGATGGATTCGTAGTAGGATATTCAAAAAGGTACTACCTTAAATCCTTAATGGGCTTCTATGTAAGAGTTAAGACCCTTGGATTATATAGTACTACTCCATGATTCATAAGAGACCCTTTAGTGGTCTAGTCAAAAAGATTGATTCACAATTTGGTTAAAGAACGACATCTAGTGATGTAGCTGAACAGACTCCTTGATAGTCTATTTAGATCATTTAATGATTTAATTAAAAGGATTCTATGGCGGTCTAGTCACACTCATCACAGGATTGTTCAATTGGTTTCACACTACACATTATAAAATAGACTGTGTAAACTATGCAAGGAATTGTCTGATTATGGACGCGTACATAATTATGAAATTTAGTGCACAGAAACCCAGTAAGATTTGTTATGTGTAAGAACCGATAGTGACAACAATAACGAAATGAGAACGATGTAATGGAGGTACGGTGGACGCACCAATGACGCTTCATATACTTGTATATAAGTATCCCTCTTACATTGCAATCATGATGTTATTAAAGTTACTAGAAGTTCAGAACCCAAACCAATGTTGTTCGATCTTTTCAACTTCATGCTTTTAAGCTCTCACAAGTTTCCTCTAAATAAATTTCGGGACGAAATTTCCTAAAGTAGGGGAGACTGTAACACCTGTGCCTCCACGGCCATCAAACAAATACCAAACCAATGAAATATTATATTTCATACTTGGGATTTGTAAAAATATGTGTATCATTTGCACATATCAATTCTCGTTCAATTTCAAGCTTTAAATCGCTTTCTGGAGGGTTATACGCGCTCTGATGAGTAGATATAACCAGTTTAATCCAACGAACACTCCGGAATAGTGAAATAGTCTTAACATACCTTAAATAACCTTTACATAACTTAGATATAAGTTTTGGAAGGTTTGGTGTGGTGAAATCAAAGTTTAATCGCTTACAGGGACTAAAGTTGACAAACTGCGAAAGTATGCCAATTTGAACTGTAACAGACATTCTGGAACATGACCATAAGTTAAACATACCATAAATATCCTTTACATAGCTTAGAAATAGGCTTTGAGGTGTTCGGTATGCTAAAATAAACTTTTGTGTCATTTAGGGACTAAAAGCGTCAAAAAGTGCACAAGTTTGCATTTTTACGCATAACTTGCGTTCTGAATACACCCGGACATCCAAAAATTTATGTAAGCACTAAAATATTTTATTTTAGTGTTCGCCATAAGAAAAGTCCATTCGTCACGTCATTTGGATTGTTTTTCGCGCTTGTGCGCATTCCGTCGTAATTAAGCGAACATCGCGTTCGTACGACCAAACGAACCAACATCCGGCATATTTTTGAGCATGTTTTGAGTTCCCTATACTTTAACTTCATTTTAGAGCCTTGAAATGAGGTTAACGGGGTTCAAACGCATCGAAAAAGGCCTTAAAACACCACAGGGACCAAAAATGTCAATTTTGAAACTTTTCTGAAGCTGGTGCATGCTAGCGTAGCGCGAGCCCTATAGGCTTTACCAGTCGTGCTACGCGACTGCCTATTTTGGGCAGAAAACATGCAGAAACTCAGTTTTTCGCATTCGGGACCAGATTCGATGTATTAGCCGTTGTTTAATTCACAACCACACATTCTAAACTTGCTTAGTCAGCGGATAAGGATGGAATTTAGGCACCATAACTTTCCGACACTTGTACGGATACGATTAAGGCACGATATTCGACGAGCGATCTTAACGGTTCGGGTATTCCTATAAATACCCCAACACCCCCATTGCTAAAATCACTAGAATTCTGATTTGAGAACCTCTAAGTTGAAACCATTGTTTCATACCTGAGATTCTTGAATCGGGATTAGCATTCGGGGACCCTTCGTAAGTATTCTTTCGTTCTTTTCCTTATTTTTACTGCTTTTCGAGTCAGAAAGTCAAACTTTGTTTGACTTTCAGCGTTGACCAGTAATGGTCAATGCGAAGTTCGTTTGAACTTCGCAACGTGAGTGTAATCACGTTGGTTATAGTCCCTTGGGACTATGCCCACTGATTACCACGTTGTCTAGGGTCGTAGGGTAGGCGATCTAATAAATCGCCTATACCTTCGAACCCGACCCTTTTGGTCGATCATTAGGATCCGACCAAACACATTAGGTGACCATAGTAGGTAGGGAATAACCTTCCGAGGTTATACCCTATGGTCACATCGTTTAAGTAGTTGTATGATAGGTAGTTTATATGCCTTAGGTAAATTACCAGAATACCCTTTTCATGTATAAATTGGTAATTAAGCATATGTAACCTAAACCTTTGTCACATAACTGATTATGTAACATGTTTAGGCATATAACACTTGTCATAGGGCTAGTTAGGCGGTCCGAACGCGTTTCACGCGAACGACACGTTAAAGTAGCATAAGCTTCCTAAACGGGTCGTAATGGGTCGTAAACACTTAGGTTAAGTTTCATTTAGTATGTAGGCTTTGTTAAACCAAATGACACGAGTCGCAACACTCGTTTGGTTTACAAACCCTAATGCTACCCGATCTTCCGATCTAGGTCCGGTTAATTAATGTAGTTACCTATAGTAGGTGCCGTTTGATTCCGTGATCTCTAGCTTTGCTTGGTGGTTATCCTAGGACTTCTGAGCAATCTCAAGTGAGTACATAGACCCCTCTTTTACTGTTTTCCAAACTGTTTTGGGGTGGAACACATGTGCCTACTTGTTACTTTCATGCTTTCCTGTTTTCACATCATATACATGCTATGTTCGTTAGTACATTATAGTACATGATTTCATTACATCTTATGCTAGGTGTGCCCATTGTGTGCATTACTTGGTACATTGTTTTACATGACATTTCATGCTAGGTGTGCCCATTGTGTGCATTACTTAGTACATCGTTTTACATGACATTTCACGCTATGTATGTTCATTTGATTACATACTTAGTGCATTGTTTTTCACATGATTACATTTTGGTATGACATTTGGTTTGTTTACATGGGACAATACATTCATTAACATTAGCTACGCCGTTCGTTAGTAGGTAGTGGTACCATAGGAATTGACAACTCCCGTTCCGAACGTCCCAGGGAAAGGGGATGAAAGGAATGACCGAATTCGATGATATAAGACAGATAGACCTTTAATTTGTTTAAAGGGTTTATCACCACAGTCGCAAGGCTTGGATGTATGCATTTTCACAATACCGCATAAATGTACATATTAAATAGTTGCATGCATTTACACAAAACATAGCTTTGATTTAAACCAAGTTTTACTTCAATACTTTGTTTTTGTGCATATGGTTTAGTTGAGACATTTCACTTGCCATACATGACATCTTGACATAGACATTTGACATGGATATTTGGCATAGACATTTGACATGGATATTTGACATAGACATTTGACATGGATATTTGACATAGACATTTGACATGGATATTTGACATAGACATTTTGACATAATTTACATCTTGACATGAACACTTTGACATATTATTCAATACATTTGACAATTCGTTTAAACATAGACTTATTACATTGGTTTGGTTTGATTAAGTGATTAAGTAACGATGCGTGTGTGATATGATACAAATATGGTGGATACGCCGCTGGTACTTCCTATATATAAGTGTTTGTATGATATCACATATTGTAGCGTTATTTGAATCATTTCAGTTTGAGATATATAACCTTTATTACAAATATCACACTTTTAACAAGACATTGATTTACAAACAACTTATCTTATACAAACTCATTTCTACATGATTATTCATTTAACCATACATTATTCTTATTTATACATATCATCTGAACTTATTATTTTTCAAATGATTTATAAAGATAAAGCAAACTAAAAGGTTCATGACTAAACATTTTCTTAAACATAAGTCATGAATCTCATTTTCACAAAACCTATGTATCTCACAGGCATTTTTATGCTGACGTACCTATTTTCACATGTGTTTTTCAGGAGCTGTTGCATAAGATGATCAAGATACACATAGGCAGACTTGGGCTTTAGTGACAATAAAAGATGCAAGACTAGTTAATTATGTTGTATTTTCCTTGTTGGATTAAGACATTGTAACACTTTTAATCAATAAAACGAAACTTAAATTTCCATGGTTGTGAAACATTAATTCTGTTACAACACTCCCCGATGTTTCCGCCACGTTTTGTATGTTCTACGTGGTCGGGGTGTGACAATAGTTCCACTCTTTTACTGTTTTTCAAACATTTTGGGGTGAAACACATGTGCCTACTTGTTACTTTCGTGCTTTTATATCATACTTGCTATGTTCATTAGTACACGTATAGTACATGATTTTATCCATGTTTTTGCTATGTATGTTCATTTGTTGCATACTTAGTACATTGTTTTAAATCACATGCTATGTATGTTCATTTATTGCATACTTAGTACATTGTTTTACATCACATGCTATGTATGTTCATTTGTTGCATACTTAGTACATTGTTTTACATCACATGCTGTCACACCCTGGCTTTGCGGAAGCGTGGGTTTATTTGGTGTGACTTCTTAATACCATAGCTTAATCACAACAAAGCTATATGAAAATAAAACATGCAGATCATCCATTGATTTAAGTTAAAAAGTAAAATACCACAACATTGTCTTATGGCGTTGACGCATGCAACGGAAAATACAACCTGATAATATGAAACTTTGTTCTTAAAACGCAACCACAAAAATAACATAAACACTGTTTAAGACTTGCGACTCGTCCTGGTAAAAGTCGCGACCCCTAAACGTGGATGATCCCGTAACTCTAACACAGCGGGAAAACATAGCATACCGTGCCAGATCCTTAGTTCCCTGAAATACATGTAAGTTGGAAAAATCAACATAATGTTGAGCGAGTTCATGTGTAAGTGAGTATGTAAAACCCTTGTAAGTATAAAAACCCTGGTATGTAGCAAATAGGGAAAAAGAGATCACCAACGGTTTGCAAGGCCATTGATATGTGTGAAGTGCAAGTAGGAAGACTCAAACCTAGCGGATTTTGCGTTGGGCACAAAGTCACCCCAAGGTCCGTTCTGCTGGGCCTGGGGTTGGGCTCGCTACACCCAGATAGATCTACCGCTTACGTCCCTCGGTCCTACAATGAGGATTAATGGCCTCCAGTTCCCGCCTACCCACTCACATGATCTAAGTAGTAACCCTCCTTACGCTAACCATACCATGTATAAAGTACTCGTATCATAGTAACATGTATTTCACCCCCGCAGTTTAGAAAACTGAAAACAGTTAAGAGAAAAGGGGGACATGAACTCACAGTAATGCGTCCTCGATAACAGCAACTCAAACTCGATCTGCAACACGACAACCTACAACGTGCTAATATCTATTAGACGAACGGCCGTGCCTTAGCTTAGAGTTTTAACGTTCTTGGGGAAATAGTTAGACAACTATTTCGTGTTTATATTTCTTAATTATCGTATAAATAGATTCCTTCCCAAGGATGGGGTATTCGTACATGTATTATGTATTTGGTGACTTAAGTATTGACAAAATACATTTACAAGTCTCATATCCAACACTTTAAAGTTTTATGTCAAAACTCATGGCGAGGTTTAAATTCCGAGAAATAAAGTTAAACATACTTGTTAGAAAAATAATTTTTCTAAGTCTTGGTATTTTTAGAAAAATTCGCCAGAATTTCCCCTAAAAAAGGGAGTGTCCGTGCTAATACGCACATCTTTTTCTTTTTGAAATCAACCCATGATCAACAACAATCAACCCTTACGTTTTAACACGCAAAATACTACCCTTGTCGTTCCAGTTTCAATATGTGAAAACTGGACTGTTTTCGGATGACTAAATAAAATACTTAAGTTATTCCAAAAATTCCCAAATTTTTGCGGAACGTCATAATCGACCCACAAATTATTGTGTAAAAATTTAGGGGTCTAGTTCATTATTAATAATTTATAGAAAATCGTTTACCGAACTGTGATCAGATTTGTTACATTCTGATCACAGTTTGTGGAAAAATTCGTCAAAAATTCCTCGTAAGTCCCTTTATCGAAATTCCAGTTCGAGGGTCACAAATACATCCGTGACCATCTTTGATAAAAGTTTCAGGGGCTGGTTCGGTTCAGGTTTTAAGTTGTGATCGAAAACGCACAGCCCAATTTACTGCAGTCAAAATCAGCCTTAGCTGCTGTCACGAAAACAGATTTTTAAAATAGTAACCGACATCAGAAAAATACGATTCCAGCGCCATTTTCTTGGTTTTTCGAAAAGACACGATTTAGGCTTTTGAAATTCCGTTTTCCGAGTTTTTAAAGTCCGTTTACAGCCTGTTGAAGGCGGCTGAAAAAGTAACTCAGCATGTTATTTCACGGTTTAAACATTACTAAATCGCATCAACGAGTGTCCGAACAATGGATTTAGCAAGAAAACAACTTTTAAACATCAAGTATGATTTAACCAACCCTCAAACCAACAAGATTCCGCTTCATAAATCAGACACAAGTAAACTTTTATGTAGCTTTTATATTCTTTATTTTTGTTTAACATCTACTAGTCTCTTTGATCTTTAGTGATTTAACAACAAAACATCCTACTATAAAACATAACTTTGAACAAGATGAACCAAGTGTAAAGAAACTTACTACTAGCCTCTAGCTAGGGATGAAAACTAATGAAGAAATGTGAAGAAAAGATGGTGTAAACGGCTAGAACAAGCTCCTTTGAAACCCCTTCAAGTTGTAACCTCCATTGATCCTTCTAAGCTTTGAATGAGACTAGATAATGAAGAAGATGAGAATGTTGGAAGGTGGTTGTGGTTTCGGTTATGTGGCAGCCGAAAGAGAGAGAGAGAGAGAGATTAGTGAGGAGAGAGAGTGAATATCTTGAAGTGATGATGAAGATTCATGAACCAAGATCTTATAAGATGTTTCCAATATTTGGTGTAGATCTACAAGTAAAATCTAATAAATAAATACAATATAATCTTGCAAGATATTTGAAGTATGGTGGAATGATATGTGGGGTCCCTTGGGGGAATTAGAATCGGTTGGGGGGGGGGGGGGTCTAATTGCAAAATGTGTAACTAAAATGCAAAGGATAGTAAGATTGTAAGTATGAACTTTTATGTGTAGTAAATTGAATTTAAGTGGGTGTTATGGCATACGGAGATCACGACTAGCCATAAATAATAAAACAAGGTATTTGACAAAAATTTAGTGTCCCGGGTAATGTCCGGTTATACGATTAAATACCGTTCCTTTAAAGCGTTTAATTAGTCCGAAAGGACCTTTTATGTATATTTTTGTAACATAAATTATTCCCGGTACTTAGGAAAATATACGGGGCCGTTCTGCAATGTTTTTGCATTTTATTAGTAATTTAAAATGCTGAGTTTTATATTAAAGCGCAGAATTTTGTACTTAAAGTACGTTTTAGGCACATCCGGTCACTATAAACTTCACCTAGTGACGCAGTTCTACAATCCTCACCTCCCTACACTCACTACCAGTGTAGCAATCTATTCCCGGCTCATACTGGCCTTAGAGGCAATGTCTGCCTGATGCTGGTTATGTCAGCATGATTAATGGGTATCCCGTAGTGTGCTCACTGTGCTTGTTGTGCATCAAGGTTGTCACTGATGTTTGTGTATAAATAATAGAGTGACAGTATAAAATGTGATGCATGAGCATGTATGTATCAGAAATCAGTAAGCAATTTAATCACAGTTGTAAGCAAGCACAGTAATTAAGCAGTAATTAAATATTAATTAGTTCGTACGGATACCTGGTTCGGTGAGGGTTGTCACACATGCTATGTATGTTCATTTATTGCATACTTAGTACATTGTTTTCATAAAACATGCTTACATTTTTGGTATGACATTTGGTTTGTTTAAATGGGACAAAAATACATTCATTAACATTAGCTACGCCGCTTGGTAGTAAGTAATGGTACCATAGGAATTGACAACTCCCGTTCCTGAAATACTAGGTTTGTTTGGATGGAAGGAATGACTGAATCCAATATACATAATTCAGATAGACCTTTAATTTGTTTAAGGGTTTGTCGCCACAGTCGCAAGGCTTGAATGTATGCATTTTACAATACCGCATAGATGTTTGTATCAGTATAGCATGCAGTTATTTTACAAAACATAACTTTGATTTATTTCAATACCTTGTTTTGTGCATTTTACCTATGGTTTAGTTGATATATTTCACTTGCCATACATGACATTTGGTTACACATTACATGATTTACATTTGACAATAGACATGGTTTTCACATTACATGATTTACATTGACAATAAACATGGTTTACACATTACACGATTTACATTTGACAATAGACATGGTTTACACATAAACATTTGACAATTGGTTTAAACAAGACATTTTTACATTGGTGGTTTGTTTGGTAAGTGATTTAAGTAACGAGGCATGTGTAATATGATAAAGGCATGGTGGATACGCCGCTGGTACTTCCTATATATAAGTGCTTTTGTGAAATTACATATCGTAGCGTTATTTAAATCATTTCAATTTAGACATATTACATTTTACAAAAATAACATATTTCTCACAAGACATTGTTTTACAAACAGTTTAATTTATTCAAACTCATTTTTATTTGGTTATTTAATTAACCATACAACTTTCTTTTATATAATCTGATTTCTTGTCAAGTTTTCGTATGATTTATAAAAGAAAACACTTAACAAGATTCATGATTAACTTTTTATTAAACATTACTTTAAACTCAAGTCATGAATCCTATTTTAATAAAAACATATGTATCTCACAGACATTTTTATGCTGACGTACCTATTTTGACATGTGTTTTCAGGGGCTGTTGCATATGATGATCAAGTTACACTTAGGCGGACCTGTGCCTTAGTGACATAAAACGAAGCTAGAACTAGTTTAATCATGTTATGTACTCTTTGTTTCAGTTGTGTTAAAAAAATGTAACCCTCTTGTTCAATAAATAAAACATAACTTTAAATACCATGGTTGTGAAACAATAATTCTGTTGCAACACTCCCCGACGTTTCCGCCGCGGTTTCGTTGTTTTACGCGGTCGGGTGTGACATGTAAAAACAAAGTCAGCAAAGAAATGCTGGCGAGCACATAGGTTTTATGAGAGTGTCGGATTCATGGCTAGTTTACATGTTCCAATACCTAATTAAAAACCCTGTTTTGAAAAAGTGTATAGTATTGCAACATAATTAACTAACTCAAATCAAGTTGGTTATAATTTGTAAATTCTCGTAGCCATGCTTCTTAACCCCAAAACATTTGTTTAATTAAATCAAATTGTAAAACATCTCGTAAAAACTCGTTAATAAAACTCGTATGGTTTATATTATTCAGAAAACATCATTGTGTGACATTGTTTCAAAATCGTTTACCCAAGTGAACTAAATAACGCCACGGTATGTAATAGGATGAAAACACTTATATATATAAGAAGTACCAACAGCGTATCTACCATGTTTTCATCACATTACACCCGTCCCGTTATCTAAACACTAACCAAAAACCAATCGTTTACCCAAATCGTTTAACTCGTTAAAATCACTTTAGTCGTTTAAATCATTCTCATTTTAATTGTGAAAACTACTTTTGGTCGCCTCGCTAATAACATCCAAACCTTCGCAACTCGACTATCTCGAAACTCACATTAATAAACCACCAAAGGGTAAATTAACAATCACAGATTCAGTCGTTACCCACCTAACCCACACATAACCATGGGTGCAGTCTGATAACAGGATTTGTCAGATCCTATGGTACCATAACCTAATACCGGTCGGTTCGGCCAAAACTAATGAATGTTATTTGTTATGTAACTACAACCAACAAGTTTGTTCACTTTATCGAAATCGTTATTAATTTAATATAAACCATTTTAATCATTTTCGAAACCATCGTTAAAACATCGAAATCATTTAACACATATGAATCACCCCAAAACAATTGAAAATAGTAAAATAGGGGAACTATGTACTCACTTGAGAATGCTTAGAAGTCTTGAATAACAACCAAGCAAAGCTAGAGGGATCACGGAAATCAATCGGCACCTAATATAAGTAACTATGTAAATAAACCGGACCTAAATCGGAAGATCAGATAGAATGAGGTCTTGTAAACCAAATGAGTATTGGAACTCATATGATATGGTTTAACAAAGCCTACAATCTAAATCGAAACCTATCCTATGTGTGCTTACAACCCATTACGACCCATTAAGGTAGCTTACGCTACTTTAACGCGTCGTTCGCGTAAAAGCGCGTTCGAGATGCCTAACTAGTCCTATGACAAGTATTATATGCCTTAACATGTCAAATAATGTTACCTAATAAGTTTAGGTTACATATGCTTAAAATGAATTTATGCGTGAAAAGGGCATTTTGGTCATTTTCCTAAGGCATATAAACTACCTATCATACAACTAACTAAACGAAGTGAACATAAGGTATAACCTCGGAAGGTTATTCCCTATACAACTATGGTCAATAAACTTGCTTGGTCGGATCCTAAAGATTGACCAAACGGGTCTAGTTCAAAAGTCTAAGCGGTTGTTAAGACCGCTTGACTTACGACTCTACACAAGCACTAGACTAAAAGTGACGAGCTAAACATGTTGAAACATGTTTAACTAAGTTAGAAAACAGGTTTTGATATCAAAACAAAGGGTTTTGATACCCAAGAATAGTTTGGTTGCAAAATACGCACAAATACGCATTTTGACCAAAACTATGACTCGTCACTACACCTAATCAACGTGGTAATCAGTAGGTATAGTCACAAGGGACTATAACCATCGTGATTACGCTCACGTTGCGAAGTTCAATCGAACTTCGTGTTGACCAATCGTGGTCAAAGCAGGAAGTCAAACACAGTTTGACTCTTGTGCTTAAAAAAGCATAAAAGCACGAAAGAATACTTACAAAGGGTCCAAGCTAGGAAGATCTTGATCCAAATTGCTTAGGTATGAAGTGTTAAACCTCAACTTAGAGCAATTGAATCAGATTAATGAGGAATGAGAATGAAAGAGTTGGGTATTTATAGAAATCCCACAACCGTTAGGATCGTTCCTCGCAATCCATGCTTCGATCTTGGCCATCCATGTGGGCACTTGTAAGGGGACTTGTAAAACCATCAAAATCTAGCCCATATAGTGCAAAACTTGGGGTTAAAAACCATCAAAACATCAAAAATGGACTAGATGCAATGTTTCTGTCTGCAGGTCTGTCATGCCTCGCGTAAGAATAGGCTTCATCTTACGCGGCCCGCCTAGCCAAGTGTGGCAGAATTAAAATTTAGCCCCTGCAGGTCAAAAACTTGATATTTGATGTATTTTTGGCACGTTTAAGCCCTGTTAACCCTATTTCAAGGCTCTAAAATGAAGTTAGAGTATAGGGAACTTAAAATATACTCAAAAACATCTCGGATGTTGGTTCGTTTGGTCGTACGGTTGCGTTGTTGGGGTAATTACGACGGAAATCGTAACGAACGCAAAAACGATCCAAATTACGCGACGAATGGAATTTTATCATGCCAATCACTAAAATAAAATATTTTAATGATTACATAAATTTTTGGATGCCCGGATATATATTCAGAACGAAAGATATGCGCGAAAAATGCAAACTTATGCACATTTTGACGCTTTTAGTCCCTGTTGATCAAATAAGTTTAATTTTGCGCACCAAACACCTCAAAGCCTATTTCTAAGCTGTGTAAAGGATATTTAGGGCACGTTTAACTTATGATCATGTTCTGGAATGTTTGTTACAGTACGAATCGGCATACTTTTGCAGTTTGTCGAAACTAGTCACTGTAAGCGAATAAACTTGATTTCGACACACCAAACCCTACAAAACTTATTTCTAAGTTATGTAAAGGTTATTTAAGGTATTTTAAGCCTATGTTACTATCCCAGAGTGTTTGTCGCATTAAACTGATTACGTTTACGCATCAGTTCGCGTATAACTTTCCAGAAAGCGATTTAGCGCTCGAAATCGAACGAGAATTGATATGTGCAAAATGATACACATATTTAAATAAATCCCAAGTATGAAAAACAATATTTCATTGGTTTGGTATTTGTTTGATGGCCGTGGAAGCACGGATGTCACAGTCTCCCCTACTTCAGGAAATTTCGTCCTGAAATTTATTTAGAGGAAACTTGTGAGAGCTTGAAACATGAAGTCGAAAAGATAAAACAACACTGGTTAGGGTTCTAAACTTCTAGTAACTTTAAATAACATTATGCTTGCAATGTAAGAGGGACACTTATATACACTCATGAAGCGCCATTGGTGCGTCCACCGTACCTCCATTACATTGTTCACGTTTCGTTATTGTTGCCACTATAGGTTCTTACACATGATAAATCTTACTGGGGTTCCTGTGCACTGAATTTCATAATTATGTACGCGTCCATAATTATGTAATTTCTTGCATAGTCCGCACAATGTATTTTATAATGTGTAGAGGAAAACCAAATGAACGAACCTGTGATGAATGTGACTAGACCACCCTAGGGTCCTTTTAATTAAATCAACAATCGATCTCTTTAAATAGACTATCAAGGAGTCTTTTCAGCTATATCATCACATGACATTCTCAACCAGATTTTGAATCAATCTTTTTTAACTAGACCACTCACGGGGTCTCTTTCGATTTATGGAATGGTACTTTATAATCCAAAGGTCTTAACAATCACGTAGAAGCCCATTAAGGATTTAAGGTAGTACCTTTGGATATCCTACTATGAATCTTTCATATGAAGATATGGAAGATTCTACGAGAATTTGGATAACGAAAATTCGGATCACATAAAACATAAAAGAAAACACATAAACACATAATCACATAATTGTTTAACTTGACCTTCAATTTGTTATCTTTGGACACGGGTATTTAAAGCATACCAGGAATCCAATCCGTGGACTTCACTTGGCACTTTAAACATTTTCAAGAATCTAACTATGAAGATAGGAAGATTTTAATAGGAATTCGGCTTTGTCCATATTGGATCGTAATGTACGTATTAAAGCGTACAAAGAGTCCAACCAAGGGTCCGATTTGAGCGATAATCATCCACAAGGATCTAATTGTGAAGATAAGAAGATCCTATATGGATTTTGGAATTCGAAGAGCAGGAGACGCTTCGAAACCTTGCACTAGACGTGCTGTAACACCTGTGTCATTTCAACCATCAAACAAATGCCAAACCAATGAAATATTGTATTTCATACTTTGGACTTGTATAAATATGTGTATCTTTTGCACATATCAACTCTTGTTCGATTTCAAACTCTAAATCGCTTTCTGGAAGGTTATACGTGCACTAATGCGTAAATATAACCAGTTTAATGCAACAAACACTCCGGAATAGTGAAATAGGTTTAACATACCTTAAATAACCTTTACATAACTTAGATATAAGTTTTGGAAGGTTTGATGTGGTGAAATCAAAGTTATATCGCTTACAGGGACTAAAGTTGACAAACTGCGAAAGTATGCCAATTTGAACTGTAACAGACATTCCGGAACATGACCATAAGTTAAACATACCATAAATATCCTTTACATAGCTTAGAAATAGGCTTTGAGGGGTTCGGTATGCTAAAATAAACTTTTGGGTCATTCAGGGACTAAAAGTGTCAAAAAGTGCACAAGTTTGCATTTTCGCGCATAACTTACGTTCTGAATACATCTGGACATCCAAAAATTTATGTAAGCATGACTATATTATATTTTAGTGTTCGCCATAAGAAAAATCCATTCGTCTCGTCATTTGGATCGTTTTTCGCGCTTATGCACATTTCGTCGTAATTAAGCGAACATCGCGTTCGTACGACCAAACGAACCATCATCCGGCATATTTTTGAGCATGTTTTGAGTCCCCTATACTTTAACTTCATTTTAGAGCCTTGAAATGAGGTTAACGGGGTTCAAACGCATCGAAAAAGGCCTTAAAACACCACAGGGACCAAAACTGTCAATTTTGAAACTTTTCTGAAGCTGGTGCATGCTAGCGTAGCGCGAGCCCTATAGGCTTTACCAGTCGCACTACGCGACTGCCTATGCTGGACAGAAAACATGCAGAAACTTCAGTTTTTCGCTTTCGGGACCAGATTCGACGTATTAACAGCTGTTCTCCACTCCTTAATCCCTTGCCACATGTTGATACCCTATGGTGAGTGGCCAATTTAGTCACCATAACATCTCGACAAGTGTACGGGTGAGATCTAGGCATGATATTCGACAAGCGATCTTAACGGTTCGGGTATTCCTATAAATACCCCAACACCCCCATTGCTAAACTTACAAGAAACTTGATTTGAGAAACTCTAAGTTGAAACATTTGTTTCATACCTGAGATTTTTGAATCGAGTTTAGCATTCGGGGACCCTTCATAAGTATTCTTTCGTTCTTTTTTTGCTTTTCGAGTCTTTCGAGTCTGAAAGTCAAACTTTGTTTGACTTTCTACATTGATCAGTTATGGTCAATGCGAAGTTCGTTTGAACTTCGCAACGTGAGTGTAATCACGTTGGTTATAGTCCCTTGGGACTATGCCTACTGATTACCACGTTGTCTAGGGTCGTAGGGTAAGCGATCTAATAAATCGCTTATACCTCGAACCCGACCCATTTGGTCGATCATTAGGATCCGACCAAACACAGTAGGTGACCATAGTGTATAGGGAATAACCTTCCGAGGTTATACCTTATGGTCACATCGTTTAAATAGTTGTATGATAGGTAGTTTATATGCCTTAGGTAAATTACCAGAATACCCTTTTCGTGTATAATTGGTAATTAAGCATATGTAACCTAAACTTTTGTCACATAACTGATTATGTAACATGTTTTGGCATATAACACTTGTCATAGGGCTAGTTAGGCGGTCCGAAGCGTTTCACGCGAACGACGCGTTAAAGTAGCATAAGCTACCTAAACAGGTCGTAATGGGTCGTAAACAATTATGTTAGGTTTCATTTAGTATGTAGGCTTTGTTAAACCAAATGACACGAGTCTCTACACTCGTTTGGTTTACAAACCCTAATGCTACCCGATCTTCCGATCTAGGTCCGGTTAATTAACATAGTTACCTATATTAGGTGCCGTTTGATATCCGCGATCTCTAGCATTGTTTGGTTGTTACTCAAGGACTTCTGAGCAATCTCAAGTGAGTACATAGACCCCTCTTTTACTGTTTTCCAAACTGTTTTGGGGTGGAACACATGTGCCTACTTGTTACATTCATGCTTTCCCGTTTTCACATCATATACATGCTATGTTCGTTAGTACATTATAGTACATGATTTTATGACATTTCATGCTAGGTGTGCCCAATTGTGTGCATTACTTAGTACATCGTTTTACATGACATTTTGACATAGACATTTGACATAGACATTTCGGCATGGACATTTTAACATGATTGACATTTGATCATGCATTTCCCACAAAACATAACTTTGATTTAAACCAAGTTTTACTTCAATACTTTGTTTTTGTGCATATGGTTTAGTTGAGACATTTCACTTGCCATACATGACATTTTGACGTAGACATTTGACATGGATATTTGACATAGACATTTGACATGGATATTTGACATAGACATATTGATATGATTTACATCTTGACATGAACACCTTGACATATTACCCAATACATTTGACAATTGATTTAAACATAGACTTCTTACATTGGTTTGGTTTGATTAAGTGATTAAGTAACGATGCGTGTGTAATATGATACAAGCATGGTGGATACGCCGCTGGTACTTCCTATATATAAGTGTTTGTATGGTATTACATATCATAGCGTTATTTGAATCATTTCAGTTTGAGACATAGAACATTTATACAAATAACATACTTTTCACAAGACATTGATTTATAAACATCTTATCTTATGTAAACATATTTTACTTGGTTATCCATTTAACCTTACATTTATTTATACTTATCATCTGATCTTATCGATTTTCAAATGATTTACAAAGCAAAGCAAATAACAAGGTTCATGACTAAACATTTTCTCAAACATAAGTCATGAAACCTATTTTCACAAAACCTATGTATCTCACAGGCATTTTTATGCTGACGTACCTATTTTCACATGTGTTTTTCAGGAGCTGTTGCATAAGATGATCAAGATACACATAGGCAGTCTTGGGCTTTAGTGACAATAAAAGATGCAAGACTAGTTAATTATGTTGTATTTCTTTGTTTGTTAAGACATTGTAACACTTGTAATCAATAAAACGAAACTTCAATTGCCATGGATTTGAAACAATTAATTCTGTTACAACACTCCCCGACATTTCCGCCACGTTTGTATGTTCTACGTGGTCGGGGTGTGACACGTGCTTAAGTCGATACATGAGGTAGAATGCTCATGAAGTTGAGGTGCTAGATATGCCAAGGCGACATATGAAGCAGAATTTGAAGGTTGGGTAATATGAGCAGAATGCTTTTCGAAAACTATGCATGGGGTTCTTTAGAAATATGTTTAATGTTTTTTTTTTTGGAAATCTTACATAATACTTTTGAAATCGTAAGGTAGGTGTATTAGGTAAGTATATTTATAAAATGTTTTAAAATCATGCGAGATGAATTTTGTAATCATGTATAAGGTTTTTGAAAATATGAATAATGCTTTTTGAAATAATGCACTTGATATATTATGTAAATTTACTGTGTTAAAATTGTTTCCAAACTATATGAAATATTTTGAAATCATGAAGGTCATTTTTGAAAAATATATACTATGCATGTTGTTATAAAAACTAGAATGTAATGATATGGGTATGAGATCGAAGAATACCCTTAGTTATCTAACCAAGAATTTAAAGTGATTACTCAAAATGTCACTTATTTTCTGTACTTCGTTTCTTAGAATGAAACGAGCACTTAGAATTTTCGAGGAAATCATGAGCGATCACATGAATGAGAGAACTACAAATATGGTTCTTTGGTGTAGGTATCGTAGGGGTATGCCATACACATATGCAACTATATTTGTACATCAGAATTGTGATCAATGATTTATTTATAAACAAAACCGATTGTTTCAGAGTTCAAAGAATAACACAAGAAACATAAGCATAAGATTCAGATTATTCAAAGCAGCAGCTTCTTCTAATCAACCAAATGCTCATCCCTGGGTTAGATTTGCATTGACAATCTTTAGGTATTTGTCTCTGGCATAACCCGTCTCGCCATAGGTGTAGCAAGCACCAGAAGGAAAACGAGCTCGTGCTGGATCTGCTTGAAATTGAACAGGGTTCTGAAAAGCTTGGTTTAGCACAGTGACTAAACGACAAACTCGTGCCGTATGACCAATAAGTCCACAGTTGAAACATTTTCGACATTTGACACTGGCATGGTGGTGGAGGTTACACTGATTGCACAAAGGAGCAGTTCCCAAGTATGGCTTCTTGGCTGGTGGTGCTGCCACCTGGCTAGGTTCTGCTTGATTTGGTGCAACGGCTACAGGATCCTTTGAAGCTTTACGCTTCTTTGACCTTTTCAAAGGCTCGGCTTCTGCTTCCTTTGATTCTTCTTGGGTGGCTTCATTATTGAGACGAGACATGGCGACAGCTAATTCAACAGTCTTCAGGATTACTTCGCCTATTCGCTGGGCAAATTTGGTAGTTTGCTCAGACATTTGAGTGTCGCTGCGATGAAGAGACATTCTGGAGGAAATGAAAGACATAGGAGGAAACAAGTGAAATGTTATCGAATAATCAAAACAGAACGACAACGCATAGAAATTGCGATCATTTGTTTGTTACCTAAGGTAAACAAATGAGACGGTGACTAATCAAAGTAAGCGGGTCATATTAATGTATCGCGAAGAAATGCTTTAGCCTATAAGTGGACACTCACCCCAAGAGTTCCCAGGTAAGAGTGACTGGTCCGATTATGTGGATTCGTACGAACACTCTAGCCTTAGACAGAAAACTAGGAGTACAGGCATCCACCCTTCCAGATTGCATGTGTTCACATTATAAGGCCCAACTTTGATGAGATTTTGGAAACTTAGAGGGTTCAAAACCTAGTAATCAATCATCCTAGAAAAAATGATTGGTTTTCGAAGCGGATTTGAAATTTGTGTTCTTGTTGTGGTTGTCGCCTAAGGATAGGTGATGGTATCGTTTTAAGATCTAAACACAAGAATCTTGTGTTAGGGTCCTAGGAAGGTTATAGACTATGTCAAAGCATTACTAATAACCTAATTCCCTATAACCATGAGCTCTGATACCAACTTTTCTATCACACCCCGACCGCGTAAAACCACAAATCGCGGCGGAAACGTCGGGGAGTGTTGTAACAGAATCATTGTTTCATAACACACGGAAATTTGAAGTTTCATTTTATTTAAAGGTTAACCATTTACATTGTCTTGAAATCTAAACAAACAAGTTAAACATAGTCTATCATTGTTATTAAGTCACTAAGGCCTCGTCCAGTCCTATGTGAGCATGCATCCTAGCAATCAACATCATTCAACAACACCTGAAACATATGTAAAAACAAAGTCAGCAAAGAAATGCTGGCGAGCACATAAGTTTTATGAGAGTGTTGGATTCATGGCTAGTTTACATGTTGCAATACCTAATTAAAAACCCTGTTTTGAAAAAGTGTATAGTATTGCAACATAATTAACCAACTCAAATAAAGTTGGTTATAATTTGTAAAATCTCGTAGCCATGCTTCTTAACCCCAAAACATTTGTTTAATTAAATCAAATTGTAAAACATCTCGTAAAAACTCATTAATAAAACTCGTATGGTTTATATTATTCAGAAAACATCATTGTGTGACATTGTTTCAAAATCGTTTACCCAAGTGAACTAAATAACGCCACTGTATGTAATATTATGAAAACACTTATATATAAGAAGTACCAGCGGCGTATCTACCATGTTTTCATAACATTACACCCGTCCCATTATCTAAACACTAACCAAAAACCAATCGTTTACCCAAATTGTTTAACTCGTTAAAATCGCTTTAGTCGTTTAAATCATTCTCGTTTTAATTGTGAAAACTACTTTTGGTCGCCTCGCTAATAACATCCAAACCTTCGCAACTCAACTATCTCGAAACTCGCATTAAAAAACCACCAAAGGGTAAATTCACAATCACAGATTTAGTCGTTACCCACCTAACCCACACATAACCACGGGTGATGTCTGATAGCGGGATTTGTCAGATCCTATGGTACCATAACCTAATACTGGTTGGTTCGGCCAAAACTAATGAATGTTATTTGTTATGTAACTACAACCAGCAAGTTTGTTCACTTTGTCGAAATCATTATTAATTTAATATAAACCATTTTAATCATTTTCGAAACCATCGTTAAAACATCAAATTTAACACATATGAATCACCCCAAAACAATTGAAAATAGTAAAATAGGGGAACTATGTACTCACTTGAGAATGCTTAGAAGTCTTGAATAACAACCAAGCAAAGCTAGAGGGATCACGGAAATCAATCGGCACCAAATATAAGTAACTATGTAAATAAACCGGACCTAAATCAGAAGATCGGATAGAATGAGGTCTTGTAAATCAAATGAGTATTGGAACTCATATGATATGGTTTAACAAAGCCTACAAACTAAATCGAAACCTATCCTATGTGTGCTTATAACCCATTAAGGTAGCTTACGCTACTTTAACGCGTCGTTCGCGCAAAAGCGCGTTGGAGACGCCTAACTAGTCCTATGACAAGTATTATATGTCTTAACATGTCTAATAACAATATGTCCACACATATATGATATATATATGTCTGGAGCATATTTGTGCAGTGCTGGGCCGGATACTCTCTTCAGATTGAGCCCAAATTTTTTCTTAATTTAAATGAAATCTTCATTTTTTCAAGAACAAGAAGTTTGGCCCCCTTCTAATCTAATATAATCTAATAATCTAATTTTTCATTTTTTTCTTCTATTTATTTTGATTTTGGGGACTTATATTGAATGTGAATGTGTAAGAATAATTCAGAGGGCCATTTCGGTTTTGGATCTAGGACAATAGTGTCACACCCCGACCACGTAGAATATACAAAACGTGGCGGAAACATCGGGGAGTGTTGTAACAGAATTAATTGTGTCAAATCCATGGCAATTGAAGTTTCGTTTTATTGATTAAAAGTGTTACAATGTCTTAACAAACAAAGAAATACAACATAATTAACTAGTCTTGCATCTTTTATTGTCACTAAAGCCCAAGTCTGCCTATATGTATCTTGATCATCTTATGCAACAGCTCCTGAAAAACACATGTGAAAATAGGTACGTCAGCATAAAAATGCCTGTGAGATACATAGGTTTTGTGAAAATAGGTTCCATGACTTATGTTTGAGAAAATGTTTAGTCATGAACCTTGTAATTTGCTTTGTTTTGTAAATCATTTGAAAAACAATGAGTTCAGATGATATGTATAAATAAGTGAATAATGTATGGTTAAATGAATAACCATAGTAAAATGGATTTGTATAAGATAAGTTGTTTGTAAAACAATGTCTTGTGAAAAGTATGTTATTTGTATAAAATGTTCTATGTCTCAAACTGAAATGATTCAAATAACGCTACAATATGTAATACCATACAAACACTTATATATAGGAAGTACCAGCGGCGTATCCACCATGCTTGTATCATATTTCACACGCATCGTTACTTAATCACTTAATCAAACCAAAACACCAAAGTAATGTTTAACAGTTGTAGAAATGTTTATGTATGGTCAAATACGGTTCACACGGTTCACCGATACAAACGGTTCACAGATACAGACGGTTCATAGAGTACAAACGGTTCACAGATACGAACGGTTCACATATACAAACGGTTCACAGATACAAACGGTTCACAGATATCAACGGATCACAGATACAAACGGTTCACAGATATCAACGGATCACATAGTCAAATGATTACAACGGTTCACATAGTCAAATGTTTACAACGGTTCAATATGTAGTATAATGTGTTCATATGCTGGATAAGCATATGCAACAGAAAATCAATGTAAAACAATGTACTAAGTAATGCACACAATGGGCACACCTAGCATAAGATGTAATGAAATCATGTACTATAATGTACTAACGAACATAGCATGTATATGATGTGAAAACAGGAAAGCATGAAAGTAACAAGTAGGCACATGTGTTCCACCCCAAAACAGTTTGGAAAACAGTAAAAGAGGGGTCTATGTACTCACTTGAGATTGCTCAGTAGTCCTTGAGTAACAACTAAACAATGCTAGAGATCGCGGATATCAAACGGCACCTAGTATAGGTAACTATGTTAATAAACCGGACCTAGATCGGAAGATTGGGTAGCATTAGGGTTTGTAAACCAAACGAGTGTAGAGACTCGTGTCATTTGGTTTAACAAAGCCTACATACTAAATGAAACTTAACCTGAGTGATTTCGACCCATTACGACCCGTTTAGGTAGCTTATGCTACTTTAACGCGTCGTTCGCGTGAAACGCGTTCGGACCGTCTAACTAGTCCTATGACAAGTGTTATATGCCTAAACATGTTACATAATCAGTTATGTGACAAAAGTTTAGGTTACATATGCTTAATTACCAATTATACATGAAAAGGGTATTCTGGTAATTTACCTAAGGCATATAAACTACCTATCATACAACTACTCAAACGATGTGACCATAGGGTATAACCTCGGAAGGTTATTCCCTACCTACTATGGTCACCTAATGTGTTTGGTCGGATCCTAATGATCGACCAAACTGGGTCGGGTTCGAGGTGTAAGAGATTTATTAGATCGCTTACCCTACGACCCTAAACAACGTGGTAATCAGTAGGCATAGTCCCAAGGGACTATAACCAACGTGATTACACTCACGTTGCGAAGTTCAGACGAACTTCGCATTGACCATTACTGGTCAACACTGAAAGTCAAACAAAGTTTGACTTTCTGACTCAAAAAGCAATAAAATAAGGAAAAGAACGAAAGGATACTTACGAAGGGTCCCCGAATGCTAATCCCGATCCAAGAACTCAGGTATGAAACAATGGTTTCAACTTAGAGCTCTCAAATAAGAATTCTTGTGCTTTAAAACAATGAAAGGCATGGGGTATATATAGTTTTCGGTGAACCGTTGAGATCGTTTCATGGAAACCGTGATTCGATCCCATCCGTACACTTGTTGAAAGGTTATGGAAGCCACATATGCTCCTTATCTTAGTGACTAAGCAACTTAAAACATGTGGTTAAGGATCAATCAGCTGCAACTTGTGTTTAGAAACATTGAATCTGATCAGAAAGTGAGTCGCGTAGCGCGACAGGTAGCCCCATAGGCGTCGCGCTACGCTAGCACCTCCCCTGAATCAGAAAGTTTCAAAATTGGCAGCAATGGTCCCTGCACGTGTTTAAGGCCTTTTTCGATGCGTTTGGACCCCGTTAACCTCATTTCAAGGCTCTAAAATGAAGTTAAAGTATAGGGGACTCAAAACATACTCAAAAATATGCCGGATGATGGTTCGTTTGGTCGTACGAATGCGATGTTCGCTTAATTACGACGGAATGCGCATAAGCGCGAAAAACGATCCAAATGACGCGACGAATGGATTTTTCTTATGGCGAACACTAAAATATAATATAGTCATGCTTACATAAATTTTTGGATGTCCGGATGTATTCAGAACGTAAGTTATGCGCGAAAATGCAAACTTGTGCACTTTTTGACACTTTTAGTCCCTGAATGACCCAAAAGTTTATTTTAGCATACCGAACCCCTCAAAGCCTATTTCTAAGCTATGTAAAGGATATTTATGGTATGTTTAACTTATGGTCATGTTCCGGAATGTCTGTTACAGTTCAAATTGGCATACTTTCGCAGTTTGTCAACTTTAGTCCCTGTAAGCGATTTAACTTTGATTTCACCACACCAAACCTTCCAAAACTTATATCTAAGTTATGTAAAGGTTATTTAGGGTATGTTAAGCCTATTTCACTATTCCGGAGTGTTCGTTGCATTAAACTGGTTATATTTACGCATCAGTGCATGTATAACCTTCCAGAAAGCGATTTAGAGCTTGAAATCGAACATGAGTTGATATGTGCAAAAGATACACATATTTATACAAGTCCAAAGTATGAAATACATTATTTCATAGGTTAGGCATTTGTTTGATGGTTGAAATGACACAGGTGTTACAGTCTCCCCTACTTTAGGAAATTTCGTCCCGAAATTAATTCGTAGGAGTCTATTTGTGACTTTGTGTCAGATAACCACCAGAGATATGTAAAGCATAATCCTGTCATTTCCTTAACGGACATTCTTCAGAACGAAAATGAACAAACGGAGTCATTTTCCTCAACGAGTATTCTTCAGAAGCGGAAATGAAGGAATAAACAAACGGGGATTCATTTCCTTAACGGACAATTCTGAGAAACGAAAATGAACAAACGGAGTCATTTTCAACGGTTGCTTCCTCAGAAACGGAAATGAAAATGATAGACAAATGGATATTCATTTCCTCAACGGACAAATCTTCAGAAACGAAAATGAACAAACAGAGTCATTTTCAACGGTTGCTTCCTCAGAAACGGAAATGAAAATGATAGACAAACGGATATTCATTTCCTCAACGGACAAATCTTCAGAAACGAAAATGAACAAACAGAGTCATTTTCAACGGTTGCTTCCTCAGAAACGGAAATGAAAATGATAGACAAACGGATATTCATTTCCTCAACGGACAAATCTTCAGAAACGAAAATGAACAACAGAGTCATTTTCAACGGTTGCTTCCTCAGAAACGGAAATGAAAATGATAGACAAACGGATGTTCATTTCCTCAACGGATAATCTTCAGAAACGAAAATGAACTAACGGAGTCATTTTCAACGGTTGTTTCCTCAGGTTCGGAAATGAAGATGATAGACAAACGGATGTTCATTTCCTCAACGGAAAATCTTTAGAAACGAAAATGAACTAACGGAGTCATTTTCAACGGTTGTTTCCTCAGGTTCGGAAATGAAGGATTAAACAACGGATATTCATTTCCTCAACGGATAATCTTCAGAAACGAAAATGAACTAACGGAGTCATTTTCAACGGTTGTTTCCTCAGGTTCGGAAATGAAGGATTACATAAACGGATATTCATTTCCCTCGACGGATACTCTTCAGAACGAAAATGCACAAACGGAGTCATTTTCTGTGACAACTCGAGTTTCTGACTTTCACTTTCGTATTTATTTCACGTTGACTGTGACTGTTTAGTTGTTTGATTTTTTGACTTGTATCTGTATTACTATATAAGAGATTATCAATTGATATGCTATGTGTTTTATATAAGGTGTTTGAATTGTGAATCTGTAAACTTAAACTGTTAAGACTTGAACAACTGACATCACGATGAAACAAGTTTGTTTCGTCATTCCTATCTCGACGAAACAGGTGTTTCGCCGAAGCCCAGTTTCACCAAAGCCCATCAGGGCCCAGTTCACTTGTACGCATATAAATTACACGGAACTGTCTCATTCGCCACACGTTAACAAAATAGAAACCCTTGAGCGCCCCTCTTCTGTGTGACGGCTGTTTGGAACTCTCGAAGCCCCCTTAGCCTATTCATCGTTCTTTTATCTCGGTTAGTGTGATATACAGAACCGATTACTTGTTATTGACCATAAAGTCTGTTTGATTAATGCTCTTAGTTGCGGCCCATGTGTGTTGTCAGGATATGTTATTCATAATTCACTTGTTTATTGTTTGTATATATGTTGTCTAGTTGTATGATAAGAACACCACATGGTTTGTCAGTTGGGAATGGATAAGATTTTGGAAGGTAACATGGGATGTTTATTAAAATCGGGATTGGTGGAAAAATCGGTGGTCAATGGGTGGGAACTTGTGAACCGCCGATTTGTAATGATGAGGCTTGGTATTATTGATAATTCCTTAAAAGTCCAAACGGTTGTTGATGTTGGAGGTCCAATCGGTTGGTGTTATTGGAGGTCCAATGAGGTTGGGCGGTGGTGCTAGATGTTGGCCACTAGGGCTTAATGATTCTTTGATGATTCTGCAACATGTTTGACGAAACACACTTGGCGAAACAAAGGTGTTTCGCCGAGACCCCGATTGACGAAACAGAATGTGTTTCGTCAACATGCTTTCTGCCGACTTGTGTTTCGCCGAGACCATTTTTGACGAATCAGATGGGACGAAACAGAATGTGTTTCGCCAATCTGTGTTTCGCCGATTGTATAATCTGTTCGATCTCTTGGGTTAATTCTGTTAAACTTAACTGGGTTAGATAACTGCTGTTATGATTAAAGGCAATACTTGTATGATTACAAATACGTGCAATGTGATACTCTGTGTTATTAATGCGATGTTCATGATGATGATGTTTACGTGCAAACAACTTGAATGCAAACTGATTATGTATTCGTGCATACCTTAGGACGTGATTGATTAACCGTGAGCACATACTTAGCATACCGAGCGAAACAAGGTGAGTTCACACTTCTACCAAGGCATGGAATTCCCGGGGTTGGGAATGGGTTGATTGATTATTTATGTTAAATAGTTATCGGAATTACATACCATAGGCCTCGGGAGAGGAAGGTCAATGGTATATACTACTAGACTAGTGATACACATACTTCTCTTCGCAAACATGCCTGGAATGGCCGCGAACTATACTAGAACGATCTTCGCAAACATGCCTGGAATGGCCGCGAACTATACTTTAATCTTCGCAAACATGCCTGGAGGGCCGCGATACAAATATAACTAGTCTAGAAAACATGGGAAACCCCCACTAAACTTCGCAAACATGCCTAGAGGGCCGCGATGCTATTACATACGATACATGATTACTAAACGAACATACGATTTAAGATACGGACGTTATAATTATATAACCAACTGTGAACTCGCTCAACTAGTCGTTGACTCTCTGTTACATGCCTTGCAGGACCTTAGTTACTTATGGAGCTTGCACGGGAGGCATGGTCGTTGTGGACATGGATCGTGAAATGTGTTGTTAAACATTATGACATTTTTGTACTTAAACTTATGTTGGGTTTTACTTTAAATGCTTCCGCTACACACTTGTTTGTATTTGGTTTTGGAAACACCCATCGTATTGATGAATGACTTTTACTATATACTTATGTTCAATATGATTGGTGGCTTGATCCTGGTCATGTCACGCCTTCAAGCGGTGGTACTCCGCGTGTGGATTTTGGGGGTGTGACATTTTCCTCAACGGGTATTCTTCAGAATTGGAAATGAAGGATAAACGAATATTCATTTCCCTCGACGGATACTCTTCAGAACGAAAATGCACAAACGGAGTCATTTTCCTCAACGGTTATTCTTCAGAATTGGAAATGAAGGATAAACGGATATTCATTTCCTCAACGGATATTCTTCAGAAGTGAAAAATGAATAGCTAGTTCATTTTTCCTCAACGGATACTTCATCAGAATTGGAAATGAATAGGGTTAACTTCTAGGTACATGACAAAGCTCGCTTGTGGTTTCTGTGCACTAAATTCCATAATTATGTATGCATCCATAATTACGTAATTCCTTGTACAGTCCGCACAGTTTGTCTTGTAATGTTCATAAGCACATAAACACATAGTTGTTTAATTGTTATTACCTTGCTATTGATTGCAATTAACTTGGCACCTCGTACTTCGTTTCTCTTGGAAGAAACGGGTACTTAGGATTTTTGTAAAAAAAACGCAAAAGATCATACAATGGAAGAAATTTGGGAGTAGTCTGTTTTTCAAGGAATGCGGTTCCTTGATTGTCGGTATTGTAGGGGATATGTTGTTTATACATACAATCACATAAATACATTGCAATGTAAATAAAAGATTTATTTATAAACAACGATAACAACTGTTTCCTGGATCCCGACAACAAAAGAAAATAATACATAAGACGTGATTATTTCTAAACGATGTTGTCTTCTGGTTGATCATATGCTCATCCCTGCGCTGGATTTGCATTAGCAAGCCTTGGGCAATTCCTACGAAAATGGCCTATCTCGCCACAGTTGTAGCAAGATCCAGGTGGAAAACGAGCTTGAGCAGGATTGTTGCCAGCTTGATTTGGTGCAGCTGCGGTTGGGCAAACCCTAGCTGTATGACCTATAAGTCCGCAAACTTGGCATGTGCGGCACTTCACCCCAGCATGATGATGTAGGCCACATTGGTTGCACAAAGGTGCAGTTCCATTGTAGGGTTTCCTGGCAGGGGGTTGAGCTGGTTGGTTGAGGACGGCTTGATCATTGTGAGCGACCACAGCGTAGTTCTGAGAAGCCTTTCACTTCTTTGACCTCTTAGGGGATCCAGTCTGTTCATCCATGATCTTTGATTCTTCGATTGGTTTCGATTCTTCGACCGGCTTCTTGTCACCTTTTCGGAAAAGTTTACCTTTCCTGATCTTTGATTCAGTCAAGGTTGCAGATAGCTCAATGGCCTGTCTAACTGTAGTAGGGTTGCTACCAGTCAAAATGTCTTGTATTGAATCAGGGAGGCCATCAATGTACTTTTCGATTGCCTTATCCAAAGGCGTGACCATGTTTGGGCATAACAGACTTAACTCTTCATAACGGTCCGTGTAGGCTCGATGCTCACCGCTGTCTTGCTCCAGATTGTCGAATTCCCTTTCCAAAGCCCTGATCTCGTGTCGAGGACAGAATTCCTTCATCATAAGGGCCCTAAGTTCAGCCCATGTCTGTGCTAGAGCAACTTCTGCACCACGATCTCTCATAACCCCGTTCCACCACGTAAGGGCTCTCTTCTGGAACACACTCGAAGCAAACTCGACCTTGCGATTGTCAGGACACTGCACGTGGCGGAAAGTATTCTCAATGCTCTCGAACCATTGAAGAAGCCCCGTCGCTCCCTCAGAACCACTAAACTTGAGTGGTTTCGCCGAGTTAAAACTCTTGAAATTGCATGGACCATTGTTGTTGTTGTTGGCTTGATTCCATTGAGCAAAGAGGTTTGGGAATTGAGCAGCCATTTGCTGCGCAATGATTTCTGCCAGCTCGGCAGTCGCTATCTGGTTTTCGCGTCGAGGAGGCATTCTAAAAGAGGAAACATGAAAGGAAACGAGTGAGAGAATTAGACGAAAAGAGTGAGATGAAACAAATTTGATGAACGCAATGGATAGTGGTCATTTGTTTGTTACTACAAAGCAACAAACGACCTCGGTGAAAAATCAAAGTAAATAGGTCAAAAATAATGTATCGCGAAGACATGCTCGCCTATAAGTGAACACTCATCCCAAGAATTCCCAGGTAAGCACAACTGGTCTCGCGTCTGGTTGAGATGTATACGAGGTGCTTGCCTAGACAGAAAACTCAGAATACAGGCATTCACCCTTCCAGTTTGCACGTGTTCACATTATTTAAAACCCAAAACCTTGACGAGATTTTTGAAAACTCAAAGGGATTCAAAACCTTATAACAGAGGGTTCAAAACCTAGTAATTAATCATCCTAGAACAGATGATTGGTTTTCAAAGCGGTTTCGAAAATTATGTTCTTGTTGTGGTAGTCGCCTAAGGATAGGTGACGGTATTGTTTTATGACTAAACGCAAGTAAACTCGCGTTAGGGTCCTAAGAAGGTTATAGACTAGGTCAAAGCATTACTAATAACCTAATTCCCTATAACCATTGGCTCTGATACCATCTTTTCGGTCACACCCCGACCACGTAGAATATACAAAACGTGGCGGAAACATCGGGGAGTGTTGTAACAGAATTAATTGTGTCAAATCCATGGCAATTGAAGTTTCGTTTTATTGATTAAAAGTGTTACAATGTCTTAACAAACAAAGAAATACAACATAATTAACTAGTCTTGCATCTTTTATTGTCACTAAAGCCCAAGTCTGCCTATATGTATCTTGATCATCTTATGCAACAGCTCCTGAAAAACACATGTGAAAATAGGTACGTCAGCATAAAAATGCCTGTGATATACATAGGTTTTGTGAAAATAGGTTCCATGTGTCACACCCCGACCGCGTAGAACAACAAATCGCGGCGGAAACATCGGGGCGTGTTGCAACAGAATTAATGTTTCACAACCATGGAAAATTAAAGTTTCGTTTTATTGATTAAAAGTGTTACAATGTCTTAACAAACAAAAAAATACAACATAATTAACTAGTCTTGCATCTTTTATTGTCACTAAAGCCCAAGTCTGTCTATGTGTATCTTGATCATCTTATGCAACAGCTCCTGAAAAACACATGTGAAAATATGGTACGTCAGCATAAAAATGCCGGTGAGATACATAGGTTTTGTGAAAATAGGTGTCATGACTTATGTTTGAGAAAATGTTTAGTCATGAACTTTGTTATTTGCTTTGTTTTGTAAATTACTTGAAAAACAATGAGTTCAGATGATATGTATAATTAAGTGAATAATGTATAGTTAAATGAATAACCAAGTTAAATGAGTTTGTATAAGATAAGTTGTTTGTAAAGCAATGTCTTGTGAAAAGTATGTTAGTTGTATAAAATGTTATATGTATCAAACTGAAATGATTCAAATAACGCTACAATATGTAATACCATACAAACATTTATATATAGGAAGTACCAGCGGCGTATCCACCATGCTTGTATCATATTACACACGCATCGTTACTTAATCACATAATCAATCCAAACCAAACAATGTAAGATGTCTATGTTTAAACCAATAGTCAAAAGTCCTTGTATAAACCATGTCAAATGTTGGTAGTCCAAAAGTAGTCAAGTAATGTATAACCAAAATGATATGTATGGCTAGTGAAAGGTATCAACTAAACCATATGCACAAGAACATAGTATCGAAGTAAAACTCGGTTTAAATCAATGTTATGTTTTGTGTAAATGCATGATCAATGTAAATCATGTAATATGTAACCAAATGATATGTATGGTAAGTAAAATTTAGACTACTTAAACCATAAGTAAAAATGTACAAAACAAAGTATTGAAGTAAAGCTGGTTTAAATCAAAGTTATGTTTTGTAAGACATATGCATGCTATACTGAATATGAACACTTATGCGGTATGTTAGACGCAAACATTCAAGCCTTGAGACAGTCGGATAACCCTTTCAGTCAAGGTTATCAAAAGAATTGTATTCGGATTCAGTCATTCCTTACATCCAAACAAACCCGGGATGTCAGGAATGGGATTTGTCAAGTCCTATGGTACCACTACTTACTCCCGAGCGGCGTAGCAAATGTTAATGAATGTTATATAGACCCGTTAAACAAACCAAATGTCATACCAAAATGTAAGCATGTTTTATGAAGATAATGTACCTAGTATGCTAGAGTAAACATACAAGGTAGAGCTGTAAAACAATGTGTCCATATGCTGAGTAAACATATGCAACAGAAATGCAATGTAAAACAATGTGTCCATATGCTGAGTAAACATATGCAACAGAAATGCAATGTAAAACAATGTGTCCATATGCTGAGTAAACATATGCAACAGAAATGTACTAAGTATGCTAAGTTAACATACAAAGAAGAAAAGTCATGTAAATCAATGTGCTAGCATGCTATCAGTCAACATACATAGCAGAAATGTAATGAAATCATGTACTATAATGTACTAATGAACATAGCAAGTATATGATTTGAAAACAGGAAAGCATGAAAGTAACAAGTAGGCACATGTGTTCCACCCCAAAACAGTTTGGAAAACAGTAAAAGAGGGGTCTATGTACTCACTTGAGAATGCTCAGTAGTCCTTGAGTAACAACCAAACAATGCTAGAGATCACGGAAATCAAACGGCACCTAATATAGGTAACTATGTTAATTAACCGGACCTAAATCGGAAGACTGGGTAGCATTAGGGTTTGTAAACCAAATGAGTGTAGGAACTCATATGATATGATTTAACAAAGCCTACATGCTAAATGAAACTTAACCTAAGTCTTATCGACCCATTACGACCCGTTTAGGAAGCTTATGCTACTTTAACGCGTCGTTCGCGTAAAACGCGTTCGGAAAGCCTAACCAGCCCTATGACAAGTGTTATATGCCTAAACATGTTACAAAATCAGTTATGTGACAAAGGTTTAGGTTACATATGCTTAATTACCAATTATACATGAAAAGGGTATTCTGGTAATTTACCTAAGGCATATAAACTACCTATCATACAACTACTTAAACGATGTGACCATAGGGTATAACCTCGGAAGGTTATTCCCTACACTATGGTCACCTAATGTATTTGGTCGGATCCTAATGATCGACCAAATGGGTCGAGTTCGAAGGTATAGGCGATTTATTAGATCGCCTACCCTACGACTCTAGACAACGTGGTAACCAGTGGGCATAGTCCCAAGGGACTATGACCAACGTGATTACACTCACGTTGCGAAGTTCAAACGAACTTCGCATTGACCATTACTGGTCAACGCTGAAAGTCAAACAAAGTTTGACTTTCTGACTCGAAAAGCAGTAAAATAAGGAAAAGAACGAAAGAATACTTACGAAGGGTCCAAGAATGGAAGGTTTGAACCCGAACACTCTCAGGTATGAAGTGTTAAACACGACAACTTAGAGAGCAAGTTCAGATTCAAAGGTGTGGGTTTTTGGGTGTGATGTTGGTGGGTATTTATAGAAAAAGCACCACCGTTAGGATCGTTTATCGGGAAACGTGCCTTGATCTCACCCGTACAAGTGTCGGAATGTTATGGTGTGTAAATTGGCCACTCACCATAAGCTTCCAACAGGTGGCAAGGGATTAGGGAGTGGATAACAGCTGCAAACAGCTGGATTAGAACACTGAACCTGGTCTGCAGAAGGCTAGCGCACCGCTACGCTTAAAGTGTAGCGCACCGCTAGGCACTATTTCGGCAGAATTACACTTTTGGTCCCTGAACTGTATTTAGGCCATTTTCGACACGTTTAAGGCCCGTTAACCCCATTTCAAAGCTCTAAAATGAAGTTAAAATATAGGGAACTTAAAATGTGCTCAAAAATATCTCGGATGTCGGTTCGTTTGGCCGTACGAACGCGATGTTCGGTTAATTACGACGGAATGCGCATAAGCGCGAAAAACGAACCAAATGACGAAACGAATGGATTTTTCTTATGGCGAACACTAAAATATAATATAGTCATGCTTACATAAATTTTTGGATGTCCGGATGTATTCAGAACGTAAGTTATGCGCGAAAATGCAAACTTGTGCACTTTTTGACACTTTTAGTCCCTGAATGACCCAAAAGTTTATTTTAGCACACCGAACCCCTCAAAGCCTATTTCTAAGCTATGTAAAGGATATTTAAGGTGTGTTTAACTTATGGTTATGTTCCGGAATGTTCGTTACAGTTCAAATTGACATACTTTCGTAGTTTGTCATATTTAGTCCCTGTAAGCGAATTAACTTGATTTTTGCCATACCGAAGCCTTCAAAACTTATTTCTAAGTTATGTAAAGGTTATTTAAGGTATGTCAAGCCTATTTCACTATTCCAGAGTGTTTGTTGCATTAAACTGGTTATATTTACGCATCGGTGCGCGTATAACCTTCCAGAAAGTGATTTTAGAGATTGAAATTGAACAAGAATTGATATGTGCAAATGATACACATATTTTTACAAATCCCAAGTATGAAATATAATATTTCATTGGTTTGGTATTTGTTTGATGGCCGTGGAGGCACAGGTGTTACAGTCTCCCCTACTTTAGGAAATTTCGTCCCGAAATTTATTTAGAGGAAACTTGTGAGAGCTTGAAAACATGAGGTTGAAAAGATCAAACAACATTGGTTAGGGTTCTGAACTCCTAGTAACTTTAATAACATTATGCTTGCAATGTAAGAGGGATACTTATATACAAGTATACGAAGCGTCATTGGTGCGTCCACCGTACCTCCATTACATCGTTCTTATTTTGTTATTGTTGTCACTATCGGTTCTTACACATAATAAACCTTACTGGGTTTCTATGCACTAAATTTCATAATTATGTACGCGTCCATAATCAGACAATTCCTTGCATAGTTCACTCAGTCCATTTTATAATGTGCAGGGGAAAACCAAATGAACACTCCTGTGATGAGTGTGACTAGACCGCCATAGAGTCCCGTAGACTAAATCAATAAATGATCTAAATAGACTATCAAGGAGTCTGTCCAGCTACATCACTAGATGTCATTCTTTAACCAAATTGTGAATCAATCCTTTAGACTAGACCACTAAAAAAGGTCTGGAGTGGTACTATATAATCCAAGGGTCTTAACTATTACATAGAAGCCCATTAAGGATTGAAGGTAGTACCTTTTGAATATCCTGCTACGAATCCCTCATATGAAGATATGAAAGATCCTGCGAGGATTTGGATAACGAATATCCAGAGTATTAAAAACACAAAAAAACATGAAAGAAAACATAAGATGAATAAACACATAGTCACATAACCACAAAATTGCTAACTAGAAGTTTGTTCAGCTAACAGAGTACATGTATTTAAAGCACACTAGGAATCCATCTCGTGGATTTCATTTGGTACTTTAAACGTTATCAAGAATCCAACTATAAAGATAGAAAGATTCAAAAAGAAAATTCGACTTCGATTATCTGGAACCGAAGTGTTCGAATTAAGGTACATAAGGAATCCAATTAAGGACTCTGATTTGAATAATAATCATCCACAAGGATCTAATTGTGAGGATAAAAAGATCCCATATGGATTTAAAAGTTGGAGATGTTTTGAAACCTTGCACTGGACGTGCTTAGGTCAAAACATGATGTAAAATGCTTATGAAGTTGAGATGCTAGATATGTCAAGGCGACATATGAAGCAGAATTTGAAGGTTAAGTTAATGTACGAGGAAGATATTTTTGAAAACTGTGCATGGGGTTCTTTTAAGAAAAATATGTTTAGTGTTTTTGAAACCTTATATATAATACTTTTGATATCATAAAGTAGGTGTACTAGGTAGGTATATTTATAAAATATTTTAAAATCATGCGAGATGAATTTTTGAAATTATGTATAAGGTTTTTTTTTTGGAAAACATGAATGATGCTTTTCGAAATCATGCACTTGATGAGAAAATGTACTGTCTTAATATTGTCTTCAGACTATATGAAATATTTTGAAATTAGAAAGATTGGTTTTGATAACATGGCCAATGTTTTTGAAATAACATAGACAATGTATCTAGAAAAATTGTTTTCAAACTATATGAAATGTTTTGAGATCATGAAGATTGTTTTGAAATACTTGTACTGTGTATGTTGAAAAATCAAAATGTAATGGGTATGAGATTTGGAAATACCCTTAGTTATTTAACCAAGGATTCAAAGGCACAGATGTGCAGAAGCATGATCACTCATAATGTCACTTTATTTTCTGTACTTCGTATCTTAGAATGAAACGAGTACTTAAAATTTTCAAAGGAATCATGAGCAATCATTTGAAAGAGAGAATCACAAGAGTAGTTTGTAAGGAACATAGTTCCTTGATGTAGGTATCATAGGAAAAGTCATACACACATGTAATTATATTTGTATATCAGAATTGCGAACAACAACTTTTATTTATGAACAAAACATATTGTTTCACAATACACGAGAACAAAAGAAACAAAGGCATAAGACAGCAATATCCTTTGTTCAGCCGAATGCTCATCCAAGGGTTGGATTTGCATTAGCAAGCTTTGGGCAGTTGTGGCGGAAGTGACCAATCTCTCCGTAGTTGAAACATGAACCCAGTGGGAATTTTGCAGCATTCCCTTGAACCGGAGCTTGAACCTGAGCAGCCTGATTTTGTCCCAAACGACAAACTTTGGCCAAATGCCCAAGTTTACCACACGTCGTGCATTGCCAGCAAACTTGTTGTAACGCGTGATGACCGTTGCAGCATGCACAATGAGGTGCAGTACCGGCATATGCTTTCTTTGCAGGTGGCTGAGCTGGTTGGTTGGGAACGGCTCGACCATTGTGAGCGACCACGGCGAAGTTCTGAGAAGTCTTTCGCTTCTTTGACTTCTTAGGGGATCGTTCATCCATGGTCTTTGATTCCTCGATTGGTTTCTTGGCTGATGGTGTTGTCACCTGACTAGGTCCTGCCTGTCTTGGTGACTCTTGAGTGGCTTCATCCTGGAGACGATACATGGCAGTAGCTAATTCAACAGTCTTCAGGACTACTTCGCCTATTCGCTGAGCGAATTTGGCTGCTTGCTCAGATATCGGGGCGTCATCGTGATGAAGAGGCATTCTTGAAGAAAAGAAAGGCATAGGGAGAAACAGGTGAAAGATTATTGGATAATCAAAACAGAATGATAGCGCATGAAGATTGCGATCATTTGTTTGTTACCTAAGGCAAACAAATGAGACGGTGACTAATCAAGGTAAACAGGTCTTATTAATGTATCACTGAAGACATGCTCGCCTATAAGTGAACACTCATCCCAAGAATTCCCAGGTAAGCACAACTGGTCTCGCGTCTGATGAGATGTATACGAAGTGCTTTCCTAGTCAGAAAACCCAGAATACAGGCATTCACCCTTTCAGTTTGCACGTGTTCACATTATTTAAAACCCAAAACCTTGACGAGATTTTGAAAACTCAAAGGGATTCAAAACCATATAACAGAGAGTTCAAAACCTAGTAATCAATCATCCTAGAACAGATGATTAGTTTTCAAAGTGGTTTTGAAATTTATGTTCTTGTTGAGGTCGTCGCCTAAGGATAGGTGACGGTATTGTTTTATGACTAAACGCAAGTAAACTCGCGTTAGGGTCCTAAGAAGGTTATAGACTAGGTCAAAGCATTACTAATAACCTAATTCCCTATAACCATTGGCTCTGATACCATCTTTTCTGTCACACCCCGACCGCGTAGAACAACAAATCGCGGCGGAAACATCGGGGCGTGTTGCAACAGAATTAATGTTTCACAACCATGGAAAATTAAAGTTTCGTTTTATTGATTAAAAGTGTTACAATGTCTTAACAAACAAAAAAATACAACATAATTAACTAGTCTTGCATCTTTTATTGTCACTAAAGCCCAAGTCTGTCTATGTGTATCTTGATCATCTTATGCAACAGCTCCTGAAAAACACATGTGAAAATATGGTACGTCAGCATAAAAATGCCGGTGAGATACATAGGTTTTGTGAAAATAGGTGTCATGACTTATGTTTGAGAAAATGTTTAGTCATGAACCTTGTTATTTGCTTTGTTTTGTAAATTACTTGAAAAACAATGAGTTCAGATGATATGTATAATTAAGTGAATAATGTATAGTTAAATGAATAACCAAGTTAAATGAGTTTGTATAAGATAAGTTGTTTGTAAAGCAATGTCTTGTGAAAAGTATGTTAGTTGTATAAAATGTTATATGTATCAAACTGAAATGATTCAAATAACGCTACAATATGTAATACCATACAAACATTTATATATAGGAAGTACCAGCGGCGTATCCACCATGCTTGTATCATATTACACACGCATCGTTACTTAATCACATAATCAATCCAAACCAAACAATGTAAGATGTCTATGTTTAAACCAATAGTCAAAAGTCCTTGTATAAACCATGTCAAATGTTGGTAGTCCAAAAGTAGTCAAGTAATGTATAACCAAAATGATATGTATGGCTAGTGAAAGGTATCAACTAAACCATATGCACAAGAACATAGTATCGAAGTAAAACTCGGTTTAAATCAATGTTATGTTTTGTGTAAATGCATGATCAATGTAAATCATGTAATATGTAACCAAATGATATGTATGGTAAGTAAAATTTAGACTACTTAAACCATAAGTAAAAATGTACAAAACAAAGTATTGAAGTAAAGCTGGTTTAAATCAAAGTTATGTTTTGTAAGACATATGCATGCTATACTGAATATGAACACTTATGCGGTATGTTAGACGCAAACATTCAAGCCTTGAGACAGTCGGATAACCCTTTCAGTCAAGGTTATCAAAAGAATTGTATTCGGATTCAGTCATTCCTTACATCCAAACAAACCCGGGATGTCAGGAATGGGATTTGTCAAGTCCTATGGTACCACTACTTACTCCCGAGCGGCGTAGCAAATGTTAATGAATGTTATATAGACCCGTTAAACAAACCAAATGTCATACCAAAATGTAAGCATGTTTTATGAAGATAATGTACCTAGTATGCTAGAGTAAACATACAAGGTAGAGCTGTAAAACAATGTGTCCATATGCTGAGTAAACATATGCAACAGAAATGCAATGTAAAACAATGTGTCCATATGCTGAGTAAACATATGCAACAGAAATGCAATGTAAAACAATGTGTCCATATGCTGAGTAAACATATGCAACAGAAATGTACTAAGTATGCTAAGTTAACATACAAAGAAGAAAAGTCATGTAAATCAATGTGCTAGCATGCTATCAGTCAACATACATAGCGGAAATGTAATGAAATCATGTACTATAATGTACTAATGAACATAGCAAGTATATGATTTGAAAACAGGAAAGCATGAAAGTAACAAGTAGGCACATGTGTTCCACCCCAAAACAGTTTGGAAAACAGTAAAAGAGGGGTCTATGTACTCACTTGAGAATGCTCAGTAGTCCTTGAGTAACAACCAAACAATGCTAGAGATCACGGAAATCAAACGGCACCTAATATAGGTAACTATGTTAATTAACCGGACCTAAATCGGAAGACTGGGTAGCATTAGGGTTTGTAAACCAAATGAGTGTAGGAACTCATATGATATGATTTAACAAAGCCTACATGCTAAATGAAACTTAACCTAAGTCTTATCGACCCATTACGACCCGTTTAGGAAGCTTATGCTACTTTAACGCGTCGTTCGCGTAAAACGCGTTCGGAAAGCCTAACCAGCCCTATGACAAGTGTTATATGCCTAAACATGTTACAAAATCAGTTATGTGACAAAGGTTTAGGTTACATATGCTTAATTACCAATTATACATGAAAAGGGTATTCTGGTAATTTACCTAAGGCATATAAACTACCTATCATACAACTACTTAAACGATGTGACCATAGGGTATAACCTCGGAAGGTTATTCCCTACACTATGGTCACCTAATGTATTTGGTCGGATCCTAATGATCGACCAAATGGGTCGAGTTCGAAGGTATAGGCGATTTATTAGATCGCCTACCCTACGACTCTAGACAACGTGGTAACCAGTGGGCATAGTCCCAAGGGACTATGACCAACGTGATTACACTCACGTTGCGAAGTTCAAACGAACTTCGCATTGACCATTACTGGTCAACGCTGAAAGTCAAACAAAGTTTGACTTTCTGACTCGAAAAGCAGTAAAATAAGGAAAAGAACGAAAGAATACTTACGAAGGGTCCAAGAATGGAAGGTTTGAACCCGAACACTCTCAGGTATGAAGTGTTAAACACGACAACTTAGAGAGCAAGTTCAGATTCAAAGGTGTGGGTTTTTGGGTGTGATGTTGGTGGGTATTTATAGAAAAAGCACCACCGTTAGGATCGTTTATCGAGAAACGTGCCTTGATCTCACCCGTACAAGTGTCGGAATGTTATGGTGTGTAAATTGGCCACTCACCATAAGCTTCCAACAGGTGGCAAGGGATTAGGGAGTGGATAACAGCTGCAAACAGCTGGATTAGAACACTGAACCTGGTCTGCAGAAGGCTAGCGCACCGCTACGCTTAAAGTGTAGCGCACCGCTAGGCACTATTTCGGCAGAATTACACTTTTGGTCCCTGAACTGTATTTAGGCCATTTTCGACACGTTTAAGGCCCGTTAACCCCATTTCAAAGCTCTAAAATGAAGTTAAAATATAGGGAACTTAAAATGTGCTCAAAAATATCTCGGATGTCGGTTCGTTTGGCCGTACGAACGCGATGTTCGGTTAATTACGACGGAATGCGCATAAGCGCGAAAAACGAACCAAATGACGAAACGAATGGATTTTTCTTATGGCGAACACTAAAATATAATATAGTCATGCTTACATAAATTTTTGGATGTCCGGATGTATTCAGAACGTAAGTTATGCGCGAAAATGCAAACTTGTGCACTTTTTGACACTTTTAGTCCCTGAATGACCCAAAAGTTTATTTTAGCACACCGAACCCCTCAAAGCCTATTTCTAAGCTATGTAAAGGATATTTAAGGTGTGTTTAACTTATGGTTATGTTCCGGAATGTTCGTTACAGTTCAAATTGACATACTTTCGTAGTTTGTCATATTTAGTCCCTGTAAGCGAATTAACTTGATTTTTGCCATACCGAAGCCTTCAAAACTTATTTCTAAGTTATGTAAAGGTTATTTAAGGTATGTCAAGCCTATTTCACTATTCCAGAGTGTTTGTTGCATTAAACTGGTTATATTTACGCATCGGTGCGCGTATAACCTTCCAGAAAGTGATTTTAGAGATTGAAATTGAACAAGAATTGATATGTGCAAATGATACACATATTTTTACAAATCCCAAGTATGAAATATAATATTTCATTGGTTTGGTATTTGTTTGATGGCCGTGGAGGCACAGGTGTTACACCATGACTTATGTTTGAGAAAATGTTTAGTCATGAACCTTGTAATTTGCTTTGTTTTGTAAATCATTTGAAAAACAATGAGTTCAGATGATATGTATAAATAAGTGAATAATGTATGGTTAAATGAATAACCATAGTAAAATGGATTTGTATAAGATAAGTTGTTTGTAAAACAATGTCTTGTGAAAAGTATGTTATTTGTATAAAATGTTCTATGTCTCAAACTGAAATGATTCAAATAACGCTACAATATGTAATACCATACAAACACTTATATATAGGAAGTACCAGCGGCGTATCCACCATGCTTGTATCATATTTCACACGCATCGTTACTTAATCACTTAATCAAACCAAAACACCAAAGTAATGTTTAACAGTTGTAGAAATGTTTATGTATGGTCAAATACGGTTCACACGGTTCACCGATACAAACGGTTCACAGATACAGACGGTTCACAGAGTAGAAACGGTTCACAGATACGAACGGTTCACATATACAAACGGTTCACAGATACAAACGGTTCACAGATATCAACGGATCACAGATACAAACGGTTCACAGATATCAACGGATCACATAGTCAAATGATTACAACGGTTCACATAGTCAAATGTTTACAACGGTTCAATATGTAGTATAATGTGTTCATATGCTGGATAAGCATATGCAACAGAAAAGCAATGTAAAACAATGTACTAAGTATTGCACACAATGGGCACACCTAGCATAAGATGTAATGAAATCATGTACTATAATGTACTAACGAACATAGCATGTATATGATGTGAAAACAGGAAAGCATGAAAGTAACAAGTAGGTACATGTGTTCCACCCCAAAACAGTTTGGAAAACAGTAAAAGAGGGGTCTATGTACTCACTTGAGATTGCTCAGTAGTCCTTGAGTAACAACTAAACAATGCTAGAGATCGCGGATATCAAACGGCACCTAGTATAGGTAACTATGTTAATAAACCGGACCTAGATCGGAAGATTGGGTAGCATTAGGGTTTGTAAACCAAACGAGTGTAGAGACTCGTGTCATTTGGTTTAACAAAGCCTACATACTAAATGAAACTTAACCTGAGTGATTTCGACCCATTACGACCCGTTTAGGTAGCTTATGCTACTTTAACGCGTCGTTCGCGTGAAACACGTTCGGACCGTCTAACTAGTCCTATGACAAGTGTTATATGCCTAAACATGTTACATAAGCAGTTATGTGACAAAAGTTTAGGTTACATATGCTTAATTACCAATTATACATGAAAAGGGTATTCTGGTAATTTACCTAAGGCATATAAACTACCTATCATACAACTACTCAAACGATGTGACCATAGGGTATAACCTCGGAAGGTTATTCCCTACCTACTATGGTCACCTAATGTGTTTGGTCGGATCCTAATGATCGACCAAACTGGGTCGGGTTCGAGGTGTAAGCGATTTATTAGATCGCTTACCCTACGACCCTAAACAACGTGGTAATCAGTAGGCATAGTCCCAAGGGACTATAA